>JARHVA010002466.1:1392500-2135000 GCA_037957365.1 Torreya grandis | reverse complement strand
ATTTGATGATGGAGAAGGTCAAGTGGGGAGCTTTGGTTATGGCTGCACACCATGACATTTTGGATGGGGTGTTCACTCCATATGACCCTATCATATTGGATGATTAGGTGGTAGTATCTACCCTAGCCTAGGTAGGCTAATTTATCCCTATGGGGTAGGTTGTGAGGCAACTAAAAACACACAAGGATGGATTAAAAACATTGAAAAGGGTGGGATAGGGAGAGGCACATACATGGTAGGCTTTGGTTTAGGAGAGAGTAGTGTATATGGCTACCACTATCCAGCTTGGATAGGTACAGGCCTAAGTGGCCAATTTATGAGGGCATGTAGCATGTTTTAGATCTTAGACTACCTCATTATAGCATACCGTTAATAAGTTATAGTCCCAATCATCTATAGGTACCATGGCTAAGACACAAGATATGGATGATGGAGCCCAGTCGTAGAGTTGGAGCTATGTATTTTATATTCTGTACCTTGTATTGTATAAAACACATGATGTATATAGATATTGATTTTGATAGTTGGATTTTATCTCATGATTTATATTTTGTTTTGGACATTAATACATGGAAATGTTTCTTTCTATCACATGTATTTAGTTTTTATTGTATAAGCAATGGGAAATATATGTGGAGTGTTTTCTTTCTTAGCATTATGTGATACATATGCATGGTTAAAAAGAAAAAAGGAAAAATTGACTTAGAAAATTTATAATTAACCAAAAACAAATGCACTACACACTATATCATGATGGGAAATGTGTAATAATAAAATATGACTAAATATAATAAAACAAAGATGGTAAAATAGATAACAAAATGTTTTTAAATGATAAAAAGATTTGCATTAAATAAAAATAAGCAAAATCGAACTATATCATGTAATAAAATGGAAGGCATATTAATACCAAATGATATAAAATCAAAACAATAAATTCAATAAATCATACTAAATCATGTTGGGAAGTATAAAAGAGAAACACATTAAAATAATTCAAGCTGGGAGGTATGAAAAATGTAATAAAAATGGTTGTATTTTTACATGCAATTAGAAAATAAGAAGATAAAAATTAAATATCAATTAATCATAAAATATATTATATCAAGATGGGAAGTATGTCAATGATGTGTAACTCATAATCAATCACTATTTATCTCAAATTTGACACATGTAATTTCATTGTGACATGGGTATTAGAAAATTTTGTGAGGAAGGCCTAGTCCTATCCAAGATCTTACACTGTAACTCAAAAAACGAACACCATTTAGGTGGAAACGAATAGTAAAATATGTTAAAATGAAATTTTAGAATGGTAATTTGGTCATTTGTGAGTAAATCCTGGTCTTATCCATGGTCTTACAATACAACTCATAAATGGAATCCCTAGGGGGAATGATCAGTGAACAAAATAGGATTTCTCAAGGGAAAATATTAGGATGATTGTAAATTAAAAAGGGAATGTAAAAATCACAATGTAGGCATCTATGAGAAGACCTTAGGAAAAATGAGGTAAACTAAGGAAATAGAAAAGATACTAAGTCATTAGTGACCATCAATATACAAGAGATACCCTATACATAATAAACACAAAGTTGTATAGGTAAATAATTGAGGTACTAAGATTGAATCATGTTGGTTATTTGAATAATTAAATTAAAATGGACCTACCTTCACACAACATGTTCCCCATTCCTCAGGACCTCTTACAGAGCCATTGATATACAATGAAGATTGGGTACTTATGTGAGAAAGTAGGTAGCACTAAAAGATTTTTTATATTCTCCTTTCTTAATATACTAGCCTATCACACTCCAATTGACCTCAACTCTATCATGAGGCCAACTTTGGAGTTTAATCTTTGATTAGAAAAAGGATATGTGATTTAAATCATGTTTTTTAGTGTGATTTGACTTTTGAGATATTGAATATTGCCTTTTATATAATTGGGTTTTCTTAAAATAATTTGGATTTTAAGATTCCTCCTTCATATGGACTTGGAATAACTAACATGAGATACAAAGTGATACACATGAATGAGATTTAGACATTGGCTAAAGGAAGCTAAGTATCCCGAGACATGACTGACTACAACACTTAGGCTTACCTATGAACTAGTATGTTATATCAAGTTTCAACCATGTGTATGTTTAGTTTTTAAAATAAAATATAAGGGGAATAAATGGAGATCCAAGGTGGGTCGATAAAATAAGATTATAATGAGATTACTTGTTTTCTAACTGATCACATGGTAAATAAGGATTACTAAGAGGAATAAGGTGTGTATAACCAAGTCATAATAATAATTATTTGTGTTATGGAGATAAGGTAGGAAAAATCATGAGAAAAGAACAAAACATACATTAAAATAAATTAACTCATAATGAGAAGCATATAATCATGAAAATAATTCATAAGAGATCATAAGGAAAGAAAATGACACCATAGATAACATATAATGTGAAATATAAATAACTATATAAGATAGATAAGTGAAGCAAAATTTGACATAGATTCAAATGATATAAAGTAGATAAATATAAACTTGGAGAAAAAATCCAATCCAAAATAAATAAATTAGTGAAGGAACACCATGATTTTTTTCATAAATATTGGTATTAGTGACTTCGGTACCACTGTGAGTAGTGGCATGTATGATACTAGTGGCTTGAGAGGCATTAGTAGAAAAGGAGGCACTAGTGGCATGATTAGCATGTGTTATGAAGGATTCACTAGTGGAGGGATTTATAAGAGTGAGCCTTGGAAAATTCCCATTAGATTTTTAACCTACCATGTTAGTAGAGATACTTGGCATGGAGGTACAAAAAATCAAGGAAAAAGAGGTCATAGTTTGAGAAGGGGTCAAAAGAGAAGGAAGAAGTTGAAAGGCAAAGAATCTATTACCCCCAAATCCATGTGATATTTTTGGGGAGGGTGAATGGGATTATTCTTCTTGACCACTTATCTTATGTAAATTTGTGTTTGTATAGAAGATAGGAATGTTAAATAGGTTGACAAAGATACACAGTCATGCAGGTCAACTATGTACGGTTGAACAGAGAACTGAATAGGGGGATAAGAAGACATAGTATTTTAGACTTATTGTGTATTTATGGAAAGAAGGTAAAACATAAACTATAAGGGACTATATCAGCCAACATGATAATATTCTAAATTAGGGGAAAATATTTTTTAAGATAGTTTGAAACAAGAGTGAAAGCAAACATACAAACAGTTGGATCAATGTGAGTGATCCAATTAGCACACATAAAAAAAATATTACACTAGTTTGGCTAGTAAAATTTTTAAAATACAACACACAATGATAAAAGTGTAAATAATCAATTAAAAATTAAGTACAAACTAGTTGGTCACCCTAAGTGTTATTAGATTATTATAAAATTTTAATTTTAATGTGATAGGAAAGTTGGCTTAAATAGGGAACTAGAAAGTAGTCTAAAATTGGTTTTAAGATGTTTGGGATGAAAGAGATATGCTTTGGCAATGGTATTAGCTTGGTATTGGGGCCTACCCCCTCACTTCACAATCCTATAATGATATGGGTGTCGACTGCTTTGCTAATATATACCATTAACCATGTATTTATATATGGCTAGAAAACCAAGTTAGCTTCCCCCTTGGTGATGAAATCCAAGTAGGTAGGCCTTAGGAAGACAAATGTTTAAATGCATTTTTAATGTTAAGTGATTTGGTAGTGTGTGCAAAAGAGTGAAATAGTGTAACTAAAATGGTAATTTAAAAACCTACCTATTTAAGCTATGTGAGTTACTCTAAGCATGTAAACAACTTGAACAAGAAATGTAAATTAATTACTAGCAAATAAATGTTAATTCCTTGATTAATAATAGTATAGAGTCAGTTCAAGTGACACAATATGAAAATTTTATAGAAAATATTTGATTGGGTTGTTTTTATTTTGTAGAAGTAAGGTCTTTAAGAAAAAAGTTAAAAATATTGACTATGTCTCTCAAACAGAAGGTAGACTACAAAACTTAGTCAACTAGGTCAACCTAGTTAGGTTTAGGTTTATAATTTTAATGACTGCTAACTTGTGAAAAATAGAACTGAAGGAACAACTAAAATGATAGATAAAAATAATAAAGTAACCTTGGTAGGATTGAATATGATTTATATTACAAGTTTTTATGTTATAATTCTTAGTTATTGCTTTCAAATTTTATAAACTAGGTCGATTGGTTCAACTAGGTTCTACAAAAATCTGTGTTGAAGAATAAATAATGAACAAAATTGACCTATTTGATAGTGTTTGTTGTATATATTTATAGAAGAAATTAGTAGAAAGAGTTTACCTATTCAACTATGTATGTTAATTTGGAACTAGAGAAGAATATTATGTCAAACTATTTGATCTAGTAAGTTGTAGTTGATGAAGACCTACAGAAATAAAACATAGTCATTTTAAAGCAACTATGTGTTAAACCTATGCACAAAAAGTTATAAATATATAAAATGGTTTGATATAGTACTATAAACATAGAAAAATATAATAAAATGATAAAAATGATGGTGTGAAAGAAAACATACAAGGGTTAGATTCATGTCAGGTTCACCCGAATGTTTGCAAAGGGAAATACAACTAATATATAAATCAATCATAGCTTAGAGAAGATAAATCATACTTACACTTATGATTGCTGATACCTTAGATATTCAGGGTCATGACCAAGATGTATCTACTAAACCTAGCCAAGGGATATCTTACCACAATAATATCACTAGGGAGGGTTCTAAAGCCTCCAGTCAAGTAAAACTATACAACAACCATAACTAGGTCATATTTTTTCACATTCACTAAACTAATAACAAGTAAATTAAATTGTAATCTAGTGCTTACCAAGGCTTTTGGCACAAAATGAGGGTAATAAACATTAAAATTAAACATGTGTAGAATACATATACTCACATAAATGTATATTTAATCTTAATACATGGGAGAGAAGTACAAATGTATATATATCTACTCTTACAAATGAGGAACAAAGTTAGGAATACTTAACTTTGAAGACAAACCCATTGAGCCTCAATCTCTCCCTTGGCCAAGGTTCTTTGCAAGAGGTTGTTTTTGTATGTAAGGATGACAAGGATAAATCAATTGTAGGCTACACAAACTATCAATGCATCTAAAATACTTATCCATAAGACAAGATCTGGATATCTCCAAAGAAAATATGAAACCCTAAGATATGTTCCTCAGGTAGAAAGGTGGATAAGCAGATGCACAATTATATCTCTTCTTCTTCTCTTCTCTTCCTAATAAATGACAAAATGAGTGTGTATATATGTTAAATATAACCCTGGTCCTTTCAAACAAATTAGATGATGGAGTCACCCTGATCAAATTTGCATCATTATTAACAAAAACAAATTAGATCCTGGTCTATGTTTGCCAAGGGCTGAAATAGACCCTAAATGAGTTTTATCAATTAGAGTACATGATTGATGGGTTTGAGAGTGTATTTTAAATTGATAAAAAGGATTTTAAGATAGGGAAGGGTTAAAAAAGGAATAAAATGAGTAGAGGATGGTACAAAATATGAGGAAAAGCTTAGGGGAATGTTTTAAAGAGATGGCTATATAGATAATAAGTGTTAGTATAAGAAAAATAATCCTATGCAGCACCAATGGTCTACCCACCACTTTCTCGATGCACCCCTTAAAGTGTACACTCAGAGAGATTAAGACTCGATGGGTTCCTAAAAGAGATAAATCATCAATAATTGATAAAGTTTGAAAATATTATATGTATACACTAAGGTGAGGATAGAACCCATCCAGGAGTAGAGTGATTCAGAGTTTTCATATCTATATCTAGGCTTGGAACCCCTAGTTTCACATTAAGGATATATTACACTACTACTGTGAATAAATTATTGATGATATCCTCCTTAAAATTATTAGAGATATCTATAATTTTTATCATCATGATTATGTGACATGCAGAATAATATAGACTTTGAGGTTGTTGGGTATGTTTTTTTAAGAGATGACATTTCATAATCACATGCCCTTCTACTTGGAAGATCTCATAAAGCTTAGTTTTGAATTTTAGATAGTTATACAGGTAGTGTCCCTCTTTTCCTTAGTCCATACACCATAATCCTAGCTTTTGCATGTTATTTTCATGCAACTCATCTATCTTTCACAAACATCATCTATCATTACATCATTTTTCATAGTAGACCATGGACTTTCCTTATAGTCCTCTATCTACTCCACTTGGATCACAGTTGCTCAAGCATATATCTTGCAAGTGAACTAATTTTGATCAATGACAAACCTAATATGAGGTTTTATACGTTCTAAAAACCATGTAGCCTTATCTTTATCTTGAAATATAAAATTCACTATGTTCATTACATCAGAGAACCTATGATCATATTCTCATACTAACTTGCCTAATTTTTAGTGAATCTCTTTCAGATTTTATATGTCTGACTTGTACATTTATTCATTTTAAATTATCCTATTTAACTAGTTTTAGATACCCTAAAATATCAATTTGGTATCATCCATTTTTATATGAACTTTATAACTATCCCTATTAAGGCTCTTATGAGCTTTCACTTATTTGCATCATATGTAGTTACACCTTTACACTAACATTTCATCTCATAGGTTAATAGGTACTATTTGGGGTCAACATCATACGGTGCCAAAGTGAAAAAAAATATTACAATGAGAGCCATATTTCTTGTTCTTTCATCTAAAACCACTAGATACTATGGAATAGACTATACCTACATCTTCAAACTTGTTATGACTTGAATTCTAGCCTCAACTAATTTCTTCTTATCTAACACTTTCTTAATGTCTTCACTATATTTTCAAATTTTATCTATAAAATAATTAAATCATGTACTATATTTACCAACTTTTACAATTTTCCTTCTAATTTTGATTGATAAATTAGGCATAGCATATGTGTATCCTTAAAATGAATTATCTTTATATATGACTCCTACTTTGTTTGAAGTTGAACCTGATTGAATCCTACATTTTAACATAGCTTATTCAAAATATTGTTCATTATATTATCCCAACAATATTATCCATTTGTAACTATAATATAAAACTATCTTCTAACTACTCTTTTTCTCTTTTTCCACTCTCTTTCATCTCCTTTGATACCATTTTTCAATATTTTTTCATTTATATGTTTTCATCTATGCCTTCTCCTCTTTTGGGCCCTCCTATTTCCTCATCTCCATAATATCCATAATATATATCTCCTCCTTGAGATATCATTCCTTATTTATCTTATAAACTCTCTACTTTACTTCTACTCATATCTACATTAAGATTTTTCTATTTATTCCATATCATTTATCTTAGGTCTTTTTCTAACCCTAGAATTCTCTTCTCATTCTGATTATGTGTCCTCCATATTTGAGGTTCAGGATCAAGTTTATCCTCTCATTTATTCATAATTGCACACATACCCATAATGTCAAAAGTGACTAATCTATGTTAGTTGGGATAGGCATCATGGTATTTTCTATAACCAACATTTTAAGTAGAGTAGGAAGTCACTGTAAATTTTTTCCTGTGATACCTCTTATAAAAAAATATGTACAACTTCAAATGAGATGTAACCTTTCATGAAAAATTTAGTGAAATATTCATCTATGGTAGTATTTAATCAATGATCTACTATGTACATCTAATTGGTGTTCATATTTTTCAATTTTTTTTATCTTTTCCTCTATCCAAATAAAGTGCTCTATATCTCTCTATTTAAAGCAAAGTACTCAGTTATTGACAACCATGTAGCTAGCAACATAGGTAGTTTACACTAAAATATTTCATATATATCACCATGTATATGTTTAGTTAAAAACTATATCACAAATCTCCCTATTGTTTTTTCCTCCTCTTCTAAAAAATTGTGAATTTTCTCATCCAAACATCGTTCCAAACCTCTTTGTCTAGATAACCATCTTAGCATGTTTCAAAGTCCCATTCTCATTACACAATTATAGTAAAGGTTCCTAAAAAATGCATCAGATCATGCTAATGTGTATTTCTATGTGAAATAGGTTATAAATTCAAGACATAAATAAAATTGTAGAAAAGTTCTATTATTCATTTGGTTTACAATTACATGTCTATCTAGAAAAACATATACTTAAATAATACATATCATTCATTATTTTTATGCAAATAAATAGATTTAACCAAAATAAAATATATGTTGTGCACAAAAATTGTACAAAAATACATTTAGACAAAATAAAACATCATATGAATTATATATTAATCTTTATATTTCAAAAATATTTTCCTTTACAATGGATCACTATATATAGACATTACAAATCTCTAGTCTTTTTCATTATATCCTTTCATTTCTAGCTAGAAGGATTTTTAATTTTTTATATATAATATAAATACGTACAACATGATATATGTTATACATTTCCCACTTGTCATGCATATATAATTTGTGATTTTACAATCCTATTCTACTACCAATATTTATCAAGTCTTTTACTCCTGGTGCACTTCCAATTTTATCTAACATTCTTTTCCAGAAACATGCTTCTCTTTCACAACTTGCAATAGACTCGAATAAGAACCTCTCTCACTTCCTCTAAAATTTCAAGACTTCTCTCACACTTCAAATAAACTCACTTTGATTTAATTTTTACTTACAACACCTTATACCAAACACCTCTTCTATGTTATAAGATTCACTCTCTTATTTTCTACCCATAAATGTGGAAAAAAATTATAACCTTGCTATAATACTAATTGGTGTTTCACAGTAAGGGGTCCAATGAAGGACTTACTTTAATACCATTTTTATTGGATTAAACACTCACCCATGGACATGCCTCAATCATATTCCTATTAGGCTTGACACATTTCAACACATGTACTTTATGGAATTCAAAAACATTTTAAAAATAATTAAATGCACACTCACTCTCTCTCTCACACACACACACTTGCCTTTGAAGGATCATTAAAATTCATGGAGATGAATTTATCCTACACATAGTCCCTCCTGGATTGAAGCATACGCTTTATTATGTTCCTGGAAAACAAACTCCCAAAGTCTCTCTTTTCTTCCTCCACTTGGAACTAACTCAACTCACTTGTTTCATGTCACTCTTATACTTATTTTAAATTTTTTACTTACATTATTATACCTTATTGAGTGTACATTCACCTTATTTATCCTTTTATAATTGCTCAATATCTATATGTTCATCATTTTCAATCATTAATTTCTTTTAAAAATTCATGAGGTCAAAACTAACACTATACAATCTAGTGGTTTCAATATCACTACTATATGTAGACTGGTAATTATGAAACCACGTGGGTAGTTTTGAAACTATTAGTGGCAATTACAAAACTACCACACAATGCATACCAATGGTTTTGTCACTATGAAATGTCTCCTAACTTCTAGAGGTCATAAATTTTGCATATGTAATTAAAATTAAATGATGTTTTTAAAAAATTGTATAACTTTTCTAAAGGAATTCAAATATGTAAATAAATTTACTTTTATATATTTAACTAATATTTAATTAAATATATAAATATGGTGAAGAATATAGACTTATTGTGTTACCTTAAAACTGGAAACCAATATACCTTATATTAGAATCTGGCTATTTGATATATAATTAATAAAATATATAAATTGAAATCTAATAATAGAAAAACTAAATTCCAATATTGATATTATAAAAACATATAAATTAAATTATATGTTTTAATCTAGACTAGAATGTTTCCATATTTAATGAATAGGTGGTTATTTTACTTTTTCCACATAACCTATATGTTTCTTTCCTTCAACACACATAGCCACTTCCTTGATTGTACCAATGAATGAGAAACTCAAATAACTCACTTAGAACTTTGTAGCTTCATGAAAATGATCCTTATTTTATGTGATTGATTATAATAAATTTTTGAAGTACTAATGATTCCCCTTATATCATATTCACCATGCTAAAACAACATATAAAACAAAAAAAACCATAAAAACATAAAATTATTATATTTGGTTGATGTAAGATTATCTATACACTTTCGATACTCATGCATCAATTGAGATCTAACTCTCACCTAGTTTGTCCCATCCTTTAATTCTTCACATTGCCATCATCTTTTAGAGTTTCCACAATTTTTTTATGTCCTCACCATTTTCAATGAAGACAAAGTAAGAAATTAGTTTTATAACTCAATTCCCTAGTATTTATATCTAGAGCTATGTTATCAAGTGAAACAACCACTTAAAAATGACCCTAAATTTTATATTTCTATTAATCTTATTATTATGCATAGTGTTGTTTATTATCCTTATGAAACATACACTAATTTTTGAAAATGCTCTCGACTTGGATAACATATTTGCTAGTTAATTGATAGCATTAATGTCTTATGTAAGTGGTGTCTTTGATTATTATTATTTTTAATTTACTAAGTTGATTAGTTTTATATTTTCATCACGTGTATCTTTAGCTTTGATGAAGTATTTAAACTTTTTGATATATTCTTATTGGCATCAATGAAATTCATACAATGTTTCTTTCCTATAATGCATTATTTTTGGAAAAGGGTATAGTACGTTCAAGTGTTTATTGATATTTTAATAACTTAAGTGTATCCACTCTTTAAATAATGGCTGAGTCTTAAAAAAAATTATTCCCACATGTATTTTTATAAGAGACCTATTGAGGTTAACATACCCCTATTTCTAAAAAAATGGGACACTTGTTTTAAATTGTGTAAATTTGTACCTTAAAGTTGAAAATTCACTTGATCAAAATACCAATAGCATGTTTGCACATTGTATTTATTTGAAAATCATTCACACCTGATTTGGTTGGCATATTTGTTCATAATTCTCATTTATGGTACATCTCAAGTATCTTTCAAAGATTGATGGTACATAGATGAACGCAAATATTTTGATCAATGATCCATGGAGTATGAGGGAAAATTAAATAGATCAAGATTGAAAGGGTGTGATTGATCTATGAAATCAAGATCAATGGTGCAAGAGCAACATTGACATTTCAACAAAGCTCAAAGTGAATGCAAAAGTGACAAGTGTCATAATTATGGGAAACATAACAATCATCCAATAGCATTCAAGTTCTTATATTGAGATTGATGGCTTATATTGATCTATACAAGGATGATCCAATGGTATGAGATCAAATAATAATTTTCAAAATGTAATAGTCACTTTTTAAATATTAACAAGCAAAGTTGTATGAAAATTCCATAGGGATGCCACAATGATGGCACATCAAATCCATGTAAGTATAATATGCCAAGTGGAAGATCTTGTAGACCCAAGAAATGCAAGAGCATAAGTACACAGTCCAATTGGGATATAAGTCATGAAATTTGTACAAGTTCAAATAGATACCACCATTAAAGCACTATAAAAAACCTTCAAGAAAGCCCTAAAAAGTATAGAAACCTTGGTTTGATCCTGTGCTCATTATAATCAAGCCAAGGAGGTTGAATTATCACCTATGTAAGAGGAATTCAATCCAGAACTAAAGTGCAGACCACTAGTGAGCAATTTGAACAAACTTATGGACACTATGAAAAATTATAGAAAAGTCCTTACCATACACCATCTTTAGGTAATCACTGTGCATGAAAAGCTTAAGCCATGGATCATGGATCTAAAAAAATAAGAGTGGTAGAAAAGAGGGCCATGGTTATTGGAGATAAATTCGCCATTTAAAAATAGAAACCATTCACTGGTTTGACTTTTTTGGAAAGATAGAGGCCTGGTGAGGTTCTTACATTTAAGAAAGACCCATTGAAGTTAGATCTAACATAATCTGATCAATATTAGGTAGTCATCAAAGGAATGATGTAACAAAGAATAATTAGAAGAGACCACCATCCTATCAATCCAAAAAGATAGATTTAATCTATATGAGAACACCATGATTGACTTGTTTAATTCCTTAAAGTTGGACATAAATAAATAAGAGGAAATAAGTAAGAAAAATTCCATGGCTATAGGTCAAGTTGGCCTAGGGTAGGCTTCAAGTTATCAAGTTAAAGACTTGATCAAATCCTTAACCAAGAAGGAAATCCCTAATTTTAGAATAGTCAGCCTAGCCCATTTGAACATGGCTATGGCTATATTAGTGAAAAAGATCAAATACCTAAGTAGTCAGTCTAAGTAGATTAAGGACATTTCCAAGGACCTCAAATAGTAGGAAGACAAGATGATATGCATATTGGACAACTTAATCAAAAATACCACCTCACCTAGTTCTTTGGGCCTTATCAGTGATGAGGAGTTCAAGCACAAAACTACTCAATTCATGCTAGAAGTGAATAACCAAGGTCAAGGGAAGATAGGGGCTGATAATAAGAAAATCATGGGCCTACTATTATCATTTGAGGAGAAGACATAATATGTCAGGGGAATCAAACAAGATTTAGAGAGATTTGAGAGGGATCTCAAAGTCTTAGAGGATCAAGAAAAGGAATTTTCATAAAGATGTATCTTTGATCTCCAACTAATTAGTGAACAACATAATAGAATGAAGATCTTGCAGGAAAGGTAGAAGACTGCATCAATAAAAAGGTCCCAAATTCAATTGGATTAATATTATTCTTTTACAACTAGCATTGTATATTTTTGAAATAGGCTATTATTTTGTAAAAGCATATGCAATTTATAAAGCATATTGATTATAGGTCAATCCATTTGTAAATTATCTAATTCTAGAATGTTGTAGAAGGATAACTATCCTTGACACTTGTGGAATTATTATTGGATATGATTGAAAAACATACCTCATTGAACATTCTATAAAATGGGTACTATCATTTGTAAAAGAGGAGGGAGTTTTTATATCCAATAAACTATTTGTATATTTTGAGAAAATTAATATAAGCAAATAATTATGCAAATTTTGTCCACATTTGGTTGTGTGAATTGCTATCATGTTTTATTTCTCATGTGCCTAGTCTTATCTTCAAATTTGAATGGTTCTTATGAATTTTGAGTGTGCATATTTTAATAAAGAGTTTCTTATTTGAGATAATTCTAGATTAGTTGAAATTTCTTAGGTTTACTTTTCTTTCTTTGCTCTTCTTGCATCTGGGTTATTGCTATTTGCTTGTAGGGGTAAAATTCTTAAAGTAAATCTTATGCTTATTTGCATCATTTCATACTTTAATTAGAGGTTTGCCTAATGTGATGTAGGATTTGAGCTTAAGATACTTCATGTTGCACATTAGTTAAATGAATGTTTAGATAAAATTGGAAATTTTTCAAAATGTTTGAAACAAAGATCAACAACACCTCTCTTTTCTTACCTACCCTTCCTTTTACTCTTTTTTTTATCAATTTACCTTAGATCAGGTTTATTGTGAATATTCATCTTGGTTTAGATTTAGACTTAGTTTGAGTATAACTCACTTAAAATAGCATAGATCATATTCAAAATAAAATATTAACTATTAAGCCACGATGGCTCCCAACCACCAACTAATATAAATTTGTGAAATATTCAACCTATTATGCCTCTATTCCACCAAGGATAACAAGATTATCATAACCAAAAACTCATGTAATGGATTATTTGAATCCAAAAATGAGAATTTTTTATTAAACACTATATGTTGATCTAATGATACACATTTAGGCATCAATATTTTTTGTGCTAGGAGGGTAGTTAAATCTTTGAGAATTTGCAACATCTTTGTTAATTGTGGTGAATTATGTTTAAATATTGATGTATTATTTACATATTTGTGTTTATTTTAGCATTTTTTGTAAAGATAATTGATCTTAATGGTTACAAACTAGTCTTTGTGCTTATTTAGATAAATATAGGTGTTCTTTGAAGTTTTATGCTTAATTGTGTTAAAGATAGCTTAAGATCTACAAATCCAAGGCATTTGAGGTTAATAATAGATATTTTGTTCAAAGATTGATTTTTTCTCTACCAATTTGAGTTTATTTGTGCTTGAAACATGTAAATATCATTCACATTTACATGTTTGGGCACATTTTTGATCTACTTTAGTTAAATATTGATGTCCTTTGTCATTCTTCATATATATTTGTGCAAACTTTGCTTAATGTGCAAGTCTAATCATCATTTTTTGTAAAGATAAGACTTACACATTATATTTCAAATAGGGTTCAAATATCTTGAGATGGAATTCATAAGGATAAGGACCAGATCATACTCATAGATAAGGGTTCCTCTTCTTTTATTATAAGTTCATAGGACAGTCAGGCGAGACAAAGGTAAGCATAGAATTTCAAATTCTCAACTAACTTCACCAATTCAGGGTGCTTTTATGTTCAATCCCTATCAAGGTATGGCTTGGTTAGGTGGTTATTTAATCAATATTCCAGGTGTGGTACATGACCTTCCTCTTAATCTTAAAAATTATTTTCCTGCCTTTAGTCCTAATGGTGTTATAACTTCTAAAGAACACATTAAATCCTTCAAAGCTATTTTAAGACTTTTGAATGTAGTTCATGAAGATGCAGCATGAAAATTATTTCCATTTAATTTCAAAGATGCTACATATGAATGGTTCTTTAACATTCCTAAAAATTACATAGTTAGTTGGAATGATTTTAATAATTACTTCATTGATCAATTTGATAAAATCATTTTTCCATGTGTCCTATACCAATAGTTTACCATAGTCAAAAGAGACTCAAATGAACCCATAAGAGCCTTCAATGCTATATTCTATAAAAATTTAGTAGAGCCATAGCTCCTTATATACCTGATGAGGCTTTATCATTAGAGATCTACAAGGATTCCTTAGATCCCATGACTTCTGTGTTTCTTAAAATAAACACTCAAATCATTAATACACTAGCCCTAGATCATGCTGAAGTTGTGATTATTAATGATTAGATGAAACATCAAGTCCAGATGGCATATAGTATTCCCAACATTAATCCAAATTTTCCTATGTTTAATGTGATTCCCAATTCTAATCAAAATATGCCCACATTAAATCAGCTTCCAGTTATGAACCAATTACCTTTGAGCTTTGCCCATCCTAACCAAAACTTGGGATTCTTGAATAACTCTGCCAATGGGTCTCATCCACTAGACCAGAGAGCCTTGATGCCTACATCCAGTATAAATACTCAAGTCTATAATTCTAAGGCACCCAAAAACAAAAAAATTTCTATCTTAAAGATGGTTTAAAAACTAAGCATTGATTTCATTCAACTGCAAAATCAAGTTGTTAATATTAGAGAAAGATCTAACATGAACTTTTATTTCCAAATGTTTAATAGGCCTTCAAAAAAATTTCAAAATAATAATAATAAAAACCATAATAATGAGTCATCCTCCAATAAGAATGTACCTTACATAGATCTTGGTGATGTAGCTTTTCCTGATTATTGTAAATTTCATTATACTTCAATACATGGTGAATTATATTGTTTAGAGTTTTTCAATGCTTTTGAAGATTTTAAAAAATAATTGGATAATTTTGAGTTGTACCTACTAAAGACAATGGCTTAGGTACCTTAGGTTCTTCACGGTCATCCAAATCTATTGATTCAACTATCATGGTGGAGATATTTGAGATCCCATTATAAGAAGAGAATAAGCTTGAGGATATCCCTGAAGAGATTTATGGTTTTCAGAAATATATAAAGAATACCTATCCTCTAAGGAATAGGGAGGAGAAACAACCTTTGACTACCTCAACTCCACCAAATAATTTTGACACTCCTCATGATACTAGATCAGATAACAATCTAGAGCCTCCTAAAGGAAGTAACTCTAAGCCTAATGTTGATACATCAAATTCTTCCAATAGGACTAGATATAATATAGTAGAGGACATAAACAAGATCAAATATAACATTACCTTTTATGAGTTGACTCATATTACAGAACAAAGAGATTTTTTTTTAGAATATTTATCCAAGAAGCCTAATAAGTCTCAAAAGGCTACACATGCTAACATTATAATACACAAAAATAAGGTAGATGTTCCACTTTTCCTACTCATAGTTAGGATCTTTGGTAATAATTTACATAATTTCTTGGTATATTTAGGTGCATCTACAAACATCATGCCTAAGGGTATTTGTGAATAATTAAGTTTGACTCTAATTAAATATGATAGGGTTATGACTCAATTAGATAAATCAATAGTCAAAGTGATTGGTGAATTGTTAAATGTTTACATGAAAATTGATTCTAAACCAAGGATCCAATAATTCATTGACATCCAAGAGGTAGACATCCCTAATGCATATGGAATGTTGCTAAGTAGGGAGTAGACCAAATCATTGAATGGTTATATGCCAACTGAGTATTCACACATGTGGTTACCTTATAATGGAGTTTAAAATTAGATCAAGATAGAAAGGGAACCTAAAATGAATAATATGATCACCAAGTACAATGCAACCAATAAGAGGGTTAACATGGTTAACTCAGATATAGTTGTTTACATTCTTGACACCATAAAGGTATGTAACTCCAAAACTTCTCATACTATGCCTAGATTATGGATTCTATATTTTGATAGTGATAGATGCAAATTAGGTTCTATGTTAGGAGTGGTATTAATAAATCCCATTGGGAAGAATATAATGCCTCTTACAAACTCCAATTCCCATGCACTAATAATCTTACATAGTATGAAGCACTTATTCTTAGATAGCAGTTTGTAATTAAACATAAGGTCAAGGAACTATTAGTTTTTCATGATTTAGAACTAGTAGTTAATCAGGTCAAAAGTAAATATCAATGTAGCTATCATACCTTAAGAAATATAAATTTAAAGTGTGGGACTTAATTTAATGTTTTTATGCTTTCAACATTATGTCAATCCCTAGGGAGGAAAATAAGGTTGTTGATGAACTTGCTTTAGCTACAACCAAATTTATGCCCAATCAAGGTTCTAAGTTACAAATCCTTACCATTGAATTAATCCCATGTCCTTAGTTCTAGATAATGTCAACCACTTGTAAGTGTTCAATGATGATCAATAGATCATAGACTTCATGACTAGCTCAAGATTATTTGAGGCTCACATCATTAATGAAGCTAGTGATAATACTCTTGATGATGACAAATTTGAAGGAAAGCCTGATGACAAGGCCATTTAGTTGAATTATAATAAGATTAAAAAATGGATTATTACCTTAGAGAGACTATTTGATTCAGAAAAACTAGTTGAGACTATCAAGATTCCCAAAGTAGAAGGGAAGGATTACAATGTAATTAACCTAGGTTCCCAAGGTCAACCTCAACTGGTGAACATTGGTCAAGCTTGCACAAGCATTGAAATCAAGAGATTCAAAGATTTCATGACCAATTATAAGTATGTAATAGCATTATTCTATGTTGACTAAAATATCTTTGATCTTAAGGTCATAACCCACACCATACCTCTAAAGGAAGACTACAAGCCATTTAGGCAAAAATAAAGGCTAGTCAACCCTATCCTAGAACCAATGATATACAAAGAGGTTAAGAATTTAATATATGATAAGATAGTGTTTCCCATTAGACACTCCACTTGGGTAGCTAACCTATTACCAGTCAACAAAAAAATGGTGAAATTAGATTATGCATTAACTTTAGAAATCTAAATAAAGCATCTAAAAAGGATAATTACCCCTACCTTATCTTAACCAAGTAATCTAATTTATTTTTAGTTCTATTTTGATGTCTTTTATTGATGTATTTTTAGGGTATAATCAGGTGCTAGCAAATGAGGATGAAAGATGAAGACTGCCTTTACTACTAAGTGGGGCACTTTTGCCTATAAGAGAACTCCCTTTGGATTGATAAATGTAGGTGAAACCTTTCAAAGAGCAATGAATCATGTATTTAAAGGACTCATAGGCAAGTGAATTATTATTTACATGGATTTCCTAACTATATTTTCAAATAATAGAGAAGATGACATCATACACTTGTAACAAGTATTTGAAAGGTGTATAAGGTATGTAATTTCTCTCAACCCAAAGAAGAGCATTTTTTGTGTAACTGAGGGAGAATTTTTGGAACATGATATAACTAAGGAGGGGATATCTATAGACCTAGATAGATTAAATTTAATATCAAAGATAGAACCCCTTAATAATTGGAAGGAAATAAAGTCTTTCTTTAGTAAAATCAACTTTTTGAGAAAGTTCATTTCTAGTTTTGTAGAGATTATAAAGTTGTTGAATGACATGTTGAATAAAGATTCTAAGATCACTTGGAATAAGAGACCAAGAAGGCCTTCAAAGAAATCAAAGAATCAATTAGACAAGCCCTTGTACTGATAAGTCTAGACTTTACTAAAGACTTCTATCTTTACTCTTTTACTTCTGACCATACAATTGTAGTTATCCTAAATTAGAAGATAGATGGATGTGATCATCCTATTACTTTCATGAGTACTAATTTTAAAAATGATGAATTGAATTATTCTCTTATTCACAAGAAAGTATGTGTTATATTCAAGGTAGTGAATAAATTTAGGCATTATATCCTTAGAAATAATGTACATGTAATACTATTAGACCTTGTAAACTAAGCTCTTGCTCAATCAATGTGAACTTGGAGAAAGGAGAGGTAAGTGGATGTTTGTTCTCCAAGAATATGATCTAGAGATGAAGACTAAAAATTTGGTAACATGCCAAGGTTTAATTTAGTTAATTTCCAATATTAATCCCTAACTAAGTGTTATATAGGTAGGACAACAAAATTTTCAACCCAATGATTGGGATGATCCTATTTTTCATTTGTTAATTAATGTCTATTATCATGTAGGGTTAAGTAGAGAGAAAAATAAAGATTTGAGGCTCAAGGTAGCTTATCTTATAATCAAGGATGGACTGTTATACATGAATAAATTTAAAGTCTTTTACTTAAGGTGTATTTCCAAGGAAGAGGTGACTGAGCTCTTGAGCACTTTCCATTAAGATTTGGGAATTGGGCATTCATCTGGAAGGACTACAGGCCATAGGATCCTTAGGGATGGTTACTACTATCCCACTATCTTCAAAGATTATCAAAATCATGTGAGATAATGCCACTCATGTCAAATATTCAACACTAAAGATCCCAAGGTATCCATGCCACTAAAGATAATAATGATTGATAAACCCTTTACCCAATGCGGACTACATTTTGTGGAGGTCATTAACCCCAATTCCTTTGATGATCACAAGTATGTTCTAACTGCCATTGACTACTGCAAAAGATGGACTAAAGTAGTAGCAACCAAGAAATGCAATAATGAAGAAGTGATCAAATTTTTAGAAGAGAATATATGCACCAAGTTTTGGACACTTGTACCTATAGTCTGTGATAATGGATCTACCTTTTCATCTATTGAGATGATTGAGTGGGCATATGACAACAACATTGTTCTAAAGTTATCATCAAACCATTACCTGGAAGTCAATAGGGTGTCTAAATCAAAAAATAATGTCTTAATTAAAGACATAAATAATTTTTCAAATGATAAACCAAAAACATGGCAAAATCTACTCAATTGTGCCTTCTAGACAGATAGAACAAAAATTAAGCAAGCTCTTAAAGCATCACCATCATTTCTAGTATACAATCAAGAAATTATATTATACATAAAACTCAAGCTACCAATTTATAAGTTTATGTAAGAGTACATGGAGGAGGATCAAGAATTTTCAATTTTAATGTTACTTGACATCATACAAATCGAAGATGCAAGAGAGGAAACTTTTTCCAACTTTAGCAGACACCAAACCATAGTTAGGAGGTATTTTGAAAAATGTTCAAATATAAAGGTGTTTAGACAAGGAAACCTAATTTTTATTTGGGATAAGGCCTCAGAAACAAAAGGAAAGCATGGAAACTTCACACCTTTGTGGATTAGCCCATATCATATTACTAAGTTCTTGGGGGATAACACCTTCAAACTAAAAGACTTGTAATGAGTAGAGTTTACATTTCCAACCAATGCTCAATACCTCAAGCACTATTTATATGTTATCCCATTTGGAGTCTTCATGAAATGAACTATAATACTAGTTAGAGCTAGCGTAAGTAGGCTAGATTAGTTCCCTTCTTTTTCATTCCTTCTTGTCCCTTGCTTGTATATAGTGTTTGTATATATTTGTTTGCTTATTTATTTTGATTTATGTTGGTGTGTTTTTTGCTTGATGCATTTTCTTTCCCTACTTTGTTCTTTGATTTTAATAAGTCTATTCCAGATAGCCCTCAACTCAAGATTCATATGATTTGTCAATTAAACCTCATAGTTCAAGAATGTAGGTATGCTTTCTCAGCATTGGTTGATCATGGATTATTGAAATACAAGCTTAATGTTATAGTTTAGAGAAACTAGTAAAGACTAATAAAATAGGTTAATTTTTCCTTAAGATTTTGAACCTTGTTCTCATCTAAGTTTGGTTCTAATAAGGATTACACATATAGGGTAAAATATTAGATTATTAGGATAAAGTCATGCTTGCACTTAAAAAACATTAATTACTTGGGATAAAGTTGACAACCAAGGATGATTGTCTGAAGATTAAACATATGATCAAATCCTAAAACCTAGTTAATATAGTTCCAAACCTTTGCTAGAAAGTCAAAATATATTAAAATACAAAAAATAAGAGCTTAGTGAAAATTTTAAAAAAGCTTTCCAATCAAAGGTGGTTTTGGTAATCTCCACTAGGGCTATGGATGCTTGGCTAGTAGTAGAGCAAAGCTTTGAGTGGAGCTAAAGGTATCTCTATTAGGGATAAGGATTCCTGGTTGGTATTAGAGAAATGCCCAAGACTTTCCTAAGATAAATCATGATTCTTAATGATCTAAATATGATGAAATTCAATGTTAATGGTTAAAGTAATGAATATGGAAGTTGCTCTTTGAATCCTATGGAAATCAGTACGTGGAATTAAAACACACACATCACATGGATATGTCTTGATGTTTGATATTAATTCTACATGTGCAAGATTAGTTCTAATCATGAACTAATCTTAATAATGGTTACTGATCAAGTAGGATAAGCAGCCTGGTTATTAGTCTAAACTAGAGTCTCTAAATTCTAACATATTTCTATGTTTCCTTAATAATTCACCATTTTTTGATTTCAACATACCCCCATTTATTAGAAATGGGGACCCTTTTTTAAATTCTACAAATTTGTACCTTAAAGTTGAAAATTCACTTGACTAGAGTACCACTAGCATGTTTTCACATTATCTTTATTTGAATATCATTCACACCTGATTTGGTTGGCATATTTGTTCATAATTATGATTTGATCTTGCCTAAAGTTGCTAACATTAAATCTTCATCTTTAGGTTACCAATCCAATGGAGTCCATTTGGAATGGGAAATGCCTGGGTTTCATGATTTTTATATCAATTTTGGCTTTTACTAGCCTTTTATCCATTGAAGATCAAACTAAAATCATCTTGAAACCCTCATTCAAATTTACCTAACTCAGGTTCCTTTTGAATCAAATTCAAATTTGGTGGGAATAATTTACACGAGAATAATTGATCATGTTATGGACTAAGGTTTGGTCATGTTTATTAACATGACCAAACCTTAGTCTAAATTTTTTTATGTTTGGTCTCTTTATTTTATTGATCCCCCTTGGTCCCTTTCATTTCCACATGGTCTAACTAAATGAAGGGTCCCTTTTACTATAGACTTAGCCTAAAATCCTTAACCTAAAAGTTTATTATATTTGTTAATACAACAAACCTTAGGCTAAAACTATATGTTGTGTCTTTTATTATTCATGAGGTCCCCTTTATCATGTCTTAAAACTTAGCTTAAAATATTTTTTCCTATTGTCTTTCCCATGTTTAATAACACAAAATAAAACCATAATCCAAAAACATTATTCTAAGGTCTTTATTTTCCCAAGCACTAACTTAAAGATCATTTTCATCTACAGGATCAATGGTCCATGTTTTCTTGGATTATCAAGATCCAATGGTGTGAGATTGAAGATGAATCCCAAACCCTAAGCTAAAGTTTAAACACCTTCCAAAGATCAATGGTATGTGTTTTCTTAGATAGGATTGATCTAATGGTACATATTGAGTCAAGACTTCAATGGATCCCCAAGACAAGTGAGAGGGCGACAAGTGTCATAATCTCAGCCAAAAACACTCAAAAACCAATAATGTTTCACCCCTTAGATTGATATCCAACAGCATGCATTTGATCAGATGAGGATGACTAAATGGTACATAACAAGTGTTAAAAACTCAAGGACCCTACAAACCACCATAAAGATGACATGTGGGATAACCATGAGCCAAAAATTAAAACTTGAGCATCTTTTAAAGATTGATGGTATGCAAATAAACATACACATTTTGATCAATGGTTCATAAAGCAAAAGGTATAATTAAATAGATCAATATCGTAGAGCATGATTGATCCATGAAATCAAGATTAACAGTGCAATATAAACATTCAAATTTTAAGAAATCTCAAATTGAATGCAAAAATGAAAAGTGTCATAACCATGGGAAACATAGAAAGCAACCAATAGAATTTGAGTTCTCATATCGAGATTGATGGCTTGCATTGATCTATGCAAGGATGATCCAACATTGTGAGATCAAGGAAGAATTTTTAAAAGGAAACAATCAATTTTTAAATATTAACAAGTAAAATTCCATAAAAATGCCATAAGGATACCATGGTGATGCCACATCAAATCCATGTAAGTATAATATGCTAGGTGAAAGATCTTGTAGACCTAGGAAATGCAAGGGCATAAGTATGTATTCTAATTGGGATCTAAGTCATGAATCTCACACAATTTTAAACTACCACCATTAAAGAACTCTAAAAAACCTTTAGAAAAGCCTTGATAAGTACAAAAACTTAGATTTGACCATATGCTTATTATAATCAAGCCAAGGAGGTTGAATTATCATTGTGCTAAAGGAATTCAATATAAAACTAAAGTGCAAATCACTAGTGAGCAATCTGAACAAATTTATGACCACTATGGAAAATTGTAGAAATGTCATTACCTTGTACCATCTTTAGGTAATCACTATGCATGAAGAGCTTAAGCCATGGATCATGGATCTACAAAAGTAAGAGCAACAGAAAAGAGGGCCATGGTTGTTAGAGATAAATTCACCATTCAAAAAGAGGAACCATTCATTGGTTTGACTCCAATAGAAAGATAGAGTCTTGGTGAGGTTATTACCTTTAAAAATGACCCATTAAAGTTGGCTCTAACACAATCTAATCTATAGTAGGATGTCATCAAAGGCATGATGCAACAACAAAAGAATTTAGAAGAGACTACCATCCTGTCAATCTAAGAATATAGATTCAAGCTATATGAGGATACCATGATTGACTTGTTTAATTCTTCAAAGTCAATCAGAACCAAAAAAGAGGCAATAAGTAAACAAAATTTCATGGATATAGGTCAGGTTGGCCTAAGGCAGGCTTCAAGTTATCAATTGAAATAATTGATCAAATCCTTAACCAAGAACCAAATCCCTAATTTCAAAATAGTCAGCCTATCCCATCTAGACATGGCTATGGTTAGATTAGTGAAAAAGATCAAAGCCCTAAGAAGTTGGTCCAAGTAGATAAAGGACATTTCCAATGACCTCAAATAGCAAGGAGATAATATGTTACACATATTGGAAAACTTGATAAAAGAGCCCACCTCAATTAGTCCTTTAGGCCTTATCACTGATGAGGAGTTCAAGCACAAAACTACTCAATTCATGTCAGAAGTGAAGAACCAAGGTCAAATGAAGACAAGGGCTGATAATAAGAAGATCATGGGCCTACTATTGTAATCTAAGGAAAATATAGAAGATGCCAAGGGCATAAAACAAGATTTGGAGAGTGTTGAGAGTGATCTCAAAGGTCTATAAGATCAAGAAAAGGAATTTTTCGTGAAGACCTATCTTTGATCTGCAACTAATCAATGAACAACATTATAGAATGAAGATATTGTAGGGAATCCAGAAGACTACATCAACAAAAGGGTCCCAAAGTCAATTGGATTAGGAATATTATTTTACTACCAGCATTGTATGTTTTTGAAATAGGATATTATTTTTTAAAATCATATGTAATTTTTAAAGTGCATTGCTTATAGGTCAATCCATTTGTAAATTGTCTAATTATAGATTGTTGTAGAAGGACAACTATCTTTTACACTTGTATAATTATCATTGTATATGATTGACAGACATACTTCAATGAACCTTATATAAAATGGGTACTATCATTTGTAAAAGGGGAGAGAGTTTTTAGAGCCAAGAAACTATTTGTAACTTTAGAGCAAATTAATATAATTAAGGAATTCTATAAAGTTTGTCCACATTTACTTGTGTGAATTGTTATCATGGTTTCTCTCTAATTTGTTTGGTCTCATCTTCAAATTTTAATGGTTCTTATGAATTTTGAGTGTGCATCTTTTAGTGCAGAGTTGCTAATTTGGGCTAATGTTGGATTAGTTGAAATTTCTTAGGTTTATTTTTCTTTCTTTATTGTTCTTGCATCTAGGCTAATGCCATTTGCTTGTAGGGGTAAAATTCTTAATGTAAATCTTGTTCTTATTTGCATCTTTTCATACTTTCCTTATAAGTTTCATAATGTGTGTTAGGATTTGAGCTTATGCTACTTCATGTTGCACATTGGTTAAATGCATGTTCAAATGAAATTGGAACTTTGTTATAATGTTTTAAACAAAGATCAACACCTCTCTCTTTTTTTCGATACCCTTATTTTTTCTCTTTTGTCATCAATTCACCTTAGATCAAGGTTATTATAAATATTCATTTTGGTTTATATTTAGACTTAGTTTGAGCATAATTCACTTAAAATAGCATAGATCATCTTCAAAATCAAATATTAACTATTTAGCCACGATGGATCCCAACCACCAACTAATATACATTTATGAAATAGTCAACCTATTTTGCCTATATTCCACCAAGGATAAAAGGATTATCATAACTAGCAACTCATGCAATGGATTATTTGAATCCATAAATGACAAGTGTTTCTTAAACACTATATGTTGACCTAATGATACAAACTTAGGCATCAACAAGACCATGCTATAAATCCATAGGTTTAACTCATGTATGCCCTTAATTAGAATTAATTACAATGGCATATTTATATATTAATGATTCCTCCAATGCAAGTCCTAAATCATAATGTGTGTCCTTTTAATATATCTTGATAAAAACTTATTCCTTGAAATCAATGTATGCCAACTTATTTATTCAATGCCATGCCTTATTTCAACTATTGTTTCCAATAGCATTAACATTTCTAAACTTTATATTATTTGCCAAACCTTCTTAACATAAGAGCTTTATCTCATTTATAGATAACTATGAATAAGTAATAATTGAATTTTGGTACTTTTTATTAATGTTATACATAATGAATCAACTTTAATAATCAAGTGCATATATTTTTTAATTTTCATTTGTATATCACATTAGATAAGGATAAGTACAACCATATTCAAGGCCTTAGAATGGAGTTGTAAAAGAGTCCTAAAATAATTTTGTTTAATGTTTTAGCTTGCTCTAGATTATAATATTTTAGGATTTGGATTCAAATAACCATTTAAAATAGATTATCAATTAGTAAATAAATTTTAAGAAATCTCAAATCATTTACTTCTAATATTTCATATCTTTGTTCTTTACACAATGATCATTTATGTATGTCATGAGTAACATAGATTCCTTTGTCCAATGATAAACCCTTATGGTTTAATCTTTAGGTTTTACCATGTGGTTTATGCCTTAAATAAATTATGTTTCATACATCTTTCTTTATCCCAAGATTGAATTCAATATTATTACACAAAATGGCATGTTTACTTTTGGGGAAAAGATTTTAATCCTCCAGTAAGCCTATAGGTTTACCTTCTATACTCAAGTAAGTTATTATACTTTATAAATATGTAATCACCTAGTAAATAGATTTATTATTACTACCTAATGCTATTTAAGATTTTAAATTTCTTTGGTTTAATGATTAAGGTTTACTGAGGTACACTATTATACTCCTACCAAGCTTACATAGGTTGAGGGTGTTTCCCACCTATACCTTTAAATTATTTTATTTTTTATTTTTAATAAAATTAACATATGTATTTTACTTCAACATATGCCAACGTTTTCTTGATTAATGTTCTTATTCCTTGGTTCCCCACCTTAAATATCATTATCATAATCTTCATAGTGATAAATTAAATTTATGCCTAACCATCTTTAGGGTACATTTATAGGTTTTACACTTGTGACTAACACCATAATGGTTATGTATATTTGCAAAATGTCAAGTTTAAAAACTAAATTAGTATGATATTTAGCACGTTTTAATGTCACCAAGTGGTGGTGTTGAAACATGTTGACATGTTTACCCTTTCAACAACACTAAGCAATATTTTTAAGTCAATAATTCATTATGAATCATTGCCTACTAATCTCTTACTATGTTTTAGTTAAACATTATCATAAAGTGACCACATTTATTAAGTACTAGGCTTATTTAAAGTGAACATAATATTATATAAGATAATAATGAATAAATGACTTAAACATAGGGATACATTTATGACAATGATCAATTAGGATTGCTAGTTTTCTCTCTTTTTTCATGGTTTAGCTTATTTTTTCCACCATGTTTTGTGGTGGTCAATCCTATTTATTGGTTGTCAATATAGGCACTTACAAAATAACCACAAAATATCAAAAATAGCTAGTCTAATAATAATGTTAGTGTAAGATAGTTTTTTTATTACTTATTAGCTTGCTTAGTTGTGTTTGTATATTTGAGAAGTTTATCTCATATGTATTGGGATG
Organism: Torreya grandis; assembly: GCA_037957365.1. Lineage (NCBI taxonomy): Eukaryota > Viridiplantae > Streptophyta > Pinopsida > Cupressales > Taxaceae > Torreya > Torreya grandis. The sequence continues at coordinate 2,108,116 of JARHVA010002466.1, read as the reverse complement.
TTGGTGTGATGCCTTTCTTCTACCTATTTAGGGGAAGTTATTTACAAATGCATGGTATTTTTTGGATTTTCCTAACTTCTACCTGTATGTACATCCCTTTTTTTGATTTACTCATATGAAATAATTGGGGTCTTCTAGATTGTATTGTGTTACTTAACTAGGAGTTTTGTAAGCTATGAGCAATATAGTTCTAAGCTTAGTGAGGTGTAAGATTTGAGTCTTTGTATGTAATTCATATACATTTTTGAATAAATCTATTACATTTTTTCTCATTAATTAATTTATAAGCTTGAAGGGATTTTTCTGTTTGGTATTTTATTCATTGGTCTTGGATGTCTATTATTGGATAAATCTTACATGGTATCAAATATTTAGTGCTAGTAAAATGATTACCATTTTCATCTGTTATATATTTTTAAATCTTGAGTAGATATTATTTTTTTATTCTCCATAAACTATTAACAGGTACTCTATAGATTAGTGTGTTCATCTATATTTTTTTCTTCTTTGCATGTGTTGATATTGGGGCAATCAAGTTTAATTTTCTAGGTTTAAATTCTAGGTTTTAACCATTGTATTGGGACAAGCAAATTTCTTGATAGTTACTCTATCCAACACTCAACTAGTTTTCTCTCCCCAAGTCTCTAATCAAGGTTTCTTATCACTTCTTTGAAAATTTATTTCTTATAAAAATACCTATTATTTTTCAAACTATTGAATGGTACTATTCATAAAAAAATGGGTTTGGAAAACCACATTCTTTGGTAAGTCACAATTTTCCCATACAATTTATGGTTTTTAGATAATACATATGGTTTTATCAAATTAGTAGATTTGAATTTATTAAATGAGAGACGTGATCATGGTGGGGCACAAGATTTTTTTATTATTTTTTATTAAAAATAATATATTGTATTTTTTGATTAGTTTTTAGTAAAAACAATATCTTATATATTTTTTAGTTGTTTTTTAGAAAAATAATATTTTTGAGATTTCTTGGGAGATAAAGGAGATTATAAAAGGTATTTTCTTGTCACATTCCCTCTCTCATTTGATGAAGACCTAAGGGTGACACCCACTTTGACAGGAAGCCATAACCCCTCACAAACAAACAACCTTTTTCCTTCCTTATTTCTCACATTGATCACTTGATCTACTTAGAGGTAATCATGTATATAATGGAGGTAGACTTCATCAGGGTGATGGGGCTCATTATTGAGTAGAGTTGGTCTTCTTATTTTCTCTCTCTCTTTTTTTGGGGTCAGGAGTGGGGGGGAGGTGAGGGGGGGAGTTTGTCTTATGTGTTTTTTCTTTACTTTATAAGAGTTTTCATGTACTTGGGTACTTCATTATGCTTCATTTTTGGGACCTAATTCTTCTACACACCTAAGATACTCTTAAGGGGGTGTTGGTTTAAAATAGTTATTTTCCTACTATTTATCTTGTTTAGTTGTGTTTATACATTTGGGAAGTTTATCCCACATATATTGGGATGGTAGCTTGATGCCTTTATTCCACCTATTTATGAAAATTTAGTCCCACATGCATGGTATTATCGAGATTTTCCTAACTTCCACCTATATGTACATACCTTTGTGATCTTTACTCATATGGAATATTTAGAGTCTTTTGGATTATATTATGCTACTCAGTTAGGATCAATGTAAGTTATGAGTGATAAAGCTATGAGCTTAGTGAGTTGTAAGCTTTGAGTCTTTGTATGTAATCCATTTGCATTTTTGAATACATCTATTACAATTCTTCTCATTACTTGATTTCTAAGTTTCAATGGATTTGTGTATTCAATCTTCCATTCATCACTCGTGGACATCCATTATTGGATGAATCTTAAAAATAAATATAAAACAAATTTCATAATGATAACCTCTAAAATAATAACATTTGTTTAAACATTCCTTGATTCATGAAAACAATAATAATAATAATAATGATGCATCATAGTAAATTTTTTGATTGATTACAATTTTAGTGTTTTAACATATAATCACGATAAAACACTTGTGCATTTTAGCACTTATTATGGCATAAAATAGAGTTTTATTAATGGGGATATGACATCCTTACCCCTTAACTTGGCAACATCCTAGTACCCATTATTTAAAATAGGTGAGTGTAATTTATATAAAAAAATTCATCATCCCATGTCAAATTTATCTCACTCAATTAGTTCCATTACACCAACACTTATTACAACTCTTTAATTTTTAGCCTAATATTGCAATGAGATAGGATCTAAACCAATTCCAAGTAGATAGTCTCCTCGTCCTCCACCTAGAATTTTTTCCAGTTCAAAACATATTAAGGTTTGGAATATATTTTATACATAGAGATACATGGAATAAATTTTGTATTTTGGAGAGAGAAGGTAGAAGTGTAACTTATATATAACTGGGATGATATTTTGAAGAATATTAAAGCATTCAACAAACTATGGAACTAATTTGGAAATTATTACAAAATTTATTGATTTTTTTGGAGGGTGTGCCCTTAAAATAATTTATCTCCAACTTGAAATTCCCTTAGACATATTTTCAAATACATGTAGTTATTTTTTCTATCAGATGTAATATTGATATTTTTCCTAATGACAACCATTTGTGTATCATATTCTTTAAGTAATTATGGTGTTTTATTCACTTTATTTTCTAAAACATTCCACCTAAGTAGTGTTATACACTTATTTCAATAAAAATATTTAAAGGGTGTTAATTTTAGTGAGGTATGATAAGTATAATTATATGAAAACTCTACCAGGTGAAGGTAAGTTTTCCATTTTTATTATTAGTCCATCACATACATTTTAAGCATATCCTACAACACTTGGTTCACTCTCTCTAATTGACCATCCATTCCTAGATGATATGTGGATCTGAAGTTTAATATTATATTAGAGTCTAAATTTAGAGTCTCCTAAAATTGAGAATAAAATAGTTTTTTCCTATTATATATTATTAACTTAGGCACTTTATCAAGGTGTAAAACTACTTTATGAGAATAGGGTCATCATCCTTGAGATTTCCTTGGATAAAGTGGGTGACTTTCATTAACTTATCCACTAATTGTATAATAGTATCATGTTTTTTCCCTAACTTTGGTAGACCTAAAATGCAATCCATGGAAATTAAAACTCATTTTCCTTTTGGAATATCATGATGGTAAAACTACCCTCCATGATGACAATGTTCCACCTTGACCTACTAGTATTTTAAACATTTGGTAATAAAATGAATAACATAATTTTTTTTATTTTGGGATAGAAATTGATTAATTTCAGAACATGTGTCATCTTTGTGACACCAAAATGAGTGAAATGTGGAGCTAAATGGACTTATTACATGATTAGTTATCAATAGCTTCCCTAATTTGGCACAAAATTTCTTTCTTAAAATAGTAGGAGGCCTTTTGATTTAGTAGTATACTCAACATATTTTTTATTTACAGGTTCCTATGTAATTACATTATTGATTTCCTTACAAAAATCATCTTTTTATTTTTGTTCTTATAGTTATTTTCTCAATTTATAAACTCTTCCAATAAGAGCAAGTTGGTAACATATTTGTAGATTAATTTAAACATATCTAGATAGTCATGGGATTAAATCCAATTCATTTAATGGTGAATCTCCCGTATGTTTGTGCTTATATATTTCTAATTACTTACACTTATGTTTGTTCACAGAGTTAACAATTTATGTGCAAGTTGGTTTTAATTGGGGTATTCCTTTGATCACTTTGTTCATGAACCATAACAAAGGGATTTTTTAGAAAGTACATAGTTTTTTTAAGAAATTTAAAAAGAATTTGATAGAAATTAAGGAATAAGAGAAAGATTTCAACACTTGAGAAATAGAAAATTGCATTTCATAATAGATAGCTGTGCAAAGTCTATTGTATCCTTGCAAGTAGATAGGTGAATGTAACTATGATAACTTTTCAACAAATGATTAAGAAAGCTATGAATTTAATGTAGATCAAAGATAATTCAAAGTTTACCATTTTATCTTCATATAATTCATGAAATAATTTCCTCAAACACAAATTTCTTCAAGAAAACAAATCTCCTTCTTATTCACTTTCAACACAATTCATACAAAATAATCCAGTTATAAAAACACAAAGTTTTAGATTTATTAAACTTTTTGTACAATTGCTACAATTTATTGTTTACAAAAATATCATCCTCTAAAAATTATCCTCCCCCTGGCATGTAGGCCTTTAATTATATTTATATAATTTTAGATATACAGTTTAAATATGAGTCAATCTCCCAAATCTCCATGTGTTGTGCTAAAACTAAGAAATGTTGAGTAACGTCTTCCTTGAATTTATCTTCTATGAATTAAAATGGTTGATGATAAGTGTTGAAACTTGATCCTCCTATTTGGATCAAATACTAACTCTCTGTATCTAGTGCTGAAATATCCCAAGTAATCTGCTTTTACAAAATAGCTTTAAGTAATGGTATTTTAGCCAAGTTACTTAAGTCTTTGGATTTTACAAAGTAAATTCAATTATACAAATAAATCATATAAGATAAAAGAGAAAAGAGAAGAATAAATTATTCATTCAAGACTTGGATCAAAATTAATCTACTTCATGAACTTGACTCCTAAACTTCTCTCTATACTTGATGTGTTGAGACAGTATTTGTTGTATGACTACATCATCTAGTTTGGAAAGTGCTTGTATTTCCATTTCAAATCTCAACATTTCTCTTTCCATATTTCTATAATAAGATTTTACTTTTTAAATTCTTGGTTCAAGTCTCTTCACTTCTTGTTGACATTTGACTAATTATTTGATGAAATTGTATGTAAAAGGAGTTGTGGCTTTTTATATCAATTACCTGAATTACTCGTAAAACTACTCAGATGTCCTCAAAACTTTGTCTAACTAGATACTAGCTAATCCATATAATGAATCTTCTAAATTTGTCTTTGTATCAATTGCCTCTTTTAACAAAGTCTCCATTTCTTCACTCATTTCTTTTAGAATGTTTATTTGAAAAGATATGAGATAATATTCTTATTTTATCTTTTTCACCAATCCATTTGGGGTGATATTCTCTTCAACTAGGACCTTCTCACTCAAATTACCTATGGTTTCAAAAGTTCCATTTTCATTCTTAATTTCTTTCATTAATGACTTAATTTCTATCAATTTACTCAAAATATCAGTAAGTGCATCTTGAATATTGGAAAAAAGTTTTTAAACCTTTTGCTTCATTTTATCAATCCACTTGTCAATAGATTTAGCTTTATCTCTAGTCTCTTCTACCTTAAAAATCACTTGATGCTCAATTGGTTCTCCTAAATTAATAACTTATTATGGAAAATATTTGGCCACTTTATCTATTATTTCACATAATTATGTATTCTATTCTTTTAATTTAGCTTTGGTAGCCTTCTCCTCATCCAACTTCTTGAAAAGAGAGTTAATGAGAGTCTGAGTATCTTACTTCAAACTCTCAGTAGTTACCTCCCCAAGGGGTATTCTTAAATAGGTTAAGTAAATTTTAGTGAATTCTTGTTTTCTCATCCCTTGAGGTGGGACTCCTATCTCAAGACTCTTTAGTAGTTGGAAATCTATCTCTTCAAGAATTATTACTTAACTAATTTCAAGAGTGTTCTGTGTAGCTAGTCAAGATGAGATATCTATAGAAACTGAAGTGCTTGAATGAATGACCACTTGTTATTGGTCATTTTTTATCATTATTTCTTGAGAAGGGGATTATTGAGTTTCCACTTCTTTATGAATCTCTATTTCAACTCCTTTTTCACCTGATTCTACTATCTCTTTTACTATTTTCTCAGCCACTAATTCCTGTTCTCTAGATCTTTCACTAACCTCTTGAGTTGATGTCATGAGCTCATGTCCTTCTTCAGTAGTTTTTCTTATTTATTTTATTGCCTCAACTATTTCTTACAACTTTTTTTTTTGAATCTCTTGATATTAAGTTTATTATCAATTATTTATTTATTCAAGTTCTCCCTCCATGACAAGTTGCTCTTTTGATAGAGGTGGTAGTGGTCAAGTAGGCAGAGAAGATGGAAGAGGAGGAGGACTTGCCTCCTTCTGAGTGGATTTATTAGAATATTTAGTGATATAAAACTTTTTATGTGGCATAAGAGTTAAAGGGTCTAGGACAAGAGTAGTGGGAGGGAAAAAATGGGAATGGAAGAAGGGATGAAAGTAGGAATGGAGGGACTAGTGGAAATGGAAGGAGTAATGGGGGTAGAAGAGACCAATGGTGAAGTGGAAACAATTAGCTAGGTTTAATACTTACCTTTTACTACTAAAAGAGTATCATCAACATTTTTCTTTAGCTTCAACTTCTTTATAGGACCTTGGCTACTTTATCCTTATGCTATCTCCTTTCTTTTTTATCCCACATGTGTGGTCTCACTTATAAATTCCTTCATGCAATAACCCTTGTCAAGAAGCCAATTGGAATTCATTGCCAAAACATTTGAAGTTCTCTTGGGAATTATTTTATCATGATCATCACCAAAAATGATTGTTGGAAGCAGGGCACTATCCCCTCCTACTACATGAAAAGCATCACTTGTAACAACACCATCATCTTCCATATTTTTGGGAAGATAAGATAAATCAAATGCATGAATCTATTCCATAGTCAACCAAATATTATATTTTCTCCTTACTTCAAACTCATCCCTATAATCAATCCAAAAATATTCAAGTAGTGGGATATGCATGTACTCAAGAGAAATAGTACTCTAAGCACATCTCTGCAATCAAAATTAGCTCTAGCATAAAAGTGTACTTGAGTGTAGTGGTGATACATTTATTTCTATACATTCCTATCTTTATAAATGATAGGGCAATGGTAGTGACCAATTACTATGGGAAAATTGATGGCAACTTTGTGAGCCTTTGATTGTAGATCATGTAGTTTGACAAGTTATCTAAAAAATTCTATGAGGATCCACTTGTCACTAGGATATCTAGGTAGCTTGATAGGTGCACCTAAAAAACCTCCTACTCTAAGATAGGTGAAGTCAAGAAATTGAATGAAAATACAACCATATAGTGAAACTACATCCCATGCTTCATCTAATACTCTTTTATGCTTTAGCAATATATCTAATTTGCAAATAATTTCATAAAAGAAACCATCATTTATTACAATGTAATGTTTATAGTATTATAAAAGAACCAACTAAGGATAATATTCATATATATGAATGGTTGAAAGTGTGCCTTTTGTTATCAACCTTGAGAAAACTCTACTTGAAGCTAATGTATATACACGATATGAAGTCATCTTGATATCAAAAGTATTTAAGTATTGATCCATATTATCACTTATCATTTTATCCCATTTAATCATGGAAGATATTATAGTAGCATCAATAGTTCTGATATAGGCATACATCCAAGGTGAGAACCATTTGACATTCTTCTCTCCATTAGTTCTACATAACAACTGAATGATATCTTTAACCTCTTGAACAAAATATAAACTAACTATATGCTTAGGGAACCTTAAATGTTTCTTTGATTTCTTCAAGTAATATGTATTCATAATTTTAATACATTCTACCATCTTGGTCTCCCATTGCTTATTGGATTTTTTAATTGAAATGTTAATCACTTTGGGTGAAGTGGTGATTTTCAAGCAGTAATTAAGGTACTATAAATCCAACCTTACAACCACATTTCTAGCAGCATCCTTGATAACCCTAGTCGAATAATCATAGTATTTATCACATGCTAACATAAATCTAAGAAGTTGGGTTGAGCTTGGGAAAGTTGTAGCTTGAAGGATTCCATTATTGATCATGGAGTGTAGAAGTGAATTCTTAGCTGTGGTCTTTGATCTTTCTAAAATATTAGTCATAGACACATTCTACATGTATGTATCACTTATTTATATTAGTTTTGAAGATATACATGACTAAATGGGGTAACCCTTATATTCATACTTCATTTTGGATTCTTGGGATTTAGATCTCTTGACTTTTTCTTTGCCTTTGTTGCTTGGTTTTAGAACCTCTTCAAGTGTCAAAATTTTAAATTCTTCAATTAGTTTCCCCTACACTTCTACTTCAACTACATCTTCCTCTAATTTCCTTGACTCTTATGATCTAGACATCAGTTCTTTTGAATTTTGAAAAACCTTGATAAGTGTTTAAAAACACTTACTGACTGCTCTAACTAGTTTATAAATTTTCAAGAAAAGAATTAATTTATTGTCCTTGAGCTACCTCTAAGAAAGTTTTAGGTTTTGAGTAATGATAAGTCTTGAAAAACTAATCAACCTATTTTAAAGTAATAATACCTTAGAACTCTAGGTAAGTCACTAGAATTATGCAGACAACTTTTGGTTTTCCATGACTAATGACTTTGGGTTTGCCTAGACAAGTTACTTCAACTTGAAAACTTGAAGTAAGAAGGGATCAAAAATATGAAGTTAAGACCTTTGGGATTTGGGTTTTCTAAGGGTAGTTACTGGGGATTAGAAGCCCAAAGTTGTGAAGGTCAAGAAACCTGAATGAGTAATGAGGAAAGGAAAATCCAAAGTAGTCTAGGGTAATGTCTTGTGGGTTTGTCTAGGGTCAAAACTTTTGGTTTCCTTTGGGTAGTTACTTGAGATCAAAGACCCAAAGTCTTGAGGGTTGGGAAAACTAAAGGGGAAAGGAATTTCCATGGCCATGGTTTGCATGAGGGATTCAATTTCTTAGAGTTTTAAAACAAATTAAATCATGACAAATGAATGCAAATATGAATCCACAACTAAAAACACCCATTTACACTAAGAAAATGAAAGAGAAAAAAAACCAAAACAAACCTAGTAGATGGATAAACATGGTGGCATGAGGAAAAAAACCATGGAGATAAAACATCTAGAAAGAAGAAAAGAAAAGACTTTAAAAATCACCCAAAGATGATTTACTTACCTCGAATGCAAATGGGTTGAATGGCAAAAAAGCTCCAGAGGCTTGAATAGCATGGTTTAGGGTTTACAAATGTGATTATTTGGTTAGATGACTTAGTTGCTAGGTAAGAATGAGGTGGAATTTTTCCAATATATAAAAATTATAATGCATTAATTACAAGCATGGTAAATTTATGTCAACCCTTACCCTTTTTAATTAGGTTTCTTTAACTACTTAACTTATTTTAGCTTTCTAAAGTAAAGTACTTTCATAAACCTGATTAGGTCTAGGTTAGTGAGTATTTTGGGTTTGTAAACTAAAATTTATTTTGCTTATAAATATCAATGAATTAAGCAATATCAAAAACCTGATCACGTCTTGATCATATTAATCAGGTTTATGATACTACTTAACTTGTTTTAATAATGAAGGAAAGTAACTTGAGAAACCTAGTTTGAACTAAGAAGAATGAATTCGGTCTCTAGGACAACTTTGCTTATTTTCAAGCAAGTAAAGTATTTTAGAGAACCCAATTTTCATTATAAATGAGCTAAATAACTTGAACCTATTTAATCTACTGAAGGGGATGAACAAAAGTATTCTAGTGATGTATTTAACCAAATTTCTTTAAATCCTATGGAGTGATTAGGAGTAACTAAGGAATACAAAAAATAAAATACAAATACTAATAAAAAATCAAAGGCTTTATTAAATTGACTAACCAAAATATTGCAACTGACTCACATGAGATAGGGGTACAAAAGATTCAAAAGGCGTATCCCAAAATTTCAAAGTCTAAAATTTTGGGAACACCAGAGCATCAACCACTTTGTTTTTTTTTTTCATTTGAAATATTTTATGTCCATATCATATTCACTTATCCATTATAACCACCTGTGTTATCAAAAATTCAAATTGACTTAAGTGTATATGTTCTCAAGCCTCTTATTTTTTATCAATAACTTGAATGGCTTGCCTTGAAAATAATGTTTGCATATTTTGAGAGTGTGTACAACTCCAACCACTTAAAAGTGATGTGGTGAATAATTTTGTTCATGTGGATTCAATTTACATGACTTTTAAGCCTCACCTCTTCCATTTTGAGTAAAAAATACATCAAATCCTTTTAAGGAATCATTAGTCCAAAAATCAAAAGATTCATTAGGTTTAGGAACTAGTGAAAATAGTGTTGTCATGAGAAGTTCCTTAATATTTTTGAGAAAATTATCCACATTAATAGTTCCATTCAAACTTATTTCCTTTTCACTAAGGTAAGTTATGGGATGGGTTACCTTGTAAAATTATTTTATAAACCACTGATAGTAACTCATAAGTCCATAAATATTCACACCTCATGTACTTTATTAAGAGCCAACCATTCTCTAATAGCCTTGATATTTAAATTGTATACTTCAATACCATAATTAGAGATGTTATGTCCCAAATTTTGAAAAAAAAACACTTATTTAAAAATAAACTTTGATAAATCTCAAAAATATATATGTTGCCACAACATTTGTTAAGTTAGTCTTAAATGGTGTTCACATTCTTTCTCTTTTATAGAATAGATTACAAAAACATTAAGAAATACTAAGGTAAAATAATCTAAATAGTCCCAATAAATTATATTCATGAGGTTCATGAAATCCATAGGTGAATTTACTAGATGGAAAGGTATAATTGTTAACTTGTAGTGACCATGCCAAGTTTGAAATGTTATCGTGTGGATATATTATTTCTTGATACTCATTTGGTGATACTTAATATAAGATCAATATTAGATAAAAAATACTTCCCATTTAATTTGATTAAAAAAACATAAATACTTGGTAATGGAAAAATATATTTGATATTACTTTATTCAACATATGGTAAACGATAAATAACCACAAAGTTTCATCCTTATTTTTTAAAATTATGACTGGTGCTCCCCATGATGAGACACTTGGTCTTATGAAACCTTTATCCAAGATCTCTTAAAATTTAATTTTAATATCCTATGGATATATTATGTTCATCATATAGGGGTATTTAAGGTTAATGAAAATCTTGTCATAATTTCTATGGCAAAGTCAAATTCCCTTACTGGTGGAAACCTTGGTAATTCCTCTGGAAAAACATACTTATATTTTTGTAGAATAGGGTAATATTTCAATTTGGGGTTTTTTCCTTAGTTTTCTCTTCTACTTATATAGAATACATTATACATATTTTATTACCACCTTCTTGAGTTTTAAATTTATAATCATCTTTAGGGACTTGACATTTTTTATGCCTTGCAGAGTTACTAAATTGCCTTTCAAATCTATCTTTTCAAAATAGTTAAATGGGATTAATGCACATGAATAGAATAAATACCTAGGATGACATAATATTACCATAGTGTGGCTAAATTCATATTTAACTTATTCTTAAATACTTTCAATTCTAGTTCCACTTGTTCTAATTACTCTACTAGTGAATATTTTTTCCCCATGCCAAACTCTACCTACCACACTTATCTCATATTTTTTGGTTTAGTTTTTCATTAGAAAAGATATTTAGGTGAATGAAAATATCAAAATAACCATAATAAATTAATAATTATACAAAAAATTTGATAAAATACCTTTAGTTTTAATTGGAGTGGCCTGTAATTCTACCTGCTGGTTATTTATTATTGTATAAATCCTATGGTTAACGTCTCTTAATTCATAATAATTTGGGTAGTCTTTATTATAGTGATCCTTTATATAAATACAATAGACTTTGTTTTCCCAGATTGTGGTATTGACACCCAGTTGGCTTTCATGGTAGGATTGGAATTACATGGAGGTGGAGGAGCAATATTTTGGTAACTTAAGGATTTTGACATATTTTTGCATTGCCTTGATATTTTCTAGAGTTGATTTAGAAGTTAAAAATAATTTTATGAAATTTATCATATTTTATTCCTTAAAAAGTGTATAATTTATATTTTTCATTAATTTATAATTCATTTCCTTTTTGTATTTGATTCTGGACTTTTTTTTGGCCACATAGGTTGATTCAATGGAAACAACCAAAGTATTAGTCTTAGTGAGATTTACATCATGCATAATTGCATTCCTTAGCATAATTTTTATGGAAAATTTAGTTTTTTCATCCCTCATATAATATTGAAAACAAAGGATATCCAAGAATCTAGTCTCATATTCAATTATAGATGAGTAATTTTGATTCCATAGGTAAAATTCAATGTCTTTGCTTTCCCTATAAATTAATGATTTATACCTTATCTTAAGGTGGCTTGTTTTAAAAAAAATATGTAAAACTAGTTTTATAATAAAATTTTATTTATGTCAAATGAACCCAACATAAATAAACATCACCAAGTGATAAATAACAACGTTGGCCTCCATATTTGAGTTGATATCTTGTAGCCAAGTTATTGTTGTAGTCTAAAAAACCAAGCCTCAGTGAAATACCTAAATTGTATTTCCCATCCTTTATACCTTGGGATGTAAACCTTCTAAATTTATCTAGAATTTAGGTTTAATTATTTAACTGCAAGGTTTTTTTCTTCTAACTACATATTTCTACTAGTTACATTTCCACAAGGTTCTGATATTGATTTCCAAATAGCCTAGTCAAACAATTTTCCTATTATTCCTTCTTGGCTTGGAGAGATCTTAAATATCTTCAAATTCCTTCAAGTACTTATGCATTATTTGTAGGAGGGGTTGGGTGAGGTTTATGTTACTATTATTGATTGTAATTTTGGTCCAAGTTATGATTTTTGTCTTTTTTATGACCTCCACTAGGAGTTTAGACTATAGCCCTTCCACGATCTTGTCATTTACTTTAATTCATTGTATTACCAACATTAAAATAATTTCTCACATTTCCTCTTCGTGTCCTCACCATTCTTTGTGAACACAAAGTAAGAAATTAGTTTTTTGACCCAGAGTTCCCTAGTGTTTAAACATATATCTTTGATACCAATTGAAACAAGCACTTAATAAACACCCTAATTTTTTTCTCTTAATATTTATAGTCTACATGATTCAGTGTGTTATCCTTATGGAATATATAATAATTTTGGAAAACATCCTTGACCTGAAGAATAGACATGATAATTGGATCATATCATTAATGAGTCATGAAAGAGGTGTCTTTGGTCAAATGTAAAATGAATATTTTAATAAGTTTATTACTTTTTATTGTCATCACATGGTGATTTAACTTTGACCAAGTCTTTAGACTTGTTTGTTTACTCTTATTTGAATCCATGAAATTCATATAACATTTATTGTCTATAATACATTTTTTTAAAATAGGTTATAGTAACCTCAAGAATTAATTGAGATTTTAATAACTTAGGTATATTAACTCTTTCAGAATTGGATGAGTCTTAATGATCTATTCCCATGTGTACTAATCTAAGAGGCAATATCAATAAGGCATAGGGTTAAGTCATGTAAGTCCTTATTTAGACATACTTTCAACAACATATTCATACATAAATGAATCTTAAAAGGTAAGTCTTAGCTTACAATGTAATTAATTTTATTGTATCGTAATACCTTAATAAAAACAAGGTCAACTTACTCATTGAAATCAATGTCTACCAGCTTATATTTTTAATTACATGCCTTAATGTAGATATTATTTCTAGTAGCATTAATTTTACTATTTTACCTAAAATTGGATTAATGTCACAATAGACCTTTAATTAGATAAAACTAATATAATGTGATTTAGGCTATGAATTACTATAAACAAACATAAAATATAGTTTTTACAAGTATGTTTTATAATAAGCAAGTTTGATAAGTACACTAACAAAAGTATAAGGATAAACATAAACTTATATATGTGATGACTATGATTTACTCATTTCATAATCTAAATATTTTTTGGATTAAGATAGGATCGACATGTCCTGGATAGATACGATGGTCAATTTTGTCCTTTGATAGTGAAAACTTAAAAATTGATTGAGTGGTTTAGATGCTTAAGGAAGTTCCTTTTTTATTGTCATAATCTCTTTTATTTGTGCTTGAAGACATAAAATTAAAAAAAATAGTCTACATCAAATGGTGGAGTTAGGCAAGAAGATTGAGTTAAATTGACCTTGGTCAATCTCCATTGAAAGACAAAACACTACACTATGTTTCCAATGTTCCAAAGAGGGGTCAAACTCAAATTTTATTTCTCTCACCTACATATGTGTGTGTGAAATGATGATTATTTGGATCGAAATGATTTTTATCATACCATACCTTAGGTATAAGTATGAAAATGTAATAACACTTTGAATATAACTCTAATAATTCAATATAAGTAATGTATAAATTTGTATAGATCTTTAAAATGTAAGTGTGTTTATCCTAGATTCCTTCTAACCAATTTTTTTATATAGGTATTTATTAGAATTTGAATTAAAAACTTAGTGGCACACACAAGGGACTCAAAATAGATTAAAGGAGACTCAAAATAAATTACTAGAAAATAAATTTATATATCTATATTTTTAGATGTGTTTTAAGCCATGTGGATATAAAAATGGAGTTATAAAATCACATAAAACAATAAATTAAAGGGGGTTATAAGTTATAAAAAATCATAAAGTAAAAGGGGAAAACATAAGAAAAATGTGCCATTAACTTTTTAATTCTTAGCTAAGACCTATACAAGAAAAGTGATGAAAAAGACATTCAAAACAAATATTGTGTGCCAAATTTATGTGTCTATAGTTTCCTCCCCTCCCACTACCCTCCTTTTTAATCTATTATTTTAGTGAAATGACAAATATTGAATGAAAGGGAAACTTAAAATGTAAACCTCATGTAGATGATTTTTGTGTAGATTTTTCATATGTCATGATGATCCAAAGTGATCCTATAAAATGATATATATTTAATTATATGAAATTAATGTTAAAGTAAAACAACATATATAACCATAATTGGAACATTGAAAGTATTATTCAAGGAACAACTACACTTATATGTGTGCCATGAGAAGTAAGAATGTCATAGAGAAGAATAAGGGACTTGTATCATCTAATAATTTCTTGGACATGGAAATGGATTAGTTTTCAAGTGGTCAATGTGACAAATAGAACCATTGAGGGACATAAAAAACTCAATGTGTCTGTGTTGTCTGGATAAATTTTCTCTTTTTTAAAAAACTTAGAGAATTGGGACTAATCATGCCCCAATTTGGATTGTACATGTATAAAATAAATAACACATATTAAGGGATGTAGAGACCTCAATTTAACTTGGATATTCTTGGAATGAAAAATGGATTCACGTGCTATAGTGTTAGAGGATGTAGAATCTCCAAGTCATGCACTATAGACTTTAACTAAATCAACCACTACAAATGGCTTCATATTCAATTATCACTTTGTTCATGAATGCATGGTCAAAATGTAATGGATTTCATCTATGTGATACCATTTTCATAGATTAAAAATAGTATATAATATTTCCACCAAACAATATTATGCCCTTTGAATTTGAAAATAGTAAAGTGAGCATGAATCTCTATCATGCCACCATTGATAAATGTGAAATACTTAATTGTATTTAGATTTATAAATTTATATCATGCACGTAAAAATGTATGAATTTTTTACATTTTTCCTATAATGTGAGTGCTTATGCATGGAATATGCACCTACAATCTATACCAATGATTGAATTTTTGAATCTTTTTGCATACTTTGAAATTCTAATGTGTAGTATTTTAGAATATATCATTTTAAATTTAACTATATATGTATGGAATATACCCTCAAGCCCTATACCAATATCTAAACTTTTGAGGTTGTATTGTGATGTAATCACTAGTTGAATATCAAGTTTATAAAAAAAAATTGTAGTTTTTACCCTATGTTTCCACCCTTTTGAGATGAGGGATGAGAGTAATGAATTGATCAAATTGAAAGATATAGGAAGTTAGATAAATTAAATCAGTTAGAATAATTATTATAACATATAGGAAATTTTAAAGTAATTGTGATGTAAATCATATCAGTCATAATAGAATATGAAATATATAATGTGGAATAATCATAGTCAATTATTAAGTATAATTTCCAAAGGCAATGATGCTTTTGTTTTTAAGTATGAAATTTACCCATTTGTAAATTTGGCATCAGTAACTGGATAGGACTATGATGTGGAATAAGGTGTCATGCATGTCTTGATGTAGTTTATGGAATGTGTATTAAATTAATATAACTTGATATATAATTTTCCAAAGTTTTGAGTTGTTAATTTAATTAAGTGTGCAATAGACATAGTAAACTATATTGTGAAAAAGTCAACTCATATATAAAGTAGGGTAAAAAATGTTTGTTGTAACTTTAATTTTACCATTTGATTATGCCAATAGAGCTCTAAAATTTTAAAATTCATATTCAATGACCTATGTTACCATTGTGATTTGAGTGATTACAAATTGTAATAGAGATAGAGATGAATGATGATCTGATATGTATGGGAATTATATAATTTTTTAATAAGTCATAGCATTTGTTAATCAATTTTGGAAAGTTTTTTAATTTTTGAAGTTTTTAATATTTTTGATATGCTGGTATTTAAAAATGTGGGATCTGATGGTTTTTTCACTCAAGGATAGGATCATCCAACTCTTAATGTGTTTATCCCAAATTGGATGTTCTTATCCTAAATGGGACATTCTTATCCATGTTTCTATCTTGCATTGATCAATGTTGTCCTTATATGTTTTCACTAAAGTTTCTAAAAATTTGTATCTATTTAATATATTTTCCTATATTAGAATTTGGTTGGACTTTATGTTTTTTAAATTTATAACATGATGTACATTCCCATGAGTTTAAATATGGGACACATATGAGAACTTTATTGAAGTTGGGTTTGGATGATATAGATTGCCAGATATTAGAGGAGGTTGATCTAGTACATGTTGGCTAATTGGGCCAGATTTTATATAATATGCATTTGATGACTACATTGATAGATAAGTGAAATACTAGCATGTATTTTTTGTTTGTCGATGGGTGATATGACTATCTCTTTGGAGGATGTGTGGCACATTTTAAAATAGGGTATAGTAAATTGTAATTCTTTTTTTTTGAAATAGGGTATAGTAACCTCAAGATTTTATTGAGATTTTAATAACTTAGGTATATCATTTCTTTTAACAATGGTGAAGTCTTAATTATTTATTCTCACATGTATTGATCTAAGAGACCATATTATTAAGGCATATGTAAGTCATGTAAGTCCTTACTTAGACATACTTCAAACAACATGTTTATAAATTAATGGTTCCTCTAAGGTAAGTCTTAAATCATAATGCATTTCATTTTATTATATAGTAATGTCTTATTAAAAAAAAGGTCAACTTGTTCCCTACTAGCTTATCTATTTAATTTCACACCTTATTGTAAATATTATTATTAGTAGCATTAATATTAATATTTTACCTAAAATTGGATTAATGTGAAAATAAACCTATAATTATATATAACTAATAGAATATCATTTAGGCTATGAATTACTATAAATAACCATAAAATATTATTTCAACAAGTATGTTTTTCAAAAATTAAGTTTAATAATTACATTAATAAATGCAAAGGGATGAATAGAAACTTATCTTACACTTCCTTAATCTATGCAGGTTGACTAACTTACTAAAAGCTATGTGTGATGACTTTAATTTACTTATTCCATATCTAAATATTTTTTTAGATTCTATTTTTTAGATTAAGATAGAATCGACAATCCTTGGACAAGTACGTCAGTCAATTATGTCATTTGACAATGAAACCCAAAATTTATGTGAGTGATGTGGATGCTTTAGTATTGTCCTTTTTGCTATCACAATATATTTTATACACACACAAACATATAGAATATCAAACCATAGTCTCTTACACAAACACTTACAATATAAAATAGGGGGGATCAGGTAATAGGATTAAGTTGGACTGACCTTAGTCAATCCCCATTGAAAGATTGAGCATTTCACTACATTGTCAATGCTCCAAAAAGGGCTCAAACTCAAATGTATTTATCCCAATTACATATGTGTGTGAAATAGTGATTATGTAGATATAAATGGTTTTTATCCTATCTTACCCTTAGCACAAACATGAAAATGTAACAACACTTCAAATATAACTATAATAATTTAGTATAATAATGTATAGATTTGTATATCTCTTTAAATTTGAGTGTGTTTGTCATAAATGCCTTCTAACATCTTTGTTTATATAGGGATTTATTAAAAATTGAATTAAAATTTAATGACACACACAAGGGACCCAAAAAATATTAAAAGAGACTCAAAATCACTAAATAGAAAATGGGTTTAGATATTTCTATTTTTAGAGGTGTTTTAATCGATGTGGATATAAAAATGGGGTTATAAAGTTACATAAAATCATAAAGAAAAAGGGATTATAAAGTTTTATAAATTCATAAATCAAAGGGGAAAATATAATAAGAATGCACCATTATGTGCTTAATTATTAACTAAGAACTATACAAGTAAAGTGATGAAAAATCCATTATAAAAAAGTGTGGTGTACAAAATTTGGGTGTTTACAATTGCCCCTCATTTAATCTAGAATTGTAGTCAAACTACAAATATTGTATGAAAGGGAAAAAGAGAATGCAACCCTCATGTAAAATATTGTTTTGTATATTTTTCATATGTCATGATGATCTAAAATGCTCCTACAAAATGAGATTTATGCAATTATATTTAATTATTGTTAAAGTAAAATAAAATATATAACCATAAATTGAATATTGCAACTATTATTCAAGGAACAACTACACTTGTATGTCTGCCATGGAGAAGTAAGAATTTCATGGAGAATAAGAATGGACTTGTAGTGTATCTTCATTTCCTAGCCATGGGAATGGATTAGCTTACAAGTGGTCAATGTGATAGATAGAACCATTGAGGGACACATAAAAATCAGTATGCTAAACTATAGTATTTGTGTTGTTTGGATAAATTTTCTCTTCTGTTGAAAACTTGGAGAATTGAAGCTGATCAAGCCCCAATTTGTATTGTATATGTATAAAATAAATAACACCAATTAAGGGACATAGAGACCTCAATATAACTCAGTGGGTCTTGGATTCCAAAATGGATTCATAGGCTATAGTGTTAAAGGGTGTAAAATCTCCAAGTCATGCACTATGCACTTGAACTAAATTAACCATTAAGGATGGATATAAATTCAATTATCACTTTGTTCATGAATGCACTATAAAATTATAATATATGTGATCCATTCCCCTACCATGTCCCAAGATAGAAAATAGTGTATAATATTGCCATTAAATTGTATTATGCTCTTTAAATTTAAAATTAGTATAGTGAGAAATGAATATATATCATTCCCCTATTGATAAATGTGAAATATGTATTTATGGATATTAGTAAATATTTATATAAAAATACGTGTATGAGATTTGAGCATAAAAACTCATACACAATTTTTTTTAGAAAATATTTATTGATCGTATGGACTGTGAAGCATCAAATTTTTTATGTGTGTAGATTTTTAAATGCATAACTTTTGTTCAAAAATTGTACATGAATCTATATCATGCACTCAAAAATAAATGAATTTTTACTTTGTTCCAACAATGTTAATGCATATGTATGGAATATTCACCTATAATCTAAATTAATGATTGAATTTTTAAACCTTTTGCATTCTTTGAAATTGTAATGTAGTATTTTGGAGTCTGTAATTTTTAATTTGATTGTATGTTAATGGAATATGCCCCCAAAAATTGTACCAATATATGAACCTTTGAGTTTATACTATGACGTAATGACTAATTGAATATAGAGTTTGTATTATTTTTTATAGTTTTTCCACATTATTCCCCCCTTTTGAGATTAGGGATGAGAAGAATGAATTGATAAGATTAAAATACAAATGCAGTTAGATAAATTTGATCAATTATAATAATTAGCATGCTGCATATGAAATTGGAAAGAAATTTTGATGTAAAACTCATATTAGTCATAGTATACTATGAAATAGATAATGTGGAATGGTAATAGTTGATTGTTAAGTATAATTTCCAAAGGCAATGTTGCTCATGTTATTAAGTATGAAATTGACCCATTTATAAAGTTGGACTTAGAATCAGTAATTGAATAACACTATGGTGTAGAATAAGGTTGGAATTTGTTTTGATGTAGTTTTTGGAATGATTTTTCAATGAATAAAACTCAAGATACGGTTTTACAATGTTTTAAATTATTAATTTAACTAAACATACAATAGACACAATAATTGATATTGTGAAAAAGTCAACTCATATTCAAATTAGGGTAAAAAATGTTTGTTGTTACTTCATTTTTACCATTTTATTTTTCTAATGGAGATATGAATTTTCAAAATTACTATTCGACAACATTCTTTAGCATTACAATTCAAGCACTTATGAATAACAATAGAGACAGAGACAAATGGTGTTCTAGTAGATAACATAATTTAATAATTTTCTAGTAAGTAATAGCATATATTAATCAATTTTTTGGAACAAAAAAAATTATTGAAGTTTTTAATATTTTTTACATGTTGGTATTTAAAAAGGTGGGATTTGACAATTTTGTCCCTCAAGGATAGAATCATCCAACTCTTGACGCATTTGTCCCAAATTAGACATTCATATCTAAAATGGGGCATTCTTATCAAAAAAATTGTCTTACATTGTTCAATATTTAACTTTTATGTTTTAACTAAATTTTATTAGAATTTATATATTTTTATTGAATTTTATTAGATTAAAAGTTTATTGGACTTTATGTGTTTGGTTTTTGTAATGTGACTTACATTCCTATGAGTTTTAGTATGGGAAACATATGATTAATTTGATAAAGATGGGTTTTTATGATGTATATTAGAAAATATTAGAGGATTTCAATATATAACATGTTGTTCAAGTCAGCCAAATTACATATAATATGCATTTGATGATTACATTGCCAAAGCAGTGACATACTGACACATTTACTTTCTAGTTGTCAATTGTTGATATGATTGTCACTTTAGAGGATGTGTGACACATTTTTTGGCTTCTTATTATTGGATACATGCCTATAATGATGGATGTGATAGGTTTAAGGTATATATTATGGCCACATAGACTTAAGGTATATTTTAGGGTATTGATCAAGGTATTACTATGTTGTTAGAATAGATTATATGAGTTGATGTTATTCAATTATGGAAATTTATATGTTATATAGTGGTGTTAGTTATAGCAGTAGATAGAATATTTTAAGCTATATCCTATCATGTGTATCATATATTTTGAGACATTAAAAATATTCATATTTTATATTTATTGGGGCATAATATGTTAGCCCATTTTTATCAAGAGTTATACAGATTCACCTTGGAAGTACATTTATGAAATATTGGATCTACTACTTTGTTTCATGTATGGATGGGCCTATGATCACATTATTTTGGTTTTTTTAATTAGTGTCCCTCATCAAGAGTAGGCTCATCCTGATATATTTTCAACTTTATGGGTGTTACCATGATGGAGGGTGTTTAGTACCATGGAATAAAGAGTGATTTATGATAGGATAACACCTAATATGATTCAATGGTCACCTTATATGGTATATGGACATGACATAAGGATGTGTAGGAGTTTAAATATATGTGAGTTAGTATGTAGATATATGATCAATTTTATTATGTATATGAGAGGTTATAATATGAGCATGTGACTTGTTGGTTTGGGTTAATTCATGATGTTCTTCTCGTACCTTATCCATGGACATGGAGTGATAGAGTAACTATTATATCATGTTTAAAGCTAGGTCCTACATGTGTAGATTTAGATCTTTATCTAGTAATAAAGTGATATTAGTTGGTTTCATTAGCATAGGGTGATGATGTAATGTGTAGAATAACTTATATGCAATGGTTGGATAATGCAAAATGGGCTTCATTGTTTCTCATTGTAGCAAATGATCCTATGGGTGTGCCCCTAACATAGATTAGAGGGAAAAATATGGGCTAGGTGTACCATATGTACCATAACATGTAGCATAACTTATCAATTAATATGCCTAGGTTACAACAACCATAGCTGAGCATGACTATTTTCAAAACATTTATATTGTTTGATATTTTTTAGAGTGTGTTAATAATGTATTCACATAATTTGGTATTTTAGGTGATGTGTATTGGTAAATAATGGTAGATTTATCCATTTTTACTTTGAAGTGGAATGTATCATATGATGTAGTAGTTAATATCTTGGTTGAGAGAACTGATTAGATTACTAGAGATCACATATATTTTTTTGATCTTTGTGATATCATAACTTTGACATATATCATGGTTAATGGTGAGTGTGATGACTTACAAGTAAATTTAAATAGATAGCCTTCACTGAGTCAAGATTTTGACTTATCTAGATTTTTCCTCGCTCATTTTTTTCTTTATAATCTAAGCATACACTCATCATAGGTCGAAATGAGATAATTGAGAAGTGGACTAGACAATATAGGTCACAATTATGATAATGTGGAATATACAAATGAGATGGGGTCTCTATTTCATAGGCGATGAATTCATTTATTATTTATAGCTCAGATTATGGGGATGCCCCCATCACTGATTGACATTTTATATTATAAAAAATAATAATTTTTTTTTAAATATATGTATGAGATTGTTTTGTATATGTTAGTGTTACACATGTGTATGTTATATGTATTGAGTATTTTGTATTTATAAGTTTCATAATTTTTTTATTATTAATAGAATTTTATGAATGTATGCATGTATTATGTGTTGATAATAGATATTGGATGTTAGTATATGTTAGCTTTTAGTCTTGTGTATGCAATATTATCACTTAGAACCAATTTACATAATTTTTTGGAAAAAGAAATTCACTATAATTTGGTCGATGAATCTATTAATTAAACAATTCAAAATGGTTCAAATTTTGAATATTGTATCACTTTTTTCACATCTACTTTTAGTTGCTCTAAATATATGATTCAATTTTTTCTTCCATATGTATTTCAAAGAATATATGGATGTACTTGTAACATATAACATTGAGGCATTGGTAACTAGACTTCTTCTAGTGTCACTTCTATTGAGAGATTGAATGACCCATGGTTCCTAAATAGGAATATATGGGTATAACTTGGTCATGATATAATGTGAACTATAAATACATTTTATAATGGTTTGTTTCTACAAAGGATGATATTTTTTTCATTCCTTGGTATTAATTTCATGGGATGTCTCAGTCTTCTTAGAATAACTTCTATAAGAAGTGGGAGAATAAAACCTTGTTGCCTTGATCTCAAATGTAATAACTCCTATATTATCAATTTGTGTAACCTTTTTTCACAAAATATAAGAATCCTTTTCACAATGCCTATTAATGCCATGATAAGTGTAAATTATTTTCCCTTTGATCTTTCCAAATTTGTGTTATGGATGACAGTAGTTTGGTAAAAGAGTGATCAACTACTCATACATTAATTTTTGTAAGACCTCATGTAAATATCTAAGGTGATCAGACTGAAGTGGTTATCTCTTAGTAGAATTAATGATTTTATTATAGGACTTATTTTATAAATTGATTATTTTACTTTATGTAAGACCTTTATTGTGTGTTCCTTGCTATGATTTTTTGGCTTATAAAAAAGTATTAGAGTTGGATTGCACACTTGTATTGTCAATTATTTCCATTTGTAAGCATCTTTAACAAAAAAATCCTTTTAGAGAAGATTAATTTTATTGTGTTATTGCTTACTAAATCACATGCATATTTGTGCACATCCATATATAAGCTATTGAAACAAATGTAAGGATTATGCCATGTTTTTTATTTAAGTGGAGAAATAAAACCCTCACTAAATGTGAATTTTATTTCCAATTCTAAGGATGTATATTTCAAATAATGTAATTATTTATTAAATGGTATAACATAATCTCTAATAGACTCATCATCATGTTGCTTTAAACTTTGTAAATGTTCTAATGTTTATTTAAGCATTTCATGATTATGATAATCTAATAATAATATATGTTATAACTTCTTAAAAGTGGGTAAGGAACCATTTTTAAGAATATATAACTATAAAACACATGATTATGAGGGGGTTAGTGATATTATTTTGCAATCAAAATACACAAAACATAAAACCCAAGTGTGAGTCTTCAGATTAGGCAAGGTCAAGAAAGATAGCCTTCACTGAGTCAAGATTTTTATTTATCTAGATATTTCCTCACTCATTTTTTTCTTTATATTATAAGCATACACTCATCATAAGTCAAAATGAGATAATTGAGAGGAGGACTAGATATTATAGGTCACAATTATGATCATGTGGAATATAAAAATGAGATGGGGTCTCTATTTCATAAGCTATGAATTCATTTATTATTGATAGCTTATATTATGGGGATGCCCCCATCATTGATTGACATTTTATATTGTAAAAAATAATAATTATATATATATATATATATATATATATATATATATATATATATGAGATTGTTTTGTATATGTTAGTGTTATACATGTGTATGTTATATGTATTGAGTATTTTGCATTTATAAGTTTCATAATTTGTTTATTATTAATAGGATTTTATGAATGTATGCATGTATTATGTGTTGATAATAGGTATTGGATGTTATTATATGTTAGCTTTTAGTCTTTTGTATGCAATATTATCACTTAGAACCAATTTACATAATTTTTTGGAAAAAGAAATTCACTATAATTTGGTCGATGAATATATTAATTAAACAATTCAAAATGGTTCAACTTTTGAATATTGTATCACTTTGTTCACATCTACTTTCAATTTCTCTAAATATATGTGATTCAATTTTTTCTTCCATATGTATTTCAAAGAAGATATGGATGTACTTGTAACATATATCATTGAGGCATTGGTAACTAGACTTCTTCTAGTGTCACTTCTATTGAGAGATCGAATGACCCATGGTTCCTAAATAGGAATATATGGGTATAACTTGGTCATGATATAATTTTAACTATAAATACATTTTATAATGGTTTTTTTCTACAAAGGATGATAGACTATTCATTCCTTGGTAGTAATTTCATGGGATGTCTCAGTCTTCTTAGAATAACTTCTATAAGAAGTGGGAGAATAAAACCTTGTTGCGTTGATCTCAAATGTAATAGCTCCTATATTATCAATTTGTGTAACCTTTTTTCACAAAGTATAAGAATCCTTTTCACAATGCCTATTAATACCATGATAAGTGTAAAATGTTTTCCCTTTGATCTTTCCAAATTTGTGTGATGGACGACATTAGTTTGGTAAAAGAGTGATCAACTACTCATACATTAATTTTTGTAAGACATCATGTAAATATCTAAGGTGATCAAACTGAAGTGGTTGTCTCTTAGTAGAATTAAATGATTTTATTATAGGACTTATTTTATAAGTTGATTGTTTTACTTTATGTAAGACCTTTATTGTGTGTTCCTTGCTATGATTTTTGGTTTAGACAAAAGTATTAGAGTTGTATTACACATTTATCTTGTCAATTATTTCCATTTGTAAGAATCTTTAAAAAAAAAATCCTTTTAGAGAAGATGAATTTTATTGTGTTATTGCTTACTAAATCACATTCATATTTATGCACATCCATATATAAGCTATTAAAATAAATGTAAGTATTATGTAATGTTTTTTTTATTTAAGTGGAGAAATAAAACCCTCACTAAATGTGAATTTTATTTCCAATTCTAAGGGTGTATATTTCAAATAATGTAATTATTTATTAAATGGTATGACATAATCTCTAATAGACTCATCATCATGTTGCTTCAAACTTTGTAAATGTTCTAATGTTTATTTAGGCATTTCATGATTATTATAATCTAATAAGAATATATGTTATAACTTCTTAAAAGTGTGTAAGGAACCATTTTGAAGAATATATAATTATAAAATACATGATTATGAGGGGGTTAGTGATATTATTTTACAATCAAAATACACAAAACATAAAACCCAAGTGTGAGTCTTTAGATTAGGCAAGGTCAAGAAAGAGCATTAAAAATATAAATAAATAAAAATAACACAATTATACCTTCCTCTTTGGATGTATCTCTCTTTGAAAAATTCAATTTTAGATGAGCCAAATATAGTGTTTGATGGTATTTATAAATGTCATGAATTAACTTTAATGACATCTCCTCTTGCATTATGCATGATTGGATGAGCAATGTGAAGAAATCATTGAATCTGTCTTAAGAATTTCACAACATATGTTTAACATAAAAAAACTTATATATAATAGAGAATGCTATTAAATTTATAGACTTGGTGAGTGAATATGGACCATCCATCTTAGATTGAAATGGAAGATGGAGAATGATTCCTCACCTTCATAAATGTGAGAGGTTAAGATTGTAAGCGGTCTAGATTATGAAGGTTTGGAGTGTGGAAGATTTTTGATTGAGTGTGCAAGAGGTATGTAATATATTTTATAAACCTTTCATTTACATAATCCATTTCTCATTTAATTTCTTGGGAAAGTAGAAGATTTAATGCATTTTTAATTGGAAATTTGATATGTGATGAGGATATTAGGAAATATTTGATTTTCAAATATTTATGACATGTGAATTCCATGTAACCTAATTTTTAGAAGAAGCTTAATTAACCTAATCAATAAATTAGACAATTATGTTGATTTTTTCCTTTTGTAGTCCCATTTGTAAGGTTTGATTTACTTGGTTTAATATGCCTAGTGAGACATTTGCAATAAGAGGACTAATTTTAGGATGTTGATGACTAATTAGATGACTCGATATGGTATATTCCCTAATCAGGGATGTACCAATGTATCATATAATGTGCATATGATTTGTAATTTTTTAATGATTTATACCTTGATTTGTGCATTATTTTAGTAAATTGTTATAAATTGCAATTTTGACATAGAAGTGATAAAAGTGGAGTGTCTACATTTTATCCTTATTTGAGAAGGCATTACAAGACATGATGGGTGAAGTAACAGATTTTCAAATAAATAATAATCCAAAAATGTGGGAGTATAAAAGTTAGATGATGATGATGAAATAATGTGATGGATGATGCCCCCTCAAGAGGGAATGTAGGGATGAAGTATGCAGATGGGATCTCAAAAAAGAGAAGAAGAGGCTAGAATGGAAGAAGAAATGGGTAGGTGATGAATAAAAATGGGTTATGATGTGATTAAAATTTAGATAATATTTTAGCCACTCAATCTTATGCTTTCACATTTTTCATTTATATGATGATGGATTGATTTTACCCAAATAGGGTGGACTTGGGAAGGAAAGTCTCAAAATAAGTTGTACACTTTGAATTACCCAAAGTATGATGGAAATGGGAAAATATATTGAAATAATGTAGGCTTGGATATGGGAAAATTCTATTTTGATGATGAATTTACACACTTGACTTGTCCCAAATAGGTGAAAATAGTGATCTTGGACTGGATGGATTATCAATTGAATTACCCCAAGAAATACAAATTGATTGATTATTTGATTAACTAATTGGAAAGCATATATCAATTATTTAACCCATTGAATAGATTAATGATGATACAATCATGTTGATGGATTAAATTAAGTTTATAAGTTGACACAAATATATATATATATATATATGAATGGTATAATAACTTTTAGATAATGGATAAGTCATAAAAAAATATAGGCACACAAAGATACCCAATGATGAAAATAATGATTGAAGAATGATGTAGTTATATTTGGATAAAATTGGAAAAATTATGGGAGACTAGGGGATTGTTAGTTATAATAAATGGATAAGTGAAATAAGAGTAAAAAGGGTGATGAAAATGATTATGGTGGCCAATCTAACCTCAAAAAATCTATGTGGAAGGTTAGAATAGACCTCAAGCCTATGTATTTCTCATAAAAATGGATGAATGTGATGATAAATTATGAATAATATAATATAGGATTTGATTGGTGTTGACAAACGTCAAATGAAGATGATATCATGTGATGTGGTCAAATATGCTTGAGATGATGTGATTTAATAATAGATGATTTTATAAGGGGATAAAAAATTGTTTTATCTTTACACACCATTGTATATTATCTTTGAGCACTTTATGTTTTATATTTCACATGACAATATGCATCATAATATAAAACACCATGATGACCTAGACACAATGTGTGTAAGGATTGACTCTCTATCCAATAGACAAATGAATAAAATGCACAATAATATGTAAAAATAATGAAGACACTACTATAATATGTCAATAAATGGAATAAAGTAAAAACATATGACAAGAGGCATCATTATATATAAAAACTATGATGATAATGTATATGCAAAATAAAAAAATCAAGCACACACAAACTTGAAAACAAAACCAATAGAAAGCATATTATTATTGATAAAGTCAAAGTCCATGTGTGAAGGCTCAATGATATTAATAACTAGATGGTGCCCCAAATCAAGGATACATGTAAGAAGATGGATTGGAAAAGATATCCTGATGATGAAGCTACAAGCTTGATTTTTCTCAAGTAGGATTAAAGCTACAAGATTGGATTAGATGACTTGATTTACCCCAAGTACATTGGATTTGTAAAGGACACATCCCAATGGTAGATTAAATTATTTTATTGAGGATTTTGATTGGATTTGGGACAAAAAAAAATGTTTTTTGGATTTTTTGGCTTTATATCTCTTTTGGATATTTTTGACATTTTCTAATTTTTAGGTTTTTATTTATCTATGATGTTCAATATTTTTTAAATAATTATATTCAAGGTTTACTAGGAAATGGAAACCATATTCTAGAATTAAGATTGGATATGATAGTAGATGGAATCAAATTATGATACAAAATGATTTTTCACGATGATGGGGGATGATGAGGAATAGATTAGTAATATCTAAGGATCATGTCATGTGTAAACCAAATGTCTATTCATCAAAGTATCATTGTGAGGATATGCTAAGAGGTTTACCAAAATAGGGCTCAAAACATCTTCCTCTTCCTTATTAAGGTAAAGATAGGAATGAAAATTTTGCATGATAATATGGATATATATGGTTTAGGATGAGGAAGGATGGCCAATATGGCTAGGATTAAGGTATGGGTTTATCCCTAAGTGTTGAATTACTTTCAAACAATAAATTATTTAAACATGATGCTAGAAACTTGGTTTTCATCATGGTAAATGCATAACATGTCAAAATCATGGTTTTCATCATTGGATGAATTATTTATCTTTATCTTTTGATTTTTTGTTCTTGATTTTTTTTCATCTCAACTCAATTGAGGATTATGAGATACATAATGATGACCCATTTTGATCTCTAGCACATACCTATTCTAGAGATCTTCTCTATCAAGATCATATTGTTGATGTAGATTGATCTAATGTCATTTTAATCTTTATTGGTTATTTATTATGCTTCCTCAAATCCTCTAAAAAAGGTATCATAACCTCTATGAAAGACAAAGCTTTTAAGGAAGGTAAAGAAGGATAAGCATTGGATGATGGGTCTTATTTGATGGGGTGATACTAGATTTATATAGAGGTTATCATCATGAAAGGATGTATAATTATTGGGAGACTAATGGAAATCAAGATTCATAGTCACACACATCATTATTGATTTTGAATTTTAAATTATGACCTAATTTTGGATGTTGGGGGATCAAAGACCTCTAAAAATTATCTCAGGGGGACCACATGATTTTTTTGGTCCTTAGGCCTAAGATTTGTTATGATCTGAATGATATTAAGATTATCAGTTGTTCTAATATTGACTTTAATGATGTATTCATCAAGTGATGTATAACTTATTTTTACATCTATGGGTGCCTTGAATAGGTTTTCACCAATAGAATATTCTTGATTAAGATGATTTTGATTTTGATTTTGATTTTCCAATAGTGCTTTAAAAAGGTTTTCACTAAGGGATTAGAATTTTTTATTTTGATTTACCTTAGTTCCTCAAATAAGGTTTCACCAAGGAACTTTTCTTTTATATTTCTAAGATTTTTATATTGATTGTCTCATAGTGCCTCAAACAATGTCTCACTAGGGGATATTTTAAAAACTAAATATTATCTTGGATGCCCATAATTATAAAATTGATATGTCTCTATGGAATAAGTCCAATCATGTGTGAATTTATGGGTTTGAATTGATGATTAAAGGAGATTGGATGTCAATATAAATAATAGGATGGTTGATGTGTAAAGGATGGGTAATATCAATGGAAGGATAAAGGCAATACAATCCACATAGAGATTACTATTAGAACTCACTTTGATGTTGAAGGAAGCTTCCTCAAAAATCATAGAAGGATTAGTGATGTCTTAATATTGATCTAAAAAAGTGGTGTAGTTGATGTCTTGAAAAAATAAAGATTCAAAAATAAATAAATTAAGAGAAATAATTTTTCCAATGGTGAAAGCCATGCTTATGTCACCTTAGGTAAGTACTATGATGAAAACCAAGTTTCTAACATCATGTGTAAAGAATTTATTGTATGAAATTACTTCAAAACTTGGGGGCATCCCCATCCCTTTGTAATAGTTATTTTAGCCATAATTTTTCATCCTAAACCATCCTTATTAATCCTATCATGCCTAATTCCCATTCCCATCTTGACCTTAATAAGGAAGTGGAAGATATTTTGAGCCATGTTGCACTTTGACGTCTAGACATTTGGTTTCCTTATGACATGGCACTTGTATATCCCTAATCCATTCCTTGTCATCCCTAATCATCATCCAAAATAATTTGGTATCATGATTTAATTCCTTTCATATACTATCATATCCAATCCTAGTGTTAGAATAGGTTTTTCATTTTCTAGTGGACCTTGTATATACTTATTTCAAAAATACTAAACATCATAAAATTAAAAAAATCCTAAAAATTAAAATAGGTAAAAAATATACAAAAGAGATATAAAGATAATAAATTCAAAAACCATTTGTATTGTCCCAAATATAGTCAAAATATTTAATAAAGTCATTTCATCTATAATTGGGATGTGTCCTTAAATTTACCCTGCTTGGGGCAAATCAAGTCATCCAATCTAAGCTCATAGTTTTTTCCTTACTTGGAGAAAATCAAACTTATAGATTCATCATTAGATATTTTATCCAATATATCCCCTTACATTTATTTTTACTTTGGGGCACTATATAGTTATCAATATCATTGAGCCTTCACATGTGGAATTTAACTTGGTTAATGACAAGATGCTTTTTGTTTCTTTTGTTTTCAAGTTTATGTGTGATTTATTATTTAATTTTCCTATTATACCTTAAATATATTCATTTTCATCCATAGCAACATAATGGTTTTTTGATATCATGGTGCTTCTTGTCATGTGTTTATACTTGAGTGCATACATCAACATATGATAATAATTTCCTCATGATTTTTCCATATCATGATGCATTTTTTTCATTTATCTATTGGATTGGGGTTTAGTCCTTATGTACATTAAAACCAAGTCATCATGGTGGTTTATATCATGATGCATATTTTCATGTGAAATATCAAAAAACAAGTTCTCGAGGATAATATACAATGACATGTGAATAGAAAGTAATACTTTATCACCTTGAAAAATCATCTATTATCAAATCACATCATCTTGATCATATTTGAATACATCACATATTCTCATCATTATTTGAAATTTATCAAAATTGGATCAAATAATCTATTTTATTCTTCATCATTCCTCATCACATTCCTCCCTTTTTGAGGGAACTACATCAACCTAAGGTCTATTTGGACTATGTAGGTTGTGCTCAATCACATAGAGTTTATGAGGTCATCTCATCCACCATCACCATTTTTTTCACCCTACTTACTCTTATTTTCATTACTCATTTTAAATAAAAATCCCCTATTATTATATAAATTATCCAACTCTCTCCAAATCTAGTTGCATCATTATTTTCATCACTTGGGGCATCCTTGCATTCCTAGTTTTTTGTGACTTTTTCATTCTTTGAATATTTATTATACCATTCACACATGAGTTTTCATCAACCTATCAACTTCATTTCATTAATTGGTGTGATTTTATCATACTTAATATTTGAAATAGGTCAAATCCTTGATCTATGTTTTCCAATCAGTTAATCAAATAATTAATCAATTCACCGTACTTGGGGAAATTCAATCGATTATCCATCTGTCCAAGCTCACCATTTTTAACCTATCTAGGGGAAGTTAAGCATGCATATTTATCATAAGGATGAATTATTACCACATCAAATACCATATCTTTTAGGGATATTTTTCTCACATCTACCATACTTGGGATAATTCAAAGTGTGCAGATTATTTCAAGACCTTTCCTTACCAACTCCCGCTCTTTGGGGCAAATCAATCCATCATCAACTGAAAGTAAAACATGAAATAATTATTTCAAGTGTCTTAAATATTTTATATGGGTTAATCATATTCCAACCCCTTTTTATTAATCACCCACCCATTTCTTATTCCATTCTATCCTCTTCCTCTCTTTTTTGAGAGCCTATTTGTGTACTTTATCCCTGCATGCCCTCTTGAGTGGGAATCATCCATCCCATTATTTTATTATTATCATATAAATTTTATCCTCCCACATTTTTTTGATTTATTTTAAAATTAATTAATCCACCCATCATGTTTTTCAATTCCTTCTCAAAGAGGGATAAAATTTAGACACTTTGTTTTCATCACTTCCATGTTAAAATTGCAAATAAAAAAAATTCTTGTAATAATGCACAAATCAAGATATAAATAATTTAAATAATAAAATTAATCTACATGATTTAACATTAACATTATGTGATACATTATTTCATCCTTGATTGGGTCAATATACCACATCGAGTCATTTAATCCATCATCGTTATCTTGAAATTGGTTCCCTTCTTGAAAATTTCTCACTAGGCATATTAAACCAAGAAAATCAAACCTTGAAAATGAGACTACAAAAATAAAAAATCAACCTAATTTTCCAATTTATTAATTAAGATAATTAAACTTCTTCTAAAAATGAGGTTACATGGAATGCATGCGTCATAAATATTTGAAAATTGAATATTTCTTGATATCCTCATCACATAGTAAGCTACCAATTAAAAAATCATTAAATATACCACTTTCCAAGGTAATAAAATGAGAAATGAATGGTGTCTAATCAATTTTTATGACATATATTACATCCCTCTTATGCACTCAATCTAAATTATTCCATAGTCCAAACCTTCATAGTTTAGACCTCTTAAATCTCAACCTCTTACATTTATGAAGGCGAGGACTCATCTTCCACCCTCCACATCAATATAAAATGGATAGTCCATATCCACTCACCAATTCTATAAATGAAAGATCTATTATTCATTATAAACTATTTTTTTGTGCTAAACTTATGTTTTCAAATCCTTAAGAGAGCTTTAACCATTTCTTCACATTGCTCATCCAATCATGCATAGCACAAGGGGAGATGATATCCAAGTGAATTCTTGACATTAATAAATATCCTCAAGAACTATATCTGAGTTCCCCCAAACTTAAATTTTGGAAAGAGAGATACATCCAAAGGGGAAGTTATAATTGTGTTATTTATCTTCCATTTAGTCTATTTATGCTCTTTCTTGACCTTTCCTAATATGAAAAGTCATGCTTGGGATTTAGATTATGTGTATTTTACTTTGATTAAATATTAAAATAATAACCCCCTTGTAATCATTTTTTTTATAGTTATATATTCTTCCCAATGGTTCTTTACCCACTTTCAAGAAGATGAAACATATATTTTTTAATTGGCAACTTGTTATGTAATGAGGATATTAGAAAATATTTGATTTTAAAATATTTATGCCATTTATATTTCATGTAACCTCATTTTTAAAATAATTTTTATTATCATGATAAATTAATTATCTAATTAATTTGATTTTTTACTTTTGTAGTCTCATTGTCAAGGTTTGATTTACTTGATTTAATATGCCTAGTGAAACATTTATAAGAATGGGACCAATTTTAGGATGTTGATGATTGATTGGATGACTTTATGCAATGTATTACCCTAATTAGGTATGAATCAATTTATCATAGAATGTGCATGTTAAATTATGTGGATGATTTGGAAATTTTTAATGATTTATAACTTGATTTATGTGTTACTACAGGAAATTATTTCAATTTATGATTTGGACATAGAAGTAATGAAAGTAGAGTGTCTAAATTAACCAATTATAAGATTATTTTATTATAATTATATGGAATTATTTTTAAAATATGCATCCATTTTTATCCCAATCACCAAAATAATACACATATTATGTTAAATGGTTGGCATGGTCTTTATGACCATCAAATAAAGGCAACATAAGCATGATAAACTCTTTTGGATAAGGATACTTGAATAAATATATTTTAATAGGTAAATATTGAATGATATTATCTTTAATATTAACATTACATGATAGACATTCAAAATTAATATTCGACACTTACTTTTGAAGATATATTATACCATTCATCATAGATTCAATATGGCTTGTAGGGATTAGTATAGTTTGGAAAGGTGCACTCCTAGGTTGTAATTTATCATCTACTTAAAAAATAGGTATACTATAATCATCATTAATATCATTGCATTATAATACCAAATCATTTCATACTTTATAAATATTTCATATAGGATTATTCATATCACATGATGTTTGTAAAGAAGAGATTATGTCATTTTGAATGTCATGAATATTTGTACATAAAAATTGACTATTGGATGAATATTTTAAAATACATAAATAAATTTAATGTACATGTGTATCTAATTTTGTTTTTAAAGAGAGGGAAGGAGTAACATTTTTTTTCTAGAGTAAAAAAGAGGAAGCACATTTGATATTTTCATGCTCAAGAGATAGTAAATAAGAATGACTTTTGATTTTTGTAAGATTTTTATCATTTACATAAAGAACATGAGAAACACCTTAAATTTTTGTAACATATGCATCACCAAGAGATAAATAAGGAGAATAATTTTATTTTAAACTTAATTTTCATCATCTAATAAATGAGAAAAAAAATCATCCTATGCATCATCTAAAGAGAGAAAAATAAGAACTTTCAACTTGTGTAACATTGGCATCATCTAGTACAAGATAAGAACATTCAAATTTTATCACATTTGTATCATCTAGTAAATAAGGACATTCAATTTTTATAATATATGCATCATAAAGATAATTAATTTTAACTTGTGTAACCTTGGAATCATCTAATTAAAAATAACTAGATTAAAATTTCATAATGTCTGAATCATCTAATAAAGGAATGTATTCCACTTCTTTCACATTTGTATGTTTTTTTATAAATTTAAATGAAATGAAGTTCAATATAAAAATTTAAAGGAAAATGAGGTGTTTTTTTTTTAAAAATAAAGCATCCTTATATTGTAATCCATGCAACATAGAGAGAGCAGGAAGATGCACATTAGTCTTATGTTCCTCTTGTACTAAAGTATGGTTAAGAGAGGATTGTAAAAGAGGTGTAGGGTAATTAGGCTTCTCCATTTTATAAGTGGTATATTTTTCCTCTTCATCACTATATTCAAAATCAAAATTATAATTATTGACTTCACTAGAATATTCCTCATATACATCATTAGTATCATTGGTCATATAATAATCATCATTATTCCATTCCTTTTACTTATAGGATATAAACTTGATAGAAAATAGAAGATCCAAAGAGTGAGAGATATTAATGTTGCTAATAGAGGTAGTCATTTTAAATCTTAAGATTGAAATAAATACAAATAATAATGATTATTCTAATAACACGCTTTTATATGCAAACCCTAAGGGATAATATTAAACCGTATACAAAAATAATCATAAATTACAATAAATTTGTTAAGTATTTTTGAAATATAGGAAAGGTTTTTAATTAGATATAAAATCATATAAAAGCCATAAATTAATTTAAAAATAAATACACCCTTCATCCCCTTAGTTAAATTTATTAAAAATAGTACTTTTAGAACTCTAAAAAAATATGTACAATATTATGATGAAAAATAGGTTTTTTATCCATTTAATCCACCTAGAGAAAATATTGAAGCATTTTAAAGATAGGGTTGTTATGGATCAGATATGATTTGAAAAAATTCGAATAATCCATAAATAAATTATAGGAAAAACCTAATAGTAAGATGAGGGTGAAACCCTAGGACAAAAATTAAAAGGGAATTATGATTTTACACTAAGAAAAAGGGGAAATCAAAAATTAGATCTAAAAATCTATGAATTTTTTTGAGATCCTAAAAAGAAGGTTAGAACCCTAAGGGAAATCTAGGGTTTAGGAAATGTTCAAATAGTATGTGGGTTCATCAATACATTTTACCCAAAATTGGATTAATGTGACAATAAATATTTAATTAGATATAACTAATCTAATTTGATTTAGGTTATGAATTACTATAAAAAAACATAAAATATAATTTTAACAAGCATGTTTTATGACAATCAAGATTGATAAGTACACTTACAAGTATAAAGGGATAAATAGAAACTTATCTTACGTGTCACACTTCCTTGATCTCTGAAGGTGGAATAATTAACTAAAATAAGTGTGTGATGACTATAATTTGATCATATCAAAATCTAAATATTATTTTTATCTTAGGGTAGGATCGATAGGCCCTAAACAAGTACCATAGTTGATTCTATCCCTGTTGGTCAATTTTATCCTTTACCAATGAAACCCTAAAATTTCATGAGTGATTAAAATACTCTATTAATGTTATTTTTTAATATCATGATATTTTTTTGCTTTCACAAGCACGTAAAATATCAAATCCTAATCTCCTACACAAACACTAGCAATATAAAATGAGGGGAATAGGGTAATAGGATTGAGTTGGACTGGCCTTGGTCAATTATTATTGAAATACCAAGTGTTGCACTACATTGTCAATGATCTAAACAAATCTCAAACTCAAATTTATTTCTCCCACCTACGTATATGTGTGAAATGGTGATTATGCATATCTAAATGTTTCTTCTCCTATATTACCCTTGGCACAAACATGAAAATGTAATAATACTTCAAATATAACTCTAATAATTTAGTATAAGTAGCTCTTTAAATGTGAATGTAATTGTCCTAAATGCCTTCTAACTAATTTTTTGATATGATTATTTATTTGAATTTAAATTAAAAACTTATTATCACACACAAAGGGCCAAAAATAACTTAAAGGAAACTCAAAATCAATGTCTAGAAAATGGGTTTAGAGATATCTGCTTTTAGATGTGTTTTAAGTAATGTGGATAAAAAAGGGGGTTATAAAGTCATATAGAATCATAAATTACAATGGGGTTATAAAGTTGTATAAAATCATAAAGTAAAATGGAAATATATAATTAAAATGCACCATTAATCATTTAATTCCTAGTTAAGACCTATATAAGAAAAGTGATTTAAAAGACATTATAAAAGAAGTGTCATGTCAGATTTGGGTGTTTACAGTTACTAAAATTTATATTATTCCCCAAACCCTGTTAACTTAACCACTTTAACTCATTTTTAAATAAATATTAACAAGTACTAATTGAGTACTTGATATGTTTTAGTACTGTTATACATAATAAATCAATTCTAATTATTTAGTACATATAATTCATAGTGTCCATGTATGTATCACATCATAAATGAATAATTAAAATCATATTCAAGTACCTAGTATGGGGTTGTAACTAAACCCTAAAATAATTTTGGTTTAAAATATTAGCTTACCCTAGATTATAAGATTTTAATCTTTTAGATTCAAAGAACAATTTAAAATGAATTCTTAGTTACTACATGACTTTTAATAAATCTCAAACCATTTAATTTCAAGATTCCATATCCTTATTTAGTACATAATGATCACTTATGTATGTCATGAATAACATGAATTCATTGTATACATTACTTATATACAATAAATTTTAATCACCTTTAATGATCTAAACATGTAATGAAACTCAAGATACTATAACTACAAGTCTTACAATATGACCATATTTCTTCCAAAATAAAACATTTTGAGAATTGAAAAAAGTAAATATTTATATATAAATTAAAATATGCTAATATATATCCAATAAATCAGCCCATACCAAACCATAACATAATTCATACACATTCATAAAGTAAATCAAAACTCATTTATTATTCAAATAGAGAAAAATAATTTTACTTAGTGTAACTAACTTAAACAATCAAAATAAATGTTCTATAATAATATCAAATGATGCTACTAGATTATGTGACTAATCACCAAAATATGGTGTATAAATAATTACAATAGTAATTTTGAAATATATATAGGAAGACCAAATTTAACATCCAAGAATATAATTGAATATGACATATTTTTGAGATAATAATTAGATCACATTTATTGAATTGGCTAAAACTTATTCAAAACTAAATTTAAATTTTCAATCTCCTTACTAATTTCCATCTTAATAAAATAAATTCACCCACCATTGTCAAAAAAATATGCTTCAATAATCATGATCATATACAAACTAGATTCAACATCTCATTTCCTTAGTAACTAAATAAGGCCTGAAGTCTAGAACTATACTACATAGTTATACAAGTCTTATCAATGTCTTATGCATTTTAACTTTTAAATATAACTATAATTTTAGTCAATCTAAAAAAATAACATTCATAAGCATTTATAACTTAATAATGATAGTAACATATTATAGGAATCATTATCTAGAGAATAAAACTCATTTTGAATATATTTTTAGTTAACCAACGCTCTAATTAGTCACGATAATCCTACTCATTAGTGGATAAGTTTTGGCCCTTCCTACCCCCAATATCAACTTGGGTGTGGGAAACACTTGAAATAGGAAACATAAAAAATGAAAAGAGAGAGATAATCTTAGGCTTGTAAACTTTTACTAGAGATTTCAATGTACTTTCAAAAGTTATTAAATGCTTACAACCACTTGGATTCACTCTAGTATCTACTTTCTTTAACCATAGTCCAAGGTTTACTTAAAACAATGATGTGACATGGTTTTTTGTAACTTGAGTTATTATTTTACATAAATTTCATATGCATTTGGATGTTTTATAGGTTATATGCAACCTATACTTATTACCAAAAAAATTATTTATACTCAATAGTTGACAACTTTTCCTATTGGGATTATAGTTTATACCAATTTAGATCTTAAATTTTATGTCAATTTGTTTGTAGCCAATTTTATTTTCTTATTTATTTATTTTGGCACCTTAACTAATTTTTTATCAACATTTAAACTAGTTTTGTTTTTCTTTCCACTATAAGTCCTATAGTGAACTCAAAGAATAGATTGTATATAACCTTTAATAAACCTTTGTGATTAAATTTTTATGGTTTCCCTTTTAATTTATACCTTAATTACATTATGGATCTAAATAGCTTGCTTAAACCCCAAATTGAATTCAATCTTATGATCTTAAATTTCAGGTTTTCCACCATGGAATAGATTGTAATCCTCTAGCAAGCCTATAGGTTTACCTTCTAGATTCAAGTAGGCCTCCATATTTTCCCAAGGTTTAATCAACTATTAAATACCTTTATTATTACTACCTAATACTATTTAAGCTTCCAAATTTATTTAGCTTAATAATTAGGGTTTACCCATGTACACTATTATACTCTTGTCAGGAATATAGACTTATTCAAATAATCTTTGAATTAACCTATTTTAAGGTTTAAATGTCAATATATAGACTAAACCCTTCTTAATAAAAAAAATGTAAATGTAGGGTTTTCCATAACATACATGTACATTCACATATAATAAAACCCATTTAACAATCTCACAAAATGTTATCCACTTTAGAGAAATAATGTAGCATCATTTTTTATAACCATAGCACAATCATAAAAATTAAGTTCTTTCTGGAGGTTTTAATACTCACATTTCAATAATATTAACCTGTAATGCTAACTTATCCCTTATATTTTTAATATAATCCCTTAGAACTTATCCTCTATTTCATTTAATCCCTTGCATTGTGCATGTGTCCATTCAATCATTTTCTATATTTTTATTCGTATTTCATGTGCATATATATGTAATATATATGGATTCATCACATTGCATGCATGAATAACCACCATTATCAAATGAAATAGACAATTTTTTATAGATTGCATGCATCTGTAACTACCTTCTAAAATTAATTTGCATAGCTAAACTGATATCGAATGCAATAATGGGTTTTATTGCATAGATTGATCATAATGGAAAACAAAATTCAAACCATAAATTTCACTCATTAATTTTTTCCATGTTGGCCAAGTTGAGCCCTAAACTACCATATGTAAAAAATGACAAACTTTTGTCCCAAACAAAACCTAGTTAGGTAGTGAATTCCTTAACCCTTGTGGATTTAGACAACCTGAATGGAATCATAGTTATGAATTTGGGTGAGGGTGTTTCTCTTACATCCATTTAAATTTTCTTATTTATTTATTTAAATAAAATGAATCTATGTCTTTTATTTTAGCCTTTTCCAAAGTTTTATTTATTATTGTGCTTATGCCTTGGTTCCCCACCTTAAATTTTATTAGCATGAGCTTCATACTAATAACTTACATTTGTGTTTATCCCTCTTTAGGGTGCATTTATAGGTTTTACATTTGTAACAAACACCACAATGGTTTTATATCTAATGTCACCAAGTGGTGGTGTTGAAACATGTTGACATGTTTACCCTTTGAGCAAAACTAGTCAAAAGTTTTATGTCAATGATTCATTATGAAGCATTGGTTTCTAATCTATTGATGTGTTTTAGTCAGACTTTATTGTAATCAAGCTTAATTAAAGTGAACACTATAACATGTGTAATAAGAATTATTAAATGACTCAAACATATGCATGTAATTACTAAAATAAATGGTAAACTAGGGTTCCTAATTCACTCTCTCTTTCTCTTGTCATGGTTTACCTTAAAATTTCCAATGTGTTTTCCCACAACCAAACCTTACT
The DNA here is from genome assembly GCA_037957365.1 of Torreya grandis. NCBI lineage: Eukaryota > Viridiplantae > Streptophyta > Pinopsida > Cupressales > Taxaceae > Torreya > Torreya grandis. The sequence goes on along the minus strand of JARHVA010002466.1, from coordinate 2,067,080 downwards.
CATGGTGGCCAATCTAGGCACTTGTAAAATAGCCATAAAAATTAATAGTACCTAGTCCAATAAAAATAAATTTAAAACTAAATACATAATGATTAATTTTTAAACAATAATATATGTTTAAACATTCATTAATAAATTAAAACAATAATAATAATGGTGCATCATAGTAAAATATTGAACTAAGTAAAATTTTAATGTTTCAACATATAATCATAACTAAACGTATTATTAAATGAATCATGTGTAAAACATCATATATTGTCCTTAATACAATAATTTTTATTTTTGGCACTTATTATGACATATAGAATATTATTAATGAATATATGACACATAATGTATCACTAAACTTCTAGCTCTAACTAGTAAATGTCAAATCTACTCTAAGGTTATTAGTGTGAGCCATGTCTACTAGTATTCTTATTGAGTTCCCTCTAAATCCTCCCACCAAAAGCTTAAGAAAATCCTTAGGGATTTTATTTGTATTTTTTATGAATATAGGAAAGGTTTTCACTAGTTTTCTTATGATTAATTTTTTCCAAAGGAGTGAGAGGTATGGTTCCATTTGATGTTTATCAACAAGGTATTACACTTTGTGCTAAAATTATTATTTGAGTTATCAAAGGAAATAGAACTTGGAATTTTTTATAATGAATCAATTATGTTTTTTGGTTTTCATTATGGGAGAGTTTATTCGAAGAGGTTAGGCTTTCAAAAAAATCTTTTCTTGCTTGCACTTGTCTATATTATGGGGCCATTTATTGCCAATTCCATTTGAAAAGCATGGGAAGCCATAAAACCTTGGATCTTATAGAAAGGAAAAGGATTTAATGATGGTATCTCCATCAATAAAAACTCACTATGGTGGTATATAGTTATTTAATTTCATGATATCCCCTTTGTATAGGTGCCATGTATCCATGCTCTCAAATATTTTCAAGTGAGACATGCACACTATTTAGGATATCTACTTTAAAACCTATTGAGATTAACTCTCTTTCCCTAAGGCCAATACTAATTTTTTTATAAAAATAATTACTCAGGTCATTTAATGAGATTATTGACATTGTTCCTATATAAATGTGGTTTACCCTATTTTGGATTAATGTTAACACTTCATAAGATAGAAATTATGTATTTGATATTGAATAAGATAAAACAATAAGAATAAACTTGAATGTAAATTAATGAAATTTATTTAAAAATTGTAATTATTTACTATATAAAATATAATATAAGGATAAGATACTTAGTGGTTAACTACTCGATGAAGGATTAAGACTATGCAAAGGTGGTAGGGTAGATAGGAAGTTGGACTGTGAGTCACTCAAATCAGGAGTTACATTTTTTATCTCACTTGCATGTTACCATAAATCTCAATCGACACCTTCAGTCATTATGTTCCAAGTTTTATGGTTCTTTCAATGTAAATTTTACACTTTTATTTGGGTACATGTTGTGAATGCTTCTTTAATCATGTATGTGTGATATCAAGTTATGACTGACTCCTTTACTTAAAACCATAGGTCCACTTGCAATGATATAATTAGACTAAAAAAAGGGAATAAAAGTGGATTGAGTTGACCCCTATCACTCCCCATAGAGTGTTTGAGATTTTTCTACATATCAAATACTCTGAAGAGTGAAGTCAAACTACATGTAGTTCTCCCCATTAGTTGAATGTGTGAAATAATCCTCATTGAATGTATGTAACATGTAATATATCTTATGATACTTAAAAAATGACATAATTTTATTGGGTTTTAGATATTTCATATTTGGATAGGACTTGCTCCTTGTGATTGATTAGCAAGTTGGAAATAATAGGGAATTTTATATGCTTAAATCTAGATTTTTATGTTAAAGTAATCTTGTACATTTGATAAATACATCTCAGAGCTATACCCTTCAATTTAAACATCCTTACAGTCAAATGGATCACATTATCCACCTCATTAGGTCTAATAACTTATTTATTAGGCCAACCTTGATTAATTTAATTATCTATATCACATGTAACCATAGAACACCTAAAATATGATGTATCCTTCACTATCAGTTACATAAACTCAACAATTTTCCTTCATCCTGTATAATTACATTTAGGACAAGACAATAGCATTGACACTATTATCCATAATCTAATGCATATGTCCTTACCTTACAAACAGTCAAATTTTTTAATATTTTGATATGTATGGGTCAGCCTAAAAATGTCATTAGCCCTTCTATTAAGATTATTTCAAAAGATCTAGTATAAATACAAGTAAAAGGTTATTCATTATTCATCTATCATTTGTCTAGAAATGACCAAGAATCAATTCTCAATCTTAGATGTACTATTAAATTTAAAAATGTGTAACTAATTTATTCTACCCTATTCATTCATATTTTCATATTAATCATAGGAGTAGTCATATTATAGGTTTGAAGCACTTAAAACATAGCCCATGAGTTGTATTTGTCAAGTTGCAAGTTAGATCACTACATGAATCATCATATAGTATATTACACCCTTGTGTACATATATTCCCACACATGTAGGAGAAATACAATATTTTGAGTCCCTAATTAAAGTATTGGTTATGTCAGCAATGTTTATTGATAGAGTGGTATTTAGGGTCAACTCAACACTATGAGCTCACTAACCCATTTTTAGTAGGGTAACTTAACCTAATGTGGAGATATAAGGTTTTGAGCTACAAATATTGATTTATAGCCTATGAATTAGATTTAAATACATCTAATGAAAGTTGATAGAAAACCTATAAAGACCCAGGTGGTTGCATCTTGATATAATAAGCATTATGTATAGGAAATTGCATTGATATTTAGATAATAACATCAACACAACAAGTGTCCAAGTATCCATAAAGAAAATTTATAAAATATGATGAATATTTTCCAAACATTAAATAGCATATTTATATGTATGTACATCTCATATTTATTTGTGTATCATTTCATAAGTTAAGTATTATTTCTTCCTTGTAATTGTGCAATCAAAATATTGTTTGGCATTGTACTTTCTATATTTAGTATTTTTTATAATTTAACACTAAAATTAAATATCAAAAATTGAATTATTTAATTAGAATACTTTTATAATATCTAAATCCTTGTTTGATTGCTATAATCCCTCATTAACTATTTCCTTAAATTCATTAAATATGTAATGCCTTTAAATGTATAAGTGTTTGAATATGATTGATAGATGTTTTCTAGATGGATAATAGGAATACAAAAATTTGTATTTATATGAGACTCATTTGGTAATTTATAATAATGCATACATGTTATATAAATGGGAAAACCCATAGGAATGATTTGAATTTTAACTATGATTGTTTATTGGCATGCTAGGAAACTTTCAGATGTAATTAGATGGTATGTTTTGACTATGAAATTACTATGCAAGAGACATGAATATTGATATGATGATATTGAGATGTCTTAGTAAGATACATAACTAGGTTAACATAAAATTTGGGAGTTTTTTTTGGTGACTGATACCAATTTGATATGGTTAGACCCATAGAAGGCATGTGGATGTGAAATAATGATGAATGAGAGACATGTATATATGCACAAGTCATATAGTCTAAATGAAAGTTAAAACATACATTTATGAGTATCAATTATGATATTTTAATGTCTTAAAATTCCCTCTTTTTATTCTAATATTGAAATTCAATATAAATAAGCATACCTAAGTGTGTAAAAAACACTTTGTATTTGGAAGATTCTTCAATAAAACTTACAATGAAAATGTAGTATCCAATTTCCTTGGAATAAAATATTAAAATATATAAATTGAAACATGAATTTTAATAACAAAGAAATAATACACATGTAATTGGGTGAACTGTGTTGCCTTGTAACTTGTTAGAGATGATTCTTCCTTATTAAAGCATTTGATAATTATGCTTCCTTATTGAAGCATTAGATAATTTTGATTCCTTGTTGAAGTACTTAGAAATTTTGGGTTAATTATGTTCTAAATTTATGTAATAAATTAAGGGCCATGGATTGGGAAAAGAAATGCCCAGAGCCTTATTGTAAAATGTAGAGGGAGTAGTGCTAATGTTGTTGAGCATTGCTAAATCTTAGCTACACTAACTCATGTAACTAATGATGCACCAAAATTTTAAACCCAAGATGGAATTTGGTAGCCACATATTGGATAATTCCAAGTTCATTATGTGTTGTTAAACCTCAATCGTATTACCTTAAAAAAATGAATGCACCTCTGCTGACAGACTTATAAGTTCAAGGTTGATTAGTTCTAGGTACCATAAATTATGTTTAAAAATAAATAATTTTAATAATGTGTATGTGCACTAAAAATTTTCATACCCCATGAATCAATTCCAACTAATAACTAGAATAGTGATTATATGATTTTTTATCATTCCCCCAAGTGAATATAATTACTGCCAATCATGATAGAGAAATATATACATCTATATAGTATATATGTTGAATCTAATAAATTATATCTCGTGATGATAAAAAATGAATGCATATTTATTGCATATAACCCAAATTTATTTGAATGTGTGTATATCTTAATACCTATAATTTATGTTGCTATAAAATTATGTGCACCTACATGGCATACACACTCAAATGTACCTAAATATATACTCATGTCCATGTAAATTGATTACATATGCATGACATATGCCTCAAAATGTGTTTGAAATCTACAAATATCTACCCTAAAATGATATCTAAACCATTAAAATTGTTGAATACTAGGTTTTGTCCCAAATTTTTGATTTTCTACTTTTAGAGGCTTGTGTTATGATCCACACTTATTATAATTAGAAGTAAGCAAAATATAATGTAGATCAACATAACATAATGTATATTGGTAGGCCAATATGGCCAAATATTCAATATATGTATAAATATAATAATCACCCTTAAGGTAGGGAAACAACATATAATACTCCTTTAGGAAGGAATAACTTTATAATTTCTCTTCAAGTAGACAACATATAATATACTTATACCAATACAAGACTCAACACTTGATTCCTTTACAATGATATTCATCTCCTTTATATAGACCTATATATAACCAATATTGGATGGGTAACCTCCTAATCCCAATGTAGGAAAACCATTACCCAATGCAATAATTACACAAGTTACTCATTTATCCTAATTTATTGGACCCATATAACTAACTAAGGGGGATGTGTTCCACATGTCAGCATGTCTATCAACCCATATACATTAATATTTCATATCCCTAGGTACATATCATTCCTTACCTCCTTGACATGTTTTGTCCCCAAAAAATAAGAAGAAACCAAATAATGAGTGTGCTTCAAATCATTGCATTCTTGTCTCCAATATCGATCATCTAACCATCCATATGTGATCTTGGTAGGTGATAATTCTCCAATCTTGTTTATAAATTCCATTGTGCTAATGTAATTCCATTCATGATCTTAACTATACCACCTTGTTATCCATGTATAATTATTCCTCCTTTGATTCTATGTACCATATTCCATTGCACTTTTTTTATTCCATTTATGACCATAGTAGTTATTATTCCATGCATAGTAATAGTAATTGCCCCACTTATTCCATGTTCCATAGGTTGTTGCATAAATTTAATTCCATACCTAACCATAGTAATTATTCTTTGGCTTTCATGGATAGCCATATTGATTAGAACTCTAATTTCATGTATATCCAAAGTGATTTTTGTTATGACACTCTCTTGCATGGCTCAATTATTATTTCCTCTCACAATGATTTGGGTGACTATATACCTAAACTTTTTTTAATATTTTGACTTTATCCATCTTTTCTTCTACCTCTTCCATTTTTTCCTTTGGTGGTTCCTTTGTGTATTGATTAAATGAAGTGCTATTATCTACTTGTATTGTTTCTTCATCTATGTCATCATATAAATCTTCCCCATGATCTTCATCACCTATTTCAATCTCATCATCATGCTCTAGCATGATAGCTATTTTTGCCTTTTCAATTATGATATCCTATAAAGTGACCTTCTTTTACTTATACCAAAACTTCATAAACTTATTATAAACATTAATATTGATTGTTACTAAAATTTATAACCATTTTATCTAGTAACATATCCACACCATCCATATCCAAAGCATAAAAATATGAATGAAAAACAGATTTATCCAAAGTGAACTTCAAATCTTCAAATATGTTATATTCTTACCATTTACTTGAGCCTCCTTGATATTATTTGATTGAACCTATAAATTTTGGGCCACATCAATGTTGATGAAGTTATACTTGTTGGTAAAGTTGATGGACATAATAAACTTCTTATTTTGAATGCATCCATGAAACTAAAAAATTGACTTTGATTTGGATCCAAATTATTTGAACTATTATCATCCAATCCTTCTTCCTCCTCTTCAAAATCCTCTACCTCTCCTTGTTAACCCTTCATATCCTCTTTATCATAATTATTATGCTTTGTTTATTCTTCATCATAGTCACCTACATGCCCTTCCTCATTTCCATCATCAAAATTATCTTCTTCCTCTTTTTCCACATCATAATCCTCAACCTGTCCTCCTAAATCATTTTTAGCTTCCTCCTCATCATCAGTATGTTCATCCTATTTAACTTATTATTATTATTATTATTATTATTATTATTATTATTATTATTATTATTATTATTATTATTATTATTATTATTATTATTTATATACACTCTCTTCTTTTTTATCATTAGTCTCATCCACCTATTTTGTATTTTATTTTTTAATACCCTATCAATATATGAAAATTTGTTTCATTAATTCCCATGAAAACTTCCATCTTTTGATTCCCATTTGAACCCACCAGAGTTATGTCAAACCCCTTAAATGATATGACAAAACATTTTAACATGTTATTATATCATAATAATTCCTCTTAAAAAGGATACACCATTATCTAACATTAATATCCTCTTATCCATTAAAAAAAATCTAACTCCATGATCCACAAATTTAGGGTTAATGAAAAAATCCTAATATTGCAATAACTCGTGTGAAACTGATCCAAATAGTCCAAGACTTTTATTTTATCTTTCATGTATGATATTTAAAATTTAGTAAAAATAATTTAAAATTTTCTAAAAAAATTAACCTCTAGAGAGAGTCTATGAAAGATTAAAAAATCATAATAACACTTGTCCAAAAATTCCAAAGTTTGACTATAGATCACCTAAATACTGATACTCAACTAGTAAAAATTTCACTAAAACATTCCTTGAATTTTAATAGATATGAAAAAAATTATTACAAACCCTAAAATATCAATAAATCCCTCAAAAATAATCATAAAACCTCACCTTTTTTACTTTAATATCCTTAAAATATTCTTCATCTCTATTAAAAAATTGTATAAAAATTCACAACCAATTTTAATATATTAATGATTCCAGAAAACTAGGGTTTCATCCCACACAAATTACCCAAATAAAATATTTGATACCATTTGTTATGATCCACATTTATAATAATTAGAAATATGTGGAATATAATTTATATCAACACAAGACAATATATATTTGTGGGCCAAGATACCCAAATATTTAATATATGTAGAAATAGAGTAATCATCTTTAAGGTAGGAAAACACCATATAATACTCCTTTAGGATGGAATAATTCCATAATGTCTCTTCAAAGGGACAACGTCCAACATCCTTATACTAAATATAAGACTCAACACTTGATTCCTTTACAATGATATTTACCTCCTTTATATAGACCTATATATAACTAACAATGGATGGGTAACCTCCTAATCCCAATGTAGGATGACCATTACCCAATGCACTAATTATACAAGTTACTCATTTATCCTAATATATTGGACCCATATAACTAACTAAGGGGTATGTGTAGCACATGTTGGCATCTCTATAAACCCATATGCATTAATATATCATAGCCCTATAGACTAGGAATTTGACTCAAGATAGGATGGTTAGTATCATGTTAGTTCAAAAATGAAAGAAACACACTAACTAGCATAACATATCTAGGCCTAGTCACTAGGGGGATATTAATGGGGAAAAACCATTTGAAAACACAACTATAAATGGAAAAAAATGAGAAAATGACCACAAAACACAAATTTCTTACCAAATCCTTGATTGTTCCAAAAAGCTCCTTCTTTAGCTTGCTCGGCTTGTGCTTTAAGAGATCTTCATCAATGGAGTGTGGCTACCTTCATCTCCTCTTTGTACCATTGTCTTGTGATGGATTTGGATCAATATTTGGGCATAATATAACTACATAAAGATGTATTTTGAAGCTATTTGGGCATGGTAACTTTGGCTTAAAAGAGCTTAAAAACCAATAGGTAAGGCCTTCTATTTATAGATTGTACAAAATGACCAAAATGAACCCAAACCATCCATCTCAAGATGGAGATGTGTGACTAAGAATCCATTCATTTTTTAAGTAATAAATAAATAAATGCCTTCATAAATACTTTGGATAGAGAGGCATGGAAGGTCTTAATGAGGCATGAAATGGCTTGATGAGATATTTTATGCATATATGTCCTAGAGATGTATTTCCAAGAAATGATGTCATTTGATGATGCAGATATTCAATATCAATTTCTAAAAATAAATATTCAAAAATGTAATGGAATTATTAATTAGGCTCATAATTCAAATTAATTAGCCTTAAACATGATTAGTCAACTTTGGTGTAAATTTTGGTAATTGGTGTACATTAATCAAATTGATCAGAATATCATATTATTCAGTCAAAATTTGACTAGATTGGAATTAGGATGAAATTTTAGATGCATTAGATATGTTATCTCATTTAGGATGTTTCCAACACAAAATAATAAAGGCACATGTATTTTGTAATAAATTTGGTAAAAAAGAGCAATCCAGAGCACCTAAGTGAAAAAATGTCATTTTGACTCAAAATGATCTGATCAAAGTTACCTATCTCATAAATTTAATTACCTCATTTAATTAATCTAGATAAAATATTTACTTGAATATGATAGTTTTAAATATTTTAATGTATTTTAGTGTTTTTAGGCCAAATTGTGTATTTAGATAGAAATTGGTCAAAACCCTGGTTGGAGGTTATTAGTGGCCATTTTTAGGTGTCTACAATTTTCCCCTATTTTAGAAGGCATTGCAAGCTATAAATATAGCAACATCTTCTAAACTAATGAAAAGGTCCTGCATGCTTACAAATTCAATGACAATGGATGAACTATATGATTCCCCCTTGAGGGAATGGTTGGCACAAGTAAGTTAGCAAACAGTCCCTCAAAAGAAAGAAGTGAAATAAGGAAACCAAAAATATGAAGATGATGGGGTGAGAACACAATGAATTTGAAAAATTAGTCAAAATAATTGAGAATGCAATTGGGATGGTGTAAAATGGTTTACCTAAAGGTGGTTATAAGCATTATACCTTGATAGTGGTAATGTGACATGATAACACAATGATTTGCCCAAACATGGTTATAATCATTGAGAATATGGAGTTATCATAGTTAGGATAGACAAACTAGATAACAACATGCCCCTGTTTAGCAAAAAAGAAAGAAAATTTGATGAGAACACAATGATTTGCCAAAATTTAGTTATAATCATTAAGAAATGCCAGTGGGATAGTGTACAATGATTTTCCCATAGGCATGTATAATCATTAGACCCCAATTATGGCAAATATGATTGATTGGTTGATGATGATGATGATAGATTAACATATAGATTAATGATGAATTAGAACAACTTGTTAGTAAGGATATGCTCATATGAACTAATAAAGGTTGAAATTATTTTTATTTGTTAATTATTCTATTTAGGATATGATTTGGATTGGATTAGGATTCTAGTATGAAGGAGATGTTGGTGCCTTCATTACTAAGTAGACTTTTTGAAGCTAATTTTTTTCATAGCACTTGATGATAGGCATCATGATAGAACATCATGAGGACTAGGCAAAAAGATACATAAGGATTGACTCTCGAGATCTAATACTCAAGGGAAAATAATGCACCAATTATAAAAACCATGATGACAATGTAAACATATGAATATGGATGGATTCAAGTATAAATCTATAAATAATCACCTAATGAATGGATTTATATTGAATCAAGGCAATAGTGCTGAAAGCAAACAAACAGGCACACAAATAACAAATAAACAAGTAAAGAAACAAATAACAATTAGTCTTAGAATTAGTATAAACAACATGAATTAAACCAAATAAACATTGCCCCTAGAAAATAGGTGATAACTTAGAAAAAAAAACATGACTAGGGGAATACAAGAATAAGGAAGGGGGTGTTTGAAATGTCTCCATATGTGTTAGGCAAGTGGACATTGCCTACATAGTTATATGGATGTAATATCCAACAAAAACTTCAAGCTGAATGTAGTTCTCCCTGGAAATGGGAAGAAAATGATAACTAATTAAAAAAAACATAATGGATGTGATAGAAGAATAATAATGGTCTTGTAAAATGGCAAGTGCATGGGAGAAAAGGCCAAAAAGGATAAGGAAACTAAGTGGCAAGTGATTTGTTTGTGACTTAGTAAAGGTTCCTCGAATCTCTAAGGCAAAGAAGTGGTCAATGTTTTTGTTTTTTCTTAAAAAAATTACAAATGTTTTTGGAATTTTCTAGGTATCTCAAATTTATAGAGAATGATGACACACTAAATGGTCCAATCTCATAAAACAATGAGAGGATTTCTTGAGATGCTAGCAAAATGGTGAGATCATGGCTTAGGTTACTCACAAATGGCAAGAATATGGATTAGGTTTCTCATAAAATGGTGAGAGAATGGAATAGGTTACTCATAAAAAAACAAGAGTGTGTTTGAGATAACCTCAATAAGTATCAAGCACTACCTACATAGTCCTAGGATGGGACCTCAAGTCACTGTAGTTCCACCTTACAGTAGAGGAATCAGATTAGTGTAGTAGTAATTCAAACAAAATAGGCATAGTTGGTATAAAGGCATAGTATGACACAAGAATGGAAAGGTGGTACTTCAAGGCATGATAAACAAGTATTTCACCTAGTTTGCTCATAGGTAGTTATAACTAAGAAACAATGGCAAGGGTTAATGATACTAATTTTCCCATAGACAGTTATAATTAGTAGAAAGACAGGTGAGACTTTGATTTGCCCATAGGTGGTTATAATTAGGAACACTTGGTAGAAATAATAAAACAAGAAATGAAGGATGTAATTGCCAAACTACTATCTTACTACTCCAAAATACTATCTCTATCTAGAATGTGTGAAAAAAAATTTTAAAATTGGATCTAAATCCTCTTGATAAAAGCATCACCGAAACCAAATGGAATGAAACCAAGTTTGCAGGGTTGGGTAGGGTGGGAGAAAACAACTTGGTTGATGAGAAGGTATGGTAAAATGGATATGTGATAGGAAAAAATGATAAGTTGGTAGGATTATAGGATGGTAAAATGATACAATACAAATAAGATTGATAAAATAATATAACTTGAAATGGTCCTTATAAATAATATAGCAAGTTACATAAGCATAATACTGCTTGAGGTGGATAATGTTCATTAGCTCATCAAGTTCATGTCCATCTAGTGTGGTAAACCTATATTCCCTTGTTCCATAGTTTTTCATAATGATGAAAGGACCAACCTAGTTGGGTTTGCACCTGCCTTTATACTTCTTTTTGGCCATGGTGTTCTTTTGGTTCTCTTCAAGGACAAGATCACCAAGTTCAAATTCTCTATGTTTCACATGCTGATTGTAGTGGCCTCAAATTCAATTATGATAGGATTAGATATTTTTCATTGTATCCATACATTTCTCATCAATTAAATCTAGTTATTGAAGGTGATCTATTTGATAGTCATTATCATCCAGGACATACTTGAAAGAGATGTGTAGAGAAGGCAACTTGACCTCAATGGTAAGAATGGCCTCAGTACCATAAATAAGTGAATATGAAGTGGCTCTTCTAGTTGTATGATGATTGTTACAGTATGCCCAAACATCATAGAATATTTTAAGGTGCCAATCATGATCAACATCATTAACAATATTTTTGAGAATGTTGACAATAATTTTGTTTGATGCTTCAGCCTGGGCATTACCTGAAGGGTAATATGCCATGGAGAAATTTTGTGTAATATTATATTTAGTACATAGCTTCTTAACATCCTTATTCTTAAATGATCCTCCATTATTAGATATAATTTTAGAGGATACCATAGTGGTAAATAATATGGTTGAAGATGAATTTATAAATTGGCTTTCTAGTTATGTAAGTGAGGGGTATAGCTTCAACCAACTTAGTGAAATATTTAGTGGTGGTGAGGATATGTTTATGGGCATCAGATGAGGTGGGATTGATCTTCCCAATGAGGTCAAGGCCCCATGTAGAAAATGGACATGGTATCAATATTATTTTTAGAGTCTTGGCTAAGGCATGAATCAGATTGGCATGCCATTGACATTTTTCCCATTTTTTCACATATGCAACTACATCTACATCCGTTGTGGGACAATAATAACCAATACATAAGAAATTTTTGGATAGGACTACCTCATTAGTATGGGATCCACATAATCCTTCATGAACTTCCCATAATGCTAGTCTAGATTCTACCAAAGATAAACAATGAAGTAGAGTTCTATAAAAATTATGATGGTAAAGGGTTGATCCAAGTATGGTATAATGAGTGGTTTAGTGAATGAAGGTTTTGTATTTTTTTGCAAGATAGGTCAGGTGGAATAATTTGTTCATGGAGGTAGTTTTATAGGTTTGAATACCAGATAGAGATAAGACTAACAATATCATAAATCATCATGATGGTTAAAGGTTTATGAGTTGGTGCTAATAAATTCTTGACAAGGAACTAGTATTCTTTAGCTGTGTCAGTTTATTGAATCAAAGATCCAATAATGGCTATAGTATCTATGGTTTTGTTACTTACTCTTGGTATATTCTCAAACTAAATTTCAATAATCTATTGCTTGAGAGTGTCAGCCATGGCCTTATATGTAAATAGCTTGTCATCTTTGGTTTGAAAGTGGTCTATAACCTGATTAATGATTAACTAATAATCACCATAAACCTTGAGATGAGTTACATTCCATTGTACTACTTGGTAAAGTCTTAAAATAAGTGCTTCATACTCATATATGTTGTTGGTACAAGGAAATCTGGTCTTGAATGATTTAGGGATTAGATCCCCCTATGGTGTGATCAATAAAAGGCATACCCTTGATCTATGTGCTATGAATAATCCATCAAAGTAAAGATTATAGTGTTGATCCCTAAGAGGTGTGTTAAGGATGGTCATTATGGATTCATCAAGAAATTGGAATGTCAATGGATTTGTATCAACAAGGGGTGCTTCAACAAGTTGATCTGCAAGAACTTGCTCATTAAGGGATTTTTGGTTGACATAATCGATGTCATACTCACCTAGAAGCATGATTCACTAAGCCATATGACCTTATAAATCTATTTTAGATAGTAGATACTTGAGAAAATATACTTTCAAAATAAGCATGGTCTTATTGTTTAACATGTAATTGTGTAGTTTCTAAGCTATGAAGATCATGGCTAAATAGGTTTTTTTATGGGCGTATAATTGTGTTTATACATGACCAGTGTATGGATTAAATAGTATATGGCATATTATTTTCCATTATCATCATGTTGAGCCAACATTTCCCTTAGGGCATTATTAGTAGCTGATAAGTACAATAAGAATGGCTTTCCTAGCATAGGAGGTAACAAAATAGGTGGATTTGCTAGATAGTCCTTTAGTTGCTAAAAAGTTGTCTAAAAGTTCTCATCCCAATGAAATGTGACTCCCTTATTTAGAAGATGCATAAAATGATGGATTTTTTTAGATAATTATGATATGGAACATCAGATGGACTAGATTTTGCCCTATAAACTATGGAACCACTTCAAATTAGTTGGTGGTTTCATCTTTGTTATGGCTTGGATTTTGGTTGGTCAACTTCAATGCCTTAATGAGACATAATGAATCCAAGAAATTTTATTTATGTGACTCCAAAGACACACTTCTTAGGATTAATTATACCTTGTACTCATGCAGTCTTTTAAATATTCTATGTAACACTACTAGATGATTGGCCCTAGTCTTTGATTTGCCAAGAATGTCATCAACATAGTCTTCGATAATGTCATGTATCATATCATGAAATATGATGTTAATGTATCTTTGATAGGTGGCCCCTACATTATTAAGACCAAATGGCATAACCTGATAACAAAATGTTCCCCATGGATTGGTGAACACTATCTGTGATTTGGTTGTACCCTCAAAAGCCATTTATTAATGAAATAATTTTATAACCTATTATAGAATTGAAAATCTAGTCAATGTTTTGTAATGGAAATTCATCCTTAGGGAAATTTTTTTTTATATCACAAAAATTAGTATAGATTCAGATTCCTTCATGTTTTTTCCTAACTGGCACCACATTGGAGATCCACTCTAAATATTCAATTGATCAAATACATCTAAATTCTAAGAGTTTTTCTAACTCTTTATTCACTAATACAATAATGTAAGGATGCATCTTTCATAATTTTTTTTTACCAATTTGGCATCAAGATTGACCACAAGGTGGTGTAAAACCAAGGTGGGGTCCAAACATAGCATGCTAGAAAATGCCCATAAAAAAATATCTATAAGTTCCCTCAAAAGGGATATAAGAACTTCACAATCCTCCTTAGTAAAGGACATGCCTAGCTTGATTCATTTTGGGTCATTTGGGCACTTGATGTTAACCTCTATTATATCTTCCATTAGAAGGGTCAAACCATCTTCAAGTATAGTGGGTAATGATTTGAAGTGATTGGCAATGTTAGAGTCCTGTATTAGGACTAGTTCTTTGAGTTCCCCTAGGCTCGGTGAATAAAAGTTTCCTAATGGGAGGTTTGGCCATGTAATAAAAATGGTTATAAACTCTTGAAGTATTTTATCAAAAGTTTTTTTTTCTTCAAAACTAAACTCAAACTCATAGATAAGTATGTCATTGGTGGTCTCCTAAGCTATATTTGAAGAAGACTTAACACCCCCATATAATGGTGCCTAAAATACGTTTTTACCACTAGACTGGCCTTTTTCTTTACTTTTTCCTTGGCCAAAAAGTGCCTCAAAGATATTTTCACTTTGGGACCTCAATGTTTTAATTATTTACTTTTGGCTAAGGGTGTTCACCCACTCTCCAAAATAGGCTTCAAGATCTAACTTGATTGATAACCCTGATTTATGGTCCCCAATGGAACATTATCTCTAAGGCTGAGAAAATCATAGAAAGCCTCATCATTTTAAAACTCATCAATCGACATGTTTCACTGTTGTTGATCCCAATCTATCAATTGGGAATAATATAATAACAATGGGTTGTGGTGAGTGACTAGTCTAAGGGTACAAATGGAATGAGTATAAAATATATTGGCCTTAGCTAGTTCATCAAAAAGGCTATGATCAATCTCGGATTCACTACCAACATCCTCATCACTAGTCAATTTTTATGGAACATGAGTAAGGTATATGGGGTCACCCCCAGGAAATTTAAATCCAAGTCTATACGGTCCTTTATATTTGGTCATGGAAATTGGCTCAAGCATTCCTTGTTGGTTTGGTCTGAGGCCTCTTCCTTCATAGTCATGATTCTTCATGATCCTATTAGGAATAGGATACTTGGCATTCTCATAATAATCAACCTACTTGTCATTATATAACCATGATTCATCTACCTCAAGAGGGTTCTATTCTAAGCTAGATGTTGGTATAAATGTGATGGGTCCTTTACTTTTACCCGTTTATTACCATTCTAGAAGAAGTGGCTTATCTTTAGGTCTTCCAAAATAATTTGTGTTTTATGTAAAGTTTGAAATATGAAAGGTATCATGGGTCAAATACTCTCTTGGGACATTGGATGAGATGGTATAATGATTGTATACTTTAGGAGGTGGCATGTGGGAAAGGGAATCAAGGGTATTAAGATCAATGCAATTGTCCTCTAGTGAACTAAGGAGTATGGCATTTCCCTTATCTTTCTTGGCCATTGGATTTATGTTTAAATGATAGTTATAACTCTTAAACTCATCATCTAGGTATTTGTAATGCTTGTATGGATGTAAATCTCCCAGTATACAAACTTCCATCCTTGAATGGGATAACTTGATACATTAGTGTAACACCAATGGGACTATATGAATTTCATGTAACCAAGATCTACCTAAAAGCATATTGTATTAGAAATTAAGATCTAGCATATGGTAAAGTGTATCATGGGTTAAGGGCCTAAGGATAACTAGTAAACAGATGGTTCCTTATGATTCTCATTCCTCATTGTCATAGGATTTGATAGTTATTATTTATGCTTGAAGATCTACCATCGTGTACTCGAGAAAATTGATGAGCTTTAGAGACATTATGTTTAGACCTGATCCAATGTCTATAAGGACACATTTAAATTTGTGTTACTTTATGTAAAATTTAATGTACAAAGTTTTGTTATGTAGTGGGCCAAGGGATGACATATCACTTTGGTTAAAAGTGACTTGTTAGGATGAAACTAGGTGTCCAACCAAAGCTTGGAATTTGTTTGGGGATATGTCACTAGAAATAGTAGATTGGCTAAAGAACTCATTCAAAATATCCTTGTGGATTGTTAATGTATGCAACAAATCTAAAATGGATATTTGTTTAGGTGTATTTTGAAATTGTTCCACAATGTCAAATTTATTCTCTTAGTCAGTGTTAAATGGCTTGTTTTGAGGTTGAACAATTGGTTGGGGATGGGCAAAGTGATAGATGGCTATGTCTTAGGATGGTAATCTTCCACCTCTGAGTTATGATTTCACAATCAAGATTAAACACAAGACCATGATTGATAGTAAATGACTATGATGGTGGGGGACTAAATAAGATAAGTCTTAGTTATTGGTGCACTTATACATGGTCATGAGGAAATGATGAATTATTAGTATAGAGTCTAAAATTAGTAATCCCCACTTATTGGTATGCCTATATGTGGTTCTAGGTTAAGTAAATATTATCAATGTGAGTTGGTGGATTGGCATTGTTTAGAAAAGGTCTTGATTGATTGGTATTTAGTCTCAAATTGATAGAGATGGTGGTAACGTGACCTCTACAATTTGGCCTATAACTCTATTGTAATCATGTGCAATTGCATGGTAGGTCTATTGGATGTTGTCATTGTGAACATGGTTTTGTCCATTGTTTGGATGTTACTAGTTCTATTATTGGTGATTTTGTTGGTTTTGTTGGTTTGGAATTTATTGTTGAAATTTTTATTGTTGGTGTTGTATTAGATATTATTGTTATTATTATTGTTAACTATTGTGGTTAGTTGTTATGTTAGGGAAAAGGGTTTTGATAGATTTAAAGGGTTTGATTGGAAGTGGAAGCACCACTATCCATTACTATCTCCCCATTCTCCAATATATTCTGAATCAAATTTTTAATTTTCATAGAATGGTGCAAATTATGTTTGTTAACCCTATGATATTAATAGAATTCATTTTGGTGGTAGCAATTAAGATAAGGGATGCTTTGAGGATAATGTTTTGGTCTAGGTTAGCTAATGAAATTAGTGGTGGTGAGCTTGTGAAACATATATTTAATATGTTCTCTTAGGTCACTAAAAATGTGATGAGTAAGCATTATTTTCCTTGGAGGAGCTTGTAATGGCAAAGGTTTTTGCATTTGTTGTATGGGCCTAGGCTATTATACTTTTTGCATTTGTTGAAAAGGTTTTGGATTAAGAGTAATTTTCATATGTGGATAGGCTAATCAGATGGTTTTTACACCATTTGGACATGACATAAGTTGGTTACTCCATTTCCAACAACATTTTTTGTTGCAGTTGAAATGTTTTGGACTATCATTGTTATTGGCTTGTATCGGTTGTTATGCTTGCACTTGGACTTGATGATATTTTTGGCCATTTTTTGAATTGGTGCCTTGATTTAGATTGGATTATTTAATCTTGATGATATATTTGTTAATAAGGGCTCACTCGATCAACAAACTATTGTCAATGTTCTCCTTAAAGGTATGCATACACTGCATTTTTAGATGATAGGATATCTCACTATGCAATGTTTTGGTAAACACAATGGCTAATTATTTATCTAGTAAACTATGGATGAATCAACTTTCAAGGGATCTCCATCACTATATATAACTTGAAAAACTATCACTAGCCTTTTGTTTAGCTTTTGTTAAGTTGACCAAAGAAATCTCATGTTTGAGATTGTATGAAAAGTGTTGTACAAAATTTTCTAAAAGATCATCAAAATTGGATATAAAAATCTTTGGTAACTTTAAAACCCACTCCAAGGTTTGTCCTACCAAACTCCTTGGGAATAATATTAGAAAGTATATGTCACTATATGCCACTAGCTATCATGCAACAAAAAACTCAATCAAATGAGCCTTGGGGTCACCTTTCCCCTTGTATTTGTCAAATTTTGATGGTTTATATCTTGAAGGAAATGGTATCTATAGGTACTCCATGTTTAAGGGATAAGAACATATGTCATACAACTTAAAAATTTTATTTTATTTCTTAGCTTGGATGAAATTAATTGCATCCTTCATTTGTTGCAATTCTTGGGCTAGGAAACTAGAGGGAATATTGGCTTGAGGCAAAACATTGGCCTAGGTAGATTGTTGAGTAGTCACAAGTGGAACACTTTGATTTGGGTATGATTAAGGTATTTTATAGGGTGTGTTTGTTTGGTTTTTGAATAGACTATGAATATGCATGCATGGACTAGGGTTTGCCTATTGGAATTGCACATATTGTGGTGTGATATTATGGTTAGGGTTAGGAAAGTAGCTATAGGTTTGGGAATGTTGAGGTTGGGATGGAATGATATATTTATACTATGATTATTGGGGTTGAAGATATAACTTATTATAAATAATCCAACCTTGATATTGAGGGGGTACTTGTGAACCAAGACCCTATTGTTGAATTAGTGGCACATTCTACACAAAAGGTAAAGGTTGCCTAATTAGTATTTGGGGAACATGGGAACCTCCAAGTTGCATTAATCCTTGTTTGGAAGTGGATGCATGTTGGATATTAGACACCTATCACTAACCAATATTCATATTTTATTGATTAGACATCATTTGGATTTGAATTGGTATATTGGTCTGTGAGGAAAGAGGTAAGTTCACTGCTACTTGGTGAGGTGGAACATTGGTTTCCCCCTATTAAGGTGGCAATATATTGTACCTCTATTTCATTGGTATGTTTTATTATGCCTATTATTGTGTAATATTAATCATTTTTTGTTAAGAAATATTCATCATATTTTATTATTGAGTCACAGCATTAGTCACTGGCTGATTACCTAATCCTATTGGTTGAGCACTTGAAAATGCAACTGGTTGAAAATTAGTGCTAGTATTTAGTTGAGTTTGGGATGTATAAAATCCTAATCCATAATTTTAAAAACCACTCATGGTTTTAACTAAAGTTACACTTGTTTTTTTATTAGTTTTTTGTGGACTTACACCATTTTGGTTTGGATTGGATGTTGCTTGTGTGTTGTCCACTATGTTTTTCTCAATGTTTTGCGTAGAAGTAGAAGACACTTCTTTGATGGTTGGAATATGAAACAAGTTATCAAGCAAAGTGTTTTTAATGAAGGGTTATACACCTTAATTATCATAACTAGTCAATTCTATTAACACTCTTGTTGATGGAACTAAATGTATGAGAAGCCTATTGGACATGGTCATTTGGTAAAAATTGTTCACTAGGTTCAAGTACATTTGGTATGATGTCTACATTTTTACAAAGTGATCCTCCATGGGTATTTTCATTTTAAAATAATACTAAGGTCTTGATGTGTTGTTTGGACTAGAACTAAAGGATTATTATAAGAATATTTTTACTTATAAATTATGTTATGGGGTATCCTTACTAGGCATGACAAATTCTCATTGGGGAAGTCTGTTGGAAAATTGACCCCTACCTCTATATATCTAACTAAAATTTTGTCCTTATTTTCCAAAAATTGATGCTCAAATAGATAAGGATCATACATGGATGGTGCAGTAACATAGTATGGTTGTTGAGGAACTAGTTCCTCAACTATAGGTATAAAAGCTAAATACTACTCTATTTGTTATTGATCTTGATTTGAGTAAGGAGGTGTGTTTACCAAGTAATGATCCAATGGGTCTTGGTTTTATACCCATGGTTGAGTGTTTTAAGATGGATAAGAATGCATCTCATAATCAACATTATCTGCATAGGGGTCTTAAACCATTTCTTCTTGTGTGACCACATTAATAACTCCTAGATTGTAAAGGAGGCCATTAAGAGTGTGTGAATACATGTTAGGATCCATAGTAAATGTTTTGTGACAAAAAGGGAATAGATTTCTCTAAACTCTAAAATTAAGATGTCTAAAAAGAGGTTCAAACTTGGTCTATCTTGGTCAAAAGGATGGACATAAAAAAGGTCAAGTAAAAAGACTATAAATTGAAATGCCAAATTCTAGGTCAAAGTGTTTTAAATGAGTTTAATATAGGGAAAAAAAAGTTTCTATGACTTTTAGTCAAACACAATGTCAAAATCTAGGCTTAAATAAAACATGTTCTAGGACTTTTACCTAAATTGCATCAAAATCTAAACTTTAAAAGATGAGATATTTAATCTAAAAGATTTGAAACACTTTTAATAGAAACTAGGCATTTGACTCTTGGATATAAACATGACATAAAATTATGAGATATAAAACAAAAGGCACTTGAGGATAGCTTATTTTCTCCTAAATAATGGCTCAAACTAGATTCTTTTGACTGATAAGCTAGGCAAAGGTGAACAACATAACTATGCTAGACAAAGGCTCTCGAAGAAAACTTGAAATGGTTTGAATTTTAAAACAACTTGAACTCTATGTGAATAGGCCTATGAAATAAGTTTCAAAATAATTTGAGTATCGTAACCATGCAAAAATTATCAAAAGGTATGGTAAATGTTTGTTTCAATAATCTAAGGCAAAAATGGCTTTAACACAATTTTGGTAGTGTAACACTACCCTCCTCAACCCAAATTATACACACACAAATTTTTACAAATCTCTAAGGCATAAGTGTGCTATCAAATGGACTCAAGAAAAATGGGAAAATAGGATGGATAGTAAAAAATGTGGCCTAGGACTCAAATCATTAGCGATATGCAAGATGACTTGAGTCCTACCAAATGATGATAATGATGTTGAGTCTAAAAAAATGGCCCTCAATTCAAATTGGTAACTGAGTTCAAGTTAAAACAAGTCAAGTGCAAAGTGGCAAACCCAATTTAACACATCAACCTTTAAAACTTGGAAGAGTCCAATTTTGAATTTAAACTATCAATGAGGGACTTAAACAAAATTTGGCAAAAGGTCTATACTCAATTGGGTATCATAATTACACCAAATTGGTAGATATGACACAAAGTGTATGATGATGATTTTGAACAAGGAAAAAGATGTTTTTTACTTGGGCAACACAATGCCTCCTTGTTCAAAGAAATTTTGGGATAATGTGTTTGGTTATGTCATTTATGTTAACAACAAGTTTTGACTCCACAAAAAAAACTAATTAATCTAGGACAAAGACAAAATAACTAACCAATCATCTTAAATCCTAAACTGACAAGGTATGGCAAAGTGGGGTTAACAAACTAATTGGTTTTTTAACGTTTCTAGATAGATCACATGCACAAGACTTTCATGTCAACATGAAAGAGAAGCAACATGTCAATTGGATCCATAAAACTTGACTTATTGTAAAAAGGTCTTGACTTTTTTAAAACCACTACATCCATCACTTGTTCAGTGTAGTGTGAAGTCTAATGTGCTCATACATCCTGAGCTTATCCCCAATGATAAGATATGGTCTAACCACTCAAACCATTAGTCTTAGTGGGGTGATCCAAATTTATATATCCCCTATAGAGAGTGGTTAAAGACAATGTTGAGAGATGAAACCTTAGGTCAAATCTTAACTAAAAAAATCATGAGAGGTAATTAAGTCCCCATCACAAGCCACGATGAAATGAAAGTAAAAAAAACAAGTAAAAGAGCTTTAAAGGTTGTTTCTAGGTCACCCAACCCATGCAGGTCTTAGGGAGAGCCTTGAAAACTTATCTTTTATACCTTTAGACTAAGGCACTTACAATGAATTTGGTACTTTTGATCCCAAAAGTTCCCTCAAGGGGATGGATGGGAGAACATACATGCAAAACTCCCTATTTTCTCAAACAAATCTAATCTAAGAAAATAATGATAACAAATTTAAAAAAACTTGAAGTGTGTTCAATTTTTAAAGCACTAAACAAAATGTATGGTGATGTTATTTAGCCCCTTGGTTTTAAGATGTAAAACCTTGTAAATATTTCACCAAAAATACTATATTAAGAAATAATCACCTAAGTTCATTTTAATCCCAAATTTTGAAGTGTTCAAGGCATAGAATGTTAAATTTGTTTTAGGCACTAAATTTTAAGTGTGCATGATTTTAACCAAGTTATTTTTAAAAACCTAATTGAAGTGTATGATAAGTTAAAAACATCCAAATTATCTTCTTAACCAACCTTTCAACCTACAAAAACAAGATTAGGATTGCCTACTTTGAAGCACTTATGAGATTGAGAAAATAATCTTTGTAAAATGAGCTCTAAGGTTTTTTTTACATAGTGCAATCCTACTACTCCATAGTGAAATCCTACTAATCCATAGTGCAATCCCATGACTTTTCAAAATCATGACTCAAATAGACAATATCATTATTTAAGTTAGTTTAGTATAAATCCATAATATCACTACTCAGGTCAATAATCTTGTTATTCAAGTTAACAATATTTCTATTTATGTTGGCAATCCCATGAGTCAAGTTAATAATCCCATGAGTTAGGTTAACAATACCACTAATTACAAGGCAAACCTATAACTAAGAGATTTACGGTATTGTCACTTAACCCTAAAGTTCTAGGTTAACTGCTAGTAGCATAGCCACAATACCATGACTTGGATCAATAATATTGCTATTAGAAAATAGAGGTATTGAAATAACATGACTTAGAAGTTGAAGGATTATAATATCACTACTCTCAAGTAGAAGGATTGCAATATCATTATTAGTGAATAGAGAGATTACAATATCACTATTGGACCTATAAGCAGAGACAAACATTAAGCCAAAATTAATTAAAACACAATATTGTAACTTGGAATGACAAAGCCATGACTATCTCAGTGGTGGGATTGGGGTCTAGAGGACAAACCCATGAATCTACAGTGACAAAACTATGACTTCTAGAAAAATGTATTTTTTGTTCAAAATTCCACTCTCTTTGCTTCCACACTCCAAGATCCTACATGAAAATGGTTAGTAGGCTTCTTGTAGGTGTTTTTCGACCAAAATTGTGAGTCTAGGGTCCCATCAAGAATGCCATTATGTAGATTAGGAATTTGATTCAAGAGAGGATGGTTACTATCATGTTAATTCTAACATGAAATCAAAATGAAACAAACACACTAACTAGCATAACATCTCTAGGCCTAGTCACTAAGGAGAGCTTAGTGAGGAAAAACCATTTGAAAACACAACTAGAAATGGAAAAAAATTATAAATATGAATACAAAACACAAATTTATTACCAAATCCTTGATTTCTTCAAATAGCTCCTTCTTTGGCTTGCTCGGATTGTGCTTCAAGAGATATTCATCGATGGAGTGTGGCTACCTTCAACTACTCTTGGCACCTTTGGATTGTGATGGATTTGGCTCAATATTTGGGACAAAAACACTATATGAATATGTGGTTGGAATTTATTTGGGCATGGTAAATTTGGATTAAAAGAGCTTTAAAACTAATAGGGAAGGCCTTTTATCTATAGATTTTGTAAAATAACTAGAATGAACCTAAACTGTCCATCTCAAGATAGAGATGTGTGGCTAAGAATCCATTAAATTTTTGAGGCAAAAATCAATAAATTATTTTATAAATATTTAGGGTAGAGAGGTGTTAAATAGGCATGGAATATCTTAATGAGTCATGGGATGGCTTGATGAGATATTTTATGCGTTTATGGCCTAGGGATGTCTTTTCAGGAAATAATGTCATTTGATGATGCATATATTCAATATCAATTTCTAAAAATAAATATTCAAAAATATCCATGTAATTCTTAATTAGGCTCATGATTCAAATTAATTATCCTTAAACATGACTAGTCAACTTTGATGTAAATTTTGGTAATTGGTGCACAAATTAATCAAATTAATTAGAATGTCATATTATTGGCTCAAAATTTGACTATATTGGAATTATGATGTGATGTTCGATGTGGTGGATATGTTATCCCATTTAGGATGTTTCCAACACAAAATAACAAAGGCACATGTCTTGTGCAAGAAATTTGGTAAAAAAGAGCAATCTAGAGCACCCAAATGTGAAAATGTCATTTTGACTTGAAATTATCTGATCAAAGTTAACTATATCATAAATTGCATTACATTATTTAATGATACTCTAGCCAAAAAATTTACTTGAATATGATAGTTTTAAATCTTTTAATGCATTTTATTTTTTTTAGGCCAAATTATGCATTTTGATATAAATTGTTCAAAACCTTAATTAGAGGTTATTGGTGGATAGTTTTAGGTGTTTAAAATACCTAGGTAAATATTATCTTGAGTCTTTATGACAAGCTCACTAATATGCCCTTTTTTGAGGTGAGGGATATAGCCTACAAATAACTCGTCTCAAAATAAATAGTCAATTATATTATGATATGTATATAAAGATATAACCATTTCATATCATGTCAATATGTAGAGAATATGTCATCATATTAGTGCATATTTCATTAAGGCATGTATGAAATATATGTAATGTAAATAATACTAATTTCATGTAAAGATTGATATAGAAACTAGGTACATAATAGTAACCATCACTAATAGATTCATTAAGTATGACTATGTAATAAAATATACATGATATGAATCATGGCACCACACATAAATGGGGAGGTACATGATATATATCATGGCACCTACAAACTCAATAATATCAACATATAATGTCTCATTAATGTTGCACATAATAGAAGCACATGTAATACCACTCAATGTCACATATAATGCCAAGGGCCATATATAATGGACATGAAAATGTTGTACCAAACAAGGCCAAGGGGCCACAAAAAAGGGACATAAATATATCACAACAAATAATTCAATGAGACACACAAATTAATCAATCAATGATTATCCTATCATGAAATAAAAATAACATCAATAAAACATAGAACAAGTCACACTAGTTTACACTATCAATGTCACCACCTACTAAAGTAACATGTCTATGTAGCATTATATAAAGTAAGATTAATATCGAGACATGTTTATACAATAAGTGTAGCTCAACATAGTAATATTACATAAAATGATATAACATGTATTAATGTAACATGTGGAATAACATACAATAAATATTGACATGGACCTTTGGTATAGGAAATATTAGTATCTATGCATGCATGCATAATTTTTATATGTATGCTAGACATTCCACTCATTTATATCTTGAAATTAATGTGTTTATGAAAATGGATATATAATTTACCAAACAGGTGATAAATAACATATGCAAACAATGTAAAAAAGTAATCATGTCTTGTTTAGCTCTTGATTTTTTATTTTTTGAATATTTGAATATCTGTGTTTTTAAAAAAATTGAAAAAATATGTTTGCTATTTAAGGATCCAATCAATGGGATGTGCCCATCTAAGGTATTGGATCAATAATTATAACTTTCATTTGTTAGGAAGTTGTGTTTACCTTGTTCATATCACGTTTGGTTGGTAATTGACTAATTTGAATCATGCCTTGATTTTGAATCTAGTGTTGTAATGTCCAAAAATTATTTATACAGTGTCCATGCATTTTATGATAAGCATAATAGTATCTATATTTATTTATAGGATGCGAATGAGTCAAAATTATTAACTTGTTTATAATCATATCTCTTATAAATTCACTTGGATATTTATTAACCTTGTGTAAAATGTTTGAACCATAAATTGCATATGCACTCTGTATATAACAAATTAAGATAGATCTACAACTTATCTGACTTAGTAAAATCCAAAATCAAATAAGGTAATAAACAAACATCCATTATGATACTTTTTTATATTAGGATCATGACCAAATTAAATCCACTAAAACTAACCAAGGGATGTCTTATCACATAACACCAAAGAAGAGGGTTCCAAATCCTCTAGGAAAATGACACTATGTAATATCCCTAATGAGGTATAATTACATAAATTAAAACTAAACTAGTGCTCACCAAATATTGTGTAATAAAAGGAGATGATTAAACATAAATTAAAAATCAATAGATCATGGTAGGCAAATGGGGGTCTATATCACCTTAAATGAGATATGGAAAACAAAGAAAACCTTATATCTATACTAAGTTTAAGCATATAGGTAATCTAAGTAAGGATTTATAAATCCATAACATGTATTACTTATAAAATATATATCTATAAAATTAAAAAACAAGAGTTAGGAATACTTACCTTGGATGAACTTGTCGATTCTCAATATCTCCCTTGTTCAATGGTGTTTTCCAAGACGTTGTCATGGCTTATAAGGATCACACTATAGAAATAAAATATAGGCTAAAATACTCATAATTTTCATCTAATACTTTCCACAAGATAAATAATCTCCTTTCCAAGGCAAACCCTAATAAATGGCTTCTTTAAATCTAGATTTAGTAGAATTGAAAACTATAATGATGCAAAAATGAATGTTCCTCTTCATTGGATTGAAATGAGACTTGTATTTATAGTAATGGATAGCCTTAACCCATCCAAAATTTAAAATAAAAATATTAGCTAGTTAAATATTGTTAGTTGGAAAAAGTTACCATTAGGCCTTGAACTAAGTTAGCTAGGCTGACTTAATTCCATAACTTGTGATTAATCCTTTCTAACAAGATTGGATTAGCTAACTTATTAGATAAAAGGGGGGATTTTATTAGTTAAGGGATATTTAAAAGGAAAAATTCTTATGGAAATATTTGAATGGGATTTGGATTTCTTGGATATTTGGATAATTAGGATTTGTAATTGATTTAGGTAATGATAGAGTTTACCAACAATATTTTGAATCACTAATGATATACCAAACCCTTTTTTGGTGCACCCTTTAAGGTGTGCACTCAAATATATCAAATATTGACAAGTTATTTCAAAATATAAATCAATAGTAAATGATAAATTTTAACTATATAATGTGTGTACATATGTCCCACTCCAAGCTCATCACATGTCATGTAGGTGTAACATGAGATGGTGCTTCAAGAAAGAACACAATAATGCACAATGTTGAGTTAATAAATTTTCGAAAATAAATGATAATAAGTAATTTTTGGAAATAATTGAAAGTTACATATACATAAATTGGCTTACCTTTATCACTACATGGTTGTCTATTGTATTTATATTATTTATCATGGAGGGAGCATTAACTACTTTGGATAAACCCTAAGGATACAAGTCTAAAGAGAAAAAATAAACAATCACATGTAATTCAAAGTAAATGAACACTTACATGAATAAATAGGTCACTTGGAAAATTGGTACGCTGAGATGAAAAATGCTAAGTTAGAACTAAAATACCAAGGAAAATAGACAAAATGGAAGTAAGTCAGGTTACTGTAAAACCAAGGCTACCAAATGACCAAAAGACTCAAAAAATATACTCTAAGTAAGAAAAGTAATAAGTAAAAAATTAGATCAAACCAAGGGCACATGATATTGAAATAATGGAACCAACATACATGTAAGAGAAATAAAAAACCATACTCTTATAAAGATGGAAAAAGAGAAAAAAAACTAAATGAAGTTAGTGAAAGAGAAGTAAAAATCCTTAATCAAAAATGGAAAAACTGAACTTTACTGTAAAATAAATTGAAATGAAATGATTCATTAAAAGGGTGAAAAAAAACTCATACTCTCAACCATAAATGATGGAAATTTGAGAAGTATAAGGCCATGACTAAAGTATGTCATACTCACTCAAATATGCAGTTTCTATTCTAATGATAGATGAACTAAAACAATCTTATTGTGATAATGTCTAAAAGAAATGAAGAATATTGAATTTAAAAGTTGGGAAAAAGATTTGAAAATAAACTTGCCTATTAAAGGGAGGTGAGAAATGGGTGGTAGTGGAAATGAAGGTGGCACCAAGGTGAATAATATTTATTGAAAACAAGACACTCAAATCAAATTAGAAAAACATAAAGACATTCGACATTAAAGACTCTAAAAAACTTGACCTATCTATAAAAATTTGGGCTAACTAGTGAAATATAAATAAAATCCCATGAAGGTTATATATACAATAAAATTAAAATAGATCTACTTTCTCACAACTTGTTCCCCATTCCTTAGGAGCCCTTATAGAGCCATCAATCTATTGTGAATATTGGGTGCTTATGTGAGAAAGTAGGTTGGCACTATAAATATATATTTGAAATTACAAGACCTCATACCCCAATCTACTAGCCTATTTCACCTAAATCGATCTCAACTCTATCATGAGTCTAACTATGCAGCTTGGCTTTAACTAGGATAAGAGAAGTTCCTAATAATAATCACATCTTTTGGTGTGATTTTGAATTTTGAATAATTTTTTACCCTTTACTTAATTATTTTTATTTTGGATTTTATGTATTTTATCTAATATTTCTAAATACATATTCATAAAACCAAACATGGGTGTTAAAAATGACTATCACTAGAGAAATTACACTTGGTGTCTAGGAAAGAGAAACTTAGAGAGCATGGTGTTTAATACTCTTTTATTTTCACATTTTAAGAGTGTTGTCTCGAAACTAACCTTGGTGTGCCCATAGTGGAATGGAATAGGGGAGAGGATGGAAGTTGTCACATCTTGTCCCACTCTACAAAAACTATTTAAGTATTAGTAAGGGATATGGAACTAATGATTTGTAGTTCTAATTTTTATATGATATTTGGATATTTATATTATATGATTGGTAGTCATATTGTGTTTTTATGATTAGTTATGTTAGAGTAAATTTTCATATGTTTATACTATGTTCTATGATCATGTTTGACTAGAATTTCATTTACAAATTGATTTGCATTATAATAGTTCATTGATAAATTATATATTTTTAGTATTTGATTATTAATTATAATCTCAAACTAAATACCTTTTGTTTAATCAAGGTGGATATAGGATTATCCTTCCCTCACAAGTGGTACAAAGGGAGAGTATCATTGGAGAGTAGGGTGAAGATATCAACATTAGGGATTGGGATAATTGAACCAAACCCATATACACAAAAACACACCACAATCTTATTTTCTTAGATGAAATGGATGGAAATCATTATTCTAATAATATGTTGTGTGTTGCTTGCATTGTTATCCTTGCAGATAGTAAGGCATGTTTGCATTTATTTTTAATGGTTACATGTCTTGATGCTTTGATTAGCATAGTATGCAAATTTTGTGTTGGTTGTCATGTTTACATTAAAACTCAATATGAATTAGATTATGTTTAATTATGCAAGGTGAACTATTTACATGTTTTAAACTCTTAGGAGAGCATTAGGTGTTTATTGATATTGTTTAATTATTTACTTATGCCCCTTTTTGGTGACAAAGTTGGGGGAGGGGGTTGGGGGTAAGATAAGGTGAAAATAACCAAAGTAATTTAATTAAAAAGAACTTTGAATTTTTTGAAAAATAATATTAGTAAATTACCACAAATTCAAAGGAGAAGAAATTAGGTTTTGGTTATGTTGAGTTTATTTGGCCATTCTATAATGATGAAGAAGCTACATGTGGCATCCATGCTTCAAATTAGGTTAATATACTATGAGTTACAATGAATAATATGCAAATTAGGTGGAAGTGGAGGCGATTTTGAAATGAAATACTTATATTTTAGTGGGAGAGGTGAGTGTCCATACAAAATGAGGATAAGGTTTTAGAAAAAGAATAAGAAGAGAGATAAAGAGGATAATAAGGACATGATAGGTAAGATAATAGAGCTTAGTAGGAAGAAGGAAAGCCATCATTTCACATGATTAGATGACATCCATTACAGAACCAGGTTAGTGAAACTTAGAGTTGTAATTTTAGTTTGATTACATACTTAGTTAAATAAGATAAAAAAAATTGCATTTGCTTATTTGACATGGGTTTTATAATGTACTTTTTTTGAGTGTATGAAATGGTAGAATTTTGTTACATAGAACCAAGGTATTAGGTTAATAGACTTGGGTATGGAACTTATCTCCATCCATATGCTTATAAACATGTTGTTGATCTTATGTGTAATGAAAAATAAAATTTTATTGGTAAAAATATTGCACTAAAAACCTAGGGCTTTAGATCTATAGACCTAGGGATGGAACTCGGATCCATACAAAATCCTATAGAGATGAGGCCAAGTCCATTTTGAAAAGAAATCTAGGTAATTTTAAGATTATATGAACTTAAAAACTTAAATAGATAAAAATTATATTACTATTTAGTATGAAACTTTCTTGAAATTATTAAAGGGGAATAAACCATTTTCCCTATTTCATCCTTGTAAGTTATAAATTTGGGTTGAGCTCTATTTTAAATTAAAAACATAGATACATAAAGTTTAAGCATGCATAAATTTTACTTAGATCATATGAATTTTTTAAAAAACCTCGCATATTTTGGGCATATTATATGTGAGTTATATTAATCAATCTATGTTCATTTTATTTTGGGACTACCTTGGCACTTATTTTGGTTGTCATGAAGTTTTTAGAAGGGAAATAAAAGAAAAAAAATGTTTGTAACATACATTATTATATGGAATATTTGTGTGTATAGTTTCTTCATTATATTCTATATTTAAGTTAAAATATCCCAAGTTGAGTCCTTACAACTTAAACAATATAACTTCAGGTCTTTATATTTGGTGGGTGGGTTTGTGTGTGTGTGTGTGCGCGTGCACGTGCATGCGCGCGCGCGCGCGCGCGCGTGTGTGTGTGTGTGTGTGTGTGTGTGTGTGTGTGTGTGTGTGTGTGTGTGTGTGTGTGTGTGTGTGTGTGTGTGTGTGTGTGTGTGTGTGTGTGTGTGTGTGTGTGTGTGTGTGTGTGTGTGTGTGTGTGTGTGTGTGTGTGTGTGTGTGTGTGTGTGCGTGTGTGTGTTGGAGGTTTGTCTATGATTTATCCAAGGTGACCAAGGTTGTTGATGAGATGTCATGTGTGTTAGATTAACAATGACAAAGTGTGATTTAATGTGCTTTAGTGTTCCTACATTGGTTCTTTAGTGTTTGACTTGGATAGGCAATTGATGGATGATATTGATGATATAGACATGTTGCAAAGACCCTATGGGATGTTATGAGTGCTTAGAGTGCTTATGGAAGTGAAAAAAAATCATCAAAGAAATAAATTGAGTGTCTCTGTTCAAGTAGTCATATTGATAGATAAATCTAAGTGAGTAGATTGATAATGTTATATTTCACACGTGTGAAGGTTTCAAGAGGAGCTTGATACATGGATGGATTCCCCTATGTGAGTAGATCCTATTTTAGGTCATGAGGTTGAGCATAGAAAAAGTAATCAAGGTGAAAATTTGGCCTTCCAAGAAGAAGTTTACTAAGTTCCCATACTTAGCCAAATTTATAAGAAGAGACTTATTGTGAGCATTAAATCAGACCATAGATCTAACATTGAACATTTAATCTGACTAGAAAGGATCCAACGGTGAGCATATATTCATACAGAGATATAATAGTGAGCATCTAATCTATCAAACAAAGATCCAATAGTGATCATGTGATCATTAAATTAAGGATAAGTATTTTACATTAAGTAAATAATTCAAAGCATGCAGAACTATCAAGTGGCACAAATGGATTAACTAAACTGTATAGGGTGTGTAAAAGGCATGTATAGCTGCCAAGTGGCATAATCTCAGGAGCAAGGATATAATATAAATGGTGAGAATTTAAAGATAAAGATAAGGATAATTATAAGAACATAAATGGTGCATATTTTTTTAAAGCTTCCAAGAAACACGAGATGAGATCAAAGTGTCCAAAGCTTAACAGTGGCCATTGGCATTTATATTTAACAAAGGAAAAACTAGTGCTCAGTATTTTACTTATATCTTTTGATCCAAGATGAATTTCATGATGGTTTAAAAATAAATTTTTTAAAGGAATACAAGGTTAATCCAACTAATCTTTTTATAAGATTTGAATGTTTATATATTTAGATATTAATCTCCAAAGTTGATTGTGTTTGATCATGTTTTGCAAGTGACTGGAGAAGGATAATTGAAGATTTATTAATGGTATTTTGATGTTCTAAGATGATATAACTATTGGAAATTTGTTTATATTACATGAATAATTTTTGTGTTAATTTTTTAGGTTTGAACAATCCATATTCAGTGTGAACAAATGTTTAAAATTTGAGTGTGTTTATTGAAGGCACTAGCAAATTGTGTGACCATATTACAGGAGTGAGTTGGATGTGTTCTGAGAAGAATTGAAGAAGAAAATGAATATGTATATACTGTATAAGTCTCTAAGTTTTATCATAAATTATTTTATATCATAATATGCTCCTAATCTATTGCAGATAGTCAAAATAGCTTGATTGTATTTTGACTATGTGTTACCAGTCTGAGTGGTCATCATGAGAGAGTTGTTTTGAGTGATTATAAGTTGAGTGAAGGTGTCAAATGAACATGGAGATGTTTCATAGGCCATGTATGATATATTAATTCATTTTTTTAGTGTATTTTTTTATAAAAGTGTTTGTATGCTTCAGTTCTATATGACAGACTTTTATGTGTTTCTACGCATATTAGCAAGCAGTCTAGAATGGCTTAGTTTAAGCATTGAGTTGGTATTCTAGATGGAATGGATGCATGTGAGAGAAATAAATGGGTTATTTTAAATATTTTTTATGTGTTATAATAATTTTTAAAGTATGAATGTGGTCCAAGTATTCTGACATATAATGTGTGAGTGTGAAGGCCTAATTATTTTAGGTCTCACCAAGACCTAATGATGGTTTGGGGCTAATGAGGTAATGACTGACCTATGAAGAATCTGGTTATTACATGTAATGTGTATGAGGACCTATTTAAAATTTAGATAAAAATATATAAATCATCTTGGACTACCAAGATGGGTTAAAGGAAAAGAGTGGTATAAGTACAAGGTCTAATTAGACTAATTGTGATAATCATGTGTGTGTGGATTTAAGTGAAGGAGAGAAACTTTGAAAGAGAAGGTACAAGTCAAGGAAGACCATAAAAGATTAAAGAGTATTAGTCATTCTTATTTTATCAAGTTGTTGTAGGAGGACACACCCTGGTCATTGTACCTAATGAGCCCAGAATAAGCAATTTGGAGGTGAAAAGTGAAGAAAAGGTGATCATCATCAATTGAATAGTAGAAATAGGTGTTCAAAGTGATATATTTAGGTATCTGAGTGGGTGTTTTATTTCCTATTTTTTTGGTTCCTCCTTTAAAATTTAAGCTTTCTAAAGGTTTAATTTTTTTGGGTGCTCAGCTAGACAGGAGTAGTAGCTTCAAGTGGGACTGGTGTCTCACAAAACTAAGGGATGCATGTTATTTAATCAATGGGTGCTTGTCTAAATATTAGATCTTGTTTTATAGGATTGTATTCCATCTTGAAAGGTTCAATGGGCTTTATCCCCCAAGAGGTTTTCCCACATATTTTATGTGTTCATGTGATATATGCTCTTATGTATGATTTGGATGTATTTGCTTTCATGTTTATGTTTCTTGATCAATATTGATGTATGATTAATGTTTAAGAGTTGGGAATTGAATTGGATTATCTATCATCATTGATTCACCCCCCCCCTCTTAGTTATTTTACCTCTAATAATATATGTATGTATGTAATCTATGTGTGTGTACAAGGATTTTGACAGACCTAGATGTTATCAATTCAAATGATGAAATATGTGTATGTATAATTGATAATATTAGTTTCTAGGAAACTTATTTTATTGATACACATAAAAAAATATGTATACATATTTATATATAAATATAGCTATGCATAAAAATACATATCTTAAATGTACCTTGAGATATCAAACCTGAGTATATATTATTTCCTTTAGGATGAGTTAGTATAGTTGTAGATTATAATGGTAAATTATGAGTATAAATTATATAATTTAATGTATTTTTTGAAGAGGATGATTATCCATTTGTTATATTAATAATTAATATGATTTTGAAAAAGGAAAATTTGTGAAGAGATGATATATATGTATATTAAATAAACATTTTTAGATGTTGTATTATTTATAATGGTTCTTTGATTTATATAATCAATATGGTAGAACTTGCATATAAAAAATATATAGGAATAAACTTATGTATTAATTAAATATGAGAATTTTCTTGTACTAAGGAAGTGATGGAATAGGTTTAGATTGGATTAAGTTGTCAATGAAGAATAGAATAAGCTTAAGATACATTAATTGTGTTTTATGAGCTATCTTGAGACTCATTTGACTTATATTATTAAAATAGTTGGATAATATCAAATATTATATGATTTATGTTTGAAATGAAAATAGAGATATGTGTGATTTGATCTTATATTCTTTTTCTATACCTATATACATTTCTAGTTTGAATATAGAAGAACCTATACATGACATTATTGAGTTTGAGCTATTGGATATAATTAAATTGTTGAATAATGATTGTTTATATCTTAAATTATTGCTTGGATTGATGTATGTTACAATTGGTATTTATTATTCCTTGAATTTATATGTGAACATTACTAGGCTTGTTTCATAGATAACATGTGATAGATGTATAAGGGTACTAACTTGAAACTCATATATCTACCCCCTAATATCATATGATAGATTATGAGTCATTAGCAAAGAGTTTTTGTTAGTGAAATTGACTCAAATCCATATGAGATTGGATTTATATAACGAAAAATTTAGCCAAAATAATATTATAGCTAAGACATTATCTTTTCACTGCAATTTTTAGATTACATGTGTATGTTCATGTCATATTAGATAGTGGATTGTTCTCTATGGTCTATATGATTATTGCATGTATTATTGATTGTACACACATGGGTTATGGTTGATTTCTCAATATCCACACTATTTTTATCTACCCCTCCATGAAGGGAAAGGCCACTCTTAGTGGGGAGGTGTGCAAGAGACTGACGGTCTGTGGTTAGAGGAAAATCACCCCAATGATGTTCTCCCTCTCTTCAACAATTCAACCATTTAGGAATCTCACTCACTACTATTTGTATGGATCACTAAACTCTTTATGAGGATTATTTATAATATTGTACATGTTATCTTGTATATTTGACCTTTTATTGAAATGTAATATGATGTACATTAATATTAATGACTATTCATCACAACAATGGTTGTGAGATTTGTAAATAATTTTGAATATTGTAACAACAATAGTCATATAAATATTTATAGTTTCCTTTATGGATTATATTAGTGATTTTATGTACTTGACTCTTTCCATTATTCATTTTATGAGAAACATTCATCTTGTATCCTGTTAGAGGCTACTTAAAAATTGAATTGATTGTATTATTAACCAAGTGGTTGATACATTTTTGTATTGATTACTTATTATATATTTATTATTCAAATAGTGATATTAAAGATAATTATTGATGATCTTATAAGTAAT
Organism: Torreya grandis; assembly: GCA_037957365.1. NCBI lineage: Eukaryota > Viridiplantae > Streptophyta > Pinopsida > Cupressales > Taxaceae > Torreya > Torreya grandis. The sequence continues at coordinate 2,031,204 of JARHVA010002466.1, read as the reverse complement.
TTACATGGAATTTTTTAAAACATTATGTAACTTTTATGTAACCATAATCTTACAACCCCTATGGATTACATAAAAGTTATCCAAATTTTTTTAAAGTCCATGTAAATTACTTATAATATCATCCATAATTATCTATAATATCATTTTTTGACTACTAAATATATCATAAGTATTAAATATATAAATATATCAACCCAATGGTTTATAATATGATATTTTGTTTTATATTCACATTAGCTAAGAGTGTTATCTTGAAATTGACCTTAGTGGAATGGAATAGGGGAGAGGATGGAATTAAACATGGAAAATTTGATTTAACTCAAATTATAAAAACAAATGTGTAATGTAAACATGGTATAATTATTGGTAAGTATGAATCATAGTCATAAGGAATAGTGTAATTGAATTTAGACATGAAAAAAAGTTTGTTAGAGTTGTTGCCATAAAATAATATGGTTGATTTTAATAGTATGAATTCATAATTCTCAACCATTACTTTATTTTTCATGGAAAACACTTAGCCCAAGTTGCAAATAAAAGTAATATTATAAAATGAATATTTGTGAGGAATGCCTAGTCCTATCTGAGGTCTTACAGTGCAACTCACAAAACTTAAACCAAATATATATAAAAGGGTAATCAAATTTTTAGAGTAATAAATCAATGACTTAAAGTATACTTGAAGGATGATTGATAAAATGAAAGAGAAACACAAATATAATCATGAGGATGGTCAGGTCATATCCATGTCTTATGATGCAACCAATGAATTAATATATAAAAGGAATTTAGATAGAATAAATGACCAATGATATGAACTAAGGCTCTTAAAATTAATGCAATGTTATACTTTGAAAATCTTTCAAAAAATTGTAAGTGTTAGCATTATAGTATATATAAATATGTGAAAGACATGTCAGATAATAATCATATTGGAGATGAAATTTTAAGAAAAATACTTCTTTAAAAACTAAGCATTAGTGGGTTATTTGAAAATATGTCCTTCATCAGTTTGTAATCTGTAAGTACTGGGACCAAGATTTCTTTTACCAGATAAGGGCCCCACCATTTTTAGCATATTTTCCTTATTTATCATGGGTATAATTTAATTTATGGACTAAGTCAAAAACACTAAAGGTACATGATTTGACCCTTTTGTTATGTTATTTGGTAATTCTTTATCTATATTGTCAGTTATGTTGTGAATCACCCATATGACACTCATTAAGAAGGTCTAAAGCATGTAGATAGGCTTCCCAGAGTTCTTAATCAGGAATAATACCATGAAGAGATACATAATGATGGTAGTTTATCTTCTAGAGGTAATATATATTCATAACCATATACTAAATAAAATGGTGTGGCTCTAGTAGTGGTACGTAGTATAGTGCAATAAGCCCAAATTACTGGATAAAATTTTAAATTATAGTTATAATAAGAATCTCAAATGTTTTTTTGTAAAATTTTGGTAATAATTTTGTGAGTGGCATTTTATTAGCCATTTCATTAATTATGATAAGGTGTGGAAAATTTATGCATGATTTTGAATTTATCACATAATTATTTCATATCCTTATTCTTGAAATTCCTACCATTGTTAAATAATAGTGTTAGAAATTCCAAAGCAAAAAATGATTTGATTAAATATAAATTTGGATATAGTGATACCCGTGACATTAATAAAGGGCATAATTTCAACCCTCCTAGTGAAATACTCTATGGCCATGATAATGAAAACATGACCATCTTGAGAGTGAGTTAATTTACCAATGAGATCTAGTCTCTATACGGAGAAAGGCCAAGGACATTATAATGTTTGGAGCTCGAATAAAGAAGAGTGGATAAGATCATCATGTAATTGGGAGTGATTACATTTTTTTGGAAATGTGATGGCATATTTTTCAAGTGTGAGCCAATAGTATCTTATGTGTAGGTATTTTTGAGTTATAGCATGTCCTTTGTAATGACCACCAAAAATGGCCCCATGTTTTTGTTCAAGAAGGGAAAGAACTTCATATTCAATGACACAATGGAGTAAGGTACCTTCAACATTATGACAATATAATATGTCATGTCTTAAAACATATTTGTAAGCTTGTTCATGAATTCTAGTTTTTTATGAGAACTAATGTTAGTAGGATAAGTATTATGCTCAATAAATTTTATGATATTTTTGTACCACAAGCTTTGTCAGATAGTGATAGCTTAAATATGGTAGATAAGAGAATATTTTGTGGTTTTTAATGAAGATGGTGATTTTTGTGTGTATGAGAAATTGGGAATCATGAAGAGATTGTTGAGGGTTAAAAAGAGGCATATGAAGCAAGTGAATCATCTATGGCATTCTTCTCTTGTGGAATTGGATATTATTTACATCTAAATTTACTTTTTTCATTTATCATCACTAATATTACTATTAATCATCACTAATTTCACCTATCTCATCTAATCTCATTTATCTCTTTTAATTTCATCCTAATATCACCCCTTTTAGTCATTATTCTATTATCCCCCTACTTCATTCTTCATCCACTAACCTTATTCCTACCCCACAAATCAATTAATTCACCTAAATCCATATTATCTACTAACTAATCCCACTTATCCATTATATGATAATTTAAAATTCCCTCCCACCTACCTAGCCTATGAGTAGCCTCTCTTACTCCCCTAGATTCTCTAGAACCCCCTAATAACATGATTAATCTGCCATTAATAATAATTAGACTTCCAAAATATATTATAGATGATTATACCTGTAGAACATTTCCTCCTCTATAATCATCCAAGAAATTTGTAATTCCTTGAATAATCTTCCACCATTGATCTTCCTACACCCAACTTTGAGTGTTGGCCATAGATCTTCCTCCCTACCTCTCTATAAATAACCAACCCATCCTCTATTGAATAAAATATTAATCTAATATCTTCAATGCCAATCTTATGATCAAATCCATAAGCCCTCACCATTATGCTATCAATAAATCCAATCCATTTGATCAAGCTACATCATGTTAAAATTCTGAGTCTACTTGTAAGCAATCTCCATCTATAATATTTAGTCTTTTTATTCGAATATTTATTGGAAACATTTAGATTTAGATCAGAATGATAGTTTAGATGTTTATTTTATAGAATTTTTATCTAATAGTTCTCAATTTTAAGGGTAGATTTTAGATTTGGGCATTTTTGATATAATTTGTATAATCAAAAGATATGGCTTAAATTTATCATCTTACATTTGGAAACCATAGTGAGAGCCCTCTATTTGGAGTAACCTTATGTGTTTGGAGTGATTTAAATTTTCATTTAATGTTGTATTGAATATATATTATAGCTCAAAATTTCAAAAATATCATGTTTCAGGTGAAAGGCAGTATTGCTCTATAAAAGATGATTTTACACAGGCAATTTTGACCTCGATAATTCCATTTATGAATGAACCACAAATTTTAACCACTACCCATTTACTCTTTTGTCATATTTTTGACCTTTCACAAAATTACCTCTTGATAGAGGTGATTTTAAAAGATAGATGCTTTTTTTCTTTTATGAAATGTGGTTTTGACCTAATCATAAGGGTACTAACCTAGATATGTGTTTTGATATTTGACAAATATTGGTGTTTTTACTAGGTTGTTATCTACTTAAAAGAAATGGGGACTCTGATCAGATAGACTTATCATCCCTAAAATACCCCTTTCAAACATATTTTTAATAATGCCTATCCATAGATGCGGTATTGATGCCCAACTGTGGTTTTGCCTCTGCAAGAGGTAGTTTTGACTTGAGTATAGAATCACTAATTGGACTTGAGTATTTACTTCTCTAAAAATTTGGTTATCTCAATCTGATTATCATCCATTTATAAGGAAGAATATTTTATGTTTAGATATTATCAATTATCCGTAAAATCCCCTTTTTGACTATCTACTACAATACCGCCTATCCATAGAGTCAATTTTGAGTCATAGAGGTAGTTTTGACAACTATAGAGGCATTTTTACAATAAAATAGATAATAATTATTGGAATTATGATTTTTCATATTTAATCACAAATATTTATGCCTTAATAGATTTTTTTTGGTCTTTTATTATCGTAAGCAAATTTTATATATTATGTATATAATCTAATTTTTAATATTTACAAAACCACATGTCAAAATAGGTGATATTGACCTACAAAAGTTAGTTTTGAATGTCTACTAGTGGTTTTGGATTATACTTGTTTTATCATACATCTAATTGATAACATTTGATAAAAACCTACTTGTATTGGGTAAAAATATATTTTAAACAAGATAAAAATCGCTTTTGGCATCCTACACACTTTGTAGTCTTCTCTAAGATTTGTCATTTTCTATGTCAATTATAAAATTACCTATCAATAAAGGTATTACTGATATCTAAAGCTATTTTTACTTATTTAAAAGTAGTTTTGACCAAATTTATGATCACTATCAGCTAACCACCTATAAAATTAGATATCCCTCAGGCATTCTTTTGTCCTTCTAGGTGCAGTTTTGTACTGACCACAAGTAGTCTTACCTAACCACATGGTCACTATCAACTTAGCCATCTACAAAGATGAATTTATCTCAAAGGCAATTTTGACTATCAGATGTGGTATTATATTCTATAAAATTGATTTTGATAACCTAACTCTATGTGACTATGTAATTGTGGCTTTTTAGGTACCATAGGCAATTTTGTCTTGAAATTACTAACCACTTATGTTATAGGTCATGTTTTAGTCATGTTTTGTCTTTGCCTAACATTTTGTCTTGAAGTTTGTACCTCAATATTTCTAATTGAAACTACTAATCACTTACTTTGCAATACACCTGGTATATGTTTTGGCATTTTTGAAAAATATCTTATATATTTTTTTATATATCACACTCAATTAATTAGTTAATAAATATTTTTCTTACTTTTAGTGTTACCTGAGGGCTATATTGGTGTATGTTCTCCTCACATCCTAGTAGTGAGTCTCAGAGGATAAAAAACCACTAATAAACTCTCTCTTTTTATTTTTTTAAGGGCAACATGATGTGTAATTTCACATCCACATACTTTCCATAGTCTTAGGGGGATAGTGACCATGGATTTTACCAAGATCCACTAATCCACACTCCATGTTTTGATAGAGTATAAATATCAAGGACAACTATCATTAGGATAAGCAATTAACCCCATATAGGTATTATATGAAGGGGAAGAGTTAATTCTCTGAACCGTCTATTAGGCAACACCCTACATAGACTTGGGCCCCATTGTACCTAGATTATATGAGGGATTCCCTTAGAGAGCCTATGTAACCTAGCATAGGACCATCAACCATAATAGGAAACTTACTACTGGAGTCAGTATCATATCCCATGTGACCATCGTATGAATATGGGTTTTAGAGGGTTTAAGAGATTTTATAATGGTTCATTAGACTATAACCTCACCCATGAAGTTGTTATATGATGCACTCATCAAGTTACACTCTTAACTAGTTTACTAATCTTAGGTTTGTTTTTTGGCATGATTTGGTGAGATTTGTGCTAGACCAGTGTTGTTTGTGAGCCAATTCAACCTTTTACCCATACCTATACATACTTATCTAGGTCTCTTTCACATATCATCTTGTATATCCTTGTCTCATCATCTCATCATCTTCTTGTACATATTTTTTTGTACATAATTTTAAACATGGTCTCATCTTGCATCTTTTCCTACATCTCATCACCCTTATCATCTTAGTCATGTACATATAACTCTAATCATTCACCCATCACTTACATATCCTAATCAAGTCTTACCTTCATTTATCCTTAGGATTAATCATTCCTTACCCATATCCAACTGTATCTTGGTCCTTTTTATTACCATATTGTCTTGTCTTACCCATTCTTAGGGCCCAAGTTCAAACTGGTCATTTGTCTTGACTTGTCTGGCATAATCACCACATTCCTTACTTATACAACCTAGTCTTAATCATAGTCCAACCTAACTCATCCCCTTATCTGTACTAGTCACCCCATTAAGTTTGTATTCATACTTCACCCCTCATACACATTGGAAAATAAATCTATATATCATGGTTGTTGAGAAGTTTTTTCATTGATTTCAAGGTCAATTTCAATTTGCATCTGGTGAAGATGCATGGTTAGTGATTTGTGAAGTATGAGCGTGTGTACCTAATGTTATAAGGAAGTCATGAAAAAAGAAAATTTGAAGGCAACCAATTATATTTTTGTTAAGAGATAATTTTAAGGAAACCTAATGATTTTTATGAGTTTTATGTTAATTTTTAGACCAAGGTAATAATTTTTTATTACTATTCATTAAGTACAATGTGCTTAAGAAACTTAGTCATGACACTAGTCATAACATGAAGAGTCTCTATGAGAAGGTATGGTCTTGGTGGCCTGATAAGATGGATGCACAAAGGAATAAGAGGATGTATGAGGTTATTTTATCATGCATATGAGGCATTAGATCACTCATGAAAATCTCATAGTGAGCCAATAGGGGTATGACCTATAAACCTAGTATGTAAATAGAATAGTTCTAAACCATGCCTGACCTAATGAGGTGTCATAAGTTATTGTCAAGGCATATGAAGAATGTATGATAGTTTTTAAGAATTATAATAGGATATATGACATGTATTTGAGGTGTTAACATATTGGACAGTGGCTACAAGGTCAGTTTCAAGACCTAATATGACTTAAAGGTCAAGGCTTAGAGAGCAAAGAGAGAGATGGTGGCTAGATGGAGTATCAAGATCAATTTCCAAGGCATGTGTGATTATTTGAGTGTTTTCATAGATATGGTACATTTTTTAAAGCATGTTCAAAATAATTTAGGTCATGGTTTGCATATTAAGGCAAAAAAAAGTATTTTAAGGTCTCTCATGTACACAAAATGCAAGGTTCTCAACCCAAGACGAATTTCAAGTGTTCATTGGCAATTTTAACCTCTAAATGGGAAAATAAGGTATTAATGGTATATGGGTAAGGGTAATATATCAAATTTACAAGAATTGGTTTCTATAATTAGGGGATAATATTTATGAATAATTTTTAACACCAAAAATAGTGTTAACCCTCTCTAAAACCCTAACTTTGACCGGATGAGAAAGATCTTGAACAAAATAGACTAGAATGGTTATGAATGGATATGTAATTTATTTTAGGTTATATTAAACTCTCTTAGGCATCTCTATGTGTTATTTTTTAATAATAAAGTGAGTGGATCCTACATGAAAGGCCTTGTTTATAAAAAAATTGTTATAACAGGCAAAGTTGACCGAGTCAATGTTATAAATTGGATCAAGGTTTAATCTTGATAATTGTATCTTATTTCCATGTTGGTTTTTGAGTATTTTATATCCCTTATGGGTGATAAACCATTCATACAATTTGACCTATCACTAAAAGGCCTAATGGTGTAGATAATGAGAAAACCAGGCAGGAGTGAGAAGTTATTTAGTGATGTATTATCATGGATTATGGATGGATCCAAATACATGGGGATGTTTTTCAAGAATTTTAATACATTTTAATCTTGGATATATGTTTTTTTATTCAGTTTATATGATGAAATTGATGCTCATAAGTTGACTTGTCTAGTACAGATGAGACAATGAAGGTGTAAGGTTGTGAGATTAGTTTATAAGACCAATGTTTTCACTTAACCATGGTATATTTATATATGAGAGTTAAATAATGATATAATATTATCATACACATTCATAAAGAGTCATTTTAAGTTTTCATACAAGTTTTTTAGGTTAAAATCACCATAACTAGTCTTTAAGGGAAACTGGCAGTTTGGTATACAACTTGTAGAGAAGAGTTTGAGACTCTATGCCATGAGTTAATGTATATAGTGCACATAATTTTGTTTTTTATGAATTTAATGACATATAAATTATTTTTATAAGGTTTTAAATTAATTTTAAGAGGTTGAAACATCAAATCCAAAATGGCTTATTTGGATGAGTAAGGACTGTGAGAGAGAAGGTGAACATATTGGTCTGCAAGACCAATATTTTCCATTAGATATTATGATATGTTTATTGGAAGGTATTATAAATATTTTATAATATTATTTTAATGAATTTTAATTCCTTTTTTTTTCCCTTCATTTTTCTTAAGTTCAATCTTCCATGACTATGTTTTTAGGTTAGTTGTTAGTTTTAAGTGAGCTATTATAGAGAAGGGTTTGAGTCCTTTTACACTGAGTTATGAAGTATAATGCACATGGTGATAAATATAAGGTAATATATATATTTTTTATATGTATTTTTTCCATTGTTTTTGGAATTTTTTTAATTATTCAAGATAGACTTTCTAGGCATGCATAGGCCTAATATGAATACTACTAATGATGTGCTCCAAGTAGTGGTTTGAGCTAAAAAGTGCTATGGATCATATATGATATTATAAAGGGTATATTTGGATGGAATATGATATGTTTATTCCATGAAAAATGTTTGAATTTTCTCAAATAATATCAAAGGGTAATGTGTGTTAAGTAGGCCTAATGGGATTAGATCTCCATTAGACCTAAAGGAGAGATAATGCCTATTTGAGAAAGATCAGAACTAAAGGGAATAAAATCACATTTTATCCATGTATATGAGATGTCTTAATATTAATTTAATGGATGATATAATAATTTAAGGAATTTTATTACACTAAGAAGGATATAAATAATAAACTTGTCTAAATATTAGGCATTTATAGGCTTATTGGTGTAAGATGAGTGCAAGTGAATAATATAACATGTTGTAGAATAAAATAAGGTTTTTTAGAACATAAAATGAGTTTCAAGGATATATGATTAAGTTTTTACATATTTTACGTGCATGATACTCAAGTTCATATGACCTAATCAAGTCAAGAAGAGATATAGTTGACCAAATAAGGATAGAGACTAGTTTGAGAGCGATAAAAAAGAGAAGAACTTAAGAATGAGATCATCATATATTGTATTAGAAAAAAAGTGTTCCAAAGGTGATAAATGGTTTCAATTTTTTTATTTGGTGTTGATTCATCTAGGGGGTTGGTGCCTCCTTGCAAGTGGTTATTTGCTAAATCATATCTCAGTTGGTGCTTAACTAGTTGGGGTTAGTGTTCTATGTGAAGTGGGTGCTTCACTAAATTTGATGTTTGTCTTATAGGAATATAGTCCATTTTGATATATTAGTATCTTTTTATCCCCTTGATATTTTCCCAAATATATGGTGTGTTTAATTATGCAATCTTATTTTATGTTTATATGGTTAATTATTTATGCATCACTTTATCTATATGTTGATGATTTCTTAAGTGGAATTGATAAGAATTTTTATGAATAATAATTCACACCGTCTATCATATTAATTTTAAAAATGGTCCTTATTATCATCTTGTTTGAATTAAATCAAGTTTGAATCCAATCCTATCATCTTCTTATCCTAATCCAATCCTATCATCATCAAATCCTCCTTAAGTTGATTATATTAGTCTTGAACTAGCCTTAATCCAATCAATCCCTAGTCAAAATCAATCTATTTGGATAGTCTATACCCTCATCAAATATTATAGCTTGTCATAGCTCACTCAATCTAATCTAGTCTAAATCACTAAAAGTCTAGCTCACATCCTAAGTTGGTCTACTTGATCTTGTCTTATACTATCAAACATCACAACACATCAAAATATCCAATCAAACTTGAGAAGGAATAAATAAAGCCTTTGTCCAAATTTGTTCCACATATTCCATATTCATTCCTCAATCTTTCCATTCAATCCCCTGCACCAACTAATTGGGGCTGGTGAACTACATCATTAGTATTTTCTCCCATATTGATCCATGGAATCCAAAATAAATTTGGTCAATACCCTAATTGAGAAATTCCTCATGGATAATAGGTATATACTCCTTTCTTGCCTCTTTGAGATGATCACCCCACATTTTATAGACTTTTACCCCATCTACCTAACATTACCTTTAGTTCACACCAGTCCATGTGATTCTACTTAAAACCCTTCATCCATTGGTCATAGTAAATCATCTACCTCTTTCTTTATTATCAAAGGGAATCCAATCCTGGACACCTCATCTACTACTAGTCTTCACACCTAACTACATCAATAACCATCTAATCCAAAGTCCAATGCTTCTATATCTGAGTCATGAAGTAGAGAAGCCCTATATTCATCTTCTTATATCCCTTGAATCCCATTAATCCTAAGCCCTCTTGGTATAAATCAAACCACAACTATATATATCATAAAACTTTTGGGCACACCATTAATTGATGTCATAATTTCCAAAACTATGTCCAGGACCTCATCGATCATGGAGACATAAAAATAAATAATGAATAAGATGATTCTACATTTATGGGTAAACAATAAGAGGATGCCAAGATTCAATTCCAAATCATGATCATGTCCTTCCCTTTCTAATCCAAGATCAATACATCACATCCACCTTCCATGGTCCTCCCATGTTTGACAAATCCTCCATCAATGATGAGTGAATTTCCCATGAACCAAGTCCTCCTATATCTCATGAGTCCTTCCATGGGCCTATCTTTATCAAACCCATTATTTTTCCATCATCTACCTCTCACCCATCATATCAAAACCCCCACATTGAGAGATCACTTGTGGATAATATATCTTCTACTAGCATCATCACATAATGTACATCAAAGTTAGAATTAGAATCAACACTAATTTTAGATACATCAAAATCATGTTCAACTCCTATGTCTGAATCAGATTCCTTATTAAAAACATCATCCCTCATAGATTTTGTTACTGATGATGAGTATGCCTCCCCTTTTGAATATACCTCCAATTCAGATGAAAATCAAGCACCATGCATATATTTTGATCTCAATTAGGATGATGAAGTTATAACTAAGTTCTTACAATATTTATCCATCAAATATAGTCAAAGTGGATTTGATCTCGCACTATATGTGTCTCACATCTAGTATTAGTGATCCTTGTTGATCTTGAGGAAATATTATTTGATGTCAAAATCATATCTCCTAAGAACCCTTATGAGGACCATGCTACCCAATCACCACTCATTGACCTCATCCTACTATCTCCCCCACCTTCATCCATCATATATCATTTTCTTCTAGTTAATGATCATTTAATCACCTCCCTATATTAAGATAAATAGGAACATACATCATTGGAACCTTCCTCGAGAAACATAATAAGTGTCATAAATATATAAGTCCAGGACTATATTTAAAAATTCATGCATGATGGTCAAATCGCCATTGATCCAACAATTCAAAATCAAGAAACATCAAATCATCTACCTAATCCAAAAAGTGTCTTCCCTTAGTGAGAAACCTCTTTGAGACACTAGGGGACCATAAAATTAAAAATAATCATCATACATCAATTCAAAGATCAATAATCTATGATGAAAACCAAAGTCAGGTATTAGGAGACAATCAAAATATAATCATGTATGAAAATCAAAATAATGTCAAACGTAGTATTAGAATGGTCGATAATCCTTCAAATAATCATATCAAAGATAAACTACAAAGTCAAAAAGTCTTGGATCTTTTACAGTCTTTTGTCTACTGGCACTAATCAAATGTGGAACATGTGACATGTATAATGATGTGTGTGAATGTTATTCCCACTCCTCAAACACTCATCACACCTTATCACAAACCCATAATCCAATCAAGTCTTATAATCCATTAAATTCCAATACATCCCCATCATCATCAAGATCTAATCTAATCCATACCTCACATCACCTTCCCATGTAGTATTTTTTCTTGTAGGGGTGATGAATAAACCTAGTCTAGACACCTGGAGGGGTCTCAATCAAGAGTCCACAAAGGACATCAAGACATTAATACATCCAGTGGTGACAACATGATCCTAACATCACATCTCTTTAGAATAGGTGTTGTCTAGAGATCACAAAAATGTTTGTAATCCTGCATTTCACACCCATATCCAATAAACTGAGATGCCTAAAACTTTAAAAAGGTCTCTCTCTCTCTCTCTCTCTCTCTCTCTATATATATATATATATATATATAGAGAGAGAGAGAGAGAGAGAGAGAGAGAGAGAGAGAGAGAAAGAGACCTTTTTGAAGTTTTAGGCATCTCAATTTATTGGATATGGGTGTGAGATGCAGGATTACAAACATTTTTGTGTTCTCTAGACAACACCTATTCTAAAGAGATGTGATGTTAGGATCATGTTTTCAACACTAAATGTATTAATGTCTTGATGTCCTTTGTGGACTCTTGATTGAGACCCCTCCAGGTGTCTAGACTAGGTTTATTCATCACCCCTACAAGAAACAATACTACATGGGAAGGTGATGTGAGGTATGGATTAGATTAGATCTTGATGATGATGGGGATGTATTGGAATTGAATGGATTATATGACTTGATTGGATTATGGGTTTTTGATAAGGTGTGAATATATATATATATATATAATAAAAATCATTCATCCAATGGTGAATATTAGTATTTTAACACCTTGGGAAAGTACCATGATGAAAATATATTTCTAGCATCATGGTAAAATAATATATTATCTGCATTGTACTTCAATACTTGGGGAAAAAATCCATCCCTTATCAATCCCATCCAAGTCATATCCCTTTTTCCATTGTTCCTACCCATCATCTACCATCATATCTTACATCATATTATGTCAATCCTTTCTTCTAGTCTTGACCTTCATAAGGGATTGGAATATCTTGATAAATGCTTTGAAATCATCTTAGCATATCCTCCAATGGATGCTTTAGCAACTAAATATTTGGTTCCTTCACAAGATGGTTGTTTGCAATCCTTACTCCATCTTTTCTTTCTCCTCATCCACTTTTCAACATCACCCTTATCCTTTTGTCATCCCATATAACATTCCATCCATCCTTATCCTATTTTTTAAGCTTGGTATTCCATTTTATAGTAACCCCCCTTTTGTATAGTGTACATAAATATCCTCAAAATCCCTAAAAATTGAAATATGTCAAAAATCCAAAAAATTCATAAAATCTAGAAAAAGCCAAAAATATTCCAAGATGTCTTGTCTTATGCCTATTTCCCTCTCTACATACATCTCTTTGTCCTTCATCTTCCATAATCCAAGTCATAACCATTCATCCTACTATTTTATTTCATCCCCTATTCCAAACCAGGGAAAATATAGTCTATCTTGAGCTAACATTGACTTTGTCTCATTTTAGTCTGATAAGTCCTAAGTATCTCATATAATTTCAAAACATGGTCAATCCATAGGATAAATAAACCCTATGTTCAATTTGAAATTCATTCAATCACACCCTATTCATAATCATCATTCCCTATTAATCCTAATGCACATCAATAGTCTTATCCAATTCCATACCTTATCTAAGTTCTGATCACATCACCATGACTAACTTAGTCCAAATCATCAATCATCCTATTGACTCTCATCAAGACACTTAGACAAGACACAATGGTACTACATATAGATACTTGTGTGTGTGTTTTATTTGATATTTGACTTGTTTATCTTATATTTCATTTGTTTATCTATATTTTGTCTTTTTTCATGCATCCTTTTGTCTATTGGGAAATGAATGAGGATGTTATGATGACACAAAAAGTTAAAATAATAATTTTATATGCCCTTAGTGATTGAAAGTTCATTATTTTTACCTTTTTATACACTTTGACATATCATCCTCTTGATCATACTTATCTAATGGGGCATACTACCTAGTGCTATATTTACATCAGATTGCTTAGATTATGATGAGCCTTATTAAAAAAATGATGGATTGATGATATACACACTCATAATTTATCTTATCCTCTATCACCTTTCATACTATCTAACAACCCATATCCATTTATTTATCCTAGTCCTTTGTCCTCAAACAAATCAATCAAGTCATTCATCTAATATTCAATCATTCCTCTAAGTCCTTTTGTCATCATGTCTATATCTTCTAACCAATCATCTATCATCTCTCTAGTCATCAATATCTAAAATCTCAACTCAACTCTCAATATAATCATCATCACATTTAAAATTTATCTAATAACTAACATGTCTAATAGTCCTCATCATCATAATATTATACTCCATCATCATCATCATCATCCTCTAACATAATATGGACTACATTAGCCTAAGGTCTTTTCAAACTATGTAGGTAGTGCTTGGTCACATTATGTGCCTAAGGTTAGCTCGACCATTCTCTCCTCTTTTCCCACCATTTGTCATCACATCTACCTTGTTCTTCATATTCTTCATGTCTTGCATTAATCAGATCCATGAGCTATAATATCAATTATTAATCAATTAGTATATTGATCAATCACCATCCTTGTAATCATCTCCCTAATATTTTCATCAATATCTTGCACTTGTCAATTAGGCTCGATGAATCAAAACATCCATATTTTATTCCATCAATCATTCATTATCATTGATTGATCAATTCATCATTTATGGTTTACAATTTTCTCCCTTGATTGGGGCCTAAATAGGACTGTAACTTTGTTAATGTCTCTTACTCCCTTGCATGTGTCCTTGCTAAGGACATCGTCACTATTAATCATATTATGTCTCATTGATTTGATGTAATCCAGTTCAATTATTTTGGTCACTTGATCATATTGATTATTTTCTCTCATATTCATCATCATATCAATTGACTTCCACCTTGAGATACACTCATCATTAATATTGTCAAATTAGTATTATCTTAGTCTGTAGCTTTCCCTAGCATGTGTCCTTGCCTAGGATGTGTCTAAAGCTTACAACCTTTTGTCTTATCATCATAATATTATGGTTTATTTCCCATTAGGATGTGTCAATAACCATGACATAGTTTTTTCCACTCCCTATGCATATATCTTTGCCAAAGGCATCATCACTTTGTAGCTAATTACTGATGTTGAGTTCATCTTCTTCATCATCCATTTCCATTTTGCATCCCATCCCCTTGTTGATTCATCACATCCCACCCTTATTTCCTATTTTGAATGTCCATTTTTCTCATTCTTCTCCACATGTCCCTTTGAGGGGGAATCACACCACTGACATCATTTACTGACCTTCATCCATAAGTGTCTTTCTTATTTGAAAGACAATTACTCCTCCCACTTCATCCACTCGTATTGTTCTTTCAAAGAGGGGGAAAATATATACATATAAATTTTATCACTTCATTTATTATCACTAATATTAATATTATCCAACATTAATTTCACATATCTCATATAATATCATTTATCTCTTTTAATTTCATCCCAATATCACACCTTTTAGTCATTCTTCTATTATCCCCCTACTTCATTCTTCATCCACTAACCCTATTCTTACCTCATAAATCATAATTGACCTAAATCCCCATTATATACTAACTAATTCAACCTATCAATTATATGAAAATTTAAAATTCCCTCCCACATACACTAGCCCATGAGTAGCCTCTCTTACTTCCCTAGATTATCTAGAACCCCCTAGTCATATGACTAATCTAACACCAATCATGAATAGACTTCTAAAAGATATTTTATAAGATTATACCTATAGAACATTCCCTCCTCTATAATCATCTAAGGAATTTTTTATTCCTTGAATAATCCTCCACCATTGATCTTCCTACACCTAACTTTGAATGTTGGCTATTGATTTTCCTTCCTCCCTCTCTATAAATAACCAACCCATCCTCCATTGAACCAACTGTTAATCCAATATATTCTATGCCAGTATTATGATCAAAACATTTAGTCCTCACTATCATCCTATAAAAATATCCAATCCCTTTGATCAAGCTAACATCATGTTAAAATTTTGAGCCTACTTGTAAGCAATCTCCATTTAGAATCTTTAGTCCTTTTTTTTTAATCTTGATTGGGAACGTTTAGATTTAGATTAGAATGTTACTTTAAATTTTTATTTTATAACATTTTGATCTAATGTTTCTCAATTCTAAGTGTATATTGTATATTTGAGAATTTTTGATATAATTTGTATAATCAAAATCTATGGCTCAAATCTATCATCTTATAGTTCTATAGTGAAATATTTAAATTATTTAGCAAGGGTGATAGAAATTTGATGACAAACAATGATATTTTCACTCTTAAATTGGTATTCACCATTTAATTTAGGATGGATGAGTTTTGAATCACCTAAATCATGTAGATAAGGCATGTTTAAATCATTTGCATATTGCATGCTGATTTAACCTTTTAGAGTTTTATATAACTAATTCCTATGTTTGGTTTAAGGGATGAGATGTTTAAATCAGTCAAATAAATTTCAATAATTAATAACTGATTTATTATGACCTTTGACTTATTTTTACCTTATAAAAATATTAATAAATAGGTTTAATATAAAATTATCTAAAAAATGACTTTTGTGGATGATCTGGGTTCTAAAATTTGAGATCTGAATAGTTTTGAGTGTCATTAATAAGATTATGGTGTTCATTTACTCACTAGATAGTAGTGGCCAATATCGATAATAGTTACATCATTGTGTAGTATCCTTAATGTGGTGTTAATTTATCCTTTGTGTGATTGTTCTCATTTTCAAAGATCACATGTGCCTATGTCTGTATGTTTTGTTCCTACATGACTGAAGCTTGTAACTCTATGTTGTACTTAGAAAACTTGATTTGATGTGAAAACCCTAATATCATTACAAGTATGTAATAATTAATAATTTTGTGTGTGTTAGTAGTATGGACTGGACATCTTCAACATCCCACTATGTAAAGAGTTACCTACATACCAAAACTTTGAAGAGGGATCAAATCTAATGTAGTTCTCCCACCTAGTGCTTTATGTATGTGCAAGTGAATGCTAGAATGAGAGTGGTCTTGGATGCTTTGATTGTGCTTGAGTTTATAAATGCTTGAATACTATAATTAATGTTATTGTATATGGTATTATGCATAAAGTAGGGGAAAATAGGGATAATGTACCTTGATTTTTCACAAGTATGTCTTTAGTTTGAATTGCTTTCACATCTATTTTACATGTAATGAGTAGAGGTAGATTAGATTTATATTTATAGGGTTTTATAACTTATTCAGATAATAAAATGAGGTTAGGATTAACTTAGGATTGGAAAACATTTGAAAAAGTATTTATTGGGAATATTTTGGCTAAGGACGTTAGCACCTAGTAGAGAACACCAGTGCCATGTGGATGTGATTTTCTTAAAGTTGTGTTAGTGTCCTATTTACAAATAATTTTTGGGTTTTGAATATCAGGTCTTGTTCTATTTTTGGTCTAAATTTTCGATCTATATGATCTATACTTTTTCCTGTAGCTTTGTTTTCATCCAAAGGCCCTAAGTTTTTGTACTTGTAAGGATTTGAATGAACACCATGAGAAAAAGGGGTTAGTGGGTTTGAGATGATAGTTCTAGGACTATATTTTGGATAAATCTAGGTGGCCATGGTCTACTCAATTATTGTAAATTCAAGTCTAAGGTTATAGAATAGGTCTATGGCAAGCCTAGGGATAGGGTAACTCAAATGACACTCTTAGCATCCAATTACCACTTTTAGGTGATTACACATTACTAGGATGAGAGATTCATATTAAACCATGTTATTAGTAACATCAAAGATCAATCAGAAGGAAATAAGAATGATTTTGTAGTGAGGACCAAGACACATCTTTCCCTAGCTCCTTGAACATATTTAGCACCATCAAAATGAAGTGTCCAAGTATCTTCATGTAGGTTGATTATAACTTTAGGTAATTATTCAATGATGACTTTGGGTTTTATTTTAGAAATGAAGGTGTTTGGTTCATGAAGATTATTTGTCTAGATGTTAGATGTAAAATTGTGAAAATAATATCTGAATGAAATAGTTTGATTAAGAAATTCAATGTATAATATTTATTCATTAGGAAGAGTATCTTTAAGATGATTAGTGGCTGGTATAGGATCTGTACTAAGTTATTAATTATTTGGCCTTTAACTAATTTTTTAATAATGATTCATAGATAAAATTCCATCAAAGGGACCATCCATTTGATAAATGTATCACCAAGTAGGAAATATTTTGAGAAGAAATGACAAAGAGGATCGTAATGGATGATGACAAATTTGTTTGATAAAGAATGTAATGGCAATTTTTTAGCTATGAAATAAATGGAAAGACAATCATGTTTGACTTTGATATAATGTGTCTCATCATATATTAAAGCACAAATGACACAATATATGGCATATTCATGACCTTTTTCATCTTGTTGGCCAAACATTACCCCAAAAAATATAGGGGTAGAAGAAGTGTATAAGATGAAAGGTTGATCATTGAAAGGAGGTCAAAGAGTGAGAGGATGCAAGAGTGATTATTTCATTTTGTCGAATGATTGTTGACATGAATTAGTCCATTCTAAAGTTATACCTTTATTAATAAGGGAATTAATTAAATAAATACAATAGATAATCTTTGGAACAAATCATCAAATTACTCCAAGTTTATCAAGGTATGTTCATATGTCTAGAATAGATAAAGGGATAGGCTTGTTGAAAATAGATTTGATTTTAGTTGGATCAACATTAATTCTTTGAAGTAAAACTATGGAACCTAAGAGTTTACCAAATGTGACACTGAAAAACACATTCGTATAGATTTATTCAAATTTTATATTTAACAAGATGATCAAAAATGATAGCGAGATCATGAAGATGATTTGCA
This sequence comes from Torreya grandis, assembly GCA_037957365.1. NCBI lineage: Eukaryota > Viridiplantae > Streptophyta > Pinopsida > Cupressales > Taxaceae > Torreya > Torreya grandis. The sequence goes on along the minus strand of JARHVA010002466.1, from coordinate 2,012,471 downwards.
TGATGCTTAGATTTAATGATAAGGTCATATACACAAGTTTCAATAATTTTTTTCATGAGATCATGAAATATATGGGTCATTTCACATTGATAAGTGGCACCAACATTCTTCAGGTTGAAAATAATTTTGATGTAGCAATAGGTGCCCCATTCTGATGTAAGCATGGTATTATGTGAATCTTTGGGAACATAGTGAATTTGATTATATCCTGATAAACCATCCATGAGATATAAAATTACATAGCCAATATTGAAATCAATAATGGAATCAATTGATGTTAAAAGAAATTTATCTTCGGGACAAGCTAAATTAAGATTATGAAAGTCTATACAAATGCAAATAACCATGGTGAATTTTTTGTATATGGGAAATTTTTTGAAAACTCATTTGTAGGTTTGATTAATTTAGTGTCTAAGAGTTTGATGATATATTTGTGACATAGGGTAGAAATATCAAGAGGGAATTTACATTATTTTTTATGAATGAGTTTTGAATTAGGATAAGTGATGATATTGTGGACCAAAATACTAGGGTCAATGCTAATAATATCTTCATATAACCATGTGAAAACTTCATGATATTTATTGAAGAATAAACTAAAATTGTCATAGTATGTAAGACAAATTTCTTTGGAGACAAGAATGGGTTAAGGAATAATAGTAGTTTTATAATTAATTTCCATGGTTTCTTCAATAAGCATAGCATTTACATCTTGGAAATGATAGGGAGTAGGAGGGAGTGAAAAAACAAGATGTTTGTTAGGCTTGATACTAGTAATGAAGTTTTGAAATAAGGAGCCTTTTTCTTGAAATGACCTAGCTTTTGATTTTGGCATGGGAGTTGAGGCTCGCAATCATGGAGTAATTCTAATATGAATTCATAAATAGGAATCATGGGTAAATATCCATAATATTCAACAGCTACTTCAAGATCCAAATTTTAGTTACCTTGATTATCAAATTCAAAATGTATTTTTTGAATAATTGTAGCTTGTGCATCTAAGGTAATTTTAGGATTATGGGTGTGAGATTGTTCAACAAAAGTTGGTATCAAGATAGGGGATAAGTAATATCATTAGTGATTATTATATTATGTATAATAAGCATAGAAGTTGTTTGTGTAAGAGGATCAATGGATGTTGGATGATCAGATTGTTTTGGTCAATGAAATTAGGTGTTATGGGTTAGATTAGATCATATTAGTCAATTTATTCGATAACTCAAGGAGTATTTGTAAAATGTGAATTAATATGTGGTACATATCCTTATGGTTCTAATTCATTATCAGAATATATGTGATTAAAATGAAAATTTCAATTGAAGGCATGTATTTTATCTAATGTATTTTGATAATGTAATACATCTAGATCTTAGACTGAGTTTGTGTCATAATGTAGGTATCATCATAAGATGGAGATATAGCACATGTATTTGTTTCAATAGTGAAGAGGCCCATATAACTTAAAGTGTGAGGAGACATGGCTAAGGGATACTTAAAGAGTTTTGCCACCCCATATTCATTACAAGAGATATCATCTTTTTTGTAAGAGGATTCATGTGCATTTCATGAGAGAGGGCTATTAGTGATACATATATTAAAGGAATGATTTGATCTTGAGGAAGAAGAGAATGAGGATCCATTATAAAATATAGGGAGGTAATCAATTAGTATTGAAAATGTTTTATATCTCATTAGGTTCAATATCATTTAAATATATGACAGTTACATGTAGATCTAAATGTATATTAATAAATTCAGGAAGAAGAGGACTATTAATGTGAGTGATAGTATGAATACAATATTAAGAATTAATATTTGGAAGTTGGATGCTCTAGGGATTAGGATCAGCCTCATGTTTTTAATGCTTCCCATTATGTATGAATTTGATACATTGGATACCATAAGATGTGATATCTTGCATACGATGATTCAAGGACAGACCAAAATCATGGCAAGATAAGGGAAGATCAGAGACCATGAAACTAGTGTGAATTTTCCTGGGTCTAATGTTAATAGGGATCCAAATGCAACCAAGTGGTTTTTGGTTAGTTTTATCAAATCTACAACATGTGAGTTGGGTTTGTTTGATATTTTATTTGGAATATTTGTTTTTTAAAACTAATAAAAGAAAGGTAGCATCGATACCCAATCTTTCATCAACTAGGAATTTTATAATTAGAGTGTTATTGATGTTGATTTTGATAAAGAGAGGTGGATCATAAACTTGAAATAGAATCTCATCATTTATCATATATTTTTATATAAATTCTATGTTTTTTTTGGTATAATAAATTATTTCAATAACATTAATTTTTGTAGGTTAATGGGTATCAAGAGGTTATTCATATTCATTAGATGAAGGATCTTATATGTCTTGTAATTGTTTCATAAGGAACTTATGATGATAGGTAGAAGCTCTTACTAATTCCATGAGAGTAATTTTACAAGGCATAGAATTAATTTCATCTAATAAATTATAGTGAGGTTTAGAGTGAGTATGATGTTTAGGTTGATTAGGCAAAGTACTTTGTGTAAGTTTATGAGTGTCTATTGGTGGAGGTGAATAGTCTCCAGTGGATGGTTCATAAGATGCATGCTAAGAAATAGTAGTATATTTAAGTAGTTGACGATAAATGGATGGTTTCTTAGGTTTGGAAATATGATCTTTATGAGTAGGTTTATGGTGCACTAGGAAAAAGGTGGGCAAACCGTTGGCACTTCATAATATTGTTGTGGCTTTTTATCATTCCTACCATTAGTCCAGATTATTTAGAGTGTCTATCCATTTACCTCATATGATGCCTCCCTGAAATCCTATAATCTTAAAATATGGCTAAGGCTAAAATCTTAGAACCCTAAAATATGGCTAAGAATGAAATCCAATAGGACCCTCAAAAATATTGAATTTGCATTATAGTTCCTAGAGGTCCAAAACCACTCTCAAACATCTTGAAAGTATAAATATAAATTAAATGTCAACTTATACTTAAATGTTTATTTTATATTTATACTTCCTATTTTTATCCCTTGCCTAAGCCAAAACCTTCTTTTACCATCCACACACATAGTTGATTGGGCTAACTCTATTTTGAGAGTTGAGCATGTTATAGGACTAAGTTGACCTAGGCCAACTTAGTCTGAACCTAAATACTTTTATTTATAATAAGTTCAATTGATTTGAATATGTCAACTAAAACTTTGAAAAGGTTTAGGGTTAGATATAGCTATATAAACACATCCATTTCACCAATTTAATTAGACAGAGATAGAGATAATCATTTATTTATGCATCTACTTATCCACCATTATAATTGATGATCCATTACTTAGGGTTTCATACTTCCTTTAGATAGAATAATATTTTCTTATGGGAGAAGCCTTTTGGATGCATAGGAGAAGTCATGTAGCCTAGAACTGACCTATCTTTGTTATCATTACAAATCACAGTAACCTATTGTAAATCACCATTGGCCAAGGGAGAGATTGAGACTTAGTGGGTTTGTCTTCAAGGTAAGTATTCCTAACTCTTACTCCTCTTTATTAAGTAAATATATTTGCATATGTGAGATTATAAAGATGTTTATCTCTCCATGCATTAGGATTACCTCTACATTGAATTGAGTAGAGGTATTCTTTGCATGTTTAATTTTATGTTTATCATCCCCATTTTGTTTCACAAGCTTTGGTGAGCACTATATTATATTTACTTTACTTTGTCATTTAATTTTATAAGAAAACATAAGACCTAGCTAGGGTTATTGTGTGGTATTTCTTGACTAGAGGATTTGGAACCCTCTCTAGTGATATTATATGGTAAGAAACCCCTTAGTTAAGTCTAGTGGATCCATAATGGTCATGACCCTAATTATCTAAATGTACCAACAAGAGAAATGGCTAGTGTGATTTATCTTTTCTATTCTAGGATTGATTTATAGATCAACTTCACTTTCCCTTGTATGTAATCGACATCAATGGAAAAAACATTTTTTTTTAGAGTGTTATATCATGGAATCTGAGGGAGGAGATTTTTGAGATTATAATTTTTTCTATTTGGAAATTTACTTGTGAGCATCTTTAATATAATTAGGATGTTGGAGCCTAATCATAACATCATGATCAAATTCCTCACCTAACATGAAAGATACCACAAATTTTATAATCTTGTGACATGTTTCATGAGAATGACCAATGTCAACATGGAACCAACAAAATTTATATGGATCATACTATGATGGGGGAGGATTGTTGTTATATATGAAAGGTTTAGATGGAGATAAAATATTATTCATTTCAAACACCGTCAAGGGTGGGTGGTATAGAGGTTGAGTGTCATATTTGACTACTCCTATTTTAGTTCAATGGGGTTTAGATTGGAAATTTTTGATAGTGATTATGTTAGTAGAAGTTTGGAAAGATTCCTTGAGTAGAGTATGACATGGTTCAAATTGGTTCATAATGAAATATTGTCTTTTAGATTGACGAAGATATTTTTCTAAGGTTTGAGGAGAAAATATTATAACCTTGTATTAAAGATAATGTTTTGAGGTGGTAATAAACTGCTTAAAAATATTGTCATAAATCACATTATGATCTTATTTATGAGCTAATTATTTCCACGTTTTGATAAAGGTATGTGTAGATTCAATAGGTAATTATTTAAAATTGATAAAATGATTAAGACAATTTTCATGAAGGTCATTTTTTTGAAATTATTTTACTAAAGCATTGACGAGATCTTCTATTTTCCATATAGAATGTTTTTGGAAGTAGATTATACCATTTTAGAGTATCTCATGTAAGATTTTTTATAATAAGTTTAGTTTAAACAAACATGTTGGTTTGAACCCAATCTTTATAGATATTACCAAATGATTTGAGGAATATAGTAGTGTCTTTAGTTCCATCATACTTAATGTTTGGAGAGATATTACCAATATATATGAATATGATGACTAGGGTTAAAGGTTTGTTTTGAAGATGTTGAAGCATTTTTTAATGCATAATACGTTGAGGGATGATGTTCTCATTGGCATTTGTAAGAAGTGGAGGAACAAAAATATTATTATTTTGAGGCATGACAATAGGGGCTTGACTAGCCATTTGTATAATATGGTTTTACATTTGGAATATATAAGCATTGTTAGTTGTTTGCATAGCATTCATTTATTAAACCAGTTGAGAAAGGATTTGAGTTATATCAGTAGGTGTATTTTGATTATTAATATTGGATGATGGAATGTTGGTATTAATTGAAGGGGTTTAGGATTAGTGAGAGGAGTGTTTCCTATGGGAGGGTTTCCTATAGGAGGATTCGCTATGTTGGTATCAATTACTCTAATGGTAAAACAAGGGAGCTTGGAGATCAGACTATTTTAGTTGGGATTATATAGATAATTATTTTGAGTGATATGGACCATGTTGCATTACATTGACCTAGTTGAGGGATAGGAGTAATTATGGCATGAAGGTCTAACCTCTTGGGTAGCTAAGGTAGGAAGAAAATAAGTACCCATGTATACTAAGAATGGATTGAGGCTATCAAGAAAAATCATAATGGGTGATTTCATGATGCTAATTAGGATGGTAAGAAAAATAACATGTTAGAAGGCTAAGAGAATAAAAAACTTGATCTAAGTAGCATAGAATCAATGGGATTGATCGAGTCAATCTACTGGTACAGTAAATTTAGTTATACATGTAATAAATACATACTTTTATAAAAATCCTACCAAGTCAAGCTAGTCAACTTAGTTGTATAGGCAAGAAATATAGGATTATACTAAATCATGTTGGTCAATTTATTCGTACATGTAGTAAATACATTATTTTAAAAAAAATCCTACTAAGTCGAGCTGGTCAACTTAGTTGTATAGGCAAAAAATACATAAAAATACATGATTATACTAAATCATGTTAGTCAATTTAGTTAATTTTGAACAACCTACTAAGTTGAGTTGGTCAAATTAATTGTACATGCAATAAAAATATAAGATTATACTAAATCTTGTTGGTCAATTTAGTTGATTTTAGAAAAAAATAATAGTTTGAAATATGTATTTTTTAAAGAAATAATAAAGTAAAAATAATATCAAACTATCTACCACACAACACATAATTATAATGAAGTTGGTCAATACATTTTACATTATAATAAAGAATGATAAGCAATAAGCATAAGTTTTATAAAAACTAATGCTAACTAATTATTCAAAAAGAATATTAGGAAGCTATACTAAAAGGTGTTGATTGATTTATGGGATCACAAAGATACATGCTTGTTTATTAGCTTATGATGGACCAATGTTTCATAGTGCTAACTATGGAAGAAGTATCGTTCCCATAGCCCACTAACCTGGTTTTAAAGGTAAGCTGAAAATAACTTCTTGATGCTAACAATTAACTGATACACCATAAGATGAAATGGATGGTTGGATTCCTATGGTTCAATTCAAAGGGAAATCTTAAGCATTTATAAAATATCATGAGATACGTAGAAACTAAAGATTTTGTCTATCTCTATACTATGGCTATGAGTATTAGGGTAATTCCCTCATGTCATGATATATGTAAATGATAGACAAGAAATATAAACAAAATATTAAGTAGCCCTTCATGATAATAGCTAAGTAGTTTTAAAACTTCTAGTACACAGTTTATACAAAAATCAAGACAGTGAAAAATAAAACTGAAATCAATTGTCAAAAACCAATATGAAAATTTTTAGAAGGTAAATAAATAGGTAGATTAAATTTTATAAATCAAATATGAAATTAATTACTAGTAAATGAAAGTAAATTGTATTTCTTATGATGAATTTAAAATACACATAACAAGATCAACCAGGGCAATCTAGTTGAAAGACAAAACAAAACACAATCAATTAGGCTAATCTAATCTATTATGAAAATAGGTTGAAAATAAACACTATCAGCCAAATCAAATTAGATTGTTTGGAAAAGGATATAGACATAGAGCTAAGCTGACTAGGTTGACTTAGTTGATTGTGTGATACAATTTTATAAAACTAAAAAAACTAGTAAAGACAGTCTAGAAATTGAAAAGTTTGACTAATTTTGTTGAAAGATGAAAATGATATATTGAAAAAAATGTAAGTAATAAGCTTGTTCAAAGTGAAATTATAAAATATAACTATATCAACCAAGTAGACTTAGTTAGTTGACTAAAAATGCTAAAAATCTGATTGCTAATTGTATTGTTCAAACTTGATGAGTCCTGTAGAGGTAAAAACCTAAAAACATCTACGTAAAATAGGATTGACCAAGTCAATTTAGTCTATTAAAAATATAAAAATTGAAATTGGTAAAATAAAACTATATTGACTAGCCTAATCTAGTTTTTTGAAGGCTAAAAATTAAAAAATGATAAACTAGACTAGAATGGTTAGCCCAATCTAGTTGATTATAAGCGATAAATATAAAAAACATGAAAGGCTACTAAGTCAACCATCGTGAATCATTTTTGAAATTAAACTTGTAAGTCAAATAATAAAACTAAATTAACCAACCTGGTCTAATTGATTGCAAATCATGGACCTACAAATAGAAAAAGAGACTAGATTAACTAGCCCAATCTTGTTGACTGCAAAAGGAAAACCTATGAATATATAAAAATACTAGATCAACCAGTTGAATCTAGTTGACTATGAATCCTAAATCTAAATATGGGTGTTAAGACTCGATCAATTAGCCTAATCTAATTGATTGTAAGTGAAAATTAAAAATATGCAAGGGTTAGATTCACATGAAGTTTACCAGAGTGTATGAAATAAATTAATCTAGATTTATAGCTTATCTAACTTAGTAAAATCCAATAACAGATAAGGTAATCAACTAGAATTCATTGTAACACATGTTTATATTGGAATCATGACTAAATTAGCCTAATCTAGTTTATTGTAAGTGAAAAGTAAAAATATGCAAGGGTTAGCTTCACATGAAGTTTACTAGAGTGTATGCAATAAATTAATCTGGATTTACAGCTTATCTAACTTAGTAAAATCCAATAGTGGATAAGGTAATCAACTAGCATTCATTATAATACATGTTTATATTAGAAGCATGACCAAATTAGATCTGTTAAACCTAACCAAGGGATCTCTTGCCACACAACACCAAATAAGAGGGTTCTAAAGCTTGGAGGAAAATGACACTATCTAATAACCCTAACTAGGTCTAAGTACATAAATTAAAACTAATATAGTGTTCACCAAATTTTGTGGCATAAAGGGGGATGGTTAAACATAAATAAACAATGAAGGGATCATAGTAGGTAAATAGGGGCCTAGATCACCTAAAAGTAAAGATGAAAAGCAATTAAAACCTTATATTTATACTAAGTTTAATCATAAAGGTAGTATAATTAAGGAGCTATACATCCACAACACATATTAATTATAAAATATCTATCTATTGAATGCAATAGAAAGAGTTAGGAATACTTACTTTGGTAAAATCTATCGAGTTTCAATCTCTCCCTTGGCTAATGGTGTTTTCCAATAGGTTGTTTTGGATTATAAGGTTCACACTATATAAATAATCACTAGGATAAAATACTCCTACTTTGTATCCAAGACTTCCCATAATACAATTAATCTTATTTCCAAGGCAAAACCTAAGTTATGGCTCCTTCAAATAAAAAATTAATAAAATTGTGAACTATAATGATGTGAAAATTAATGTTCCTCTCCATTGGATTGAAATTAACCTTGTATTTATAAAAATGATAATCTTTTTCCCTTCCAAAATTTTAGACAATAAGATCAGTTGGTTTGATCTTGTTAGTTATAAAAATTTATCATTAGGCCTCAAACTAAGTTAGCCCTAACTTAGTTATGTAACATGTGCTTAATCCTTTATAAAAAGATCAACATAGCTAAATTAGTATAAAAATGGGGGATTTGATTAGTTAGGGGCTATTTGAAAGCATAAATTCTTATGAAAATGTGTGAATAGGGTTTGTATTGCTTGGGGAGTTGGATAAGTAAGATTTTTAGTGGGTTTAGGTAATGATATAATTGACTAAAAATATTTTGAATCACAAATGGTCTACCTACCCCTTTCCCAATGCACCCTTTAAGGTTTTCACTTAGAGAGATTGAAATTTAACAAGTTATTTTAAGATAGAAAGCATCAGTAAATGATAAAGTTTTAAAATATTGTGTATACACAATCCATTTTTAAACCCATACTTTTGATAAATTATTTTGAGTCACAAAGATATTTTATGGAGATGAAAAGGTGAAATTGACACTAACATATTCAAGATTGTGGACATGTGAAATCTTACCCTCAAGTGATACAACCCTTAGACATAAAGCTTGAATTTATTGTTGTTGTTGTCATCTAACAATGCATCAATTTTTTTAATTCTAATCATGTTGATTTTATTGGATTATTATTTTATTTTTCTCCTTGTATATTGTGGTTGATTAAGAACCTTTGAATTATCATTGATCTTTGTATATGAATTACCATGATACTCTTCAAGACCAATAGGTGTAAACATATTATGAAATAAGTACTCGTATGGATCAATAAGATTGGATTTTAGCTCTCACAAATGATCATCGGTATTATCTTACATATCATTATTATCATCATCATTATCATAACAATATATAAAGATGCAATTAGGATCCTTCCAAATTGACTAAAGGAGCGATATCTAGAATTGTCTCTTTTTTCTTTACAACTTATGATAATTTATTTGTATCTTCATTAGTGCTCATAACTAGGTCTTTGTAATTTATTTTAATTGAGTTTCCAACCTCATATTTATGGATCTAATTTAGTCATACAATATTTGATGGAGGTACAATAGGGTATTGCATAAAGTCTTATTATGAATAAATCCCATTATTGGATTGCATCATGTTATAATATTTAAAGGGGTCATTGTCAGTTGGGCATGTATGCACATATCCATCATACATAAATTTCACACACATGTAGTGTAGATGGTACTTATTCTATAACATGTGTTCGAGGTTATCCTGAGAGAAAATTGTAATGTAAATTATTAAGCATGACTTAAAATATAGTAGATAATGTTGAGGGTCCTACTATCACATCCAATGATATTGATCCAGGTATTTGACGTGGATTGTCATCAAATATTTTTAAAAATTTCTTTGATTTTTTAATAGTACTCCTATGGATTCCCAATTTTTGTAAGAAATTTATGTTATGTATATTCTTTCTTGATCCATTATCTATCAATACATGTTTGATTGCTTTAGTTTGGATTTGAGTTTCAATGAATGATGGTATATATTAATGTATTATTTTTTTGGTGAGCATTATTCCTTTTAAATGGACATAACTTATTTAATATATTTTCATGTGATCATGAGAGGAGAAAAGTATGAAAGTTTTGTATCATTATGAAGAGTTGTCTCATGCAATGTCTCACATAAGATGCCCTTAGAAACAGTTGATCTCTTTAAGAAATTGATGATGGAAATCTTTTCATAGGTATATTTTAATTTATAAATGATATCATAGCCTCTAGTTTGAATGTATAACCTCATAGGAGGTGGAAGGGTTGAGGAGGAACATGTTGACTACCTACGTTATGTTTCACATTGGTGGGGCACACTAACTTATCTAGTAGTGACAACATAGACCATATAACCCAACATAATCATTGGGTAAATAATAGGGCCAAGATGGTAGTTAATAAAATTTAAAGGTTCAGAGTGAGGAGGAACAAAAAGAGTTATGCATGCAAATCGGCACCTAGTAGTAACATGAAGCAACTTTGATTTGAAGTTGTAACAATATGAGCTAAAAAATGTTAAGGATTGTTCATTATTATTTTAAGTATTATTAATGTAAAAATATTTGATCTATGAAGTTAGATAATTGTTAAATATTTTAAATATCAAAGTTAAAAAACATGTAATTATTACAATATTATCTTGATTAATAAAATAGAAACTATGTTCATCCATTATATCCATGTGTAATTTGTGCACAAAGGAAAATCATAAATCAGATTTGAAAATTTTAAATTATTTATAAAAGCTAGAAACCCTAGAAAGAATGATGAAACCCTAAGGGAATCTTAGGGTTTATCTATTCTCAAGGAAATAGTTGGTTTCACCAATATGTTTTACCCTATTATAAATTCATGTTAACCTTTAATAATATAGAAACTATGTGTATTTTAGATTATAAAGAATATAGTATATAGGCATAAATTTCAATGTAAAGAACTAAAATTGATTTAAAAATTACACTTACTAAATATAAAAAGCATAATGAAATGATTCAAGGACTAAGACTATGCACAAGTGGAAAATAAAGCAATAAGTTAGACTATGATTCACTCATATTAGGTGTTGGAGTTGTGGACTTATTTAGATACTACCATCAATTACTGTGTTTTGAGTCTAATATTTATGTATGTGTGAATATTTTCTATGCCCCTAACCTATCGCATGTATGAGGATAGGTTTAGCTAACTTATGGCTTAATTATCCCTCTTTGATGTTATATCACATTTATCTATGCTTTATTTTGGTTAGTAGGTTGGCCTATGGATTAAGCATGGCCTAGATAGACTATGTATAGGAGGTAGTGGGTAATTGTTTATCATCATATTGTGAATTCTTCTCTTATTGAAGCTTGTGAAGGTTGCCCCCTTGAAGTGGCTTATCTATTATCATATATTTGGATATATTTTAGCCATATTTGGATCTAATTTTGTTATTATACTTTATTCTTGAAGTAATTTCATTACAAGTGATATCAGAGCTATGATTTGGGCAATCTTGTGGGTGAAACACCAATTTTTTAAGTTTTGATATATCTAAAAAATAGTTTGCTAATTTCTCTACAATTTTTTTAATAAAGGTGAAAAATAATAAAATTAATCTTCCATTAAATTTTCAGATCATTTGGATCTATCTTTTAGAATTTATCTCCATTTTATGTTTTGTCATAAAATTGCTCTACAGTGCGCAATTCAAAGAATTTTTCTAAGTTATTTACATTTTTGGAAATATTAGAAAATTTTGGCTAGGGTACATTCTTTGTATATTTTTATTTGAGGCTGACATAAGTCAAAAATCACTTGGTCAAAGTTGGGTCAAAAGTGCCAATCAGGGTGAACATCATAAAGCCCTTTTATGGTAGGTCCAAAAACTCGAGGCTGAGGAAAGGGTGTTGAAACTCTAGGTAAAAATCCTAACAAGGAAGATACGGAGTCAGAAGGGGGATGTACTAGATCCTTTGTACCAGGGTTTTCTAACATAGATCACAAAGTGAGCCAGCTTGACTATTGTGTGTAAGGCATTCAAAGTGAGGTGCAAGGCATACAATCTAATATGAAATCCATAAAAGATAGTTTGTTAGATATCATAATGAATTCAAAAAATAATCATTCAAATCATCCACCTATCTCTATTACACAACCCCACTAGGGTGGTTCTCCCAACCAGTCTACTTCAAATCTAATTACATGGCCACAGAGGAACTTGTTACCAAAGGTGGATATGCACAAATTTGATGGAAAAGATCCACTAAATTGGATCAACCAAATGGAGAATTTTTTTGATCTACATCATATCCCAAGTGGATAGAAGGTTACCATGGCATCCTTGTATCTTGAACTGAATCAATTCATTTGGTATCAATGGTTGTGTGCTCAAAAGAAAAAGATGACTCTCAGTGTCACCTGGTCAATTTTTATAGAGGAGCTACAATTAAACTATGGCAATAGTGTGATAGAGAATTACTTTAGCCAACTGGTAAAATTATGACAGACTAGTTCTGTCAAGGATTATATGCATTATTTTTATAACATATCCTTATGTGTGGAGACAATTTTTGAGGAGAACTTGAATGACTTATTTTTGGGTGGACTCATGGACCACATTCAACATGAGGCATGCATGTTTAATCCACTTAAGATTTTTTATTCTATTATCATGGCATGCAGAGCTGAGGAAAAATTCCCAGCCAATCAAAAGAAGCCATTCACTCACTTCAAATATCATAGCATATCGACACCAACATTTCCTCCACCTACCAGATTGACCCCTCAAGAAATTGAAGAGAAGTGTGCAAAAGGATTATGTTTCAGTTTTGACAGCAAGTGGAGCAAAGGACATAGATGTGTTGAGAAGAAGTTATTCTACATTGAGGGATCCAATGAAGATAAAGAAGAAGATGATGCCTCCAATGATGTTGAAGAAGAGATAAAGGAGGTACCTGAAGATTCCTAACCTATAATCTCTTGCATGCACTTGTAGGTATTAGCACTCCACAAACTCTTAAGGTGGTGGGTTTTCTCAAGAAACAGAAGGTGACAGTGTTGATTGATTCAGGGAGCACACATAACTTCATCAACCATAAGTTGGACACTCGATTGAACTATTTCATCTACCCAGCACCAAAATTATAGGTCATGATTGCAGATGGTGGCATAATTAATTGTTCAGGCAAATGCCATAGTATTAATCTTACTATGGGTGTGTACAATCTTTATTCTCCTATGTTTTCTATTCCCATTGGTAGCATAGACATTATTTTGGGAGTCCAATGGCTCACAACCTTGGGTACCATTAAGATGAACTTTCGTGAACTATTCATGCGCTTTCATTATGAAGCTAGGAAAATTGAACTACATGGATTACAAGCAAAATCTCCATAATTGATTAGTTCAAATTAGATGACCAAGATGCTAAAAAATGGGGCAAAGGGAAATATTACATGATTATGTTCCATATAAGCTCAACCCACACAGGCATCTACACATCCTAATCTACAAATGATTCTTGATGTGGAGGAGCACATTCAACATCAACAAGAGGTTTTGGCTAGTTTGAGAGAGAATTTGGCCCTAGCACAAAATAGGATGAAGCAAAAAGTAGATCAACACCGTAGTGAGAAAAATTTTGAGGTGGGTGACTGGGTATTTGTTTATTTGCAGCCTTACAAGCAGATGTCCTTGAAGCAACCTAAAAAGGATAAAAAAACTTGCTCCTAAGTATTATGGCCCTTATCAGGTTCTACAAAAAATTGGAAGTGTGGATTACAAGATCAAGTTACCTCATTTATCTCACATACACCTAGTATTTCATGTGTCCTATTTGAAGAAGGTCATTGAACAGAAAGTTTTAGCCCAGACAGAGCTCCCAAAACTAGATGAAGAAGGATGAGTCATTTTGGAACCAGAGAAGATCCTCCAAACACATACTAAGAGGTTGAGAACCAAAGAGATTAGGGAATATATGATCAAGTGGAAGAACTAGAGCAGTGAAGATGCAACTTGGGAAGGTGAATATTTTCTGCAACAACATCTAGAGTTGTTCAACATTGAGGACAACATTGGTTTGAAGGGGAAGGGCATGTTATGCCCCTAATCTATCGCATGTATGAGGATAGGTTTAGCTGACTTGTGGCTTACTTATCCCTCTTTGATGTTATATCACATTTCTCTATGCTTTCTTTTGGTTAGTAGGTTGGCCTATGGAGTAAGCATGGCCTATATAGACCATATATAGGAGGTAGTGGGTAATTTTTTATCATCATATTGTGAATTTTTCTCTTATTGAAGCTTGTGGAGGTTTCCCCCTCGAAATGGCTTATCTATTATCATATATTTAGATATATTTTAGTCATATTTGGATCTAATTTTGCTATTATACTTTATTCTTGAAGTAATTTCATTACAATATTTCACTTATATTATATTATAGGGCACTATGAATGCTTTTGTTATTTAATGTGTGTGTGATCTTAAGGGCTAACTGTGCATGTAATATTTGTCAAGTCTTCACCATTTCTATCAAGTATTTTATTCCTCGTGTTTTTCCTCATTTGTGTGTCATATCTCCTTAAAAAATAGGCTTCTCTTTTACAATCTTCAATAGACTCAAAAAATATCCTTTATAACTTCCTCAACAATTGTAGGACTTTTTATCACACATAAAACAAACTCATCCTCACTACTATGCAAGCTTCTTTTTCACAACTTTCAACTCAATCAACAGACTTCTTTTTCACAACCTAGAATTAACTCATACATGAACCTAACACACTCAAACCAACAAGTAAAAAAAAATTGTGATACCAAATGGTGCAAGCACAAGAAATGTGATTCACTTAAGGACTATATTTGTCTCTATGTTTCTTGGGTCAGACACTCACTCATGGACACACTTTCAACACATACTTAGACTTGACACACTTAATACATATTCATTACATTCATATTCAAAACATTATAGTTAAATACACTCACACTCTCAAATACACACTCACTCTCACACATGCCTTGATAGGATTATTACATTTCAAGAAATATTTCTAGACTTTCATATAGTCCCTCCTAATAAATACATCTCTATGTTTTGGTCTTGAGAGTTTTTCTCCTTCCTAACATGCCCCTCTCTCCAAACTAACTTATTTATCTAAATATAGTATTCCCTTTTACATACCAGGCTTCATGGGGTGTCTATTCTACTTCTTTGACCTAAATATAACATATAAGATTTTGGTAACTTTCAATTTTTGAGATTAAATGCTAAATTTTTAGTAACATCTCATTCCACATGTCACAAAACAAATAAATCACACATAACTATCAAACATAAATGTTATAGCTCATCACAATGTGAAACTTGGCATGTATGATGAAAAGTGTTTGTAATATTTGATTTTCATAATAGAGTGAAGCCATAGCCATTCGGCCCTTGCCTACTGTCGCGGGTTTTCTATAATCAAATTTATCAAGGAGGCATCTAGTGACAATAAAAGATTGGTATCAGAGCCAAGGTTACCTATTCTGGAGGAACTATAATTGTGTAAGAATTTCTAGCTTTGAATTTTTGAGTTCTCTGCTTTGAAAATTTCTTTGGGAAAAGATTATTGCATCAAGTCTTCGACCATTTTAAAATTGTCATAGGCCTTTTTATCTCTGCATCCTTTGTTTCCCTTACCAGAATTTTCTCACTTACCAGACCTCAAATATCTTCGCCACGAAATTTGGTAAAGCCCATACAACCTCCACAGTAGAAATCATGAATGAATCTGAACTGGAAGGAACCTATGAACTCCCTTCTTTCATTCCTAAACAAATATCTGATTATCTAGATATTGAAATTATTGAAGAAAACTATTTCTACGCTAGATTTTGCTTTCTACATTCAAAGAGAGAATTAAGAAACTAGAAGAATGGTCAAGGCTTGATGTACCTGGATGTAGTCGTGTGCACCGTAATCCAAACGAAGTGAGAACTCCTCTTTGGTTGTGAAGGATGACACCTGTAAAAGAAAGAGACTAAGACAAAGAAGGCGTTAGATAAGGAGATGGTGGGTTGCCAAGCAAAAGCTTGATCCCAAAATCAAAAGCTTAAGGAATGTCAACCCACTAATTAATAAAAAGATGTCTGATAAAGGACAAAATGATAAAAGACTACAAATGATAAAGACAGAATGAAAAATGGAAGTAAAAGCTTACCTAAACGATGTTGTCAGGCTGGTCACAGTCGCCGGCGTCGGTCGGGGTAGTAGTCTGTGGACGAGGTCTGGATGAGTTTTGGTCTGTGGATGGGTCTGAGACAGAGCTTTGGTCTTTTTTGAATGGTCTGGGGGTCTGGGTCCGAGAGTCTGGGTTTGGTTAATGGTCTGAGAGTCTGTGCAGGGGTCTGGGACAATGGATAGAATGTCAAAAAGGGACAGAAGGGTAGAGGAGGCCAATAGGGAGATAGAGAGATGAGGATTCAGGTCTGGTCTGGTTTGGGGATAGGGAGTGTTGAATCTAGTTCATAACTTAGAAGTAGATAACTAGAAAACACAATGAACTGGGGGTCTAGGTCCGAGAGTCTGGGTTTGGTTAATGGTCTGAGAGTCTGTGCAGGGGTCTGGGACAATGGACAGAATGTCAAAAAGGGATAGAAGGGTAGAGGAGGCCAATAGGGAGACAGAGAGATGAGGATTCAGGTCTGGTCTAGTTTGGGGATATGGAGTGTTGAATCTAGTTCATAACTTAGAAGTAGATAACTAGAAAACACAATGAAAGCACAAACAAAATACTTATCTGTGACCAGCTTGAAGGAGTGTTGCAGACTGGTGTCCCTATTGTTGGTGCTGCTGACGAAGGCAGAGTCCCTGTTGTTGATGTATAAAATTGATGCAGAGTCCCTAAAGAGTGTTGCTTAATGTGTACTTGTAGCCAATGAGTTAGCAGTGGAAGAGAGAGAAATGAAAGATTGACGGATTGAAGGATTCCAGCAGTCTGATGTGAGAGAGAGGTGAAGCCTGGATAACGGATGCAGAAAATTGTTATGAAGGATGCCGACATCAGAAATATCACCGACATCAGTCGATAGTTGACCGACGTCGGCGGCTGGAAGGTAGGAAAAAGGGTAAAAATAGCCTTTCATCCGTTTTCCCAACTGCTAGGTCAGCGAGTCTGAGGAAGAAATGGTCAAAGGTGGCTAAATGGATGTGAGAGGTTAAAGGGGAGAAGTTAAAATGGGAGTCTAAGCATTAATATTGGCCATGTGGAGAATGAAGGGAATCCAAGAAGGGTATCCAAGGGTGGGGAGGTGGTAAGGGAGAGAGGGAAAAGGGATTTTATTATGTTAAAATAGGATATTTATTTCAAATTAATAAAACATGGGTCAGGAGTGGTTAAGTGGACGAAGGGGACCAAGGGGGGAGAAAGGACCAAGGGGTAGACACGATTTCGGTGTCTACATTTGCCCCTTTTTGTCTTGTTGGTTGTTCTGGATGAATTGCAAGACAAAAATAGGAGTTGGTTGCCCCAAGTATGGGATAAGGTTGATTTTGTCCTGTTGGCTGTTCAAGTGAACTGCAAGACAAAAACAAGAGGGTTGGGTTGCCCCGATTATGGATGAGGTATTCCCCCTCAAAGTAGGATTCGAGGGAAGGAAACCTAAAATCAGGTGTTGATTTGACAAAGAGTGGATGAAGATGGTGAGTGTGAACGCTACACTAGTTGTAATTGTGCACATACCACTTCACGAGATGGTTAGGTCAAAGTGTCGTAGGTCAAGGGTCAAGGAGTGCCAAAATTGAAATAACCAGGCCCTAGCATGTGGTCGTCGCTGATTGGGTTATTCAATCTAAGCTGTAGCTCTAAATGGTCATCGTGTTCCAGGTATCTCGGGCTCAGGAAGTGCTCCTAGAAAACACAAAAACGTCACAAGTAGTGGGGATCAACCGACTTGCGATCTTATACTTGTGAGGGTCAAGATAGTCTGTGCACAATTTTGCTAACCAGTCATGGGGTAGCATACATGCAAAAACAACCAAGGCGAAGTCATCTTGGAAGTGGTCATGGTCGGAGGAGATAGGCGTGATCTCCAATGGTCATTAGTTAAGGGGGAGGAATGGACAAAAGATGTGGCTGAGCTAACCTCAGAACACTGAGTGTTGCCTACATAGCCCCTGTGGAAGGGCCTCAGGCCAATGTAGTTCTCCCTAGAAGGGAGGAAGAGGGTCGAAGGTATGGATTGGTCTTGGTCGAGGTCAAAGTCATGGTCAAAGGTCAAGACATTGGTCAAGGTCATGGTCAAAGGATTGGGCAAAGGAAAGAATGGTTTGTCCATCAAGGAGACGAACAAATAGAGGGTGGTCGAGCTAACCCCCGAAGACAGTCATGTCATCTGAGTGCTGCCTACATAGCCCCTGTAGTTAGGGCCTCAGACCAATGTAGTTCAGGCAAAGGGTCTGAGTGGTAGACAAGTGGTCAAAGTGGTCGATAGATTGGTCTTGGTCATGATGAATGATGAGGGGAAGATGATGTTGCAGCCTTTTCTATATTGTGTAATGGTGTATTCTGCAACATTGATCGAGTGGTCTTTCATCCCTAGCAATTTTCCATAGTTGTGATAGATGTATGCTAAAAATGAATTGAGGTCTATTTATGCTTCAGCAAGTATTGGTTTATGATTAACATAAATTGTGTCTGGTCGATAGTTTCCATGTGTATTGGTGTCCATAGAAACTATGTGAAATGGACTAGGTCATGTCAATAGTCTGAAAATCTTTGATTGGTTTGGTTTGGGTTTGGGTTTGGTTGGATAGATAATGATTGGGTTGGATGCTAGACCAAGATGTGTCAAAAGTGAAAGGCGAATTACTCTTTCATTGACAAGGACCAGAATGATGGCATAGGTAAGGGGTTGTTTAGAAACAAAAGACCCGTTTATGCATTGCGTCGTTGACCAGTGGTTGTGTTAGAGCGGTAATCGAATCACCTGACGTTAAGTGAGCTTAAAATCCCTTGAGTATGTTGGGGTGATAGGATTGATAATGAGATGGAAGGGGGAACCCTTTTTGGCAGGAACAACTTTGCCCCTTTTATAGGTGACCCCGAGAATGACTATAGACAAGTCCATGACTCTAAAGTTTTGTCAGTCAGTTTTTTTTTTGTGAAGGTAGACTGATCGATGCGGGAAGCCTGCGATGGGATGTTGTCTTGCTTTGTGGTCATGTCGTGAAGCTGATCGATGCGGGAAGCTTCTGAGATAGTGCTATGTATGTAGCAAAATTTATGCATATCCATCCTTCGAGGGAGTGGTCTATATTCTGCTTTTTATATTTTTGATATGACTTTGGCCTAGATGTCCTTCAAGGGAGCAGTCTAGTAAATACAACAATGATGATGCAGCTGTCCTTTGAGGGAGCAGTCTACATTTATAGTTTTATGACCTTAGAATATGCATCCCATTTTTGTATATATTTGATTGATTTGTTGACTGGACTTTTGGTCATGGACTTGACTATAGAGGTTTAGAGGGTTTCCCTTTTATTAGGACGAAGCATTCGTGCTTGACAAAAGGGTTAGGATTGAGGGTTGAAGGAGATAGGAATGATGGTGACAGGGACTGCTCAAGGGATCGAGCTCAAGTTAAACGTCAAATGAATAATTATGTGACTAATAGTGGACTGGTCAAAGATGCAAGACATAAAGGGGTTCAGGTTCTGACAAAGTCCTGACCCATGATTGTGTTATGATGCAAGGTCCGAGTCAATTGGGAGAAAATTTGCCCCATTGGCTTCATTCCAAATTGGTCACATGTTGATTGATGTTGAAGGAGTTGGTTGATATTTGATCGAAGTTTGGGGTCGATGCTGAGGAAGTTGGTTGATATTTGATCAAGGTTTGATTGAGGTTGGTTTGAATGTTTGGTCAAAGATATACTAAATGTTTGGTTGAGGTCGGGTCGATGGTCTGGTTGAGGCCTAGTTAAATGTTTGGTCGAGGTCGGGTCGATGCTTGGTTGAGGCCTAGTCGAGATTTAGGATTAAAAGAGTGATTGATATGTAGTCGAGACTTGGTTGAAAGGTTGGTCGAGGCTTAGATGAAGGTTGAATTACCCCAGTGGCTAGGGAGAATGTCTGATAGATTGGTCAAGGTCAGTTGAGGCTTGGTGGCCAGATTGACTGTGTTGATGTCGAATAGGGGGGTTAAACGCGACGAAGGGACCATAGTCTGGCATGGAGATCCCAATTTAGGTGACGAGGTTTGAGAAGCATGGGTTGGTGTTGATGATTTGTCAAAGGGGTGGTCAATAGGATCCTTGATGAGAAGGGAATCCTTTCTCTGTTGTTGACAAATGACAGCTTTAAGAGCGCAACAACGCTCAGTGTCATGTCCCAGAGTGTGGTGATAATGATAGAATTTAGAGTTGTCGAACCAAGATGGTCTTGATCCGAGAGTTGAGTGGGGTGGTGTTGAAGGTTTTTGGATAATGTGGTCGAGAAGAAGAGTGTCATTCCCCAGACATTGGCGAATGACAACCTTGAGGGCAAAACAATGCTCAGTGTCGTGCCCAGGCGTGCGATGATACGCACAAATGCGAGTGTCATCGAACCAGGGCGGTTTCAGTCTAAGGGATTGATATGGCTTAAGAGGTGGGAGACTGATACGAGAGGACTGCAATAATTGCCGTAATAGCAAGGCATAAGAACTTACTAACAGGTCTGGATGTTTTGTTGCAGTGAGGGTTGGTGACTTTGGCTTAGGAGGCATTGGTCGATGGATTGGAAGAGATATATGTCTGATGGGTTGAGAGAGTAATGGAGGCGATTTGCCTCTATGAGGTATGGGAGTAAGGAGCACCCCTATTAAAGTGGACGGATGTGGGCCCAAAATTGAAGGTAATGATGAAGGTGGGGGAGGAGTCCTCCGGTGTGGCTTAATGGCCTTCGTTGGTTTGGGACGAGGGCCACTATTGTACTAGGCGAGGTTAGATATGGGTTTGGATTTAGACGTGGATGGAGGTGAGTGAGATGTAGCAATCTCAGGCAAAAGATAAGAGGAAATCGTGACTGGGTCTTCCTCGATCAAAATGGGCGAAGAGACTAGTTCTTCTCTTGGTGGAGAAGAGATAGGAGAGTGTGGCTCTGCAGTTGGATAGAGCGTAGGAATGGTCATGGTCTCGATGTGTGGTTTAGGCATGGGGAATGTATGATCCCCCATTGATGACAAAAAGGATGAGGGTGAGGCAGCCAGTGTGGGTGCCATCAAAGCATCCTCCAATATGAGAGAGGTCGATGGAGGATTAATATGAGAAGAAAGTTCTTCACCCTGTGGAAGAGGAATAGGGGAAGAAAGGTCTTCCACCTGTGAAGGAGGTTGGTCAGAAACAAGAGAAAAAATAGTGTCAACTGTGCGTATATCATGGTCTTGAGGGTTATTGGTCATGGTCTGGACATTGTTTTGAGTAGGCGGGTGATTAGGAAAGGGTTGCTTGAAGATGTCGAGGTCTTGGTTGGCCAGAGAGTTTGAGTTATCCAAGATGAGATCCCCCTTGTCTAGCATGTCCTGGATGATGTTTTTGAAGGTTTGACAGTTGTCCGTGTCATGGCCTTTGACACGGTGATAGTTGTAAAAGTCATTCTCCCTGTACCATGCAGGGATAGGTGTTGAGGGGTCAAATTGAAGTGGTCAGATTGAAGGGAGATTGAGGACCCCCTGCTTGACGAGTTTATCCAAGACAGGCATATGATTCTCCAATTGGAGTGAATTGATGTTGTATGGATCGACGTTGGAAGTGTTTATTGATGTAGTCTGATGTTGAAAATTGAGGTCGGTTGGTTATTGTTGAAGATGATGGTCTAAAGATGACATTGTTTGCCGACCCCTTGGACTGGGAGTGGGCAGAAGAAGGTTTGGATGAAGAAGGGTCATTAGATTTTGTGTTGTTATTATTCAATTTGACCTTATTTTCATCGATGGCACAGAGTTCAAGCTTTCTTGCCATGGTGAAAGCTTCGTCGAAAGTGCAGAATGTCTGGATCCGCAAGGTAGAAGAGATGTGGCTAGCACATGCTCAAGAAAAGAGCTCGATGAGCTCAGGTTGAGGCAAGGAGAAGGAGAGCTGGTTAATCAGGCTTCTCCAATAGGTGACAAAAATTGACTATTGATTCGTCGTCAAATTGTCTGATGGAATAGAGGTCTGTGATTGAAACTTGTTTGGTGATGTTGATAGAAAAATGGTCGAGAAATAATTGGGTGAGTTGGGTGAATGAAAAGATAGAATGTCTGGTAAGAGAGCTATACCAGTCAAGAGCGGGGCTAGAAAGAGACATAGGGAACGTGCGTAAAAGTAACGCATCGTCATGGGGAATGAGATAGCAGGCATGTCTGAACGCCTGAATATATTGTTGTGGGTCCTCCTTACTCTGAAAGCGAGTAAATTTGGGAAGCTCCCACTGGTTGGGGTATGGTCAGAAGGGTACAGAAGGATGAATGGGTTCATTACAAATTTTCTCATATGACAGAGCATTGCTTGAACCAGAGATAGAGGTCTCGAGACTAGACATCTTGTCCATCAGCATCTTGATGATGTCAGCTGATGGATTGACAGGTGGGGCACCCCCTAGGTTGTAAGGTACCTGGAAGGTGGTCAAAGAGGCATATGACGTACTTGGTTGTGCTTGTGTAGGCAAAACATAAGGGTAGTGCGTCATAGGGATAGATGTCATGGTCAAAGGGGCTTGTGTCATGAAGTTGGAGGACATAAGTTGACTAGATACTGCCATAGGTGGTTGAGTGGCGGCACTGGTAAAAGGATAGGTTGTCACTCCCACGTGTATGGGTGCAAGAGTGGGGGAGGTCGAGATAATCAAGTTCTGGTATGGTGTTGAATTTGGTTGAATTACGTGAGGTTGAGGGGGTAATGACACCCTAATGGAGGTAGGTTCAAAAATAGATGAGGAGGCCAAACTTTGCGTATTGGCCATGGTCGAGTGACTGGTCGAGATAATAGGCTGAGTCATGATGGGTTGGGTAGCAGATGACGTCGATGTCATTGCCGCTGCACCTGAAAGGTCCTGCATTTGGTTTCTTGCGAGATAGTTTTGGAGGGCTTTGACATTGAGGTCTAAGAATCATGCAAAATCTTGGTCCCCTTCTAGGACAATAGGAGTTTGGGGCAGGGTTGGGTGAGTAGGAGTTCTTTCAGTCTCCGAGTTGAACTCCATTATAGGACTGGTTATGGACGGGGAAGACAAAAGCGGTTGATGGCTAGTGTGGTCAAGAAGAGCCTTGGTTTGACTGCACGTTGAAACCATTCAAGGCAAGGAGGGGGGGCAGGTTTCAGAAACTGTGTTTTTTTAGTTTTAGAAACTCAGAATGTGGTTTTTGGCAGAAAAAGGGTCAGTTTTAGGCTACTATTTTGAAAAAGAGGACTGTGATAGTGACTGATGTCGGTGATATCAGATGGCTGACATCGGTCAGATAATCGATGCTGGCAAGGAATGGTGGCCGATGTCGGTGGTAAAATCGATGCTGGTGACTGTGTTTTCCAGAAACTAAAAAGACTTGAAAGTTTTTGGAAATCAAAGAAGAAGAACGTCCTCACTAGCTCAAACACGCAGATAAGAACAGAAAAGATGAAGAACACAAGCAGAGCCTAAGTGTTAAATCCCTAAGAAAATAAATTATTAAGCTCGTGTGGCTTATGCCTTAAAGTGATGTTTGGGGAGGTTGGCTGTTAGAAGGGTCCTAGAAGAGGTAGTCTAAAGATGCTTTTAGGTATGTTTAGGCACTCAAGAAGTCTGTATTAGGTTCGGTACATGGCCTGGTGCTAAGGAGCAAGCTCCCCTCACTTCACGAGCCCAGTGATAAGCTGGTCTCGCTTAGCCAAAATATACCTTGCCTAGAGATTATCCTCCGCCAGAGAACGGAGTGGGCCTTCCCCTTGGTGATGAAATCCAAGTGAGATTGCCAGGTAGGGTAAGGTATCCGTTGGGTGATGAAATCCCAGTCGAGCCTTGTCTGAAGTAAGTTTGATGTTTGATTTAGTGCACGTGGTTTGGTTGTGTAACATCAAGTGATCTACGATTAATTCAATATGCGGTTATTAATTACTAAGTGTGGACTAAGAAATGCAAGCAAATAGAAATGCAATGCAATGTATTTTAATGTCCAAGTTGAAATGTTAAGTTGGAATGAAAACAAGTTGAGAAAGGGTTGAAGAATATGATTTTTGACTAGTCTAGAAATGCAAGAAAACAAAGAAAAGTTCTTTTTATTCCTGCTTATGATGTCTTTTGGGAAAGAAGGAAGAGGTGAAGAGGGAGAAACCTAATGCACCTAAATGAAAAAAAGAAGGAAAGGAACCCAAGGAAGGCCCTAAGGGTCCCACCAGGCGTGCCAGAATGTTTCTACACTAGATTTTGATTTCTACATTCAAAGAGAGAATTAAGAAACTAGAAGAATGGTCAAGGCTTGATGTACCTGGATGTAGTCATGCACACCGTAATCTAGATGAAGTGAGAACTCCTCTTTGGTTGTGGAGGATGACACCTGCAAAAGAAAGAGACTAAGACAAAGAAGGCGTTAGATAAGGAGATGGTGGGTTGCCAAGCAAAAGCTTGATCCCAAAAGCAAAAGCTTGAGGAATGTCAACCCACTGATTAATAAAAAGATGTCTGATAAAGGATAGAATGATAAAAGACTACAAATAATAAAGACAGAATGAAAAATGGAAGTAAAAGCTTACCTGAAAGATGCTATCAGGCTGGTCACAGTCGCCGGCATCGGTGCTCTTATCAGCGTCGGTTGTCAAGTCTGTCGAAGTCAGTTAGTCTGCCAACGTCAGTGGAGGAAGTGACCAGCATCGGTCGGGGTAGTAGTCTGTGGACGAGGTCTGGATGAGTTTTGGTCTGTGGATGGGTCTGAGATAGAGTTTTGGTCTTGGTTGAATGGTCTGGGGGTCTGGGTCCGAGAGTCTGGGTTTGGTTAATGGTCTGAGAGTCTGTGCAGGGGTTTGGGACAATGGACAAAATGTCAAAAAGGGACAGAAGGGTAGAGGAGGCCAATAGGGAGACAGAGAGATGAGGATTTGGGTTTGGTCTGGTTTGGGGATAGGGAGTGCTGAATCTAGTTCATAACTTAGAAGTAGATAACTAGAAAACACAATGAACTGGGGGTCTGGGTCTGAGAGTCTGGGTTTGGTTAATGGTCTGAGAGTCTGTGAAGGGGTCTGGGACAATGGACAGAATGTCAAAAAGGGACAGAAGGGTAGAGGAGGCCAATAGGGAGACAGAGAGATGAGGATTTAGGTCTGGTCTAGTTTGGGGATAGGGAGTGTTGAATCTAGTTCATAACTTAGAAGTAGATAACTAGAAAACAAAATGAAAGCACAAACAAAATACTTATCTGTGACTGGCTTGAAGGAGTGTTGCAGACTGGTGTCCCTATTGTTGGTGCTGCTGACGAAGGCAGAGTCCCTATTTTTGATGTAGAAAACTGATGTAGAGTCCCTGAAGAGTGTTGCTTGATGTGTACCTGTAGCCAAAGAGTTAGCAGTGGAAGAGAGAGAAACGAAAGATTGACAGATTGAAGGATTCCAGCAGTCTAATGCAAGAGAGAGGTGAAGCCCGGATAATGGATGCAGAAAACCGTTATGAAGGATGCCGACGCCAGCAATATCACTAATGTCGGTCAACAGTTGACCGACGTCGGTGGCTGGAAGGCAGGAAAAAGGCTAAAAATAGCCTTTCGTCCGTTTTCCCAATTGTCGGGTCAGCGAGTCTGAGGAAGAAATGGTCGAAGGTGGCTAAATGGATGCGAGAGGTTAAAGGGGAGAAGTTAAAATAGGAGTCTAAGCATTTATATTGGCCATGTGGAGAATGAAGGGAATCCAAGAAGGGTATCCAAGGGTGGGGAGGTGGCAAGGGAGAGAGGGAAAAGGGATTTTATTAATTTAAAATAGGATATTTATTTCAAATTAATAAAACATGGGTTAGGAGTGGTTAAGTGGATGAAGGGGACCAAGGGGGGGAGAAAGGACCAAGGGGTAGACACAATTTTGGTGTCTACAAAAACCTTGAAAAAGAAAATAGCTTGTATAAACCTCTGGCTATCAAAGCTTCACATGTGTATAAAAAGTCTGAGTTATTAAAATCTAAGTTTGTTTATAATTCTACATATATGTCTTTTGTAAAACTCAAAATCAAATCTGTCGAGTTAACTCTTAGTTACACACCAAAGAAGAGTTTCCAAACAAATTTACTATCTTTGTTACCTGAACCAGAGATAAATTATATCAGGTCACATGAAGATGTGAAATTTGTTCACTTTGGTCTTATCCAAATACATATAACTCATTTGATTCTCGGTAACATTAAACCTGTCATATATCTTGCTTTGTGTGATCATCTCCAAGTCAGTTTCAAGCATTCTTGTCAAATATCCAATCTAGGTCGCTTGAATTATGAAGTTATTTGTTTTAAATTTTGTCCTAACCTCTCTGTCGCAGTCCGTGATAAGGGATGTAAAGAAGTTAAAAATGGATCTTTAGATTGTTGGGGATTATTCACCTCCCTATTTGGTCTTGATATGTTTGGTGAATTAAAATATGATTCTATAAATATTTATATTGTCTACAGTATGACAAATACTAATCATCCAAAGATCTTAGAAAATCTACCTTATGCCAGAAGATTGAGTGGTACTGTCCAACTCCAGAAAGGTCATATAGAATCTGTAGAGATACCTCCTGATTGGAAACTTGAATGATTAAAAAATGTTTCTCCCAGAATGAAAATTCAATCCATAGTACATAAGAGTAATGGTAGAATTGTAAATATACTTCCCAAATCTTGTCTGTTAATTCTTCTCGTCTTTCTCCATCTAGACCATCTACTTCCTCTTCTCGTAGAACTGTCAAAACGGGTCATATTTTGATTGAAGATGAAGAACTCAACCAAGGGAATGATCCAAAAGATCAATTACCCTGCACAATGATGAATCTTCCTAGAGAAGATAGTCTGGAATTCTACACAGAGAACAAAGTTACTCTATATAAAGGTGGAAGATGGCCAACTCATAAAGGAGTATATAAGCAGCTAGCAGGAACTGTACAGTATTTTCAACCACTTATTAGGGAGATGTTGAACCCTCAAATGAGTTCAAACAGATAAATTATACTGCAAGGTTCAATTCTCATTTCACAGAGAATTTTGATGATCTTTGTCGAGACATTTTGTATATTAGAGATAATATAAAGAAGATATAGAAACAAGTGTCTTCTATTGATTCTAAACTAGATGCTTTAGATGATAGTTTAGATTGGCTTTCCAAGAAGGATCAGCAAGCATAATCTTTTGCTAAAAAGAAAAAAAAATTAGTTACTTTTGGCTCTAATTTCAAGACTGGCAAAAATCAGTCTAATACTACCCTTATGCAAAGAACACATGTCCAGTTACAGCCCTGGTATCTTAATATTGATGATCTATTGAATCCACTGAATGAAATCACTGCATGGTGTAATTCCATGAGAGTCATCACTATTAATGCACATCTAGATCAAGCTGGAACCACTTGCTTTGCTATAAAGTTTTTTCAGGGTATTATCAACCAATGGTGGAATACCATGTCCGAAGCTGAACAATATGAGCGTGTACATAATCAGCATGATTCTTTAGCTACATTATTTAATTTGTTAATAAATGAGTTTGCACTTCTAGTTGCTAATAGAGAACTAGAATCTAAGAAATGGCTTCTTAAAAATGGAGCTTTGTGATTTAAAATAGTTTGATGCATTTGCCAAGCAGTTCAGAGAATTAGCATATGAAAGCAGGAGATTTTCATCTACTGAGATTAAGATCAAATTTTTGCATGTTCTACCATATAATCTTATTGATAGAGTCATTTCTTATATTGATCTTAAGGGACTGACAATTGAAGATCTCTCTCTCTCAGATGTGATTGACTTTTCTAAACAACAAGCTATGTGCTTAGTCTCTGAGACTAAGTCAATCCAAAACCTCACCAAGCATCAAGCATCTCAGATTACTCCAGCATTCCCTGAAACAACCCCATTTAGCTGTCAGCCATTTGTTCAGCCTCGCAAATAGCAAAAGCAACATCACAAACATCTTTCTTTCTAGCACCACTCTTTTCCTCGAAAGCATTCTTATGCACCTCCTCATCGTTTCCTCAAGAAATGACAAACTGCTCGTCCTCCCTCCAAACAGCCCATTTGCTATATCTGTCACAAACTTGGCCATATTGCTCCTCAATATCACTGCAAGAATCCTGTAGTCAAAGCTATTTTTACCTCCAACATAGCAGTGTGGTGGGATATTGTAGATTATGATGAAGATCTTTACCTACAGGATGACATCTATGAACCAATTCTAGATGATCTCCCCGAAGAAGACTCAGCAGACTATGATGATGCAGATGCTCTTGAGTCATTAGCTAATGACTTGGAACAACTGCTAACCAACATGCAACACCCATGGTACCAACCTCGACATCATGATTTTTCATAGCTACACTATGAAGCACATGGAACCTGGTCTAGACATCACCAAGAAGTACCAAAAAGACCAGACAAAGCTAGAAGAAGAGGACACTCCAAAGGAGTAGAAACATCTAGAGGGAGATAGCCCTCAATGCCAAGGATGCCACCAACATTACAAGGGCTTCAGCATCCTCCTTTGCAATTTTAGAGCTCTTTCAAGCCCAGTGACTCTTGGATCAAAAACAAATTCACCAGCAGAGATAGTCCAAGAGAAATTCAAGCACCAAAGATTGAGCCATAGTGGGATGTACTATTGCCCATCGAAGATGAAGAAAAGGATGAAGAAGTAGAAAGCTCTTTCTACTCTAACCAAGATCACTACACAGGTGAATGCAGTAATCTCTAAGAAGAAGAAGAAGTAGAACCAGAAATAGAAGACATTTACACTAAGCAATCCATTGTTTAGGATCCAGGGAGACAAAACTAGTATGTACTAGTATTCCTCCTTTGGAAATTCCACAACCAGCCTATCTTACACAGCTGATTAATGGAAAGTTTGCCCAGTTTATTACTTTAGAATTAATGGCAGACTAGTAGATGCCTAGATAGACACATGAGCTTCTCTCTCCTTTGCTAAATCACAACTCATCCATGACTAGAAGACATTGGATGACGCTCTGGCTTATAAGAGCCTCGATGTCCAAGGGAATAGTTTTATCTACAATAAATACAAACATCAATAGACCCTTAGGATCCAAGACAAAATCTTCCATGTTGACTTTTTTCCTTTAGATAGAATGCCTATAGATATTCTATTAGGTGGTGCCTTTATTGACAGATACTCTCCCTATGGTTCAACCACCAAGAGTATCATGTTCACAATAGAAAATGAAAGGCTTAGAATCCCTCACCTCATCTATGCCACTGAACAATTTCCAAGTTCAATGACTCAGACACCAGCAATAATAATTCGAGTTGAAATACAAGAAATGGGAGATAAGATTAAAACCACTATCTATTCTGACAACCCTCAACAGTTTTGGTCAAAATCTATGCCCGAGATGGATATAAAAATCCTCGAAGGTAAGAAGAAAATCCCAATACCAGCTCAAGATTATAAAGCTATGGAACTCCAGATCAAAGAACTGGAGGCCAATGGCTTCATTGAGAAATCAACTTCCCCTTTCTGTTTTTATGCTTTTATGGTTAACAAACATTCTGAGCAGAAAAGAGGAAAGAAAAGAATGGTCATCAATTATCAGCCATTAAATGATATTACACAGCCATTTCCATATCCAATTCCAGATAAAATTTATCTGTTGGAGAAAGTCACAACATGTAAATACTTCTCCCAGTTTGATTGTAAATCTGGCTTTTATCAGATCAGAGTCAAAGAAGCTGACAGGGAAAAGACAACATTCAGCTTCCCTTTTGGCCATTTCCAATGGATAGTAATGCCTTTCGACTTGATGAATGCTCCAGCATATTATCAAGCTCATATGGATAAAATTTTCCAAGGCACTTCTAAATTTTTGTGTGTATATATTGATGATAAATTAATCTTTAGCAATAGTTTGACTGACCATTTTACTCATCTCTCCCATTTCTTCCAATTGGCTCAAGATGCAGGAATTGTACTTTCTAAAACAAAGATTCAGTTATGTAAAACTGAATGCAATTTTCTTAGAATGGTAATCCAAGATTCCAGACTGTAGATCCAGCCACATATTAAGGAGAAAGTCATCAGTTTTCCAGAAAAGCTAGATAAGTCTAAGCTTCAAGCATTTTTGGGATTGCTAAATTATCTAAATAGCTTTTATCCTAACTCTGGGGAAGACAAGTTCATTCTACAAGAACTTCTCTAGAAGAAAAAAGCTTTTTGTTGGGAAGAACAACATACAACAGCTATTCAGAAAATCAAATCTATAGTTGCTTCACTCCCAGAACTTCATATCCCAAAATCTGATCAAATGAAGGTTTATACTGATGCCTCTGATATTGCATGGGGAGGAGTACTTGTTTGTGTATATAATAATAAAGAATTCATCTATGAATTTTCTAGTGGAGTTTTCAGTCCTAATGTACTTAAATGGATTTCTTTTGATAAAGAAATCTATGTTGTAAAGAAAAGCTTAGAGAAGTTCATGTTAAAACTTCTCCATTTGCCCCATTTTGTTGTAATTACCGACTGTACTAGATTTCTGACCTTTAAAGAAAAAGATCATGGTCGGAAGGACGATCGTAGTAAATATGTTAGATGGCAAGCATTTTTTAACCAGTTCAATTTTTCTATTGAACACATCAAAGGAACTGACAATGTTATTGCAGACTGGCTTAGTAGAAATCCTCCAGCAACACTCATGCATCAACTCATTCCTGGTTTCAACCTAACCAGAATATATAATCAAGGATTTTCGTCTTTGAAAATCCTTGTCCAAGAACATATTCTTCGTGAAGGGTTGCATCCATAATATATAAGGATTTCTTATGCAGCAGGACAAGATTTACAAATGTCTTCAGCAGCTACCATCCAGGCAAATTGCCATTAGAATTCTGGAGTCATCTACATTCAAAGACTGAATAGTGAATTTATTTATCACCAATTCACTAAATTATTAAAGCATCCATTATGGACATGGCTGATAAAAAATCAGGTCTCCCTTTAATGAACATCTGTATCGGTGGATTGCTAGGCATGGCCCACACCATATACATGAAGAGGAAAACCATGATCAAGACACTGTCGTGCATACTATCATCCAAAGACAACTGGAGTGGGAATCTTATTTCTACATCACTCCACGATATCATGCATGCGAAGCTGGACCCCAGCACTGGCATCTTTCTAGTACCTTACAGCTCAGATGTCTTTTCAATCTAATCAGTGAAGATGACTTAGTGGATAAAGCGGGAGCAATGTTGGACCCACACCACCAAACATCATCATCATCCAGTGCATCCAACAACTTTTCCCTGTAGCTTAACTTTTACGCTGTAAAGTATGATGGGACTTGACACCGCCTTGACAGAGACTCAGGCAGGACCTCCCAAAATACTTTAAATGGGCCTCTCCTCCATAGCATTATCATTGAAAATTTTCTAAGCATTAGAAATCTAGTAGCCTTATTTTCAAGAATATGCTCTTCTCTTGCCCTTTTCGAAGGATCCTGAGAATCAAAAATTAAAACAAGTGTTTGCAATATTTGATTTTCGTAATAGAGTGAAGTCGTAGCCATTCAGCCCCTACCTACTGTCGCGGGTTTTCTGTAATCAAAGTTATCAAGAAGGAGGCATCTAGTGACGATAAATAGTAAAACACCAATAACTTCAAAAACTCTTAGCTACCTCATTTGTATGATGTTAAATAACCAAGCTACTCACTCTCAGATGCTCAAGTGGCATTTTCAAGCTAAATGACAATCTCCAAAACTATCGTAATGTTAACAATATAATTCCAGTTAATCTAAAATTAAACTCACATATTTTTATCTACATTTTATATCATCTCAACAAAAAAAATCATTCAATTTTCTACAATGTTAAATAACCATCTTGCCAAGTGTCGCAGACTAAATAGATGAATGATAGACTCCAAAACTTACAATACATCAATGTTGTAACTCCAAATGATCTCAAATTAAATGCATAGCTTTTAATTTTCATGTACTATGACCTCAAAATTTCACCTTTTAGTTATCTAGTACACTAAAAAATCATATTGGCAAATGTTTGTGACCAAACAGTCCATGCAGACTGTCAAAAATAGATAAAATATCTTCATAGTATTTCATGAAAAATGAATAATTTTTCAACATCATTATTATAGGTTCACAATCTCACTCCAACAAGGCCACGAGCACAACACAAAATAAAAACCTAAACTGACAATGTTACTCTATTTTTGGTTGATGTAATATTGTGTGAACCTTTGATTACTACTGCATCAAAGACCCAAAGTTTGAAATTGTGAGTTCCTACTCACATAGATGGAATAAGTGAAAAAATAATTATTTTGACCATAAATCATAATGTCCATAGAATTCTCTTCCAACACACCAAATACTTCAACTATTTTTCATTTTTTCTCTTACCATTCTAGCTCATTCTTGCTAGTTTTAATTTATTTCTTCTCTTCTTACATTTGCTCTTCTTTTTCTCTACTCTAGTCTTTATTTCCATCTTTGTGGGATTAGACCCACCACAAACTCCTTGTTTTTTGGGATTAGACCCACCATAGTTTACTTACATTTGGGGATTAAACCCACCATAGTACATGCTCATTTGTCAAAGGCTTATCCTCTTTTTTCTCTATCTTATTGTGGGTTAAAACCCACTTTCATTTGACCACCTTCACCAAGATTCTTGATATTTCTTTTTACTCTCCCTTGTGGGCTCAAACCCACCGTTGAATGACCACTTTTTCCTAAATCCTTATCATCTTTGTTTACTTATTATCCAACCTTCTGTTGGAATTTTCCTTCTATCACCATTTTCCATTTACATCTCTTCTCTCATAGTTGACATCTCCTTCTCCGATTTTATCCTTACCACTATCACCTCACTTGTGACTTATTCATTCATAAGTCTTGAAATACTCTTCTTCTTATATCACTTCTTCACATGCTTTTGTTGATATAAAAAGTAGCTTGTCCTCACTTTCATTCTTGAGTGTGTTATTTTTTCACTTCTAGCTTCACCTCTTCATCTTGGAAGGTTTCTTTGATTGCCTCCTTTCTCTCTTATTCTACACCTACACAATGGATACAATAAAAAATATCTTTATAAACATGAGAATTTATAGACCCCATCAGTGCTTTCTCCATATTCACACTATTAGCTTTATTTCCATCAATCTTGATCTCCTCAAATCCTTTTCCACTATGCTTGCTCTTTAGAACAATGCTCAATTGTTTTTGTGATAGATCATTTCCTTTTCTTTACTCCTCTTTATATCAGATCTAAGCTGATTGGTTTCTACTTATTTAATATCTTCCATGTTGTTTTCAAATAACCTTGCACTCTCCTTGTTCATGTTAGGAAAATGCATGCCTTAACTCATAAGAGTCTCTCCTCTAACTTCTATATGGGATGCTTCCACAAATACACCACTTTGATCCTTCAATATTCTTGGTAGAACCATGTCCACCATCTCCATCTCCATCTCCTTTACTAGACCTACACATTGAGAAAACATATTAAGGAAATCAAGAGTTCCTACAAACACTTTTTCCATCTCTTCAGCATGCCTCAAGGATATGTCTAAATTTTCATTGTTGCTCACATTCTCCTTGAAACTTTATCTCTCGTGATGGACTCCCAAAAGCTCATTCTCAACAACTTATATGGTTGTTCTCTCCTCATTATTATGTATATTTTCTTCTCCTTTTGATGAATAGTTTGCAACCATACTCTTCACATGTGCATTATCTTGAACTTCTTCCACCTCTATTTTTTTTTCAAATAAACATGTAGAACTCATTAGTTTTTCTCAACCCTTCTACCATCTAAAATATTTTAAAAGAATGCCTTCATTCACCAAAGATGATTTTAAATATTACAACTTCTGGGATACCAAAAACTCTTTCCCATCATTGTTCAACAAATATTACCTCCATATCCTCTTTTTTAATGATTTATTCTTACATATATTGCTCACAAACTTATTCATCCTTGTTGTTCTTAAAATCAAATTTGGGCTTCTCAAAAATTTCCTCGTTATTTTTATGACTTGGGATTCTCACATGGAAACCTCACTCTCTTGTTATATTTCAAGACAAATTTCTTCTCCTCATTCAAATCTTTCTCCTTGCTACTTCTCAAAGTAGACTTGAGTTGCTCACATGGAAACTTTCCTCTTATACTGCCTTTCATGGAAATCTTATTCTTCTTTTTTCTCTCTCAAACCTCAAGACATGAAGCTTCTTTATCAACTCTACTTACATTCTTGGGTGCAAAACATGACCCATCATCTTAGAAACCATATGTTCTCATCTCTTTACCTTTTTAATTTCTTTCTTGTCTCCTCTCTTGGATAACTTTCCAATACTCAATTGTAACTCCACACAACTTCTTACATGCGATCTTTACCCTGATGGGGTCTTCAATATTATCATCCTCAAAATACATTTCTAGATCCATTATCCATTTCATGAGCTTATCAAGGCTCTCTTTACCACATAACAAAACGACATCACAAATAGACTTACCTATTTTATTTATCTTGAACTTTATTGGTCTCTTTATTCTACTAACATTTTTCCTTTCACATGCCTGAAATTTCTCCAAAGCATATAACCTTGATTGTAGGGACAACAACCCCATCATCATATCTTATTCATCTAATTCACTCATACCTGCAACATAGCCACTTTGTGTAGTCATCTCCATCACTTCTAATCCTCCATGGAATTCCTTCACCAATTTTGTCAAGTCTTCTACTCATTCTATTCTTCCTTCTTTGTGTGTCATATCTCCTCAACAAGTAGGATTCTCTTTCAAAACATTCAATATATTCAAAAAAGAGCCTTTATATCTTCCTTAACACTTTTAATACTTCTCTCAGACCTGCAACAAACTCATTCTCACTACTATGCAAAATTATTATTCACAACTTGTAGCTCACCCAACATAATTATTTGTATCAGTGTGAAATTGAGTCATACAAGAGCCTAACACACACAGCCCAATAATAAAAAAAACTTGATCTGATACCAAATGGTGCAAACACAAGAGATGGAATACACTCAAGGACTATATTTATATTTTTGTTGCTTGAGTTGGAAACTCACTCATGGACACACTTTCATCACATACTCAAACTTGACACACTTAACACATCTTCGTTGCATTCATATTCAAAACATTACAACATATAAACTTACAATATAAAATACACACTCACTCTCACACATGACCTAATATGATTATTACATTTCATGAAAGAGTTATAAACTCTCATATAATCCTTCCAAACTTATACAACTCTTTTTTCTTCTCTTAGAGAGTTTTGTTCCTTTCCAACTCATCCCTCTCTCCAAATTGACTTATTTTTCCTAAATTTAGTATCCCCTTTTACATCTCAAGATTCATGGGATATCTCTTCAACTTCCATGACCTCAAAATAATGTAAAAGAGTTTGAAGATTTTCATTTTTCAATATTAAATTCCAAATTATTAGCAACAACTCCTTCCACATGTCAAAAAACAAAGACAGTCACACGTAACTATCAAACATTATTGTTTTACCTCTTCACAATATGAAACTTGGCATGTAGGATGAATATTAAAACACCAATCACCTCAAAAAATCTTAGCTACGCAAGTTCTATTGCATTAAATAACCAAACTACTAACTCCCAGATGCTCAAATGGCATTTTTCAGGTTGAATAAAAGTTTCCAAAACCATCATAACTTTACCATTATGAGTCCAATTGATCTAAAATTTAATGCATAACTTATACGTTATATTTTATATCATACAAAAAAATTAGCCATCCAATTCACTACATCGTTAAATAACCTTTTTGACAAGTGTTTTAGACTAAACAGATGAATGATAGATGTCAAAACTTGTAGTAAATTAACATTATAATTGTAAATGAGCTAAAATTTTACAAATATATTATACTTGTTAGGTAATATGACCTCACTATATTTCACCTTACAATTCTCTATTGTATTGAATAACCATTTTGTCAAATGTCTGTGAACAAATAGTCCATGTAGACTATCAAAAGCAGACAAAAGATCTCTGTATTGTTTGATGATAAATGAATATTTTTACAAAATCATTCTTATAGGTTCACAAGCTCACTCTAGCAAGGCCACAAACACAATAAAAAATAAAAACCTAAACTACTACTTGCCACTCTATTTTTTGTTGATGCAATATTGCAAGAACCCTTAGAAACCCCTGCATCAAGAGAGATGCCTCATCCTCTACTACAAATACTCAGGTTGGTTACAACATCAACTCCTCCATCACATTCCATTCTCCTTATTTTCATTCTCTCTTAATATTCATTATATAATTTATGCGTTGATCCCACACATTGTGCATCCTTCAATGTTCTTGGAAAAAACATATCCGCCATTTTGGGGAAAGTGGGAGTTACCATGGGGAAAATTAGTGTTTGCCTCACTCCCCAACAATGGTCCCTCACTCTCAAACTCACAACAACACAAAACAAAAAATATAGACAACACTTTATTTATTGAAATTGAGACCATGATACAATCACAATTCAAAAATTGAGATCATAAAGTGTCATACCACTCTTGTGAGCTTCAAGCTCTATGTTCTTCTTTGAAATATCCTTTGTCAATTGCTTTCTTCTAATATGCCAACCCTTATTTATTGATAGTTGTTTTCTCCTCTATCTTTCCTTTTAGAGAATTCCCTTAATTCTTGACTTGAGATCCCTTTTCATTTTCCACTCATTGATCTTCTGAAATTCCCTCTCTAATTTATCATGATTCCAAGAGATTTACCATAACAACCAGTGCATGGGCCCCACTACTTCATGATCACAAATAATATAAATGTCCCATCAAGAGCTTTCCAACAAGACCTTAAACACCTTAAATGGTGCCTTGTTATGAAAATTGTGGTTACATGGAGATCTATATATTATTTATTTCACTGCAACATTACTTTTCATTTTGGCCACAAAGAACACATGATGGTGCCATGTGGCATGATCCCAAGGTCTCTATATCATGGTCACTAATTTATTTGTGTGGTCTCAATACTTCCTTATGGATACGTGGATTTATAAAATCCACTTGGATTAGGTCATGCATCCACCTTGTGAATAGTATGTCTCCTTTGGTTTACAAACATGTGGGGTATTTAAATCCCCTTTTGAATTATCACATGTTTTTAAAGTGGCCCATGTTGTTTATTTTATACCGTGATCCCACAAGAGCACATGATGTTGTCACCTATCATTCGTTCATAGAGTCACGGACTTCATGATTTTCTCCATGATCACTAAGTCCCCATGGGATAAATTCAAGGATGTGGTCCCTATGAACTATTTAAATCCACTTTATAAACTAATCACACATCGGTTCAAGGTTTTGACCCCTCCATTGAATTGTGACCAACTAGCAAGCTATGATTGTGACACTTGTTAGAATCCCAGGCTCCTAGATTCACATGATTGATTCTTAGCTATAGTGAATTGTCACAAACCCATTGGAATATACAATTCAATTTGGAATTTGTCGGGTCTGATGGTTTCTATTGGCTAAATACTTAGTCATGCTCGCTTAACATTTAGTGAATTATAAAGTGATTATTATGAATTGTGATCACATAGAATATGTACATGTGACCTCCACCAAGCCTTTAAAATATGAAATGAGCACTTTGACATTGTAACTTAGAGTTGAAAATAAAAGTATGTGACTATGTGTCCCCAAATGTGACTAATGTGAACTATGTGACCTCATAACTCTCAAATGTGACTAATGTGATTTTAGAGAACAAACTCCGAATGTGACCTCAAGCCACTTATTGAAAAATTACACAAAAATGCTTATTTTTTAAAGTGATGCAAAATTGTCCATTCACCTTAGATGCTCTTGCATCACATCTCTATCTCATTATTTGCTTTTATGCCACACAAGTGACATTCTTTCTCTCTTCTTATTTCCCAAATGCTCACTGGAACAACCTTTACTAACAAATTTTGAACTGGCTATGTTTATTTTTTATTTTTTATTTTTTTGGTGATGCAAGATTTCCCATACACCTTGGATGCTCCTCCATCACAAACTAATATTGTTAAGCATTTCCTTTGGTTTTGCATTAAAACTCTGCTAACATGCACATGGATTCATGATATTTTCAATCCCTATCATCCAGAGTCTTTGATTTGGTAGAATGTTTTCCTTGGGGTTTGGCCCATGCTCCCTACAAAATTCACACAAATTTAGTATATTTTCTAAAAAGAAACTTCTTTTTTATCTGTGAAGAAAGAAGTGTTATTTTTTCTAATTCTTTTCATTTGGCAAGCAAATCTCTACTTATAATAAGATGATGGTGATATCAAATGTGTTTATGTAGAATCAAGTGCAGGGCAATAAGGTGAAGTTGGGGGTGGCCAATCTCAAGACTTTATTGGATCATTGGGACAATACTCCCTACATAGTTGCTTATGTTTCTTCCTTTTCACCTCTATAGATTGGAACTCTGTGAGTTGGTGACAAGGGTAATGGGGACGCCATCAAAGTTTCTTTTGTTGCTACTCTCATAGCCAGACTAAAAGGTCTTTACTTCAAAGGCACTTGCCTCCTTTGACGCATGTGGCGGTTGGGCTCTTCCTCCCCATTACGACAAGTTTCTACACTTAAGCCTAAGCATCTCTCCTCATAGAGCCTCTCCAGACAACACACAAACAAATCTCAAAGATTAATTAGGGAGCCCATGCTTGAAGGTGATGACCTGCCTAATGTTGGTTGGGGCAAACCAAATGACTGGATCCATCACATGTTATTAGACTCTTTACTATAGCTGTTTAATTTCTTCTTGCTTTGATTTTATAATGTTTTGTCGAACTCATGTTTTACCGCCTAAGATTAGTTTTTTGGGGGCACATTCCTAAGCCTTTTAGCCCAATATGATAGACTTCGGGCGTGATACATGAATATTGTGTGATATTTGTTTTTATAAAATAATATAATTTCATTGGGAAAAAAGGATCCTTCCTGGTAACTATTGGAGGATCTCAAATGGATGCAAATAAATGCAATTGAAACGGCGCAAGTGCATTGTCAAATGACCAAGACCAACATAAACGTGAATCCTACCATTCGAAGGAAGAATCATTGATATAACGAATATGTTCTTCCATTGCAATAAATCTATTTGGATTTTGGTATCGATCAATAAGTGGTAATCATGGTTCTTGTTACCTAAAGAGATCTCAATGACTGTTGGAGAGGGGCATCTGAAATGACTGTTGGAGGGGGAACTTTTAGCAGGTAAATGATAGGTTTTCAAATTTCATGTCCTCTTGTTATGGCTTTGGATCATGCTGTCCAGTCTTTTTGTTTCGGTTAATATATTATTACTATCTTTTTGGTAATCTCCTTATATCCTTCGTCCACTTTCGTGCAGGGATCGACCTAAAATTTGATGAGTCATTTATTTTACATGTCATATTTATTAGAGATCTCACAGTCCAGAATCGAACCTGAGACTAAGTATAGAGCCACATTCCTCGCATTTTTTGAACGATAGATAATACTAGGGAGAGGAAACATTAAAGACAATGTGTATATATTTTGCTCTAAATCTCACCTTGCATTTATACAGTCTTTCAAAAAATGATTGTATTTTACGGCAAACTTCATTTTCAACATCATAGTACAGTGTTAAACCCCAGTGCCCGCGATCCATGAAATGCTATGCAAATGACCAACAAAATGGATGGTGTATCAGTAATTATTGGTCTTTCATGGTGGCTTGTACCAGCATAATGAAATTCAACTGATATGCAGGATATCGGATTCAACTTATCCATGACAAATTTAATAACTAAACTCCTATTTTTATTTTATTTATTTTTTGAAGAGCTCTGCTACAATATATTTATGAGTTTCAATTTCATTATTAATGAAGTCTATTCTATTAGAAATTTTTTAAATGAGAAATGGTTAATTGCACATTAAATAATGATTCGATACATAATTCATAATATTTTATGAGATTTCATGAGAATTGTTTATTCATAAGGGAATTTTTTAAAGTGAAAAATGGTTGATTGCAGACCAAATAATAATTCCATACATAAATCATATGTTAAATAGCTTTTTCAATAATGCATCTTGAAAAACAATTTTTTTTAAATAACAATAATGAGTTCATATTATTAAACTTCAAACCAAACTTAAATCTTAACAAAGAAATTACATAGTATACATATTTTTGAATACACTATTGTTGACCTTATATTTTTATGCTATTTATAACTGTACATTCAAAAAAAACTACATAATGTACACTTTTATGTACAGTACTTTTAACAACATATTTTTAAGTCCCCTATAACTGTACATTCAAAGAAATTGTAGTGTACACTTTTAAGTGCACTACTTTTGACATTATATTTTTAAACCATCTGTAACTGTACATCTTATTAAGTGTAATTACTTAAATGTTTTAACCTTATACTTTATATATTTTAAATCCAATGATAATATCCTGCAATTTTTTTTGGGTCCTAGTCATTTCAGTTCACCAATGATATTTAACAAAAATACTCTTTCAATTATTTCATGGTGCATCTTCATAAATTATCTCAAAGCTTCTATTCTCTCATAAAGTAAGATGCTAATGCTAGCAAAGTTTTAGGATATTAGCTTTTCATATGTTGCAATCAATATGGTGCATGAGACTTTGCTTCACTCAATCTGACCATTAAAATATTTCTACTGCCCATAGACCATTTCCATATTTGTCAATAAAAAATTGCTACTCAAAACCAAAAAAATTCAATAACAAAAATTCACCTCATCTCAATAGCCAGGTACTCAAGTGACACCAAAGCACTTGTTCCAGAAGGAACAGTGAATCAATTAATAACAGATTTCAATAGAACAAAAACCTTTAGAATACGAACCTTACAAGAATTGGACTCAGAACATTCTATAGTGTAACAAACTAGAGAATCTGTAATGGTGAGTATATTAATAACCCTGCCAATTATATCTTACCCTTTGGTAATCGTCAGAAGGAAAATAAATACCAAATAAAGCTTCTGGATGACAACTATGTTACATTTTTTGAATTCTACGTGTTACCCATCATCAGAATAATTAACTAAGCCAGGAATCACGACATGCATTAGGCTGTCTCCATGGTCCAGAAGTCATAGTTTTGTTGGGAGGGGAATTTTTATTATGTGACCAGTCCTCAAGTGTGTGTCTCAGATCAATAAGTTTGGCCTTGAGGCCTCTGCAGCAGTTGGCATGCATGGTATAAGCATCCTCCAAGTTATGGCTCCTCTCACAGAAGCCCCCAAAGTACTTGGTGTCCAAAAACATAAATTTCATCCCTCTTTGGCTAAATCCCTTTGACAATTTGATAATGTTTAAGACATCCTGCTCCTTTTTACCAGGAAATAGTCTTCTTGACAAATACCAATATCTGTAAAAACCGACGGTACGTTCGTTGGAACGAACATACATATACCCTGTGTTTGCTTCATTCTTCATGTCAAAAGGATTACCGTTATATTTGTCAGAAGTAATCTGGATGTCTGCATCTTCTTCTAGCCTCCCCATGGGATTTCGTAGCCACATAATATCAGAATCCTGCATTTCAAATTTACTTTGTTTTTTAGCATGAAAACCAAAGCAAAGCTTCCTAATCAGCTCAAAATAACTAGAAAATTCAAAGAAGCTAGGAGCCCAACTATTAGATCCCCTAAACTGAGAGAAGATGAGAGAGTGGAAGTTACATGCTAATTGCATTAAGATCCTTTGTGGAGTTCAACAGATAAAACCCCACTCTTAAGCTTGTATTTCTTCTTTGAAATGAAGATATCAGGTATGTGTTGCTTAATTAGCACAAAGAAGCCTCTTTGACACACTGTTACACTACTTGCTTGAATAGCAATTTGAGATTCAACCAAAGAGGGGTATTTAAGCCAGCTGCGCGGTGCTCAGTTCAAACATCTATGTGCTTTGGTTGTACCACAAACCAACCACTGGATAAAGATACTACAAACATTCCCATAAAACTTATCAATCAATTATGGTTAACCCCTATGTAAGACCAATGCTACAACATTACGTTTTTACAACATTACGTTGTAAAATTTATCAATCCATTATAATGTTTGAGATAAGATCCAAATAGTAAATATAAATAACAGAACGAGGATATATTTGCCAAAGGTTTTTCTAATTTCTTAGCAAAGAAATGAGGAACTCGTACACTTCACGCCTAACCTTTTTAGATTCTCTATCATCATGTAACTCAATATAGATAAACATAAATCAATGCAACGTCCCTTATATTTGTGACTTCAGTAAACTCTGAAAACTTGGTTTAGGGGCATTTTCTGGACCTATCCTTATTGTGCTCTTGTTGAAGGGAATACTCTGTCCCAAATCTCTCTCTTCGATTTGTCAACAATTTTATACAGTTTGTTGAAACATCATTGCCTTCTACTTCTTGATGACCCATGAAGCAGGGTATCTAATAAATCGTAAGTATAGAAGCTAATTAGGAAACCCAACTGTTCCATCCAAATCAAACTATTTCATGAACAATAAGTTCATCACAAAGCTCTTGTTGATGTAGATTACAAAATTGCCCAAACGAAACCAACTTGTATACCAAATTCGCAAGTAAAAATGATAACATAATAAGGCAAAGATTGAAAACTTCAAAGTTTAAAATGATCTAAAGAATATGGCTCTGAACAATCAGTTGCGAACTT
Source organism: Torreya grandis (assembly GCA_037957365.1). Lineage (NCBI taxonomy): Eukaryota > Viridiplantae > Streptophyta > Pinopsida > Cupressales > Taxaceae > Torreya > Torreya grandis. Next base: position 1,969,250 of record JARHVA010002466.1, on the reverse strand, counting down.
CTAAAAGAACAAGTTTCAGCCAAAGATTGCTTTGAGGTTACAAGTGGGTGGGTTGCAGACAGATTAACAGTTGGATGTGAGATAACAAAAACAAGCGTACAAGGGTTACACATTTCTAGATTTGTGAGGCATGAGCAAAAAATCAAATTAAGTAAAAACCTATGCCCAAAGATTCATTGTTGCAATTTTTTGATCGTTTCATGTATGTCAAACAAAGCGAGTTATTGTAGGACATAGAGCAAGTTTGGAGAATTCCGATTTTTTTATTGCATGTACAAAAGAGTTGTTGGAAAAGATAGTTCAAGTGGTATTGCACATGAAGGTGAAATAAGGCATCAAGGAAGATCAATTTAGTACAGAAATATTCAAGTCTACACCATATTTTACAAAATCTCACACATGCTAAAGAATTAATGGTTGTCTTACCGAAGCTTGATCATCTATTTATATTCCTAAACCTCTAGAAGAGTTGCAGACTAGCAATTGCAAATCCGTAACTACAGTGTATAGTGCCTAAAAATCTCACACATGCTAAAAATCCAGATCTGGCCTGATTTTGTGTAGATCTGTGTGTTAATAAATTAATTACAATGCCAGAAGACAAATACATTATCAAAAGCACACAATAGGAGTGTTCAAAGAATGTCCGACAAACTGGATGTTACAGGACCCTAATCTGCAATGGTGTCTCCTAAGACAACTAAACCACTAAACCAAATATAAGAAAGCAATCATCTACTTACCGAAAAAATTATACTGTATCCACGCCTCAGAACATCTCCCAAGAAGCCAAGTCTGGTCCACATCATTTTCAAGTAATCGTCACTCATGTAAAACTTCTCCCCAGAGAAATCAACCCCTCTGGTCTTCAAGCTATAACAGTGCGTATGAATTTGAAGGCAACGATTGTAGGTCTTCGCATCCAGTGCAACAATGAGCAGATTTTGCAGCAACTCCTCTGTCCCTTCACCAATCTTGAAGCTATCCAAGAAGAGATCCATCATGGAATTCGGCTCTGCCCAAGCCCAATTCAAGGCTGTGAGAATCAGAGTCTTGTTGGTATTTGCAGTTTTAGCCAAAATTTTACCCAGTTCATCGGTAGACGCCAAAGACGGCGCAGTCGCCTAACAGACAGACAAATGGCCCATTAAATGCAGGTCACTAGGTAAAACAAATGTTCGAAACATGTGAGATTCCAGCAATAATTAACAAATATTCTACAGCGTTGATTCGAAAAGTAACCTATCTATTAATGGTGATATGAGAAAAGAAAATCCCATATACAGACAACAATAGACACTACCAACTTCGAAATACAGGACTTCATTTATTTTTAGGCTGAGAATGGTATTAAATTACCACTAGCAACTTTATGTCGGATTTTGGCGGCGAAATGGGATGATTAACCTTCTCTGGAAGAAAAGGATTAAATGGCGTAATGGTAATGGACTTGTGCAAAACGCCCGACATGGCTATTCCAATGACCGCCATGGTGAGCAGCACCAGAAACACATCTCTCACCATATGATTGCAGGTCATCGTTACCTGTTGTCCAATAATGTTGCTCTTCATGGTCATTGCTGGATTTCAACACTGAACTTATGTATAACTACCACCTTTCCAAGTTCACAAAGCAGATAAAGCATGAGGACGATGAAGCAACTGCACGCAGGCACATTTATCATGACATTCAACACCTGACTCTCCGATTTCTGGACTTCACGTCATAAATGAGTAGCTTTACTTGTAAATTTACTACAACAAAGGCCAGCTGGTAGTATAGGTAGTTTGTTAAAGTTCCTATCTTACTTTCCATCTGCCATTGAAAAGTTAAGCTCCCTAGTTTCCTTCCATTTCCATTACTTGAGCACTGTTATATTAATGGCGAATGGTAGGAAAGACGACTATCTGGTGCACTCTTGAGGATGTCTGTCATTTCATAGACACTTTTCTTTGGGTATTTTTTGAGATTTTATAAATTGTTTTGATCTTGTGTACGTTATTAAAAATTTTAATTTAATTTACTGATCTTCCTTAATTTTTATTGGTTAGGTGGATATTATTAAAAGATTTATCTTTTCCTATTTCTTTCTCCTATTTCATGGATCTGTGAATGTTATTGAAATGCTTCTCTAAAAATCAATCTTCTTCCAATTTATCTATCTATTTTCCCCTGGAAGAAGTGCATGCACAAATTGATATTGTTCAATCTCCAATGTAAACGACAATTAAATATAGCGACCTTTCCAACGACTATCACAAATCTAATGTACGACACAAAGTACAGAGCACGTGAATTATTTCATGGCTATGCATTGCAGTTTCTCACAGACAATAGTTTCAGTTGTTTTGGAATCATTGTAATGTTAAAATCCATTCCATTATTTCATGGCTATGATTTTGTGGCCCCGCTTTCACTGCGCGAGGAATTTTCTCAATAAAAAGTGTGGAGGATCTTTCCTGATTATTATTAATATTAACTGCAATATGAACTTCGACGACTCACAATTAAATATAATATATTTCCTGGAGTATTCATTCCATGGCAGATTTTTAGAAGTAGTGTTTCTGTAGTGGATCAAATTATTAATGGTGTCGTGGATTGCACTGCATAATCCACATATTTATTCATATTTTATGGGTTTCTTTAAATTTAAGTGATGTTTATAAGGATAAAATATAAGATTCATGATTCTTTTTAATAATAAAGAAAATTTTATAAATTCTTTTATTTTTAATATATTATATTTATTCATCACGTTCGAAATTAATGGTGGGAATAATAAGTTTTTAAGTGATCATATTTTTTAATATTAAATTTCATTTTCATCTTAAAATTAATTTAAATTATTAACTTCTTTTATATTCTGGATTGGAGTTTATTGTATGTGTACTTCAAGTCTTGTTTAAAAATTAATTTAATTTGTTTTAATTTATAAACTTTTATATTAGGTATTAAAGTTCATCTCTATTTATATTTCAAACTTTATTTTATATTTTGCATTTAACTTTAAAAAAAAATATATATTTATTATGTAATATATTTTTAAATATTTTAAGTGGGTTGTAGTTCAAGAGTGAGGATGATAATGTAAAATGTGTTATTTAATTATTTACGAAGGTATAAATTCCAAAAAATATTAAAAGTGATAAAATCGGGATTATACCCCAAAAAAAATTGACGGAATGGATACCCCTCAATCCTTGACACTAAGCCAAAGAAATATTATGTACACCTAATCTGTGCAAAAATAAAGTTTCAATTAAAAAATAATAATAATAATTAAAAAAAAATAAAAAATAAAATAAAAAAAAAATCAAATAGTTTTGAATTTATATGGACCAATATTTCATGACCACCTCACTACCACTTAATAGAATTTAAGATTTTAATAAGGAATGACATTTGAAGAATATATATATATATATATATATATATATATATATATATATATATATATATATATATATATATATATATATGCTTTACATTATTAAGTAAAGAGATATTGAAGCAAAAATTAATAGTGTACATATATGTATCATTACATGTGCTTGGTTGTGCCCAGTCTCACCTAAGTTTATATTTCAATGGTATATTTGATTGGTTTTGTTCATGGCAATATTAATGGGATTGGTTGTAGCCGTGGTAATATTTGTAGGGCCGATAGATGGCATTAATGATATTAAGAAGGCCAGTTGCAGCCGTTTGTATTAGTTGTAAGGGAGATTTGGGTCTCCCGTTGTGTCCCAGACTAGTTCATAGCTCAAGTCAAAAACCCTCTAATTCATAGCTCCGATTTCTATAAAAATATTTGTCAATAATAATAAATACATATATTCCTACAGATTCTACATCTTTCGATATTTTGTAATCAACTGTTATATGAAGTATTTTTTTTTGCTCATGTAGTACAATTCACAACCCACAATTTCTTCCCCATACAAAATATAACTTGGCTAGGTAATGGGGAGGACTTAATGAGTGTATATGGATTAATAGTTAATGGGAAGGTGTTGTTTTTTTTTGACAAAAAAAAGTTCATAATGGGAGGACATTATGAGTATATATATCAATAGTTAATAGGGAAGGTATTGGATTTTAAAATAAAAATAAAAGTTCATAAGGGAAGGAGCTAACAAGTGTATATGGACCAATAATTAATAGGGAAAGTACTCTATTTAATAAAAAAAAAAAAAGTTTATAAGGGGAAGAACTAATGAGTGTATATGGACCAATAGTTAATTGGGAAGGCATTATATTTTTATAAAAAATAAAATTTCAGAAGAAGAGGACCTAACGAATTTATATGGACCAATAGTTAATGGGGAAGGTATTATATTTTTTCAAAAAAAAAAAAATTATAAGAGGAGGACCTAATGAATGTAGATGAACCAATAGTTAATTTCATCTTGATCCTAGCTCAGAGTGTTGATTGAGACAACATATTCTTAGCTTAGCCCTAAACCTATCCTAGAGCATTTATCATACTTGTCCAGCCATGGTGCAGACCACAAACATCTCCAATTAGCCAAAACACAGTCTCAAACCTGCATTTCCAGATTTTGGCCCTTTTTGCCCTTTAGCCTACCAATTGGACCCTTGTGCTACATTAAGGACACTAGAGCCACATGACACTAGTGTCCTAAACATGGCACTAGTGTCCCTTACCCTAACTCTCTTGAACATATATATTTTCAAATGTATGACCCTCCTAAGGTCAGCTTAAGCACATTTTATTATCCACACAAGCTACAAAATAATATAAATATGAGACTCTTAGACCTATATCTACTAGATGGAAAATAGATGCAAAGATCCTATTCAAACAAGAAACAAGTTAAGTAAAATCAAAGTTATTAATCCCTATTCTACCCTACTTCTGTATACTACAATCTACAGTTTCCCTAAGCCCATATTTCAGAGATTTATAATCTCAAGCACACTCAAGGCATTCAAGACCACTATCATTCTAGCATTCTCTTGCACTTGCACCAAACACTAAGTGAGAGAACTACATCGGTTTTGATCCCTCCTCAGAGTATTGGTATGTAGGTAACTCTCTTCACAATGGGGTATTGAGGATGTCTAACCTATCCTACTAACTAACACACATTTTTAGCTCATGCCATACTTACAAGGAGTATTAGGGTTTGTAACATAAATCAAAGATTTTATGCACGTAAGAATAGAATCTAGGAACACAGGTGTAGGTGCACCCAAAATTTAGGAATAGTCATGCACAAAGGACACTAGAGCCACATGGTGATATTGTCCAAGTGGAGCACTACTATCTAGAAGGAGATCTAACTTAAGGATCCTATTGATGACACTCAGACCTATTTGTAACCCAATTTTTAGCACTCAAATCTTTCATGATAGGTGTTTTCTAGATAAGTCTCTATTTGCACATATTTATTACTATTTTTAGAAAGTCAAAGCAAGTCAAATTCTATAACAAATCAGTGGTTATTCATACTATAGTATTTCACTAATTTAGACAACTTATCTCTTTAATCTAACATAAGATTTACATAGATAAATCCTAAAAGGTTAAATCATTTGGTGAACCTGACTTACTTTGAATATTGCTCAAAATCTTAGTTTGCATTCTCAAAACTTTTGTGCACTAAATTAGGGTTACATACTTCTATTTTTCTAATTTTTCTGGCATAACCTAGCTCATTAAATAAATCTCACATTAGGGTTTCATTTATTAAAATATCATTTAAATTTTTTTAAAGAAACCCTAACCCTAGACATTCTTAGGATTTGTATCCTTTTTCTATTTATACTTAGATTTTAGTTCCAAAATATCAAATTTACTTCCATATTTATTTTTTGCAATATTTTTTAGATTAACATTATTCAAAGGTTTGAAATATACAAACACTTATTTTCCTACCTTCTAAACTAGAATGGAAGAATTTACCAATAGATTTGGTGAGATCGGTAAATAACAATTATAGTATTTTATGTCCAAACATATGGGCATATAAGATGACTTTATCATTATTCTTCAAGAAGAACTCCAAAAAAAAACCAATGGTCAATCTTCAACTCCCCCACTAGGCCATCACATGCCTTGGATTTTAATATTCTCTTACATAAACATTTAGCACACCACATAGTGTCAACTCCCTTGCCATCTAATTTTGTGGCACCCAAGCTTACATTATATGATGGAAAAGGTGACCCAAAGCATCATCTCAAATATTTTTATGTAGCATGTTTGGATTACATGTCCAACAATTGGCTTCTCATGAAGTTGTTTCCACGTAGTTTAAAAGATTATGCCTTATACTACTTTTATGATTTACGAAATTAATCTATCATAGCATTCAATCCTTCGGATGCTATGTTTTTAGCACATTTCTCCATCAACATAAGTGACAATATATCATATGCATAAGTGTCACAATTTAAACAAAAGTCAAAGGAGTCTATCACAGATTATGTCTTATGATATAAGACTATATTAGCCAAATTGACTAGCCCCATAGAAGACATATAGATTTAGGATGTATTTAAACAAAGTCTCTTACTAGCATTAGATGAAGCTATCTTATTAATTAATTTTCCTACATTTACATATTTATACCACAGTCAAAGAAATAGAGGTTAATCTTCTATCAATGGGCAAACTCAAGTATATCAATGGATCAAAATCAATTATTAAGTGTGTTAGGATGTGAAGTCACTATTCATCTTGATGTGGATGGTTAGTGATGTGGCTTGTGAGTGATGTGGTTGATTGATGATGTGTTAGGGGCCCATGGAGGGTATTTTATGAGTGATCAAGTTGATGTGATGGGAATGGGGCATAACACTCCACCAAGGCACATGGGTTGTCATTGGTAGTCATATGTGGGTTGTCAGATGTGCAAAAGATAAAAGGGTTGGTGTGGGTCAAATTTTTAAGGTACCCCAATATTTTCATGTGTAGAGATAGTCAAAAGATGATTATAAGAATCTTGTAGACTTATATGGTCACGTGGAAAATGAAGACAAGACAGATACTATAGTAGATTAACTTCATGTGTTTGTGAAAGATAATAGTTTTGGAGCCACATGGAGGTGGCACATGTTCTTGTCTAAAGTGAATAATCCTTGAAGATTTTTTCACATGAAGACAAAAACAACACTATGGATCACATGACACCCCACTAAGTATGGTGCATTTTTTCCACTATCGCATTCTCTCTCATTTTCTTTTTATAAATTTTATAAAGCATGAGGCTCTCCATTGCATTTCTCATCTTGTTAGAGGATCCATGCAAGCCTTAGGCTTGCATGCTTGGAGGTTAGATCCTATAGGCTAGTTTTGATTTGGTTCACAACTTGAATGCTTCATGTATAAGCATTGAGTGCTTGGTTGTTAGAATTGAAGGAGTTGCTATGGAGGAGCTAATGTAGAAGAGAGTTTGATTCTATTATTTAATTAAGTCTAGAACTACCATTTTTTTGGTGATTTTTTCTTGCACATTACAATATTTCCATGTATTCTTTGTGTAATGTGTCCTCTTACTTGTCTTTTAATTTTATATCTTATTTTCTACATTTATTTACTTACATCATAGGATATATCTCATTAATCTAACATATAGTATCAGGGCTTTATTCCTAACATATGGTATCAAAGATTTAGTTCTGAAGCTAACAATGCATGGATCTAATATTTGGTATTAGAGCCATGGTGAAAAATTCCATGTGTTTGAATGTTTTCTATTGTTGGCTGATTGTATGAAAGGTGAATCTATTGCAACATGAGGAGACATTAGGTGAAGATTAATGAATTAAAAAATAGGTTTTTTTTATGGCAGGTATCTCTTTGTGGAGTAAGGTGGAGGATCTTTTGGTGAAGATCTTGATCTCTTCATATTACTGATCAAAAACCCAAAGATGAGTGGAGGGAAAGCTAAAAAAGCTTTGCTAGATAAATCAATAGCCTACACAATGTTCATGTTAATGGAGAAGCAACTCTACATCTTAAGGAGCAAGTTGGACTCCTTTGGAGGAGGTGGTAGACAAGGCATAACCTTGTTTTAGTTCCTAAAAACAAATAGAAGGGGTGTTAATTTGGTATCCTAATGACCACATATTGTTATTCAAGATGTTGAAGAAGAAAAATCCATGCAAAGGAAGGAGGTACATACAAACTTGAAGTTGTACCTATTTTGAAGTAGTTGAGGAAGATGAAGATGTAGATGAACAAGTGAGACCTAATGTTCTCAAAAGGAGAAGGTTGGTGTTGACCATTTGATTCAGGGTGCTAAAGTGTTGTGTATATGGTTTTCATGATTGGATAGGTAAACCGATGCATGGATTAACACTATATGCACATGAGTTGGTGTTTTGGAAACATTCAGTAGAGCAGGGTGCATTTTGGATGCTAACCTAAAAACTCAATAGGTGTAGTGATGTACTAAGTAGTGCATGAACTTTCTTGGAGCTGTGATTGGTTCATTTGTATCATGATGATAGCTAGAGGCTATGAGGAGAAGTCTGGTATTAACTTTTATGCCATCTTATTTATTCACTACTATCAAGAGTGTTATGTGCACTATTTGGAGCAATGTTATTCCTACATGGTGATCTCTCTTAGGGAGAGACAGACAAAGAGCTAAGGTAGAAAGTTGTTAGTTTACATGAAATCACTATATGGGTTAGTGATGGTGTTAAACATGTAGTATAGGAATTTTAGTACCTTCATAGAGAGCCTATGTGTTGTGACATGTTAGATAAAGGCCCCAATATGATAATTATTTTGATGGATCAGTAGAGACACATGAAATGAAGATGATAAGAAGGAGAAAACCAAGGATGGAGATGCACAGGATGTGAAAGTAAGGAAGTGCCCCACTTCTTGCATTTTTGATTTGTCTTCAAAGGAATGTCTTAAAAGAGGAGAAGACATGTTGGTGTCCTATGTATTGGATTCATCAAGAGTAGGGAATCCTCATAATGCCATGGTGAGCACTAGACTAGATATTCCTAAGCAGTGGGAGTTATGAACAATTCATGGTAGAATACTGATTAGAGGATTGCTCTGTGGTATGGATAAGTGATTTGTCACCAGTGTTGCAATTTGTTATGGAGGAGCAAATGTTAATGAATCTAGTCAGGGTAGAGATGTTTTAGTAGTGCAAGAAAACTTCTACTGAGTTTGTGTTAGGGAAGCAAAGGGCATTGGTGAGTAGTTGGTTTCATAATACTCAGGTGTAGTAAAATCCTATGTATATTGAATTCAAGTGTCATAATTTTAGGATGTGAAGTCACTATTTATAATCACTATTCACAATCACTATTCATGGTGATGTGGATGGTTATTGATGTGGTTTATGAGTGATGTGTTTGATTGGTGATGTGGCAAGGGCCCATGGAGGGTATCCCATGAGTGATCAAGTTGATGTGATGGGAGTGGGGTGTATCACTTCACCAAGGCACATGGGTTGTCCTTGGTAGTCACATATGGGTTTTCACATGGTGCAAAAGACAAAAGGGATGGTGTGGGTTGAATTTTTAAGGGACCCCAAGATTACCATTTGTTGATATCGTCAAAATATTATTACAAGCATCTTTTGGACTGATATGGTCATATGGAGAATGAAGATAAGAAAAATACTATAGTATATTGACCTCACATGTGTGTGGTAGACAATGGTTTTGGAGCCACATGGAGGTTGCACATGTTATATTATAAAGTGAATATGCCTTGAATACTTTTGCACATGAAGACAACAACAACACTATAGATCACATGACATCCCACTAAGTGTGGTGCATTTTTTCCACTATTACATTATCTATCATCTTTCTCATATTTTTTTTGTAAATACTATAAATCATAAATCTCTCAATTGTATTTCTCATCTTGTTAGAGGATCCATGCAAGCCTTGGGCTTGCATGCTTGAAGATTGGATCATGTAGGCTAGTTTTGTTTTGGTTCATAACCTAAATGCTTCAGGTGTAAGCATTGAGTGCTTGGTTCTTAGAACTGAAGGAGTTGCTATGGAGGAGTTTTTGTAGAAGAGAGTTTGATGTGATTTTGGACCTACTATTTTTCCCATGGTTTTTCCTTGCACATTGAAAAGGTTCCACATAATCTCTATGTAATGTGTCCTCTTATTTGTCTCTTATTTTTGTAGCTTGTTTTTTGCACTTATTTACTTGCACTTTAATATATAGCTCATTCATCTAACATATAGTATCAGATATTTATTCATAACAAAGATTTCAAATAAGATTCCATACAAGGTAAGGGACATTGAAAATAAGAGTGATAAAAAGGCCATAATCAATGTAACTTCCAAGCCATCTCTTAGATTGGTTTTATCCACTCTTCAAAATCGAATCTTCACTAACCTTTCAAAGACCCCAACACGGGTTTTACAACAAATATTGGAATTCAATGCCATATCTCCCCCCCCCCCCTCGCCCCCAACATTAAAGAGGTTGATATGACATGGCCTCTTCTAAAGTACTATGATTTTAATGCATTTTACACCTACCATAGGGCACTAGGCCATACAACAAACATATGTATAAGTCTAAAGCACAAGATATAAGATCTAATTGATTATAATTTTATTGATATGGGCACACCCACAGAGACACCAAAAGTATAAAAAAATAGAAGTTAAGGCACTAAAGATATTGTCAAATCCATTTCCAAAGCACACAACGAATGAGGTAGGGGGAACATCAGGTGTTCACTATACATATCAAGTACATGCATCACTAGCTTCATATCATGCTATTACAAATGAGGCACATCTATTATACAACATTATTAGCATGTACCATACTATAGTTCCACCTAGACCACTCATCACATTCTCAGAGTAGGAGATTATTGATGATGATATGGATTTACATACACTCTTTATAAAAGTATACATAGATCATCATCTTATCTAGAGGGTTATTTTTGACAATGGGTCAAGAATTAACATGTGCACTATGACACTCTTGCATCATTTGGGGTACTATGATTAGGATAAATTACCCAGAAACATAGTCATAAGTGGTTTTAGTGGTCATGTTCAGAGCTCCATCAGGGATATTGTGTTTCTATTACAAGTTAGACAAACACATATAGCCACTTGGTTCCTAATAGTACCTAGTGTAGGAGTGTTTGATATACTATTAGGTAGACCATGGTTACAAAAACTTTGATACATTACACAGATGCCTAAAGTACATACACATGAATTAGGTGGTCAAAGTTGAGGGTCTCCCATATGAGTATCATTTACCCATACCATAGGCAGTTATAACATAGTCACTAGTTATAATTCCATCATCATTACCAAATATTGCACAATTATTAGTTACAACTCGGAGTATAGTTCCTATGCATACATCACAGAGTTCAGTAGAGTCACCAGTGCATGTGAGTATTACTCTTATGGTATTGAAACATACATATACTCTGCCATGAAGATCATTATTAGAGATACCCCTATGTCAAAGATATGTCATAGATTATAAAGGACCTTCCTCCACTTAGTTTATGCTAAGATTAATATTATTGGGTTCTTGGGGTTCTCAACATAGGGCACCTACATCACCTTTAGCTTATTTTACCAGGTGGGTTTCTAAGACTCATACAATTCACATGGCATCATAGTCAGTGCCACAAATTCATAACACCACTACAAAGCTAGATATAGACATAAATTACTCCACACAATAGATTATGGAATCAAAGTTTCCCTTTCACTTAACATGCATGATCTTAATTCCCCTATTTTACATAGGTCATACTGATAGTGAGTATTCGATGAGACTCATTTGTTAGTATGGTTTATATACTCTTGTACATACTTTTTTCTCTCTTGTTTCTTGTACATAGTTAATTTTCATTTGCTTGTACATAACTTATATCTAAAAATTACAAAAATAACATAACATGTCAAAACACAAAAGCATTCAAATATTACTAAAAAATCACAAGATTTATAGATTGTATGCATTTCTATGTTTACATTTCTTTTATTTTTTAGGCATTACATATGCTATATATAATAGTATAGTTGGTTTTATCATACATATATACTTCACTTGTTATTATTGAGTGATTTTAGACTACATATAGGACTCAAGTCCACTACACTGATCCAAACTTGCTATCATCTACCTATTAGGGGCATATACACCAATCCAGGTTTATTCATTTAATACATCCACCCACTTAGGGGAATCTTATACACAGTTTTTATTATGAGGTTCTATCCTTACATTCTATACATTCTAGTCTCAACATTGTTATATCTTGATATTGATCATTGCTACTCAGATATTTTTTTCCAACTATCACTAGTTAAACTTAGCATATGTACATCCTAACATTTACACAAATTTGGAATACATTCATACATACTTTCATTTCTAGTTTTCTTAGTTTAGATTTGATTATGTTTCCTATGCTTTTTCTATTTGAGGGAATTTGAATATGCCATTGCTATTTGGCTCTATGCCACTTCTATTTATGTATGCCTTAGGCATATGCCCATGTCCCTTATTTTTTCTTTCTTGATTGTGTATGCGAACATTTGAACATGTCCTTCTATGTGGCTCAAGCTAAATTGCTTGTTACTTGCATATGTGGACATTTGAACATGTCCTTGCATGTATTATTTTATTAGATTTAGTGACATGTGCCCATGTCTCTTGTATTGTGTCCCCTTAGCTTATTATTGCATGCCTCATGTATTTTGTATGTATATTTTATTGTACGCATCATGGCCATGACACTTTTATTTTCTTGTTACACACACTAGTTTTCAATGCCATGAGGGACCTCATGCATCTACCCTTCGTACTTGGGTGCCATGATGGACATCATGCCCCATTACCCTAGGTAACTACTTAGATTTTTTTATATACACATTGAGTACATCTATCTTGACACCCTTGTCCGATTCTAGATACAACATATATATTACACTACATACTTATACTTATATTCTCTTACATTTTGATGTTATATTTACACATTGTATTGGATTATCATGCATTTATCATAGATGCTCTGGCTAACACATTTTGTAGAGATATTTAATTTGAGGATAGATTTTTCATAGGTCAACAACTACCCTAAAAGTAAAGGGCATTCACAAGGATTTGTCATAGATATCCGTTTCCTACATTGCATTCACATATCTTTTTTATCACATGGGTTTAGTTTCAGGAAATCAGACACAGGTAAGACATAGGAAAAAATAGGGACTTGAAAATAAGTTCAAAGACTTAGATTTTAGATCAAATAAGCATTAGCACCCAGATTGGGAAATTAGTGCCACTTGGAATTATTGTTTAATACATGACACTACTGTCTAGTAGGCCTAGTTTTAGGGTAGTTCAGATTAGCCAAAATAGTACAGTAAGTACAACATAGGTTTGCATAAATATAACTATAGGTTTGATAGTTATGCTCAAATTTAGCTCTTATTTACACTAGTTTAACTCAAATTCATATTAGTTACTTAGATTCAGTGAATCATGCATGGCATGATCATCTCCACATTCAATTTAGATACATACATATAGTTATTACACACTCAGTCCAAAATCAATATACTTAAATATCAAATTGGGGCTATGTACATGGCACATAGTTTCAATATGATTAGTTACACACAAGTTGATTAGATGGAATAAAAAACTCCATGCCATTCTCTAAATTATATACACTTTCTATCATATTCCAGGTTGTCACCAATTTCATGCCTTACTACATATGCAATGGTTGGCATGCATGAGTGGCCCAAAACTACCTAATGTATTTGAGTGGTTGTGGACCTTACATACATAGTTATATATAGTTATTTAAACATTTAACTATTTGATCACTATGTATACACACACACATAGGTTGTCACTAGGTTCATGCATTGGTTCACATACCTAATCTCTTTACTCAGCTTTATTTAGTTTTTTTATTCAACATAGTCTTTTACTTTTGATATCTCTTAATTAAGGATTAAATTATGCATGTTTTATTATAGGTTATGCTTTAGATCATGCTTCACATACACAGACCCGAATTCACATACATAGACCCAACTTCACATACTCAGACTTAGCTACACATGATTCATTTCATAAGTAAGACCAAGTATGCTTCTTTTTCCTTTATACTAGTCATTTCACTTTATTGCATTTCTAGCATAAGGGGGGGGGGCAAAGGTAATCACATAAAAGTGGTATTTGGATGATAAGATTTTTGCTTGAGATAACCTATTCTTAGCTTAGAACTAGACCTATAATAGAGCCTTTATCAAAATTTTACAACCATTGTGTGGACCACAAACATCTTTAGATAGCTAAAACATAGTCCCAGACATATATTCCCATATCCTAGCCCTTCATGCCCAATAGCCTACCAATTGGACACTAGTGCTACATTAAGGAGACTACAGCCACATGGTACTAGTGTTCCCAACATGGTACTACTTTTCCTTGCTCTAACTCTCTCAAATAGATATATTTTTAAATGTATGACCCTCCTAAGGTTGGCCTAAACACATTTTAATACCCACACAACCTATAAAACACTATAAATACAAGACTCTTATACCTATATCCACTAGATGGAAAATAGATGTAAAAAGCCTATTCAAACAAGAAACGAGTGGAGAAAAATCAAGGTTATTAATCCCTATTCTACCCTACTTATGTATACTACCATATACAATTGCCTTAAGCCTATATTTCAAAGATTTCTAGTATTAAGCACACTCAAGACATTGAAGAACACTATCATTATAGTATTCACTTGCACTTGAACCAAGCACTATGTGGGAGAACTACATTAGGATTCATCCCTCCTCAGAGTATTGGTATGTAGGAAACTCTTTTTATAATGAGGTGTTGAGGATGTCCAGCTCATCCTACTAATGAACACATATTTTTATGTCATACCATAATTGCAAGGAAGATTAGGGTTTGAAACATAAATCACCTATTATAGGCATAATATAGAGTTCCAAATTTTATGCACGTAGGAACATAACCTAGGAACATAGGTGTAGATTCACCTTGAATTTAGGAATAGTCCTACATAGAGGACACTAGCACCATTTTCAGGACACTAGATCCACATGGTGATACTATCCAAGTGGCACGTTACTATCTAGGGGGAGATATAAATCAAGGATCCTATTGACAACACTCAACCCTATTTGTAACCCAATTTTTAGCACTCAGATCTTTTACAATAGGTGTTTTCCATATGAGTCTATATGTGTACATATTTATTACTATTTTTAGAAATTCAAAGCAAGTCAAATTCTATAACAAATTAGTGGTTATTTATTGCATATTAATTCACTAATTTAGACAACCCAACCCTTTAATATAAAATAAGATTTATATAGCTAAACCCTAAGAGTTTAAAATAGATTTAAATAAAGAGAGCAAAGGAGTACACCTATGTGTCGATGTAACCATGTTTCGCCTTGGTAATTTGTATTGGTAGAGATGTTTCCTAGCTAAAGAATTAGAAAGAGGTTCAAAGCTAAACCTTGGAGATGTAAAAAGGAGAATTGGAGGGTGATCATGCCCCCAATTTAGTATAAAGATTAATTATGTCAAGTCCATTAAGATCATATAATCATAATCACATAACTCAAGTGTATCAATTTCTCATATAACCAATCTAATCAATTTAGCCAATTTAGATTATCTCGCTTGAGTCAAATGGTATAACCATATCAACCCACAATAATAGAATAATAGTGCAACATCCATTGAGGGTACAAAATCTTGATTGCATTAATAAAAAAGAGCTAACTACTGTAGTAGATAAAAAACTCAAATGATGCATTTTGGTAAGGTCAATGCACAAATGTATGTATAATCTGAAAGTGTATTTATAATTTAGTGTATGTACACCATAAATATATCTTAAGTTGAATTATATTTCAAAATTTAATTTCTAGTTTATAACATGTGTATAATATGTATCATAAATCTAAAAAATTATGTCCCAAATATGTTCCCAATGCATATAATTCTATCCCAAATGTGTATTTGAATCATGTCAATGGTGTAATCTAAATAATTTTTTTTCCATTTTGTCAATTATATGTATGTGGAGTCATGTCTTATATGGCATACCCCTACTGATATGCCACCCTTTTGAGGTGATGGAATTGCAAAATGTATAATCACCTTATCTTAAAAAGATAGAACAATTATGTTGTTTCTTTGTGAATCATTGTAGTAAAGAAGTACATAGTAGTGTCATGTTGAAGTAGATATATCAATTAATCTCACAATATGCATACATAAAAAGCCTTAAGATGTATGATATGAATCATGGCAACATATAAAAGATAAAAAAACTCAACAAAAAATCAAACACATACACAAGAGTACTCAAATGTCACTAAAAAAAGGTCCAAGGAGATCGTAAATAAGGGTCATGTTCAAATGTCACACACTCAAGTGAAGGACATATGCAAATGTCAACACAACCAATAAACAAATAATATTTAGGGAATTGTGTTGAACAATCAAGAAATGTGTTAAAATGTTCCACAAGCAAGGCAAAGAAAAAATATGAAGCACACTCAAGTATGCTAATATAAATAGATGAAGTAATGAGATATAAACAACTAGCATAAGCATGCCATACTAGTACATGAATACATGTGTTATCAAAATTTTATGTAAAATAGCATATCAAATACATTGTGTAAGATATATAAGCTCAGTAATATAATGAAAATTGATCATAAGATAATATAACCTGTGTTAGTCATGATTATATAAAATCAAGATGCCCCCAATGTAGTGTATAACATTGGAAGAAGAAAGGTATAACTATATCATTAGAATGAAAAATTATTAATATTTTCACTAAGTTTTAAAACACAAGTAAAACGATCACAAATATGAAAATCTACAACTAAGACCTCATGAGCAAAATAAACAAATGAGACAACAATGCTAAGGATTCAAATAAACATGATGCAAACCTTCATTGGAATTCATCTTTGATGGTATTTGGCTCAGATGTAGCTTTATATGGCCTTTATCAATTTCAATTTCATGAGGGCATCTCCATGAAAGCTATAAACGTTGTTGAATTGATCACACGAAGAAGGTTGATGAACAAGTTAGCTCGATAAAATGTCAAGGCTTTGTTATATCACTTGAACATGATGAATTTCAATGCAAAGAGGTGTATTTATAACAAATTCATGTCAAGGAGGACCCTTCATCTTGAAATCAAGATGAATGGTTACAAAATATTCCTCAAGAGTGCATATGGATCAACACATGGATCAATGATGTGAATCCTTCATCTTAGTCGAGATTAAGGGTGGGGGATGAGCTTTAAAAATATCAAATGAGAATGACTGTAAGCCCTTCATTTTCTTTCCAAGATGAGGGGTGGAGGATTCTCCTCAAAATTTATTTTTGAGAGTGCATTTAAAACACTTCATCTTGTTTCTAAGATGAAAGGAGGAGAATCATTCCCAAGAAAGCACATAGATCAACCATGTGGGCCCTTCATCTTAATTCCAAGATGAAGGGTTGAGGATTCTCCTAAATTATTTCATAAGATGTATTATGGGCCCTTCATCTTGTTTCCAAGATGAAAGTTGAATAATATTCTTGTACATTAATTCACTTATCAATTTAATTAGCTCCCAAAATAATATTCCATAGGATCTCAATATCCTTTCCTTTCCATGAAGAAGCCCACTTGGAGGGAAAAAGAGGAATTTATTAATTACAAGATATTTATAATTTTATTTACAATAAAATTATAATTAGAAGAATGATTTAGAGAAGGGGGAATAATAGAGTTAATTGATCAGAAAAGGGGTGATTATTGAATTAATTTAAATGGATAATTTGATTAGAGGATGATAATTGAACAAAAAATGATAACTGAACAGATCTAATATAGTGAGTTGGTTCACCTAAAGATGCCTCAAGGTGAATTTAAACATGTATATTAGATGAACATATGATTTTGGACAAGATTATGTGAAATTGATGAAGTCATTTTATTGTGCAATTAGACATGAAAGTGATAAAATTAGAGTGTCTACATTCTCCCCTATTTGAAAAAGAGTTGTGAGATGTAGATGAAGTAATGAATTTTCAAAGAATAAAGAGTTATAAAAATAATCATAGAGTAAAATTTGATGGATGTTAGATTTTGAAAAAAATTGCTAAAAAATACTGGCAAATAGGTTCAAATATGCCCTAAAGCAATGCTTGGTAAGACATGGATGCCCCCTTAAGGGGAGACTCAAAAAAATATTTGGTCAAGTGAACCCTCAAAATGATGAAAGAATAGTGAGTTACACATAATATTAGGAACATGTATGAAAATGCATCTAATAATAGGAACATGCATGAAAATGCATTTAATTAGGAATATGTATGAAAATACAACTAAGATTAGGAATAGATTAATGAGGGTGACTAAGAACTGATTGAATAGAATGAATAGATCATTATGAACAAATTAATCATATAGATAGATATGTATGTGATTGATGGAATTTACATGGTAACCATTTTGAAACTTGATTTTTTAAATTACACATGATAATATGCATCATAATCTAATAAGGATAATGATAACATTCATTTTTCAAAATTCATAACAATTTTAATTTAAAATGCAAATGTTTACAACTTAAAATAATATATGGAAAATCAAACTTTAAATGTATAACATAATGCACTTAAATCAATTCTAATTTAAATACAATTATTCACAACTCAAAATCATGATATGAATAATCAAGATTTAAGTGGAAAACATAATGTACTAAATTAAGGCACATGAGTAACAAACAACATACTAATAATCAAATAAATAATCAACACACGAACACAAGAAAAAGCAAGTAAATATGCAATTCAAAAGTTGGTGTGTGTGATAATAAGGCATTACTATTTGAAACCAAGGGTAGGACAAAATTATCATGACCAAAAAGGGAGGAAATATAAGAATAAGGAAGGGGTGTCTAAGCTAACTCCAAATACCCCAAGCAATTGGATACTACCTACATAGTTCCATGGACACCAGATCCAACATGGAATTCAGGCCAAATGCAGTTTTCCCAAAGATTTGGGATTGAAGAAAAGTGGTGACAACATAAAAATATTCATTATAGAATAAAAATAGGGTAGGAGATCATTAAATAATGAGTTGATATAAGGAACAAGCTTTCTAAAATGACAATATATATGCTCATAAAACATTGAGAGCATGGGACAAAAGATGGTCAAGCTGAGATAAAAAAACTGATCATTGCCTAGATAGTCCAATTAGACCTCAAGCCAGTGTAGTTTGATCATAAATTAAGTATATAAAATGATAATTATGATCAAGCACAAGAACGTGAACAATTTGAGATATAATGGTTAAGCTCGCAAAACGATAAGATTGTGAAATATGAACTTGTAAAATGGCAAGAGCGGTGAATTATATTATAAAATGGTAAGAATGGTGAATTATCTTAAAAAATGGAAAGAGCGTGGAATTATATTTCAAAATGGTAAGAGTGTGGAATTATATTACATAATGAAAAGAGTATGGAATTATCTTGAAAAATGGCAAGAGCATGGTATTATCTTGAAAAACAACAAGATTGTAGAAGTAACCAATGAGGTAATTTAGGATGTACCACTTAAATATAGTCAACTATAACACAAATTGAGTAACAAGGTAGTAATGAATTACTTGTGTGACATTATAGCTAGCTATCTTAACACATTTGGTTTTATAAGGCTAAAATAACATGGTAGGTTTATTAAAATTAAAAAAAATAGTAAAGATATCTACATGTAGATTTAAAACTAGGAGAAGAGCCTGTGCAAGAGTAATATGTAGTTTATTATGGGCTATGTAAAGAAATTATAGTACAAGAGATAGAAGGCATTGTTTATAAGTAGAGAGGTGTGTATACAATTTAATTTATTATGGAAAGTGAAAAGTAGACATTTCTTTTTCTTATAAACAAAGAGTCATCCTATCATGAGAATAGGTTTTGAATTACAAATAAATTTATAAGTATACTCCTTTTAATTTATACTTAATAATCTTGAGGTTTGGAATCACAAGTTTTGATGCTAATGTTATAGACTATTTTCCTGCTCACCCTCCTCTACATAGAATACACAAAAAATAAATTGACCACCTTTCCATAGATTATCGTTTATAAGGTTTGGGATATACTTATGTGTATCCTAATAAATCCATCTTGTTACCAAGTTATAGTTTATTAAATCTTGTTATATTATACCTAATTTAATGGCCATGTTAGTCAGTATCTTAAGAATTAGTCCTAAAAGTTAAAAATAACATCATATAAATAGTTATGTTGGTCAGTGTGGTGGTTTAGCTATATATTGTCATGTTCATGGTTTTGGGGTGTGAACTTATTTCTTCATTGCATGTATAATCACACCTTGTCTTAAGGTTCCTAATGCATGTGGATTAAAACCCTTGAGTTCTAAGGATGGATGTGGATATTTTTTGTGTTTTTTACCTAATTAGGGTAAATCTAAGCTATAAAAGGACATGTATTGATGGTTTTAAATTCTTACTATTCTAGATTAGATAATGTTACATTGGTTCTATTTAAATTTAGTGGACACAAGGCCTTGTTGGTCATGAATCACTTGTGGATCACTTAATTAAATATTTCATATTTGCACTTTTGTTTAGCATAGGTAATTTAGAGCCTTAGTATAGGTTGTTAGTTGAGAGACTCAAGTTCATTTCTAGTTTATCTCATTATTAAGCTCACAGTGAATTTTATATTCTCTATCATCTTGTTGTATTATTGATAAGATTTTAGCCTTGATTTTCAGTTTAATTATTGATTAGGAAAATTATTATTATGGCTAGGAGATGTTATGCTAATGTTTAGTTGTCTACTTCATGTGTTTTTGGTTGGTCTGTAGTTGGGCATATCTGCTTTAAGAAAGTTTTATTTTAAGCTTCCAAGATTTATCTTTGGGACTTTGTACCAAGTTATGGGATCCTATCAAAACCATTTACTTACCCTTCTAAAAAAACATTATATAAATGAAATAATTATATGTTCCATAATATCTACCAAATTAAAGACGAGATAGAGAAGAGGAATAAGAAGATAGAAAAAGCTAAGGGGATGTGCAAGCTATTAAGGAGAGATTAGAACATGTAGTTTCAAAAATCAAAACTAGTGTCAATAACTACACTCAAAATTTCAAAACCCTTAGGACAATAACAAAAGGAAAAAAAAGACGGATATATAGGAAGGGCCTAGTAAGAAAACCAAAGAAAAGAAGTAGAAGTAGGAGGTGCAGTTAGAGGATCCTAAAGATGTATCCTTTAAATATCAAATTCAAAACTTGAGGGATGACTGCAAAGTGGTGGAGGGCATGCCTGATCTTGCAGACCACTAGTTGTCTTCTCCTAGGGTTTTTGGATAAAATTTTATTGATCGCATGTGTCTCTTTCCATGTTATTTTTCTATAGTTAAGCCTCATTAGTTTTCTGACCTAACATGTCTCTTGTTTATCTTGTTTCTTGTTTTAGTCTCACCTTATATTTGGGTTTTATTGTAACAAGGTTTTGGGACCTTTTAAATACCATAGTTTACCTTTTATAAAAAAGGCACAAGTTGGGTTAAAATCAAACTAAATTTAATCCAAATATGGATCCCAATGTAATAGTTATGTTTGCTAGATATTCCCATTATTCCCAATTTATGTAATTCATGATTGTAAGACACTTAATGTTAAAACATCAATTCAAAAAAATTACAGTGGTAGAATAAGTATGAATATGATTTGGACATTTTCATAATGGTGAAGTCATCATTTATTAGCTCTTGAAACTAAGGGGTTTATCATAATAGAAAAACCATGACTATATGAAAGGTGGTGGTTGTAAAAACACCACTACCAATTTTTTTAGGTGATTATTTTGTAACCACCATGGAAGTTATGTAACTACCTAGTGGTTTCAATATTATAAATTTACACACACTGGGATTTCATCATGAGACAAGGCATGATAATGGGAACAATTGATATGTTTCCAATTCTTAATGATGGTTTTTTTGTGTTTCTTGTAGACTTCAAAGTTGAAAGAGTATAAATAAAGGTCTTGTGAAAGTCAAGAGACATAAAATAAGTAGTGAGTGGTCGTGGATTTGGATCCACATTGTGAAATTACAAGTTTAGGTATTTTTTCATGTATCTCATTGTTCTCCTAGCTATTAGTGGTTGTTAAGTGTTACGACTGTTTAATGAGGTGTTATAAGAATTTGAAAAGCATTTGTGTCCAATATTTGGATAGTGTAGTAATGAAATATTTGTCCATGAAGTCTAATAAGTCCATGTAACTTGTATATGTTCATAACTATATAGTGGGAAGGACAATTTAGTTGACTCACCCACTAGAGTTATTTACACGTTGGGTTTTCTCTTGGACATATATTTTTTCTATGTGCATTGTGTTGTCTTATGTTTTCTATCTATTTATTATACTAGGATTTAATTTAAATTCTAACACTTCATACATATACTTTTAAAATAAAAATAACTTATAATAGTGATCATTAATTCATTTTTTGATAATATAAGGTGGCAAAACCAGGGGCCAAACCCTTACAAACAATAAAGAAACCACAAAGGCAATCAGTACAAACGATGCCTTATGATAGAAACGTCACATTAAGTGAACCAAAAGACATAGCAAAACCAAAATTAAAACAAATATAGGAATTAATGAGAGGCAGAGTATCCAAAAAAACAAGAACTAAGGAGGCCAGATCTCTCCTTACTTAAACATAGATTTAATGATGTCATCCAATTTCTCAGTGTTCTCCGCATTGACAGCTGAAGCAGTAGCACCCAAAATTTAGTGTGAAGTTTAACCATTAATTCATGTTATGTTATGAAGTTAGAAGAATTTATGCTGGTGAAGTTTAGTGTGAAATATCAACCAAGTTAATAGATCAGATTGGTATTAGAGTAAAGTTTTCCTTTCAACCATAAAATGTTTCTAACACTTTTTTTAAGATGTGTAAGTTTGTGTTCCATTATAGAGTTTAGTTTCATGTGACCTATGTTTAATTTTATGCATGTTACCCAAGAAACAAGTGCTAGTGGAGAAGGTGACTTAGTTCCCTTGCAAGATAAAATATCCTTAAGGAAGTGGAACAGATAAAACGTGAGAAGCATGGGACATTATAATGAAGGAGATGCTCATAAATCCAAATAAAAAATTTGGAAGTTGGAGGATGTTATTGTTATTATGTCCATTTCCATGAAGAAGCTTGATTAGTTGAAGTCCATCATGGGGATTATGATGGAGAAGTTTGGGGTCTCTATGGATGTGTTGAAATCAAATGATGACACTCTTGAGCATGAGAAGGTGGAAGAAAATCTCCTTGACAACCAAAACCCAACTCCAATCAAGGATAAGGCAAAGGTATAAATTTAGGAATATGAAGGATAGGTGATTGTGATTTTATTTTAATCATTTTATAGCTCAACTTGAGGTGTAATTTAGTTTACATCAGATTAATGAATATCAACAAATTGTTTTTACAAGGTCAAAGTTATCTAAACACGTATTAACTTGGTTTGAGAGTTATGTTCTTTTTTTGGTTCTAAATAAGCTACCACCCCATAGTAAGTGGGATGAATTTAAAGTTATTATTAAGAAGAGATTTTATCCTATTTATTATTAAGAGGAAAGATCTATTATGTGTAAATATCATAGTCAACAACCAAAACAAAGTGTGAAATATTTTAATAGTACATTTAAAAAGCTAGTAGTTCAAAAGGGTAAAGAAAATTTTTATTATGACATCCTAATGAATTATTTTTGGGTATTTCACAATCACCTAAGGATGTCAGTGTTACTTTCTAATCCCAAGGATCTTGGTGATGCTTGTTTTCCATCTCATTACTTAATATGGATGAATACAAGGGTTTACGTTTCTCTTTAAATGGTATATAAAGTAAGTTTAAAGATAATTTTGTTGCTAATAAATAATGTGTGAAAATTTATGGGCACTAGAATCTTAATGGTCATACTGATGAGACTTTTTGGAAGTTGCATATGGAATTACATCCCTTTAGGAACAAGAGGAAGAATAAATTTATGGTCTTAGTTATATAAAAATAGTATGGGTGTAACTAAGATGGGGAAGAGAGGATGTTTTAACCTCCATTCAAGGTAAGGTATGTCTAGGAAATGATGCTCAACAAAAAGGTGAACCTTCTATGCTTTTATATATCAAAATTCAAATTAATAAGACAAAGGTCGATTCTCTATTTTAGTCATACTATCAATAAAATTTAACTAGTAAAGAGATGATAGAGAGATAGGTTGAAAGTGTAAAATCATCCAAATATTTATACATTATGATGGGTCATACATGGAGTAGAGATAAAGGTATTCATGTAATGTAGTGTCAAGTTTATAATAAGTGAACATTTCATTTACAAGGTAGTTGTGGATGAAGTACCAATGGATGTTTGTGGCATAATATTTGGTAGACACTACATGTATGTGAGTGATACATTCTTCATGAGAAGGGAAAATCAATATTAGTTGGTCAAGGATGTGAAGAGCTACATTATTCACTCCTGTGAAGGGAAATATCAAATCTTGTTGGTAGGCATAGATCATTGTAATAACATGTTCAATACTAGTGGAAATATGTCTTTTTTGATTTTGAAATAAAGGGGATATATCAGTGCAACCCTTTGTAATGCATATCTACTAACCAAGAGCATAAGTTACTACCTAGGTGTCTTCTATATATTTATAATATTCAACTTGATTTGATAGAAATAAATCAACCACGTAAATGGAATGAAAAGGTTAAAATTGGAGTTCACAAGATGCACCTCTAAGAGAGTGAAAGTATGTGGGGACAAATATAACACCTATTTAGGAGCTAGATAACACCTATTTAGGAGCTAATAAGATGCCCAAGGCCATACTGGTAGGTGGGCCTAGGTGACATATAGTGGGCCCAGAGCTAAGTTTTTAAAGCTTTTGTGGATTGAAATTAGGGATCCATGATATAGATATGGATCCCAATGTACTAGCTATGTTTTTTTAGATATTTCCACTATTCTTAATTTGCATAATTCATTCTTGTAAGATACTATTGTAAGACACTTCATGTTAAAAAATCAATTTAAATAAGTTGTAGTGGAAAAATTAGTGTGAATATGATCCAAACATCTTCAAAATGGTGAAGTTAATGATTTTAAGCTCTTCAAACTAAGGGGGTTTTAATAGATAGCAGAATTACCACTATTTTTAGGATGGCAATTTTATAACCATCTTGGTGGTTGCATCACTACTGGTATTTGTAATTTGTAGTTGTTTAACTATCCCAACATTTATTTAACCACCCCAAAATTTTTGAAACTACCTATCTACATACACCCAAAATTTTACCAAGGTAAGGTAAGAGAATGGAAATGGTTGAAAATGTTTCCAATCCTCAACAATAGTTTGTTTGAGCTTATTGATAGACTCCAAATTTGAGAGCATAAATACAAGTCTTATACAAGGAATAAGACATCAAATAAGTAGTGAGTGGTCTTGGATTGGATCTTCATTGTGGAATTGTAAGTTTTGGTCTTTATTCATGTATCTAATTATTCTTTTAGTTGTTAGTGGTTGTTAAGTGTTGGTACTATCTAGTGAGGTATTTTAAGAAGTAAAAAGCATTTGCATGAAAGATTTATATGGTATAGTAATGAAATATATGTCCATGAAGTCAAAGAAGTGGTATTAAATTATACATTATTAGAATTACATAATGGAAAGGGGTGTTGAGTTGACTCACCCTTTGGAGTTTTTCAAACATCATGTTTTCTCCATGTCATTTTTTATGTTTTATGTTCTTTGTGTTGTCTTATTATTTCTCTTTATTCATTATAGTACACTATATTTTCAATTATAACACTACCTTTATTTTAACAATAAAATAGCTTAGAATAATAGTCATTCAATTATGTTATGTTAGGAGGTTAAAAAGATCAGTGTTGGTGAATCTTAGTTTAGAATATCCACCTAGTTTATGGATCAAAATATGACTTGAATTTTTCAACATATATTTTCTTATCACTAGATTATACTTTTAATTTTGATTAAGTGAGGCTCTTTGTTCTATAATAAATAGCTATGACATTCACATCTTCTAGTTTGTTGGTTTATGTAAGACTAAAAGAATTGCTAACATTTGAAGATATTTCCTTGGAAACTCTTGTCAAAATGTTGAATGTATGTTGAAAGGAAAGAGGACATCTAATTATTAAATAAACAATCTATTTAAATCTACCAATGAAACTACAAATAAAAATACTAAATATTTAATTGTATGGATAGATGTACCATACAAGGTTGCATTTACTAAAGTATGTATTGAAGTTGGAGGAGTAAATGAAAATTTTGTATACTTATCAATGTTTGTTGTATTATATAAGTGATAATTTATTGAAATTTAACACATATTGACTTTCAACATGAAATAAGAACTAGTTTAATCTCTACTAATAAAAAGTTTTCAAACAAGGTCCTTTATTTTTTAGCTTATATAACCTACAAAGAACACTTATGTTAGTTTCCTCTAGTGAGGCTTTCAATTACAAAGAACATTTGAATTTGTGAGTTATCCCTGTCATGGTAGAGGGTTTGGGTCTAGTTATAGTAATGGCTTGCCATGTCTAGGCACCTAGCATCATATTAAATTATGGTACATGTCATGATAGTTATGATACTAATACATGAAAGAGATATAATATTCATAAGAAAAAGGAGAAATAATAAATGAAATATTGCAACCCATATATTATCTAAGTTTATCACCTAATATGGCTTTTTAATCCATCTAAATATATGAGTATATTTAATAAATCAACAATAGTTTTAAAAATTGGTTTTTAAACCTATTGAAGAAAAGCATGTGGTAGAATCATCCAAAAAAAATTGTACATATCCATAAAAGGATTAAATAAACATCAAAATGATTAAATCAATAGTGTGAAGTTTTTTTTCTAGTATGGAGTGGGCCTGCATTATTGATGTACATACCTATCAAAAGATCCAATATATATATATAAGGGAATTTTTACACAACATTGACAAGAATCAATGAGTATTATATATACATACCTAAAAATATTGTGCAATTTCTTGAATGATCCTCTAGAAAGGCACCTTCTAGATTAGGAGCTTGGTATTATTCTGATACTTATGAATTTCACTAAAGCCCAATAAAAGTATAAAGAAATAAATTAACTCATAAACATTCAACTATTAAAATCATAACATAACTTAGAATACCCTACATTAAACTCACAAAAATGGAAGTACCACAAGTATACAATATTTGTGTGGTTTTTTTTTACTCCAATTTTATGGGGGTAGTTTTGTGAGTATCCTACAATAGAAAATAAGAAGCCATAAATATTTCCTCATCCACAATGTTACAATGGAAACTAAGAATACATAAATAGCTCCTTATCTTAAAATGATACAATAGAAAATAAAGAAGTTTTGAATCCCTCCTCATCCTATAATGTCATAGTTGACCCTGCCTATCATGAGATTTTTTAATGATAGTTACTTATTCAACAAGGACCATGTAGCGCGTAGTCCTTGCCTTTAGAAATATAATTATTATGGATTTATGATGATGTTTGGAACTATCTCAAATTGTTCAAAAGCACAGTTAACATATCAATCACTAGGTAAAATAGAGGAAAGTGGTGGCACTTTATTCAGAAATAGAGAAGCTTATGTATTATCAAAACCTTTGGTGCATATAAATTTGCAATATAAGCTCAACACAAAAATCAATGGTAGAAGCAATGGATATTATATGATAGAGTTTTGAACATGTTAATAGTAACATACTATATCATTCGACATTTTTTATAATACTTAATTAGAGAGATTTATTTGTATATTATGTTAAGACTACCTAAGTGGGGTTAAAAAAGGAATAGTTTTTTTGTGTATCATGTTTTGTTTGGCATGTGCCAAAATGCATTACTAAAAGTAAACATAGTAAAAATGTTGGTTGTTTTTAGTGTCTTGTAGATTTAATTGTAAGTTGCTTATCCTACAACACTTGGAAATAAACCAATTGTTTCCAATGTTGCATTGGATATTGGGACTTGGTGGATTGATGAATGCAAATCTAGTAAAACATGTATATAGCTAAAGAAATGATGAATTTATAAGATCTTATTTATTATTTGACATAAAAAAAAAAGATTAACCATGCTTTTAACTATAATTATTCAATGATATCCAAGGTTATTAGCAACACATGTGCATTTTTGTACATTTTCATAATCTCATTCTATCAATGTAGTGGCTTGTTCTTGCATGTGTATTAAGAATTGTTTGTGCTTTAGTTTATTGCAATTTTGAAATGTACACTTTATTCAATAATCATAAATAAATTTTTTTATTTTATCTTCATTTAAATTAGTGTTATAAAACATTGTGTTTAATTATCTTAATTTAGGATATAGGTTTGTGGAATACTATTTTGTTACTCTAGATATGAAATTATAATATTATAGTAATATATATGTATATTTTTTATTAAAATAATAATTAAGAAAAAATTGATCATACGTTGATTTGAAAGGCCATTGGACAAAATATTTATGGTGAAATTGAATTAGTCATATCCAATGGTGCTAACCAATGAGTGTCTAATGTCTTTGACAATATGTATGGGTATTGTGAATGGTGGAGATGTATGTTGGAAAATTTGATAATACACTAAACTTTTAAGGGCTCTATGCTTTCACAATTTGGGACTCCTTAATTTTTTTAAGGCCCTTCCATCTATTATTTCATTAGGATATCATGTGTTGAGAGTGTCTTGGATGTGTCAAGACCCCCATGTGTGCAAGATGTTACCATATGGTAGCATCCTAGGTGCCCTGATGTCGGGAGGCCAACAAATTTATTTAGACCCCATGATACATGATGGCACCTAGAATTCTTCCACGTGATAATATCCTATAAATATAGGTGGTCAGAGATGACTGGGATGTGTTGAGACCCAAGATGTTGCCACGTTGTAGCATCCTACACATCTTGGTATTGGGATGTCACTATAATTATCTAGACACTATGTCATGTAGGATGCTACTACATGGTAGCATCCTACATACCTGAGTGCCTAAAGATGACTAGGATGTCCCAAGACTTTTGGGTGCATGCGATGTTTCCATATGGTAGCATCCCATGAATTTGAGTGCCCAAAAATAACCTAGATGTGCAAGGGACCCAAGATGCTACCACATGGTAGCATTTGATGCATTCAGGTGCTAGGAGGACATTGTACTTATCTATACCCTAAGATACATGGCATGTTATGATGTGGTATCTACTTGAGACTATTGGGAACCCAAGATGTGGTAACAACCCATGTATCCAAGTGCTTGGAGATGACCTAGATGTGCAGGGCACTCAAATTGCCATGTGGTAACATCCTGCACAACTAGTTTCTCAGAGGTCACTAGACTTGTGGGAAATTTAGGGCATATAGATGGATATCACCACTTGATTTACCTAAGATTTTCATACACTAAAATTTAATCTAAATCATTAGGTGAGTGGGATTGTGACACTTGGCACTATACCAACCTTTTGCTCACCCAAGAGTCTTTTTTAGAAATCTATAAGTAAAATAAAAGCCTCAGGATAATGAGTTGTTGTTGAGCATCATAAGACCTTTTATAAAACTAAATTATAATTCATATTTCACTTCTCTTGGGGGATCCAAGAGAGTGAGTGAATGTCATATGGTAGGATCTGGTGACTCGATAGGTATTTGAGAAAAAAGTGGAATTTTTTTCAAGTAAATAATAACGTATATAAGATAAAACACAAAGCAACAACACTTTGACAAACACATAACTTAGTATGAAAGAGTTAAAACCCAACATGATTTTGGATTAAACAATAAAACTTCATGAATCATTAAAATTTTAAAAAAAAAACTTCAACATACATGCAAGAAATAAACCAAAGGTTGGAGATGTAACTTGAAAGGAAAAGAAAAAATAAATTAAATTTTTTATCTCTATCTAGATTGAATTGAATATGAACCAATTTTCCTTTGGCAAGCCTATTTTTGCTTTTACTGTGAAAATTCAATTACATAATAGATAAGTTGGTGTCGTTAATATCAACCACTGATCACTTGATAGTTGTCTAATTTCAGAAAGTTTCCCAAAGGCATGTGGTATATTTCCACTTATTCAAAAGACTTAACCAATTTTACAAAATTTACTAGCACCATGTATGCCTATCATAGTATATCAAGTCCTATTCAAGGTTACTCAATGAGGTAATGATGTTAGTGATGCTCTCTGATAGCAAGTCAATGAGATGATACCATGTGGCATAACCTTGTTGATCTGCCATTATGAAGAGGTCTATATTGGTGTAATGCCTTGGGTAGGAATTTGTTTGGTTTTAGAATTATTTTTTCTAAGTGCTTGTGTGTGTTTCATAGGTACAATATTTGAATTTACATATTATTTCTATATATGTTTATAATTATTTTTATTTGAACTTGTCTTTAGTTTATCAATACTGTACTTGGTTGTTATTCATGTAAAATGACTATTTTATAGGCTATCGAGGAAAAGAGATAGAAAGAAATAGAAACTAATTTAAAAATATAGACAAGAAAATGTAGAATTTTATAAATTTGTAGAGTTTCATTTTTTAAATATGTATTTATCTTTGAATTTTTATTGGTAGTAAATTTATGTCCTTGGGAAAAAAATAAACAAAAATAAATTTATGTAAAACCATATCTCAAACAAAAAATAAACTACAATTTTTTTCTCTTGTGCATGTTTTGGTCCTCTGGATTTGCATTGTATTGAATTTTTAATGATATGTTTGGATATATTTTTAAATTTTTAGATGTGACGCTAGTAAAAATGATGATTCATGGAAAAGGTATTGCATATAAAATAAGAAATGAAATTGAATCTAAAGTATTTGAGATGAGATATGGACTAGTAAAGGTCCCTAAATGAATACAATAATTATATAAAAGTGTATAAATAAACCTCAACTACATCTGGGATGTTTAGGCACCCAAAGGTGAGCAAGCTTATTGAGACCCTAGGTTACCTAAGATGATGCCACATGGTAGAATCATGGGCATGTGGGTGTTCATAGGTGATGGGGCTTATAAAGACATTGGGGGCATCGACCATGTTGCCATGTGATAAAATATTTAACATTAGTGTATGTTATAGTGAATGGCCTTCTTGAGACACTAGGGTACCTAACATGTTGCCATTTGGTATCACACTAGGTACCCATGTCCCCAAATGTGACTGGGAATATGTGATTGGACCACACCATGTAAAGTGTATACCATGGGGGGAAATATAAAAATGTTAAGTGAAACATGAAAAAATCCTATGTTGTTCTCATATATTTAAGGACACCATGACATGGAATGAAAATATAGGAAATACTGTGGGATTGATTGAAAGCAATCTAACCATTATTCTATGTTTTTATATGTTCATTTGAAGTGGATTATTACCATGTATATTGATACTAGTTTAGATGATGCTTATTTCCAGGCACTTGTTAATACATGAAGATAAGAAAATGTATTCTATAAATTTTTGATTTGACTTAAATAATCTATTTTATATACATATTATAAATGCTTCCACAACTCTGCATGTAAATTCTTGCATGACTCTTAAATTATTAGTTATGTCAATTGCATTGCATTATGCAATCTATGATTAGATATAATGGAAAATGATTATGAGATATGTCTTGAAAAATATATTATGATTTTAAAACCTTTATTTATTAATGTAGAGTGCATATAATATACATAATATAATCATGTCAACAAGCAAAGCCTAAAATGGCATCTTGGGGTTATGGTCAATTATAATGCCTCTAAGATGTCAAATAATAATTTACATTACCTGGTCTAATGAAAATTATATAAAGGATGATATGATTGCTACCATGTGTTCGTATCCTAGATGTTAATATCCATGTCAGTGACTGGCCTTCCTAAGATGTTGGGGTACCCAACATGATACTATGTGGTAGCATGTCAGGTACCTATGTTCTTGGATGTGACTGTGCATATGTGATTGGACTGCACCATGCAAAGTGTATACCATGGGGTAAAATTCAAAAATTTTAAGTGAAACATGGAAAAATCTTGTGTGTTGGTCTCATAGATCTAAAGACACTGGGAGGTGGTGCAAAAATATAGGAAAGAATGTGAGATTGTTTGAAAGCATTCTAACACATTGTTTTATGTTTCTATACATTCACTTGAAGCATATTATTGTCATGCATACTAATACTAGTTTGGATGATGTTTATTTCCAAGTACTTATTGATACATGAAGCTAATATAACTTATTCTATAAAATTTTCATCAGACTTAAAGAATCAATTTTCTATGCATATTGTAAATGCTTCCATGACTCTGCATGTGAATTCTTGCATGAATCTTAAATCATTAGTTATGTCAACTACATTGCATTATACAACCTAAGATTAGATACAATAGAAAATTATTACAATATATGTCTTAGAAAAACTACCATGACTGTAAAACCTTCATTTATTAATGTAGTGTGCATATAATATACATAATCTAATCATGTCGACAAACAAAGCCTACAATGGCATCTTAGGGTTGTGGTCAATTATAATGCTTCTAAGATGTTAAAAAGTAATGTGAATTACCTGGTCCTATGTAAATTCTATGATGGTTGATCTATAATTTTGGCCACAAGTTGAATTTCACATGTTATAAATATCAAATAATAGAAAATGCACTTCTGATATTGGATGATATTGAGTAAGATGTCATGGAGTATAATCATGTAAACTAAAAGCCAAGGGAGGAAAATTTATGTGAGGAGATAGTAGAAGAATTTATAATTTTGATAAGTGTTCTTGAGTCATGTCACTTGGGATTAATGGATGTCCTTGAAGACTCTTAAGGATTAAAATTTAAGAGGCCAAAAAATAAAAATAATAAGAGTTACTAGGGAGAATGGAATTAATATGCAGATGTGAGATTGTGATAGATAGATCAAGATTATTTATATATCACCTTTGAATATATTATCATGTCATTTTTAATGTATTCAAACCAATAGAGTTTCTTATATATATATTTGAAACAATATTTCACTTTGTTGCCAAAATGGAAATTTGAAAATTTGAATTGGTTGTAAAGGTTTTGAGGTAATTTGGTATGTTATGAAGGTCCTAGTGTATTTATAAAGGTCCTCTAAGTTCTATCCATATGTACTAAATCTGATTTTATCTTCAAATCAATGTAAATATACTCTGAGATCAATCTGGAATATATCCAATGTAGGAAAGAGGTTTAATTTAGTATGATGAATATGTGATTACTTGTAGAGAGATCTTGTTTCAAGACCAAACCAAGTTTAGACTTCTGGTTGCAAAAGATAGGTTTATAATTAGTTTAGGAGAAGTTAAAAAAACTATAAAGGATGAAGAGATTACTTACAGGTCTAAAATTTGCACATTTTAAAGTTGTAGGTTTGTGTGTGGAGAATTTGTAATTTTTTATAGGGTCTAAACTTAGTTTTCAAGGATAAATAAAAGAAAAGAAGACACTTTTTGATTCTTGATGCATTTAAAAATACTATGAACATCTAAGTTCATGATTTTAGCTTGTTATTTGATCTTATGATGTTTGTATGATGTTCCATGACCTCTAGATATTTGTTCTATAGATTTTTATACTTGAAAGACATGCAGGTTTATCATCTAGATGTTGAGAAATTGTATTCTTGTTTTTATTAAGCATGTATAAATATTACAAGGTTGTAAGACATATAATAGGGTTAAAATTTAAAGTAAAAGAGTACTCATTTGTATATTTTTTTGTTTTTTAAGTCTAAAAGTGATTTCCAAAGTAAGTGAATCATTCAAATATCTTCATCTAATCAAAAGGAAGGCTTGAGAGAAAAAAATGTTCTTAGGAATTGAGGTTTGTTCAAACATCGCAAGTGATAAAAAGATAATGTGGATGCAAATAGAGAGTTATCAAGTATTAAAAGGTCCAAAACCAATTTTAGAAAGTGATATTTCATTTTATAATTACTCTTGGGTCTGTTAAACCCTAGTTGTGGTTTCATAAGATTGAAATCCTTATATCTCAAGATTGAACCCTTCAAAAGATTTAAAACTTCGTATAAAGATGATGAAGGGATAATTGACAGTTGTTAAAAGTGGTTTTAAGGTGTTGTAATTTGTACAATGAGAGTTATTAGTGATTTATAGTCAACAGGTCTGTATAATATAGTCTAAAGCCCATTTAAGAGTATAAATATAAACATAATTCCTAGATAAGGCCATCTCATGTAATAATTTCAAATGCATAGATCATAATGAGTTCACATTTTAGTCAAGTTTCTAAGCAATGTCCAATGCATAAAAATGATATAGTTCCCAAAGCTGATCTTATGACAATGATAACATCTATAAGTCCTCAAAGTTTAAAATTCAAAACTAGAGGAATTATGTCTTGGCTATACTAAAATAAAATATGATCAATTTTTTTAAATTATATTAGCTATAAATATTTTGAAAATTTTAGCTATAAATATAATTCAATTAGATACAAATACAAAATCAAATAAATTATTTTATTGCCTTTATTGAAATAAAATTGGATCAAATGTTTTTTGGAGTATATTAGTCATTTCGTTAACTTTTAAATGTATATAAGGAAAATGAGCTAGATAAAACCAGTTGTGAAATGATAATATATATAACAAAGAGTGTTTACAAAACTAATTTTAAAATTAAGTTATAGAGACCATGAATAGTACATTTGTTTTTATCAATGGACATGCAATGGTTTAAAAAAAAATGTATATGAGTACTAGATAAGTCTGATGCATGACTCTATACTAATTACAAAAGTGGTTGATATGTCTATATATGCTAGCAAGAGATAAAAAGGCAAAGCATAATTTTTAGTCATGAAGCATGCACAAGGCATAACATAGTTGATTCTTAAAATAATTACTTTTTCCTTTGAAATGGAAGAAAAAATAAAAAAATGTTAGAATTATCTAAATTAAAATTTCAAAGAAAAAAATAACTTAAGAATATATCATGTACATTAGTTATTTTTTAATACATCAGCATCTAGAATAACTTTTATTTGTTGAGAGTAAATTTTCATTGCAGTGAAAATCTTCAAAATAGGTAAATTATGCTTACTTTGTCTTTCATATAGTTGTCATATGAGATTTCATTCAATAAAAGAAGAACCATCTTTAGTGATAGTCCTATTAGAGTACATTGTATGGTAGCATTTTTCATTGTTTTAGATTGTAAGTAAGGTGATGGGTATATGAACATGAACTCTGTTTATTACATTGAGGATGGTTAGATGTTATAGCATCTATAGGTTGCATGGATTGAACTATGAGTTTGAATCTATTGTAGGTAGCTTGAAATGGCTTTAAATATATGTTTTCTATGATTAATGCTCCCTCAAACTACACATGTTAAGATTGGTGGTTTTAATTAAATTAATGATATGAAATAATAGATACAAATCTTAGAAAATAGATTCCATGTATTTGTTATCAATAATTATGACGTTAACACAAATTCGGCTCATGTTACAATGCCTAAATCATATGTTACTTGATCTAGCATAAAAATATGGAAACAAGAGTTATGCTCTAGTGCTAAAGAAATTGGGAGAACATTGGCTAAAAAATCAGATAAAGTAACAATGGTGTTTTGCTCTTGAACATTATATTGTACTAATAAACTAAGTATGGCTAAACTGAGTATCAAAAAAATGCAACTGTGATTTAAAAAATATTTTCAAAATCACAATAAAGTGATCATATCAGTAATAAAATCATAGGTTTTATCATTGCTTGAGGAATGGATTTCTAAATTTTCTAGGCCTTTTGTCAAACATCTAGTTATCTTTTTGCATGTGCAAGCTTAATTTTGACATTTAGTTATATAATTTGCTACAACATGTAACATGGATAGAAACATTGAGATAAATATTGGATGAAAACAACATAAAAAGATATATGACCCATCTATGATTTAACATCCAAGAGTGAATACAAATCTTTGATTAACTTTTCATCCTTCAATAGTGTGATGAACATTGCTTGACTAGTTCTAAGAGCTCTCTCAGGGTCATGTCATCTAACCAAGTTTTTAAACTAATACATCAAAAATTATTCAAAAAGTGTTTTTTATTCAATTATCAGAAAGAGACACTCAAAAATTTCAAATAGGTAAAGTTTTTATGTTTAGAGAGTAATTTAGTTTCATGATTTGAAAATTTACATTAAAAAAATGAAGTATTTGTGGAAGTAGAAGCTTACTTTTATTGTGTCATCTTCATTTTTATCATCCTTTATTTCTAGAATGAGTTGCATAGAAATTTTTTTGGAAGATCTAATAATTATAAAAATCCTTCTAGCTACATAGGCTTGGTACTCACTAGGAGTTGGTTGATTTTCAAATCAAGAATGAACTTGTATTTTGTGCAGAAAGGAGGTATGTTTCCCACTATGTTGAATTCATTTACTATCAATATTGCATCATAATATCCATGATCATAAATTGTTTTACTAGAGATAAAAAATGATAAATGTGAATTAATTTACTTGGATCAATTTTTTGTTCATACATCCAGATGAATTTGTTGGGTACGTTCAATGTAATAGTCATTTTAATGTTGACATCTATTAGATATGCTCACAATAATTACTTGTTATGTTCTCTTGACAACATTATCTTGTATGTGACAAGAACATCTCCTTCAAAGAAGCCTCTTATATTAAAACTATTAAGATCATCGATCAAGACCATAGTGGGGGAGATTGGTGTTTTGATGAAACAAAACAAAACAAGTGAAATGTAAATTCATATAATTATCAAATGACATAAAATTCAAAAAAACTATAATTTTATCAATGCTTACATTTTGCTTATTTTTTGTGTTATTTGATTATTTTTAGGACTTTCTATTTTACTCTTCATGTTGATTGTAATAGTATGAGGAATCAAGTAGAAAAGTTAGAACAATAAGATGTCTAGATACATGAGTCCATTTTATTTATATGTAAAACACATACAAATAATGTTTAAAATCACCTTGCTATATTAATCCTTTATTTTTGTATTGGGTTATTTCATATGCATATAACATAAGGCCAAGCATAAAATATCATGATCAATCCAATAGTAATGTAGTAAAAATACATATTTTTTTTGTATTTGAACATTCGACCATATGTGATTGATAATGTATCTTGACAATGCATTTTGATTTTCAAGTAAAAAATGCATATTGCAATCTTCTATGTAATACTCAAGCATCCATTCATTTTTATATTTATTTTTAATATCAATATTTAAATCACCTAAAATAAACATTCATTATAATCTACTTGCATTTTCCAATGCACGATCGATAACAGAAAGAATATCTAAGATATTTGCACTTGGCACTGCATACACATTGAAAATTATGATCACATGCATATCACTAATGATAATTTCCATTATTGCCTCAACATTATTTGTTTTTTATTTCATATTCTTAGAAATTTATATATTTTTTTATCAAATCATGATTCCATGAATGTGAAACATTAAAATATAGTAAAAAAATTGAAGTAAATAGTTAGATCTAATGTTTTGATTATATGTCTCTTACAGACATAATATGCCAATTTACATAATGTCATGATCATTGAAGATGTATTACATGTGTGATAGTAAGATTCTTATGTTAAATGATGATATAACTATGTGGTAGTTGTTATTCAACATCTTCAATTTTTTCCAATTGCCATTTTACATGCGCCCAAATTTATGACATTTATGTTGTTATGTTTGCTTTGACCTTGAAAATTTCCATTGTCAATAGAGACAATAAAACAATGACTCAATTTATTTTACATGAAAAAATATTATGTATGTTAAGCCATGTTTTTTGACTCTGGTAGGGTTGACTGTAAGGTCACCAAGTGTGAGACCTTGAGATCTATATATTGTGTATGCACATGCTAATTGTATTGGAAACTATTTTTTAATTATTCATGTGTGATTATTACATGTGTTTTGTATAGGATATAAAATTCATAATATTAGATTCCAATCATTTTGACAAGATCCATGATACAGGTGATCCAAATTTGTGCATTATCGATGTCTAATAGACTGATCATTGAATTTAATCCATACCACATCTATATCATTATCGACAGTATATGATTTGAATGTTCCATCTAACCTATTAACTAGGCCATATTTAATGTCATAATTGCCAGTATATATTTTGACCAATACACTAGGTTTCAATATAATGATAGGAAAAACCATTACCGATTGACAACATGTTTGTTTACCTCCATATACAATTTATTGTTCATCATTTGCATGAATAGTGATAGTATTTCCTGGTACAATAGATAACATTTGAGCATTCAATTTATTAACATTGGCATTCCTATAAAAAAGATAGGAAAATGTTGGAATGTCAGGTGCAAATCACAAATAATTTTGATTCATATAATCTATGTCATTGTATGTTTGTGATGTTTGTAAATAGTTAAGAACTGATATAAAGCTATTGTCACTTTAATGCATTATTATTTTCAATTCATATATTTTTACATGTGTTTTCCATAATTCATAGGGGACAATTTCATCATTTCATTTTGGATATTCAAATATCAAAGAATCATTTACAGTTTCTACTTAAAACAAGTCTCCACAAAAAATCATATCTACATTTGAAAAATATGTTGTAGGAATATAAATTATATCTTGTAGTCTTTTATCTATTGAATACAAGAAACATGATCCTACCAGTGATATTCATTTATAAAAATAAGATGAAGTTGGTTATAGTACTTTGATAATGTGTCTAGTTTCTCAAAGGAAAGTGGAACGAGTTTTAATTTGTTGAAAGTTATAAGGAATGTAGAATGCAATGTTATTCCTCCAACATTGTATGATGCTTTTATAGTGTATGCTAATATTAGAACATATCAATGAAATTATTATATAATTGATGTAGCATTTCATATATCAATATCATAGCGTATGTTTTGCCTATTCTAGCACCTCCAGTTAAAAAATAAGTAAATTGGTTTTGATAGATCTTTTCATTTTTTCATTGCTACATATTTTACAATGGCTTGTTATTTTTCAAGGATATTATTTTATGATAGTCATAGTTATCAGATATGAATGGAAACTTGCCTTTTTCAAAAAATTTTAGATTGTATTTTTTTAACCTAAGTTTTTGAATAAATGTATATCACATTTCAAATCATAGTTTTCATGAGTATAAATATTGTTTTCATGTTCTGTATTGACCATGTCAACATTTCCATCATCAAATTTAAAATTGTCAACAATCCCTTCTATGTCACCCCAAACAGAATTTATGCCATGAGTAAATTTGGCTTCATTTTTTATATCTTTTTCATGCAACACATATGTAAAACTCCACATATCAAAAACATTTTTTAATTTTTTTTTATTTTCTCTAAAATGGATATATAATAATAGTTTTTCCCTATAATGATTTTCAACGTCAAGATGCTTATTATACTTGATATACTGAATAACATGTAGCCTATTTTATAGCCATTTCCCCCATTCTTTTGGTATTCAGAGACAAACTTAGCAAGGTAAATGCTCGCTAACACTATTGGTTATTGAATATAGTAATCTATTAAATATTTGCATATTACATCTTTTGATTCATCAGCTTCATGTATCAAAAGTGTTGGAGGTTTTAGAATGAATGTGCATTCATCTAGTGGACTTGTATTTAGGAAAAAGCATTCCTAAAATAACTATTCAATAACAATGACAAAGCTATGTGAATAACTTGTTGAGTAGATATTTGTTGTCTCTTAAGAAATGTGTTTCCAAAATTGTGTATCATTTGAATGACATTTATATTTATAGTTTGATGTTCTTTACATATTCATTGAAATGATTTTTTTAATGACACACTGAGTTTTGTCCTATAGGATGTGCAATAATATGCCACAATAATATCATTAAGCACAAACTTGGCATCTATGTTTGCTTTCCACAAATGTGGCAATTTTTTACAAAAGCTATTTATCCATGCATGTGATGTCTTTTGTTGTAAGAAGAAAATTGTTGGTTATTTAAGCATGCTCTATATTACTTGTATATATTCAATTTTAATAATTTCTAGTTCTGCTAAAAACATGTTAAATGTTATAGAATGATTTTAACGTCTATTCTCCAAATTACTGTAGATATGTATTGAGTTTTCTATAACCATGCCATCTTTTTTTGAACATGATTTAAGGATAATTATTTTCCACATTGGAGGAATAGGTAAGTTGTATCGGTAGTGTTCCTTCATTATTTTTTTCAACTTCTAGTATGATGATGTTCATGTAATATGGATATGTTTGAATTAAGCATATTTGCATCACAAATTATATAGTTATTGACAAATCTTGTAATTTTAATTTTTTTATCCTTCCCATAAATTGGCATAGATTTAATCCATAGCATAAAATGTGTATGTTGACTTCCTCAATTTTGGAACTATGTAACCAAAAAGTGATCTTGAAAGTGGATAAATAAAGAATTATATTTGGATATCATTTTTAGCATTGCCTTAATTCTCTGTGTATAGTATCGTGTATATATGATAGGTTCTTTTGCAATCAAATACCTATGGTCAATCATATCAAATGCAATACATTTTTTTTTTGTTATTATTTTTCATGTCTACTATGAAATTCAAATAATACATTTGTAATTGGTTGTCATAGATGTTCATCATTAGATAATTTAACAAAAAACTTCCTTGGCCCTAATTGGCATATAATCATAAATGTTTTTTTTATAGCTACTATAAATAATCTAGTAATATCTATATGTTTTATAAATCAATATACCCAATATCATATTTTAATAGTTTTTGTAAGTTTAGTTTGTAATTTACATCTTTTTCTATAAGATTTCTTTGCTTTAGTTTACCTTTTCTAATTCTCACCCACATAGTTGTAGCCACTAGCTCAATGATAATTTTCATTGTCTTGAAAAATAGATTTATAATATGATATGCAAATTCATAGTCTTTATTCTATAATTCCCATTAAAAAAAATGTGTATGAAAATCTACTTGTAATTATTTCATCATGTGGGTCACCATAAAAAAAGTGTTGAGAAGTTCATTTCCTCAACATACTTGTATTTGAAAATTCCAAGTGGTTGTTGGTATAACTTGGATCATTTTATCTTTCAAGTCATGAATGCATATTGATTATATGAATCCATGTACCATAGTCGAAGTAGTAATGCATTATTTATCCTCATCACGTGTTTCAATTTCTTCTAAAATACCAATAATGTCTGGATTGACATTGCCATTAGTGTATAATGATTGTTTCTAGTCCCTTGTAATTTTTTCATTTTCAAATCAATACAATTTTCTTTTTCATAATTGTTTCAGATCATGCATGATAATATTTGGATGAAAAATCCCTTTCTGGTATGAATTCTTGTATTCCAATTTTATTTTTAGCTTAACAACAATTGTAGATGATTCAACAATCAAGCACGGTAATTCTCTTTACATTATGTCAATGTTAAATGACACATTGATAATTGCATTAGTTAGTTCAATTTGAGTTTTTTTATATCCCAGTTCTTTAATTTGTGTAAAATCAATCCACAATAAATAAGGCACTATTCTATATCGATTAGAATTTTAACATATATCAAGGGTGTATTTAACCAAATATGTTGAGGCATTGTAAATTTGGGAGCAATTCCATTCCTCAATGTGTTATTACATTTGACACATATATTTTGTAATAATTTCTTCCATTTGCATCAACTTCGCATATGTTTCTCTTTTTGTTTGATTGAAATATATCATGTTATATCTGAAAATGTGGTGGATTACAAAGTAAGCATACATGCTTTGGTCTATCTTTGAGGTCTTTTATGAATTTTCTTATTGCATTTCTTCCATGGCTATGCACACTGAATTTGAACATATGCAAAGATGTTACTGAAGTCTTAATTAAAGGGTGTTTTGTTTTTCATCCTTGTCCTTCAAAAATTTTTGATGCATAATTTTCCCTTGATCACATGTGAGATGATTTAGAGAATGAAAATATTTTTTAAATGCACTAGGTGATGCTATCTCATTTGTATTGCAATTGCTCCCATTGTACTTTCCACTATTTTGATCTAAAATTTTGTGTAGATTTCATGCAACATGCTTTAGAGAATGGTTTTTTTTAAAATGTAGTAGATGATGTAATCTCATCTATATTATAGTTTTAAATTCTAGTGTCATGCATGAATATCTCTATTAATAATTCATAGATAACATGATTCATGTATGTTTCAAAGAAGACTATGTTATATTTTCTTATTGGTTGTAGAGAATTTGAGTACATGTTTGCTATATGCATTGAATGAACTAACTAAAGATGAATTTTTACATCTATCAATATGGACATCCTCTCAAATCAGAAGTCACCCCCTCAACATTAGTTTGATTGAATGACTTTGCCAAGTTTATAATATAGTCTTCC
Source organism: Torreya grandis (assembly GCA_037957365.1). NCBI lineage: Eukaryota > Viridiplantae > Streptophyta > Pinopsida > Cupressales > Taxaceae > Torreya > Torreya grandis. The sequence continues at coordinate 1,926,543 of JARHVA010002466.1, read as the reverse complement.
CATCTTGAGATTTTGTTTATGTTTTGTGCGTAGCTAGAATGTAACTTTATTTTGATGTAAGATAGTGTATTTTTATCTTAACACAATACCACATTGTGAAATGACTGGGCTATGTAGTGACAAATGCATTATATATCAGATTCAAATTTTGTTAATAGACAAATTGAATTGAATAAGCTTTTACCATAATGAGAATCAGTTTCAGTAAGTCTATATAAGCCATTACTTTGCATTTGTTATGAAATCATTGTCCAATGTGATCCAAGATCAATACACATATCATAAAATTGAATATGCACAAATGGCATTATGTATTGGCTATTTTTCTTACAATTTAATGGCTCATAATACTCATAAATAAGATTCATGTAATAGAACATGATCGAGTATGGAATCATTTGGCATTGTTCATTGAAGTGGAGATATCAATTTCTCCTTCTGAAAGACCAAATGCATATTTGTATATTTAGCCATCTAGCTAGCCAATTTATGCAAAATTTGTCTCCCCATAAACTTATTTCACTCGTAGAAGAGCTACATGATGTAGATCACTGAATTATACAAAAATACGTTTGCCTATCATGAATTCCATGTAAGATGAATAGGTCATGGGGATCTAATTCTAGTTCATATGATATAATTATAGTTGTATCACCAACATGCAAAAAATTTAAGAAATAGTCAATGATACCATTTCTTAGCTCTAAGGGTGTCTATTGGAAATGTAATAGTACATGAAACATGTCAAAGAGGAAATCACCAATATCATATTTAAATGATTTTCCTTAGAAAAGATGATGTCCACTGAGAGCATTGTCAATGTTACTGTATTGTTTCTTTGTTTGTTGTTGATAGTCTTTGATGATTATGAATATTTCCAGTCTTTGTTTATATTGTCTATCATGATTATTGAAATTAAAATACATTAATTTTAGGGGAAAGAATAACTATATATATATATGTGTTAAAATGTGAACCTTAACTTTGTTGTCTAGTAACCCTATTTTTTAAGTCCAACATACTATTCCAAGTTCTTGCATACAAGTAAAAACAACATTAACTAAATAACTAGTAAAAGTAAATGATATAGATTTTATCAAAAAAAAATACTAATTGAATAACTAATAAAATCAAAATACTTTGATTATTTTTTTTAATATCCAAATCCCTCTGAACTATGAACATGGCAAAAAAATAGATCTCTTGACAAAGTCATTATCCCTATAACCTGATAACTACCCAATGAGAAGGGTTATCATTAAAATCTAATTTGAATTCCTACCTACTTATCAGGATGAAATAATTTAAATAGATTTCACATTTAGAATAAAGAGGAGGTGAATCACCAGGACAAGAATGTCATATACAATTATGATTAATTAGATTCATTAACTGAGATAATTAATGAAAATAACATGTAGATGAAACTGAGTTATGATCTAATAAAAGGGTAGAAGGCATGTTGAGTAAAAGGTTATTGAAAGTGATCTTAGATACATAAAACATGTACGTTCTTGACACATCACTAGCAATAAATGTAACATTCAAGTATCCAGTTTATTAAAATTATTTTAGAAATAACAATGTGATAGTTTGCACATTTTATTTCTCTATAACCTTATAGTTTTATTAAAGGTAATGGACAATTTATAAATAATATGTTAATATTTATATATCAAATTATAGCAAAAAATTCTATAATATCAATGTAATATGTATTTCAAATTATTTTGTTCGCTAATTAAAAAATAACCAATTCAAAAGTGATTCCTATATGTAGACATATTGAAAATCAATAAAGATGGAATTACATATGAGTCAAATCTATTCATGAACAATAATAAAAATGTAACTAGTCTTATACAATATACAAATTTTGTAATTTTAATGATAACCACCCCATGCCTATGGGCACAATGTAAACTATAGCTTTATGTTAAAGTTACAATCACTGAGGGAGGGGGTGAATAAATTATGCAAGATAATCCAATTCAATTCCCAACTATCAAACATTTAGCATGCATTAAATTTATAAAGAAACATAAACATGAAAGCACATATATTCAAAGCATACATAAGAACATACATCACATGAACATAACATATATGTGGGAAACCCTTTTGGAGGATAAAACCCATTGAACCTTTCAAGATGGAATACAATCCTATAAAATAATATCCAAGTTTAGACCAACATTAAATGATCAAGGAACACCCACCCCTCAATTTAGTCAAGCACCCACTTGACCTTTAGCTAGCTCCAAATAGCAAGAAGGTTACAACCCCCTTGGAAACCAAGCACCAACTTAACTACCTATAATTTTATCTCCACCTCTAATTTGATGTATTAGACACTTGATAATGGACTTATTTTACGTTCACTCTTTCCCCTTTACACTCTCACAAACTTGCACACGTAAGCAATGCATCCAAAACACCCTTTTGGATCACTCTTCACTTCTAAGCACATCCACAATAAAAAGACCTACAAAAACTCTATAAAAACATTATCAACATGACATGTAGGTCATGCACACACTTCTCAACCTACTAAGCTCTTCAATCCATTCACTAAGCACACTCACTCAATCAGCCTCTAGGGCTTATTCGCTTAATCTACCTCTTCTAGGCTTATTAGTTCCAATGACCTGTGTGTTCATATTCATAAAATCGATTATATAAATATGACTGATCCTATTTTCTCTATAATGGTCCTCACTAACTTGTACCTTCTCTTTCAAAGGTTACTTTTCTCAATTATCACATCTGCTCTACACTTCTCTCACTTGTCTAGAAACCATTATCTTGGTTTCCACTCTTTATAGAGTCTTCATGAATATCAAATTCTAGGTCAGCCATAATACTTGCCTTAACCCTTAAGACATATACATAGCTTAATACCATCCTCCCAGATTATCCATAACATCCATGGGTCTCACTTAAGTAGTTATGCCTTTCAATTAGGCCTTAGTATCTCTTATAGGTCTCATAGAGACCTATTACCCATTTAACACTTCAACAAGAAAAAAAGAACAAAAAATCACTTTAAAATACTTGGGTCCACTCCATATAACCTATAAGACATATTAAAATGATTAATCCCACCAAAACACTCTTCTACTAAATCAAAAATGGCTCAAATAATATTATGTACACAAAAACACCATGAACAAACAAATAGTTAATTTTGAAGATCCATAACTTTGATTATGAAAACATTCAAAAAATATAACTAGATTCTATAGATGCACCTTGAAATATTCTACAACTTCTCTTTTTACTACATCAATAAATTCATCTTAGATCAAAAGATATAGCTCAAAAACTGCAAACTAGTTTTCCCTCATTAAATTTGAATATTCAAATTCCAACAATCACTGAGCAAATGTTAAACATCAGACACTTTGAACTCATCTTGTGATCCCTAGAAACTTTGACCAAATATGCACCATCGATCTCCTTAGATTAGCCTAGTATTTATATTTCAACACTCACTAATGATCTATGATCCAAGTTCTAATGATTATGCCACTTGGTAGCTCTATGTGCCTTCTACACATTTGACTCTTTAACTCAACTTGCACCATCAATATCTATCTGTACGAACACCTAAAAACCATTGATATTCTATCAACTCAATGAGATTGAGAGACATGTCACAAATTCATGTAATCTAAGCATCCTTTAATAATTTGACTTCACTTATGCTATTGATCTCTATCTAACAAGATCATGAGCTCTATTGGATCCTTATCTAGGTAAATAAATTTCTCACCATTAGATCTTTAATTTGATTTAATGCTGAACATCGATCTTCGATATCACAAATTTGGCTAAGTATGGTAACATAGCAAATTATGTCTGAGAAACCAACTTTTCCCCTTAATAACTTTTGTTAGGATTAACCTCATGACTTTAAATTTGAACCATATGATATCCTCACATAGGTGAATCTATCCATATATCAAGATGCTCCTGAAACCTTCACACATGTGAAATATAACATCATCAATATAATCACTTATGTTTATCTATCAAGATGACTACTTGAACATAGATATACATATGACTTCTCTCATGAATTCCTTTCACTTACATAAGCACTCTAAGCACTCATGACATTTCATAGGGTCTCTGCAACATGTCTATACCATCAATATCATCCATAAATTACCTATCCAAATCAAAAACTAAATAACCATGTAAGAACATTAAATCACACTTTGCCATTGTCATTATAACACACATGACACCTCATCAACATCCTTGGTCACCTTGGAGACATCATTAACCAACCTCTAATATTATTCCCCTTTTTCATTGATGTCAACACCAATACAAAGCTTATGCATAGACTCTATTTATCTATTCAAGTACTTTCTCCCCCTTTGACACAGTGACAAAGTGGGATCAACTTATGATCCTATGGATCTAAAAATAATTTAAGAACTAATAATAAGAAAGGACAACCTCTAAGAGATGATACAGACTCTCCCTAACATTATGCATACTTTTTCTTACCTTGAGCTTCTCAAACATGCTTCATGACTACATCATTATTTGATCATACATAGCTTATATGAAGATAAAATATACATGAACATCAAAAAATGAATGAATTTACCTTGAAAAAATTAAGAGGGGCTCCCCCTAAGTCACCTATTCTTAGGCATCCTTTAAGCACCTTCAGACCATCTCCAACCATGATGAAACAACACACTTGCCTTCATACCTTCTCACTTTAAGCTACCTCCATGATTACTAGAATATGAACAAGCCAATATTAAAATAATAAATATGCACAAAAAAAAACTAAAAAACTCATTTAGGATCAACCATACCTTTATCATTTGGAGAAAATGACCAAAGACCACTCTTATCTTCACTAGCCTTGCCTAGAGGCCTAGTAACCCTACTTGAACCTTGAAACACCCATATTTTTTTGTGTATGTACCCTCAAGACTTGAAATTTCATATCTAAAACAAACTTATGTTACCCCTCATTCATGACAAAAATCATCTTCCAACTCTACTTTTACACCATAACTCTTTCACAAACCTACTAGCCCCTTTGTTTGCACAAATCCTCATCCATGGAAAACACCACACACTTTCAAATGACTATGAAACACTTTTTGACAACCCATTTATCCATTTCAATATATCAAGTAACCTTAGACCTCAACTTCCTTAAGAAACAAACTAACTGGCATGGGCAAAAACATTATATTTTTAAATAATTTTCCATCAACTCACCACATTTAGGTCAACATCAACACTTTAAAATTCTCTCACACCTAGAGGTTAATAAAACACACTTCTAGACCAATTTTTAAGGTCACACACCTTGGATAACCCATATAACCTTCAACTAGGTTTTGACCTGCTTGACCTTAAGCCAAAACTAGGAAAACCCAAGAGCACTCAACAAAATTCAATTTGCACACAAAGATCTTAAATGCATAAATTCACCTTTAGCACACCTAAATGGAGCCAACACACCTTTTTATGTAATAAAATAATCTTGACAACTCATCTTTCTTGTTTTGACACTTGAAAACCTCCATACTCTACCTATAAACCTTTAGGACCAAAATTCTTGAACATACCTTGAGCACACATACTTACAGTCTAGATCTTGAAATGAATAACTCAGAAAGTAATCACCCTTATATCACTAAAAAATTTCATGTCTCAATCATGACTAGAACATCTCACAAATTTTCCCCCTCACATCATGCACATCTTCTTCATGTCACTTAAGATAACTAAGTTAGCTCCCCCTTAGCCACACACATCTTCAAATGACATTATTATCCTGCAACATCAATCAAAGCACAACTGGTATCCACTATGCTTCCTCTTTCTATAAAGTGTCTGATTGAAGCTTAGAAAGAGATACCCATTTGACATAGTGAGACTAAAAGTCCTAAAACTCAGGAGACTCCCATATCTCCATACTCTCATTTGAATTGCAATCTTTCCTCATCACTAGATTGAATTTGAATGGATCCTTGACTTCATTCTTTGTTTTAGACTTGTCAACAAAATTAGACAATAGAAACTATAGAATTTACTTCATGTATATCATGGAAAACAAACCATTTTTGGTCTTAGTATGAACTCCTTTAACAGGCTTAGGCTTTCACAATCATCTATGACCTTTTCCTTACACACTAAGAGCTCCATACACCTTATTTTTCTTTGAGAAATAATTCAACCTATTCTTGAAATACCTATAAATTTTACCAACTCTATGACATATAAAACTAGCAAGATCATTCATACCTTTTGCTTGATGATGATTGTGACCTTTCTTTGACTGATTTAGTCTCTTCTTGCATTCTCTAGTAATGTGGCCAAACTGATTACAAGCTTGAAAATGATTCTAGGATGAATATCTCATTGCATTGATCTATCTAGATTATCTTCTTTCTTGTATTCTAAGACCCTGAATGAACTTATCTTGATTTGATGGTCTTTACTTGCAGAACCTAGCAATGTGAACAACTCTTTGACAACTATAACAAACAATGTCTTCCATTCTTTTTGTTTGAAAATGGCATTGATTTCCATTTGACTGATTGCTTCTTCTTACACAGTCCTTTACCATATGACCAACAAGATGACAAACAAAACAATGGACCATAATATATTTGGCATACCTTGAAGTATTTAGTTGTCTAATTGGCTTCTTCATTTTTTCCTTGACTAGATTTATCTTGTTATCTTTCATGCTACCAACCTCTTTGTCATATTATTATTTATTTATAGAATCAAGATTGGACTTCAACTCATCATGCTCACTTTGATTTGAACTCAACTTTCCATTTATCTTTTCTAACTAGATCTTGAGATATCTACAATATTCCTCTTTTAAACTCAGATTTGTCTTTATAACCCTTAATTGATCCTCAAGAATGTTGATCTTGTCTTTAACATCTTTTTATTTTGAGTTTGCCTTTTCCATAAAATTAATTAGTTCTTGATTCTTCTTTTCCTCTCTCATGGATTTTCATAATAAACTCCCCTCAAGAGATCTGGCTTGTGCTTCAAGACCTTTGATCATATTCCTCATTTTATAATTCCTCTTCTTTTTCTCCTTTAGTTCACCAAGTGCACTCATGAGCTCAGCTTATTCTTCCTCACTATCACAACAAAATTTATCATCAAACATGATGATATTTTCACCCATATTGTACCTTGGATTACCTTTAAGTGGTTAAACTTGAATAGAAGGTCTTGCTCTAATACCAATTGTTAGAGGTACAATCACTAAAAGGGGGGAGGTGAATCAATGATGCAATATAATCCAATTAAATTACCAACTCTTAAACATTTAGCATACATCAACTTGATAAAGCAACATAAACATGAAAGAACATATATCCAAAGTATATATAAAAGCATACATCACATGAACACAACATATATGTGGAAAACCCTCTTGGGGGATAAAACTCACTAAACCCTACAAGATGGATTATAGTCCTATAAAACAAGATCCATGTTTATACCAACACCAAATGATCAAGGATCACCCACCCCTCAATTTAGTCAAGCACCCACTTGACCTTTAGCTAGATCCACCTAACAAGGAGGTTAAAACCCCCTAGGAAACCAAGCACCAACTTAGATACCTATAATATGATCTCCACCTCTGATCTAGTGTCTTCTACACCTGATGATGTACTTCTCTTACTTGCACTCTTTCCCCTTTACACTCTCACAAACTTGAATACATAAGCAATGGATCTAAAACACCCTTTTGGATCACTCTTCACTTCTAAGCACATACATAATCAGAAAATATGAAACAACTCTATCATAACATAAAAAACATGACATGTAGGTCATGAACACACTCCTCAACTACTAATATCTTTAATCCATTCACTAAGCACACTCACTCAATCAACATCTAAGACTTACTCACTCAATATGCCTCTTATAGGCTTATTAGGTCCAATGACCTATGTGTTCATATTCATTAACTTGATCAAATAAGCATGACTAATCCTCTTTGCTTTCTAATGGTCCTCACTAACTTGTACCTTCTCTTTCAAATATTATTTTTCTCAATTATCACATGTACTCTATGCTTCTCTCACTTGTCTAGAAACCATTATCTCAATTTCCACTCTTTATAGAGTCTTCATGAATATCAAATTCTAGGTCATCCATAATACTTGCATTAACCCTTAATATATTTACATAGATTAATACCTTCCTCCCAAGTCATCCATAGCAATCATGGGTCATACTTAAATAGCTATGCATTTCAATTAAGCCTTAGTAGCCCTTATAGGTCTCATGGAGACCTAGTACCAATTTATTACTTCAATGAGTAAAAAAAGAACAAAATATCACTTTCAAATACCTGGGTCCACTCCATATGACCTCTAAGACATCTTCAAATGATTACTCCCACCAAAACACTCTTTTGCTAAATCACAAATGGCTCAAACAATATTTTGTACACAAAAAAACCATGAATAAATAAATAGTAAATTTTGAATCTCCATAACTCTAAATATACAAACATTTAAACCTTTTAACTAGATTCTTTAGATGCACCTTGAAGTCCTCTACAACTTTATATTTTACTACATCAATAAATTCATCCTGAATCAAAAGATATAGCTTGAAAACTATAAACTACTTTTCCCTCATTAATTTGAATATTCAAATTCCAACAGTCATTGAGAAAATGTTAAACATCAGACACTTTGACCTCATCTTGCACTCCCTAGAAAATTTGACCAAATACACACCATTGATTTCCTTAAATTAGCCTAGTATTTATCTTGCAATTTTCACCATTGATTTAAGATCCAAGTTCCCATGGTTGTGCCACTTAGTAACTGTATGTGTCTTCTACACATTTGACTCTTTGACTTGACCTTTACCATTGATCTCTATCTATATGAACACCTATGAACCATTGATATTATATCAACTAAATGAGATTGAGACACATGTCACAAACACATACAATCTAAGCATCTTTTTATAATTTGACTTCACTCACACTGTTGATCTCTATCTGACAAGATCATGTGCTCCATTAGATCCTTATCTATTCAGATAAATTGATCACTATTAGATATTTGATCTAATTAAACACTAATCATCTATCTTCGATATCACAAATTTGACTATGGAAACATAGTAAATTCTATTTGAGAATCCAACTTTGCCCCTTAATAACTTTTTTTATGCTTAACCTCATGACCTAAAATTTGAGCCATATGATCTTCTCACATAGTGGAATATATATATATATATATATATATATATATATATATATATATATATATAAATCTACTCATAGAACCTTCACATGTGTGAAATATAATGTCATCAATATTCTCACTTAGCTTTATTTATCAAGATGACTACCTGAACATAGACATACATATGACTACTTTGGTAAATTATTTTCACTTTCAGAAGCACTCCAAGCACTCATGACATCCCATAGGGTCTCTACAACATGTTCATACCATCAATATCATCCATCCATTACATATCCAAGTCAAAAACTAAATAACCATGAAAGAAGACATAAGCACACTTTGTCATTGTCATTCTATCACACATGACACCTCATCAACATCCTTGGTCACATTGGAGACATCATTGACCAACCTTCTACACTTTACACAAGTCGGATATAGTATTTCTATAGTCTATTCCATAGATAAAAGACCAATGCATTTGTTATAGAGGAATTGATCTATTTCATATAATATGCCCTATGCCATGTGTAAAAAAACATTTCTATTTTAAAAATTTGCCTATAGTAAATAGGCTAGAAAAATCACCTATAGTAAGCAGGCTAGAAAAATTACTTATAGTAACTAGGCTACAAAATTCTATAAATTTGAAATGTTATTAGCTTTGATATGCATATGTAAGTCTCAAAACCCAATTTTTTCTTTTTTGGAATCATAAGACCATAATGAATTTTGTAAACATAACTATTTTAGATTATTCAATCACTTTAGATCACTAGACAATTAAATGGTCTCAAAGTGGAAAATAATTTAAAATTCTAAGACCATTAGCCAAAGCAAATTTTTCACCAGTCACTTGTAAACTAACCTTGTCTCAACACTAAAAATCTATAATATTTAAGAAATGAAAATAAAAGTAGGAAAATAAATGCAACATTTAAATGAAAGTTTATTTGAAAAATAAATCTAGAGCCACTGCCATGTAAAAATCATATCTCCCTAGAAATCATGATCTATGCAATTGAGTTTTTGCAAGATTATTATTTCTCACTAAAATCCACCCTTACCAATGAGGTGAGCTTGCCTAATGTAGACTATAACATCAAGCATTTGAAGCAAAGCTATAAGACTGCAACAACAAATCAGATCCCATCAAAATATTTAACATAAAAAAAATGCTCCTTCCAACCATAAACAAGAAGGAAAAGAAAAAATAAATTTAAAATCTTGTCACCATATCTATACTGGCTTGAATATGAACTAATTTTCCTTTGACAAGCCTGCTTACACTTTTATTATGCAGATGTAATTGCAAAATAGATAATTTTTTTTGTTAATATCTAGCACCGATCACTTGATAGTTGACTAAGCCCACATCAATGCATGAATAAAAAAACCATTTATGAAATAACTAAGATAATAAATTATACTATTGGATTCACTAAAATTTACCCATGCAATCAAAAAATGGATCTTTAAAGTTGATGTCATGCTCTCATAAATGTCTCTTGAAATATCATGCTTGCCCACAAATATTTTACATTAAAATTTAGTATTTACTTATGTGCAGTTTACAAGGACAGTCACAACCACAAAATAAATTAACAAAATATCAAGTAATGAAAGGTAATGTTTTATTTATAAATTTAGTTGTGATTGGATAAGGTGGTCAAATGGTTTGAAAACATGTTTGACAGAACGTGGGCCCAAAGTGAAAGGATTGGAAAGCCTTCTAGTGATTCTTTGCATTCAAAATTTAAAAATGAAAAACCATTTTTTATAATAAATACCCCAAGAGTATATAGGAAAGAACATACATTTGAAATTTATGTCATGATATTTTTATTGAATTATTTGGTTTTAATATTTATTTGGAATCTCCTAACTTATGGATGTGGATGATGCGGCCACTTTTTTCATAATTTGGAGCCATAGATGACCTTGCCTATCATGGGAATTTTTAATGACAATTGTGTATTCAACATTTTTTAATAATCACTAAAGTCATGGTATATTAATTTTATTATAATATTTTTGTGTTTTTTAATATTAAATTTAAATTTTCATTTTATATTTTAGTAATTATATTATTGGTATAGATATTTTAAATATATTTATCTAAAAAAGGTAAAGAGATCAATTTTTGTTGAATATAAAGATTTGATATTATAATATATGCGAATAGGTTAAATTCTTAAATAAATTTGATGGAATGGTTAAGTTAGAGATTTGTTCACTCAAACAAATAAAATAAAATTAAGAGATAACCATAAATCATAAATACACTAATATGTCAAACTTAAACAAATATTAAAAAAAAGAAACTCCAAATCTTATTGTAAAACTAAATTTTAACAATGTACATTTTTTAAAATTTAAAACTACCTTAAATTAAATTGATCTAACATTAAAAACCTAATTTTTAAGTGATGTAAATCTTATAATGGTAATTTACAATCACATTTTAAACCAAACTTTATGTCATTTTTAACATTGGATTATTCTTAGGTCCTAGATAAAAATAAAATTAACCCTTAACATTAGAATCCTAGCTCATGCAATGCCAAGTGCTTAAAGTCATTTTAAAACATGTTAACACCATCTCAACACTAGGATAACTTAAACATGAACTTTAAATAACTTTAAGATTAAGCCTTAACTAAAAAATGGTGTCTGGCATTTTCAAATTTTCTTTAATATAGTGTAAGACTACATTCAATGAAAATGATGTTATGTTAGATATAAAAGGATATTAAATATATGAGAAGGTGATTTTTAATTTTTATTTTTAAAAAATGAAAATTAATTTTTAACACTAATTTAAATATAGTTTTTTTTTTTCAATAATAAAATTATTTAAAAAGAAGTGCAAATAAAAAGATTATTTTCTTATCCAGAAAAAACTATTTATGATTTTTTATGATTTCCCATGCAAGCCATTATAATTTAAAGGTAACAATATTTTTATTTACTAATTTAATTAGCTTTTTTACTTATATCTACAAAATTATCTCAATATAATTTTTTCAAAGATAATCTCTAGTACAATTTTTATAATTATATTATCATCATTATATACTAATTTACCTTTTTATTAGAGAAGGATTAAAATATTCGTGGTAAAAGTCATCACTAAAACACTTGAAAGAATAAAGAATTTTTCTAAAGTCACCTTTTTCATCTTCATATTTTCCTCAAGGTTCACATCCTTCATTTATTTCCTCCTTATAATATTATTTATAGTTATCAATAATTTTTTTCATTCCTACATTCAAATATCAAAGAGGAAATACCTAAATAAGTTTGATGAAACCCCTCAAATCTCTGTACCCATGTTCCTCTCAATGAATTTATATTTTATTTTATTTAGAGGCAAATAAGTTCATGGAATTTTTATTCCAATTTAAAATTTTGTTTTTTATATAAAATGTTCTAATTTTTATCAGAATTTTTTATTATGATTTTATTTTTTAATCTAATTAAATCATGATTTACTTGTACATGATTGGTAGCTTTGTTACATGTATGGTCATCATTTTACTATATCCTAGTTTATGTACCAAATTAGGTCTTAAAAGTCTTACCATTATGTCAAACATATTTTTGTAAAAAAACTTTCATATATAACACTTCTCCTTGAAGTGAGCAATTGAAACTATTTAGTCTACCTTTTTTAAATCAACCTTGTCTTTCAATCACATTTTCACGGGACTCCTAGATGTTTTTGATCCAAAATTGAGTCAATAAAACTTTTCCATTACATTAAATGAGTCATGATAATAAAATTTTATATTTTATAGTTTATCTAGAAATAACTCCTTCACCTCCATTGCACAAGTACAAAGGGTTTACCGGGAGGTGAAATACATAGTGCACTTGTGCAACTTTGGCACAAAAGCATGAAGTATGGAGAGGAATCCTAAAACATGGTTAATTTTACACCCTCTATGTCACTTATTCATAAAAATGATAAGATCAAATTGTTATTAGTTTATAGTGGGCCCTAAAATCATGAGTTGAATGTTTTGGTATTAAAGGGACCAAAGCCCACATAGTCTTGTTTAACAAGGGCACAAGCACCAAGTCCCTGTAGGAGCATTGTAGGTGGGAAGTCCAATACAAAATATAATAGGATGACCTAAGTTAAAGTATTTTTTCATTTTTTTCTTGTTGTTAATGATTAATGTCATAATTTGAGTTCAGTGGTTGGTAGTCAAAGTCATAGTATCAAAATATGTTAAATGTGTTGGGAGAGATTTTTTTTTAAAATTGGTTGTTAACATAATACATGAGAATAAAATTAAGTCATAAGTATAGATGTAATAATAGACATTAGATGTGATTCTATGAATCATGCACTTAAATATATATGTGGGCTTTGAAATCAAGATATAAATCTATATTCTTCAAGTGCATACCAATAAATGTATGTTGGAATGAATTTGGCATGATTAGATGATAGAGGCAAATATGTTTTGATGATTATGAAGGAGATTGATTTTTTTTTTAATAAAAATAATGAATATGAAGCTAATATTTAAAATCATATTTTTAAACATAAAATTATCTAAAGTAAAATCTTTTTTTAGAAAAAAAAAAAAAATTAAAAATTATATAATAAAATTTTATCAATGTTTGAGGAAATCATTTTTTTGGGTCCTTCACATGATTGGTGGATGGAACCAAAATCATGATTTGATGTGGCTTTAAGGTGGTTGATTGAGTATTGGATTTGGATGGTAGTTTGATGTGGGTTTTCATTTGAGTAGACCCCAATACTTCCTATGCTCATGTCATCATTTTTTTTTAAAAATGCCTTGCTTTGCACAAATTTGTCTTTGTAAAAAATGGATTTTCCATTTTTTAGTCATGTACTACTTTTATCTATTATATCTCTATCTCTTGAAAAAAAGGAAATGGCATTTCATGATCATGTTACAGACATATGCCTTCACCATATTTTTTGGCTTCTATCAACAATAATATACAAAGCCATTCAGGAGATAATTGGGGATGTTTTTATATATTCATTTAGACATCTGAAATCTAATATAGAAGTGGTCTCAATATTTACCAGTAATCTTCTATAGGTAGTTCAAGATTTGGCTATAGTATTATAAGTGGTGTCGGTTTTGGTTTAGCTAGGGCTAATTAGTGAGTTGGTAGGTTGGTTGTACAATTTCATAGTTGTTTGAAGATTTGCCCTTTTCTGGTGAATAGTGCCTAGGTCTGATTCCTCTTTATGTTTTTTATGAGCTTGAAGAGTGGTATGTTCTTATGCTAGAGACTCTTCATTTGCATTTTGTTCCTTAGCCCATGATTTTACCACCAAAATTTTCTCGTGATCATTAACTTGATCCCATTCCTTCATTAGACCATCTCTTGGGCCATTTCATTTCCTCAAGAGTAGTGGGAGCGACTGCGAGGCTTGTAAATTTCTATCCATGGCTTGGTGTGAAAGCAGAGATGGAACTTAGGCACAATGTCTTTGTCAGTTGAGGCTAAAGACTTAATACATAGGCAATCATAAGAACAATGCAGGGGTGGAGAAATTTATTGTTTATCTAATGACCATAGACAAATAATCACTTTCAAAAAATATGAAATCCATTGCATAACAAAGTCTCCACCCTCTATTCCACCATCATTATAAAGTAAAGCTAATTTTATAATATATCCTTGCTAATTTGCAATTGTTGGTATGATCTTAATAACATTGTCATTTACATTTATTTCCAAAAAATAATATGCATTTACATCCCCTGAAATAAAGGCATTGCAAAATATTTTCCTGTTAGTAGCCAAAAAGTGTTGAAAAAACTATCGCCACAACTAGATATTTCTTCTAATGTTTTTATCAATCCATTTAGTTATAATTTTTCAGCATTTACTTCCCAATGAAGACAAATCATAGTACATGTTCGAGACAAAGTTAATTATCTAGAAGAAGCTTGACTACTGTTTAGTTTCTTATAATATAATGGTTCATAATGCTCATAAATTGGATTTTGATCATGCAAAAGAATAGAGTAAGGAGGTAAATACAATTGTTGATTAAAGTGCAAGTATTTTCTCCTAATTGTTAATAACCAAACATAGATGGAAATGTTCAACCATTCTGAAAGCCAATTTATGCATAAATTGTCACCCCATAAACCATGATCTCTATTCACTATGCATGCAGTTCTTGAAACTTGCATCCATTCAAACTATGTTGAAATGTTATCAATATGATGCAGTATATATAATTTTTGAGGATCCAATTCTAGTTGAAATGATATTAATGCATCTTGATCATTTTTTTCTAAACAAATCTAAAACTGGTTGATAATTCTTACATGAAGTTCTACAGATGTGAAGTGAAAATGTAAAAACACCTAAAATGCATCAAAAAGGTAGTCCCTAACATTGTATTTAAATAATCAATGTTTGAAATAGGTTTTTATTTTTCAAATCAATATCTATATCATCAAAACTATCTTTGACCAATGATTTATATTCTTCTACAGAGATAAATTCTTCATTGCAATGTCCATTTGTCATTTTCTTTTTCTAATTTTTTAATACTAAAGGCTTTGGTTATATATAATAATATTTTAAAAGTCTTTGTTTGACATCTGTTATACAATAAAACAACAAAGTTAACAATATGCAAGTTATGTTTTAATTTTTTGAAGTTAAAATTTAAAAAAATGAACAATGGTTTTTAAAAGACAATTTATACAGATCTAAATACAATATGAAATTCTTATTTTTAATGAATTAAGCCAATGTTGTAGTCAGTGCAACTAAAAATATGTATGTACACATATATTTATACATACATATACATATACATATACATATAAACACACACACACACACACACACACACACACACACACACACACACACACACACACACACACATGGGTAAGTGTATGGAGTTGGGGGATAATTTTGTGGATATTTTAGGTAATGTGATCATGTTATTTAATTAATGCAACGTATTATTTAAATTATGTCTCGTTAATTACTGAGCCATAACATGATCATGTTATTATATAATGTGATCATGTTAAATAAATAATAACATGATCACATTATTATTATTTTCAATAATGTGATCATGTTACCTATGTCACAAAAAAAATAAAAACTAAAACTTGAATGTAAATTTGACATTTTGCATTCAAGTTTCCTTGCTCTCCTCCAACTTTCATGATCACATTTTATGTGAGATATCCAAAAGAGTGACAAAAATCCACCAAATTCATCCCAAAAATATTCTAATTGATAATGCCACCATGTAGAAGAGGTAAGTGATAAAAATCTACACCTGTTAATCCTAATTTTTCATTATTTTCATTATTTAACCCTAAATTTTAGTTATAATTTGTTTGTTTTGAATAACCCATCCTGATAACCTTACTAACCCTCCATATAACCCTCTTGTTCCTCTTCCTCCTAACCCTCCATAAAACCCTCTTGTTCATCCTCCTATCCCTTCACCTAACCCTCCTACAGTTACACAAAACCCCCTCGTGGCTAAGAGATTTCAATTGACAACATTATGGGAAATAAAATTGAAATTGAAGAATTAATTGGGAGAATGAGGGATCTCACTTTCACCAACCCCCACTACACCCAACTAGCCAATTCCCTAGATACCTTATTAGGTCAATTAACTCTATAACAAGTCAAATTGATAGATGGACTTCATATAGGGATATTTATAGGGATTATTATGCTAACAAATTGTCAATGCTTTAGGTTAAGAAAAAAGAAATATCAAAATCCTCCATTTATGCCCTATTCATTGACCTAGCCACCAATGCCCCATTTCCTATAACTGCTAAACATTTTCCAATCCATCAATGCGTACATAACTTAATCACAACCAATTTTTGGGATCAAAAGTGGATGATGTATGACTATCCACTGTGTAAAAACCATGAGGTCCCATTGTATTTTTTGAGGAAACTCTACTGTGAGTTTTTCCTCAATAATATTTTAAACTATTTTGATTTTAGTAAGTTTTAGGGCTAAAGGAAAGAATTTACACAAGATTGACTAGGTGCACATTATGTACCTAATCGACCTACATAGATTTGTATTTAAAATATACTTGAGCTCAAGATATCCTCTATAGTTCAGTAGGTCATGGAGATCAACACTCTACATTCTCTTAGTTCACTCACTAATACACTCATTTAGCAAATGAGTAGGCTCCCATAGAGTGATTCTAGAGATATGCCACCTGGTGTGCATACCCAGCCCTACCCTTTTAGTTCTTATGGAGGTACGTGCACTAGACCTTGTGATGATGATGGTACTAGTGGTTAAGAGGGCTTGGATAATATTCTTATGAATGATGAGTTTCTGGCATGCACATTTGGTGTACAGACATCAGCCACTACACAGATGAAGGTATATTTTATATAAATGTCATATTAAATTTAAGTTATATTTTTAAATTTAATTTAGTTAACAATTAATTTACATATAAATTGAATAATATATATGTCATTTTTTATGTCATAGGAGGTGATGATGCCTTCATCATCATAATCAACATTTAAATCATGTAATTTATCATGGCTGTTATTTATATATTTAAATCCAATGGCTAGCCCATCCACTAATGCATCTGTCTCTTTTAGGATGACACCATTTACTTATAAAGATGTAAAATTTTGAGTTAATCTTATTCTCTATGTACATTTAGTCTATGTATATTTGCCTTGTAAGTTTAATTTAAATTTATCTATCAAGTATCTTGATGCATAAGTTTTAAAAAACTTCCTTGATATGGATGGAAACACACACTTAAATCTACCAAATACCCATCTCTGATATTTTCTTGGCCTTCTTTGTCATTTGTCTTCAACCTCTTTATCTCTTTGATCACTTTGCATTTACTAGGTCTTTCTTATTCACTCTTACCTACTCAATGGCTCTTAATCCTCCTTGTATTCACTTAATACTCCTATGCTTGAATTCATTTTAATAATCAACTAGGTCTCTTCAATATTTCATTTTAACATCAACCTCCTCAATTCATACTCTATTTTCATGTTCTCTCTCTTTATCCTTTCTCTATTTTTACATCTTCTTCTATATTTTCATAGGTATGCATGCTAATTTGATTTCGTCCTTACACAGTACTCATAAGAGAATTTACCTACTTAGTTACATCTCATTTCATGCATCAAACCATTCCACATAACCCCAAAGCTTCAACTCTTCACTTAACTCTTCTTTCCTCTTTGAAACCTTCCTTCTACTAGCCCTTTTTTGAGGCAAACCTCCTTATTCTAAATAAACTACAAATTTCCCAATGAAAGAAAAACAACATTTAGATACCCATTTATATCACATAACTCATGTAGGTAATTTCATAATTTAAATCTCTTTCTAGAACACCTAACTCAACACCCCTTAGGAGTAACTAGGTCTCCTAGGCCTAATTAAAGGCTACTAACTTTGAAACCATACCATACAGATTCAAATCAACATTAAACCTTAAAAATCCTCTTCCTCTTATATAAATACACCTTTCCAAAATTTTTGGAGATGGTTTGATCATCTTGGGGGTACCATGAACCTTTGGAAGTTGTAATGAGGTATCACAAACCATTAAAGAGGAACCACAATAGTTGCAATCTATGAGAATGGGCTCAGCGATATTTATTTAACTACTTTTTTTAAATCCCACAAAGATCCCATGAATAATCTCATTCAAGATTAGATAAGGATAGTTCACATGCGATGAGGATACTTATAAAATGATGAGCACATATCTACGGGTCTTTCTAGGTAACACTATCTTGAAAATGAAGTTACTAAGCTCAATATAGTCATATTCTCATTTTGACTTATGTCACCATTAACATTATACATAAATCCACATGTTACCCTTGAAAATGAGTGATAATAGAAAGTGAATTTAAGGTAAAAGAGAAGAAATGCACATGAAGGGTAAAAATACAAGGAATTAGATTTAACATGATTAAGACCCATCATAGTGGGCAAATGTAAAAATGACTCATAAATTTGACTCCTTTCTCCATTACTTCCATATCAATTTATACAATGAAATTTTAATTCATTGGTTGATGTAACCACTAATTATATTGCATCAAATCCACCCAAATCAACTAAATTTCAACCTAATTGAACAATTTTGACTATTAACCTACCTGAAACCAACTCATAAATAGGTTGTAAATTCAATTAATTGAAATTTGATTTTTTTTAGGACTAAAGGCATACTAAAAGACACAATTAAAATAGTTGGCTAAATTAATTATAATTACTTTCAAATAATATCAATGCAGACCCAATCAAAACCTTAAAATTTCTCATTGATTATTAAAACATCAACAATCATACTTAGTGGATCATTAACTTAACAATGCAATTCTAAGAGTCTTTTTAGACATAAAGTACCATGAATCAGGCCCCAACATTAAATTGGATTATTTAAATAAAGTTAATGAAATAGTTATTTAAATAAATTTATATTTTATTAAGTGACTTCGCTTAAGACATAGTAATAGTAGGACTGAAATCTCACTTCATTTTATTACAAGATCTTATACATGTTTATAATATTTGATGACCAATTTAAGAGGTGTGGTTTGTAGGAAGGGGCATAGTTAGGGAAAGGGGGACTATAAATTTTGGTGTCGACGTTACCTTCTCTTGTTTGAGCCACAATATCGAAATACACATGATAATTCAATTGTAATATCTCTTTACACCTTTTTCTTTGGCCACAATAAAGGTTTGGATTTAAATTGTAATGCCTCATTACACCTCTTAATTTGGATATGACATAGGTATAAAGGGTATAAAACCTCTCTACTCAACATTCCTTATGCCAAAAAACATTGCATTGGGTCTCAACAACTTGTAGCCCCATTGCCAAGTTTGTGGAGAGAGCCACCATTTGTGTTGGTACTAAAATATGTGCCATCTTCAACAATTACACCTTACATTTTCTTCCGATTCAACATCCAAATTATTTGTCAATTTTGTTCTCTTGAGACAAAAAAAGACAATATATTTATATGGCTAAAACTTGATATATTGGAAAAGGACCTCCCTTCCTCAACCTATTGGTAGAATTTTATTTACACACACCTTCTTCAAGATGTGGATTCACCATGGCTCACTCTTCTCTATTGGCTAGGTGCTTTCCCAAAAATCACTTATCATCCATCTATTATAAATTAATGTGATATCAATCCATGTAATATATATAGAGATACAAATGATTGATATCACAAATATAATAGAAGGATGATGGCCATATATGTGTAGCTCAACCTTTCCCAAGTAAATACATAATGGTATTTTACTCTATCCAAAGAAGCTTTACAAGGACACAGTTCTTGATATTCTCTTATTCCTTTTCTCTCCCTAACTTTGCCTTGTTGAAGTGATACTATTATTTCCACCTCCTACTCTTCTACTCACACTTCCTACATGTATTAAATTTTTTATATTACCTCCAACATGAAAACTAATTGCTATTCTTATCCATTACACATTGTATGGAAGTTACACTTCCTTGATTCTTGGTTTAAATTATCTTTTCATGATATGCATGTTGTATGATAGTTACACTTTCATGATTCTTGGTTTGCATATATAAGATTTGATAATTTATATAAAATTAAGTGAGACCTTATTTACATGAATAGTTGATGGCTCAAGTAGACACTCTTCCCTCTCTATGAGTTGAGATAGACATAGGCATTGCTACTACAATGTCATTTACATAGGCACTGATAGAGATATATATTAACTTGTAATTTTGAATTGTAAAAATAGACTTGTTTTATTAATTTTACTACATACTTGGGGTAAATATAACTTATGTAAATGTATTGTGTATGTTGGTTTGTCCTATGACATCTAATAGTCCTAGTTAGATGATTAGTAGGGTAACTTCTCATGTTTCTCCCATATTTGAGATGCCTATTTGAATAGCTAAGCCTGCCATTGACTTGTTTGAGTATGAAAAATAGATTGAGCAAGATTGTGAGATTGTAGTAAGTGCATGTTTAAATGATTTTTTATTTTTTTTAAATTAATTTTTAACTATTGGTTGAATGTATTTTATGTTAATTTTGTAATAATTCTTGTATTTGAACAGGTTCAGTTGCAAGCAAGCTATGAACATAAGACCTGAATTCAGAACTTTGAGCATCCAAGGCAATAGAGGGGTCTCCATCTACTACCAAGGCATCCTATGGAGAGTCTTCTTGGAGAAAGGCAAAGAGAAGGAGCCTATTTGATGAATACGATGTCTAGCAATTTGCACATTTTGGAATTTTATATGTATATATGACATTCACCCAACATTAGATACTATGTTGGTAGATGTAATGTTTTGTATGCATATCATGGCAACCTATGTATTATTGACATTGCACAAATGTACCTATATTATATACCTATCATGGAAATCTATCTAATTTATATGCAGTTTTTATTTCATTGTGTGTTATTGTATAGTGTTGTTCTGATATTCCAAACTATTATCTATCGGATCTCATATTTAATGTTTTACATAAAATTGGATAAAAAATTATTATTTTAAATGCTATAAATATTGGATCTCCCATATTTTTTTAAATTAAAGTTTTTATTTCATTATGTGTAGTGGAAATGACTAATGACACTCTTATCACTTATGCTTAATGGAATTATTCTCCTTGTACCTGATTATTGTACACTTTGGAGACACTTATTTGTGTCATTATACCTCTTACAAACCTCTCACATTCATTCTCTAACTCATTTCATTCATTCCATTCACAAACTTCCTCTCACTCTTTCACTATCTTCTCACTAGGTAATCCTCTTAGGTTTCAAGTACCAAATCTTGATATAGATTTCATGAGTACAATATATTATAATGAATGATATTTTATGATCATATCATACTTGATTTAACTTTTTTCAAACCCTGAATCAAACTTCAATACTCATTTTCACATACAAAGCTACTAATGACCCCACTAGGCTTGTAACCTTTTTTTTAACCTTTTCAATTTATTTTCAAAATATATCAACTCTATTTAATATAAAAAAAACATTTTATACCACCCTATATATTTATAAAACTCTCCATAAAGTTAAATTATTAAATTCTCTCTGTAGGTACCTTTTCCTTTATAAGCTCTTGTCTAATTAGGCCTTTCTAGTCCTCTATTCATGACACACTCATCAAAACCATACAAATCCAAACTGTATGGAGTCAAAACCACTTTAATACTTATTAGGGAATTAAAATATGTTATAATACCAAATTTTAATAATTTTACATGGTTGAAATGGGAGTTATATTGTTTTTGGGTTTGAAACCCTAGCTGCCTATCTATAGAGGCTGAGAGGCTTCATAAGTCACTTTATTTAGTTTTAGTTCCTTCCAAAGGAACCTAAGACCTTCCTAAGGTTTGTGTTATTAATATCCACATTTTTAAATAGGTAATATTCTTTGATCAACCTTCACTCACTTCAACCAACTCAAAACTACAAAAATTTGTTACTCTTTAGTGGACTGTCTACACTTCAAACGTTACTAAACCCCCAATGAACTATTGTTAAAATGAATTTTCCTAATACGTGTGCACATAATTTGATCAATTTAAAAATCATACACTTTATCAACCATACACATCCTTTCATTTGCACACTAACTAAATAGACACAGGATATTTGAGTGAAACAGGGGTCTATTGTGTTAGGTCTGTTTATGTTCAATAGTTCCAAACTCCCAAAAGATATTTCTAGTGATTTGTAATATCCTCCATTATACCAAATTATACCAAATCCAATGAAATTTACCTTATTTAGGCACATATCAAGCTTTATTGGCATTTTATTGCATAACAAGGAATTGATTATCTACCAAATAGAGTGGTAACTTTGTAAATAAGGCAACCTTTCAAATAACAGGGTAATGAACATTTGTTACTTATTTTCAATCTAACCTAGACATCCAAATACTCACCACAAACCATGGATGAATGCATATGTGAATCTACTCAAATAATATAATGACTTTCTTGACATGAAGTTATAAATACATTAAGATAACATAATTTGGGGACTATCATAGTCATAACAGATTTCTCATCAATGAATGTTCTATTTTAGTTTCCATTTTTGAGATCACACAAACTAAAACTTACAACCTGAAACATATTTTATCTTACCTATAGAGGACTGAACATTCCTATTTATTGCACCATACTTTACCAATCTCATCATTTATTTTCTTCCTTAACTATAACTTATAGCCTCTTGTTTAAACCTACCAATACACACAAAAGTGACTTAATCATGGCCTTTAGGGATTTTCAAAGATAATATACAAACTGATGACAATACAAAACTATTCCATGAAATATAGATACACTAAATCATTCCATATTTATTCACTTCTAGCAATCTTGATTATAAAACATAGCCCATGAAAAGGACTGGATCAACTTCTTTTGAGAGTTATGTTATCTTCTCTTCATTACCCCATTTTTTATTTGGTCTTGGATTTATCTCTCACCTCTCTCTCTTCTCTATATCCCTTATATTCCACACAACACCTAAAACTTCCAATCCATCCCAATTCAATGTTATTTTGGGTGGTTACATAACTTATTCTCGTACATCCAACATGAGGATAGTGCTAACATGACTAAACATGATTCTTAAGGGTCATCACCTTTATAAACTTGACATGACATGTCTTTAACCCCCTTTTACATGACTAATGGGACCTTTTAATATAAATTTTATCACCTAAACATTTCAAACTATGTTCCTACATCCTCTTCTATCATCCCATAATACCACCTAATAGGTCAATAGGTCAATTACTCATTAAGTTTATAGGTCTCTAGCTTAAGTTGTTGAAGTTTAATTTGTGGTTGTAGAACTCTAGTTTTGATGCTGCCTGACTAAAAACTAACACTGATAACATGTTTAGGGCATGGATAACATTTAGGACCAAGTTTTTGGCCTCCCATCAGGCCCTCTCAACAAATCCACCACCCATTCTAAGCTCAAGAATGCCCTTCCCAATACAAGAAAAATGAATTTTTTAGCCTAAATTCAAACACCCATAAAATAAAAATATAAGCCATTTCCATGAACCATCAGATCCCTCCTCTACCTCTTTAAGCCCTCTAATAGTACCCTATAACACTTAGGTGGAAGCTTCAAGAGAAGTCCATTTGGTAAATTACAATGATCGGTCTAAAAATACAACTTTTTGGTAGTGAACAAGAAACTTCTTGAGATCCAATTAGCATTTCTACCTTTGAGACCTCCACCTAAGAATATATCACTTTGATCACATTTAGATAGTCAAATCACATGTTATCACACCAGAAATACATTCAAATCTACCCATAAGTGCATTTTTACTAACATTCCAAAGCACAAAAACACTGACAATAAATGTTTTCAAAGTTTAAGTTGTGGTTATTAAAATCTAGTTTCGATGCTTCTTTACTAAAAATTGACACTGCCAACACATCCACGGGGAAGATAACATCTAGGATAATTTCCAAATTATGAAATAAATTATCCCAAATTTGTTGATCTAGTCTTCTTGAATGGTGATCAAACATTTTGTTATGCATTGGTTCTAAAATATTATCATCAACTTCAATTAAGTATTTGTCTTTTCTACGCATAATTTTAGAGGTGTTGTTAATGGTAGAATTTATTGAGAGGGTGTTTTAAAATCATTATTACTTTCATTATTTAGAGGTGGGATGACATTTTATTCATTGTTTATTTCTTCATTATATGTTTCCATGAAATTTTCTTGATGGTTAATTTCATCATTATTTTTTTCCATCAAATTTTATTCATTCATGGGGGGTGAAGCATCATACATAGACTTATCATCAATGTTGTCCCCCAAAAACATCACTCATTTTTGGGACAACATTTGAACTATTTTGGTCTTATAGACCAAAATTGTCTCTTCCCTTTTCAAAATTTGTCTTCAACATTTGAATTCCTCATTTTTTGGGTTTCACGGCTTCTGCAGGTGGGTTCAATCAAGTGGTTCAACACTTTGTTTCAACATTTGGTTCATCCTCTTTGTTTCAACGCTTTGATTCATACTTTTGTTCAATCAAATGGTTCGTTAGTCAGTTCAAGGCTTTGTTTGAACCATTGAACCAAAACTTGGTTCAATGGATGGTTCAAAGCCTTGGTTTAATGGAATGGTTCAAAGCCATGGTTCAATGTAATGGTTCAATAGTTGGTTCATTGCCAAAGTTCAAAGAGTTTCCTGAAGAAGCTTGAAGGCCATTCAAAGACTACCCGAAGGGTAGATACCCTTGTGGGAGGCTCTTCCTAACTCAAAACAGGTCATTTCCTAAGGCCCAAAAGGGCAAGTTCAATCTAGAAAAGTGCCAAAAAAAAAAGCTGAAAGAGGACAAAGGAATGACATGCCCAAAAATGTCAAATTCAATATAGTTAACTAGCCATTGATACTTTGAACATACAGACCAAAATACATTCATAGATTTCAAGGCCAAGACTAGTAGAAAGCAGAAAAGGAACAGAATAGCAAACTAAATCTAGGACCTGATTTAATTAACTAAAAAAGGAGGAATGATGAAGATAAGATCAGATCGCCGAGTGGACATTGAAAGTTGCAAACTTTCAATAAGCACGACTTGTTTCCTTGCATTGATAAAATCAAATGGGTAAAACACCCCTAAGTTCTAGCATGTCTTCTTAACAGATTCGAATGCAAAATGATTTATTTACTATTCCCAGGTCCTTCTTGAAGAGGCTATATAAGGGACTTTCTTCTATTGTAATAAGGATCTCTTTTTTTAAAATTAGAATGAAACTCTGCCCAAATTATAGGGCATTACTGAGACTTTGAGCTTAGATCGCTGATCATATTTTGTTACTGGAATAAGAAAGCAAGTGGTTTTTCAGACTTTGTGATGTAATATCTTTGTTATTGAAGAAATTGTTCTTATGTCTTTTTCTTCATTATATCTTCTATTCCTTTAATTCAACAAGTAGAATTAGTGACAACAGTCAAGAAGGTGTCCTAAAGAGTCAACTGTGGAGAGACTTTGTGCCCCCATAATTGCATTTAGTGTGTTTTCTTTTCATTTCTATGTAAAGGACCTTGAGGTGACTTTATGCCCTCATTATCCTCCATATATTATTCTTGAGCAATCCAGGTGAAGACTTTGTACTGCATCTTGATTTTCTAGTTATTACATCCTTTGCTACATTTTGTTGTTACTACTAGGAGTATTCTTGTGGTTGCTGAATAGTACTTCTAATAGAACTTTGAATATAAAATTCTAATATCATATAATTCATTAATATCAATTTCAATATTATTCATTTCACTATGGTAAATTTCATCATTATTCAAATAATTATGGTCAATTTCATCATTGTTTAATTCAATATTGTCAATTAGCTCATTATCTATGGCATTTGGTTCATCAGGATTAGGGTTTATACCTTGTCTACCATGAATTTTTTCATTCATATCTTGTGCTTCTCTCTCAAATCTTATAATTACTTTGGTGTTTTGTTCTTAAACATATTCCTCTTCATTTAATGTGATCTATCACCCATCAAAGACAATTGACAACTTTTCAAAGGTGGGGTCAAGTACATAAGTACCACAGATCCCAAAGAAGTATGTAAAGAATGTTTATGGGGATAAAATTCTCAATTTGGGTTAAAAATATATTTTGAAAATTGAGCTTAGGTTATAATAATAATAATGTGCTTGTGTTATTACATAACATGCTTGTGTTATTACATAACACACACATAATTTGTTAGACTAGGTTTTGCTTCATCCAACATATTAAGAAGCATATATTAAGAATAATGTGATTGCATTATTTAATAACATGATCATGTTATTATTAATACTCAGTTTGGGTTAGAAATTGGAATTGAGAACTGAGTGTTATCTATATTAAGAATAGTGTGATCACATTATTAAATAACATGATCACATTATACTTAGTATAGATTAGGGATTAAGGCATTAATGCATAGGGTTTAGGGATTATGGATTACAATTTATGTTTTAGGGATCAGGGATTATAATTTATGTTTTAGGGTTTAGGGATTAAGGCATTTAGGGTTTAGGTTTAAGGGTGTATATAAGGTCTAATCACTCAATGCCATGTGTGAACTTAATTTTTACTACAAAGAATGTTAATTGGGACTAAATCGATTGGTAAATAGGGAAAATTTTTGGTTTACAATTTAGGATATAGTGTTTAGGGATTAGGTTTAGGGTACATAGGGTCAATAATAAAGATAATTCTTAGTCTAAATGAAGATAATTTGGACTTTAATGTTTAGTTTAATGTTTAAATAGTTTATATTTATGGTTTAGATTTTAGGGATTATGAATGTTAAGCATTAGGCCTTGGGGTATAGGTTTTAGGGTATATAAGGCACAATCATGATGTTGATTGGGGAAAATTGGAGATGATCAACCCCCAAATCATATTTTATATTCATTTAATTAGGTTGAAGGGACTCGAAATAGCCCCAATTTACTTTAGATGCATAACTAGATTAGTACTCCAAAGGCTAAGTTTTGGCCATAGATTTAAAAAATGCATTTTATGACATCTCATGATAATATTAGTTATATCATAAGACGTGCATGTTTGAGGCATGTAGTGGGCATTAGGGCATATGGATTATAATTTATGTTTTAGGGATTAGGGTTTAGGGCATAAGGTTTAGGTTTAAGGACCTGTATATAATGTCTAATCATTTTATGCCATGTGAACCTAATTCTTACTAAAAAATATGTTAATTAGGATTAAAGCGATTGGTAAATAGTGAAAGCTTATTAATGTTTACAATATAGGGTATAATGTTTAGGGTTTATGGTTTAGGGCTTAGTTTTTAATGTATATGTGATTTAGGGTATATAAGGTCAATCATAAAGAAGATTGAGGATAATTTGAATCACTTGGACCCATTTGTGACTATAGAATGTGTTTTTGGGTTGTCATTATACCCTAGATGTCATTGTGTAGATTGAGTTAATTAATCAAATGGGGCAATCAATCATGTGATTTAGGCCAAACTTAGCCCTGTGAACTTAATTCTTAGTCTAAATAATGTTAATTTGGGATAAAATGTTTGGTTTAAAGTTTAAAGAGTTTATATTTATGGTTTAGAGTTTAGGGATTATGGATTAGGGTATAGGTTTTAGGGTATATAAGGTACAATCATGAAGGCAACTAGGGAAAATTTGAGCTCTTTGAACCTATATAAATGAGTAAATAATATGATTTTGAGTTTAATTAACCCCCACAACATCATAAATTAAGCCTATTAAGTCAATTATGGTTTAATTAGTGATGAAATTTTGATCGAATTCATCCCTATGAACCTATTTCTTTAATTCTTACTATATATATAAAAGATATTAATTAGGGATAAATTTATTGGTTTAGGGGTTAAGGTCTATAATTTAAAGGGTTTGGGGTTTAGGGCTTATGGATTAGGGTTTAATGTAAATGGTATAGGGTTTAGGGTTAAATTTAAATAGTATAGGGTTTAAGGTTTAAGATATTGGATATAGGGTCCAATCACTAAGGTAATTGAAGAACATTTGAGCTACTTGTTCACCTATTTATGAAAATTACCTTAATGTTTTTATTTATGATAAAAGTATGGTCAATTATGCCATGTACATGTTTCATACATGTTATACAATAGATTAAACTATAAATTTGGTTTAGGGGCTCAATTTTGCCTAGATCATGCCCCTAATTACACAAATTGACTAATTGGATCAATTCTTGATAGAATAAATATTTTGAGTTTACCCCAAATCATATCTTGATTTTGAAGGGCTTAAAATTGGCATCAAATTCCTCCTTAATTAAAATAATAAACTAGCCTCCTCTTTGGTTAATTAGGTTGAAGGGGCTTGAAATAGCCCCAATTTACGTTAGATGCACAACTAGATTAGTACTCTAAAGTCTAAGTTTTATCCATAGGTTTAAAAAGTGTATTTTATGACATCTTGTGATAAAATCATTTATATCATAAGGTATGTATGTTTATGACATGTAGTGGGCATTAGGGCATAGGGATTACAATTTTTGTTTTAGGGATTATAGATTAGGACATAGGGTTTAGGTTTAAGGAATTATATATAATGTGTAGACACCTAAATTTGGTCACCAATAACCTCCAATAAGGCTTTTGACTAATTTCCACCTAAAGCACACAATTTGGCCTAAAAAAACTAAAAGATATGAAACTAACATATTCAAGTGCTGATTTTGGCTACAGTATCATTAAATGGGGTATGGGCCAACTAACTTTGATCAGTTCATTTCAAGTAAAATTACCAATTTTGCACCTGGGTGCTCTAGATTGCTCTTTCCTATCAAATTCCTTATATGAGACATGTGCCTTTGTTATTTGGTGTTGGTAACATCCTAAATGGGATAATGGATCCAACATATCTGACATCACATTCTAATTCTAATCCATTCAAAATTTAGACCAATAACAAGGCATTCTAATCAATTTGAGTAATTTGTGCACAAAGTGCTTAAACATGCTTAAGAGCTAATTAAACCAAATTAGAGCCTAATCAAGAATTCCATGGAAAATTTTCAAATAATTTTTTTTGGAAATGAATATTGAATATCCACATCATTAGGTGGCCTCATTTCTTAGGAAGACATCCCTAGGCCATAAATGCCACAAATATCAGGATTCATGCCTTCCATGCGTCATCAATACCCTCCATGCCTCTTAATTACCCCTTTTTACAATGTCATGATGAGGATAATTATAAACTTAATTCCAAAAAATTGAATTAATCCTCAACCACACATCTACATCTCAGGATGGATGGTTTAGGTTGATTTTGATCAATCTCAAAAATCTATAAATAGAGAGGCCATGAACATCATTTTTAATCTTAATTTTTGCAAATTTATAATGTAATATTGGTTCCTTAAGCTTCATACAAACTAGTGTTACCATGCTAAATTGATTTCAATCCAAGCTAAGCCAAAGACAAAGGTGTCAAAGAGAGATGGAGGTAGCCAAGCTTCTATTGATGAGGACTTCATGAGCATAAACCAAGTAATCCAATTGAAGAATACTCTTAGAGCATCAAGGAAGGTAAGAAATGTGTGTTTTCTTTCATTTTAGTTGTGATTTATTCATTTTTATTTCTTCACTAAGCTCAACCTAGTAACTAGGCATGAAGATGTTAGTTTAGTGTGTTTTTGATTTGATTTAATTCACTAACATAATACTAATCTCCTCTTCTTAGTCAAATTCCTAGTTCAAATAATGGCATGCCCGGTGGGACCTTCCTAACTTCACAAGAATGGTCACAAAGATCTTTCAAGAAACTTACTAATTTTTTCCTTACAAAATCTTGGAGTAAGGAGCCAAAAAGAGTGAAAATTTTAAGTAAAAAATATTTTTTTTAGAAGTCACTAGTTTATTCTAACTCAATCATGGTATTGTCTTGCAAGTAGTGAGATTGTTATTTAGACTAACGGTATTATGCTTAGCCATTTTTTTTTAGACTAACTTTGTGTTTTCATGCAAGGTCGACAATACCACTACTGAACCAGTCATGGGATTATTCAACTCATGAGGTTTACAAACCAAGTCATGGTATTGTCTAACCACTAGTAGGTTAAATGATAATATCACTAATTTTAAAGTGGTGTGATTTTCATATAAGTAGAGGTATTGTCACTATGAGTCTTAGTATTGTAGTGTGTAGAACAAGCCATTTTTTGGAGCTTCATTTGGGGTCATCTGGACTCTATTTTCGATGGTTTTTTTTAAACCATGTGTTTTTTCTTTAATTTTCATAATATGTTATTATTTTAGCCTAAATTTATATAATGTTTTCACAAAACCTCATTTTATCCCAAGTATCAAGATTGTGACCCTAAGTAATGGGATTATTGTTTCCAACACCATAACTCACTAAGTAGCGGGATTGCCCTACTATTAGTAGGATTGTGAAACTAAGTCATGGTATTGTTACTAAACCACCTGTGGTTAAGTTACAATACCACAACTCTTAAGGTTGTGAGATTACTCTATGTAGTAGTGGGATTGTAATGTGTAAAAAACTCGAGATCTTTTATTTTTCAAATTCATTATTTCAAACCCAAAGTATCTTCAAGGCTAAAGGACATACTAATATTTTTGTTGTAGGACCAAGCTTTACATTTGCTAAAAACATGTTTAGATCACCTTGTATGTACTTTAAAATAGATTAGGAACCTTGTTTTGGTGTTTAACAAAAACTTTGGATGTTTATGGTGAATGTTTTCAAAGTTTGTAATTAATACTAAGGGGTCAAAATAACACCATCACACCTTTCCATTTGGGCTTAAGAATGAACTCACCTTTCCAAGATTTTTGTATTCACTTATTTAAATTAGATTTTTGTTCGAAAAAAAGAGGGGTTTTGCATTTATGCTCTTCCATTTGTCCCTTTTGGAAACCCTTGGAATCAAAAGCAACATTCCTATTACAAATATCATAGTCTAAGGCTTAGAAATAAATTCATCTAAAGCACTCCCCAAAAACTCATCAAAGTTTGGGTCACCTTGAAAATAACCCTAAAGTCTTTCTATTTTATGTTTTCTTTATTTTATGAAAACTTAGCTTACAAGGGGGACTTCATCACCTCCCTCAAGTTATTTAGGGAATATTTGACCTAGGGTTTCACCTCCTAGCATTGACTTCATTTGGATTCTAATTAGAGTTGCACATGAGACGTAGTGGCACTTTGGACATTGCACTACACTAAGTGAATAACATGATGTAGTGGTTGCAAAAAGGACTAGACCTTTTTGCAACAAGCCAAGTGATACAGACCAAAAATTTGTGATTTTTTTTGCATCATTTGATGTGAAAGTCATTATGAAACTTATTCCCTTAGAACATTTGGAAACTCATATAAATTAGACAAATCCTCACTTTCCATGGAAGTATTTTTGGTGCAAGGTGTACCTCAAGGTCCATATCATAGTACTATCATTTGAGAGAAGTGGGGTGTAAAAACCCTACTATATAATGTGCATTTAATTTTGGATGAAAACTTAAAATCCTCTAAAATGACATATATTAATATATTCTAACAATACCGAGCAACCTTGTCAGTTTAGAGTTTAAGAGCAATTAATCAGTTGAGTTTTATCCTACATTAAAATCTTGTTTGAAGTCAAAAATTGGTGTAAAAAAATGATACAAACCAAAACACATGGTCCTTATTTTCCTTTGAACAAAGAGGCATTATACTACCCACATGAAGTAATCAAATTTTCCTTTTTCAAAGTTCATCAAAACTTGGGAGTCATATCATGCACTTTGGTACAGTTGTTTAAGTCCTCCATTTATAATATAAATTCAAAATTGCACCTTTATAAGTTCATAGGGTTGATGTGTTAAGTGGATTCACCATTTACACTAAACTTGAGAGAACTTATGTTTAATTACAAATTTGGGTTGAAGGTCATTTAAAACTCATGATCGTTATCACCACTTGATAGACTTAAGTCATTTCATGCTAAACACTTACACTTTGAGTCTATGCACCACAACATTTTGAGTCAAGAAAGGTTGTGTTATGTTGTCAAATTTGTGAGAAATTATCTTTGCCTTAGATATTATTTGAAACAAACATTTTGTCACATCTTTTGGGTAGTCTAGCATTATTACGCTACCCAGAACATTTTAGATATTGTTTCATAGACTCTCTTGCATAGAGTTCAAATTTGTTCTTACATTTTTAGACCAATATAACTGTACCTTTTATGAACCTTTGTCTAGCATAGTTACATCATTCACTTTTTGTCAATATTATTTGTTAAAAGAACCAAGTTTTATACCATTATTTGTGAGAAAAAAATAAACTATCTCTAAAGTGCCTTTTGTTTTATACCTTATACATAGTTGGCCAAGTTTATATCCAAAACTCAAATGTCTAGTATTTTTTAGAAGTGTTCAAATCCCTTAGATTAAAAATCATCTTTATTTCAAAGTCTATATTTTGATGCCATTTGGCCAAGAGTCCTAGCCCATGCCTTGTTTGAGACTAGATTTTGATGTTGCATTTTGACAAAAGACCTAGAAACTTTTGCTTTTCCTAGATTAGATTGATTTGAAACACTTCAACCTTAAAGTTTGGCATTTCAATTTTTGGTCTATTTACTTGATTATTTTTATGTGAATAGTGAGGCATTAGATACTTAATGCTAGCTTGTTTCCTCACAAATCTTTACATAAACCTTTTTGATCTTTTTGATGAATCTAGACTGAGTTTGAATGTCATATTTTTAGACATTGTCCTTTTAGAGTTTGTATAAATCTCTTCCCTTTATATCACAAAGCATTGACTATTGATCCCAACATGTATTCCTACACTTGTAGTGGACTCATGTACAATTCAGGGATTAGTAATGTGGTTGCTTAAGAAGAAATGGTGCAAGACCCCTATGTGGATAATATTTCTTATGAGATGGATCCTTAATCCTCTTATAATACTCAATTAGGGGTACAAAGCCAAGATCTATGGGATAATTATTTGGT
Source organism: Torreya grandis (assembly GCA_037957365.1). Classification (NCBI taxonomy): domain Eukaryota; kingdom Viridiplantae; phylum Streptophyta; class Pinopsida; order Cupressales; family Taxaceae; genus Torreya; species Torreya grandis. Next base: position 1,892,677 of record JARHVA010002466.1, on the reverse strand, counting down.
TAATACACTGCCTTATTCAGAACAAGACTAAGAACAAACTGCATAATACCTAGCTACAATACACATAGTTGACAAACTAGTTCCTCAATAGTCATGCTATATTAATACACCTTCCACGTATGATGAATTTTTGTTTGAGCATCATTTGTTGGAGAATAAAGATGAGATTTTGGTTCAAGCCATAGAGGTAGGGGCCAATTTTATATCAGACTTCCCTCATGAGAATTTACCAAGCCTAGTAATAATGCCACACAACATAATTTATGATCAACAGGCTTCTTCTATAAATCCTTTGGCTCTAGTCCAAATAATGTATTAGGACCCTAATATGCGTAATAGAGGAAAAAACCTCATGGAAGACCACTTTAACCAAATGCAGACAACATATCAAACCTACCTAAATTTAGCATGGAATTTCAATCAGATGACTATGGTGAGTAAACCTCTTATTAACTTAGTTCCTTCAATAGGAGTTTTGATAGAGTTAATTGGTTAAGAGAATCAAAGTTCAAACCCATTCATACAAAACATTTATGTAGGAAACTTTTTTCATATACCCATCATTGAATAAGTAACTTATACTTATACATAGAATAATGAGAAAAATATAGTGGATAATATGTAAGCAACATCTAATCCCAATAAAAGTAGTACTAACACAAAAAAAACTAGTCAAAAACATAGGCCTATAGTTAATACCATGAGTGGATCATCATACCAAGGAATAAGAGCCTCTGTACACCAACCTTCACCACCTATTTCCCAACCTCAACTGACTACTTCCTCAAGTGTGCAACCTATAGGATTAGGTAGTCAACCAGTAACCAATGTCATGCCTCAATAATAGAATGTAACAAATCCTACTCCTCCTCAACAAGTGACAAGTAGTATTCCAAAACATTATGTATAATCTGGTGTCCCAATGCAACTAAGGTCAAATGTATTACCACCTCAACAAGGGGAAACTAATGTTCTACCTGACCAGTTAATGGAGAACATACCTCTTTAGTCATAGACTAAGGTACCAATCCAAAACCAAGTGATGACTAGTCAACAATGTGTAAATATTGGTTAGTGACAAATGTTGAATCTTCAACCCACTTTCACTTCCCCATAGGGATTCATGCAACAAGGAGGTTCCCATGTTTCTCAAGTACCTACTAGATAATAATAGGTTCAAAATGTGTCACAAGTTCAAAGACAAGGTCTTATTCCACAAGTTTCCACTCAACAATACGGTTTGATTATTCGGTAGCATGTCCCTTTTCAACCATAGTAGTCACAATATAGTTATATCCCTCTATCCCAACCACAAAACCCTCCAAGCCAATCCTTTATCACTAACCCAAACTAGAATATTACACAAACAAATGTACAATTCCAAGTACATCCTAATCCATGTGTGCATATTCTTGGTCCATTTCCCAACCAACCAATATACCCCAACAGGTATCTCCATCATACTCTGGTCAAAGTGTCCCACTTATAACCTCCCAACAATCTACCCAAACTAATATCCTCTCTCAAACTAATGCTCCTTCTAGTTTCCTATCCCAAGAATTTTAATAAATGAAGGATATAATTACCACCATTCAGGTTTAGAAATAGACTAAAAAGTTTAAGTTGGATGATGTGTTTTCTTATCTACTCAACATGGAGTACTTGTAGATACCATTTCCTCTAGGATACAAACCACCAAAATTTGACAAATATAAAGAGAAAGGTGACCCTAAGGCTCATTTAATAGAGTTCTTTGTCGCATGTCAACTGGTGGCATATAGCGATATATACCTTTTGTTGTTGTTTCCATGGAGCCTAGATGGAAAAGCCTTGGAGTGGTTCTTAAAGTTTCCCAAGAATTCAATAATAGATTTTTATGATCTTTTTGATAAGTTTGTGTAGGAATTTTCCTATAATCTCAAACATGAGATTTCATTGGTTAACTTAACACAAGCAAAGTAAAAATCTGGTGAGAGTTTTGCAAGTTATCTATAGTGATGGATAGCTCTTGTAATCTAATTCACCCATAGTTTACTAGATAAATAATTCACCAATATGTTTACTAAAAATTTGCATAGTGAGATAGCTTATCATTTGGAACTATAATGTGCACATACTTTTAAGGAGATCATCAACAAAGGCTTGTTGATTGAGTGAGATCTTATCAATAAAGGGATCATCAAGCTTAAATCAACTAATCAAAATTAAGGTACCAATTAGGGAAGTGGCCAAAACCAACATCTAATTCAAGCGTAAGAATCATAACTAACATAGACCAATAACCAAGAAATACCAAAGCAATTTAATTACAATAATAATGTTGTGGGTAATGGATTAACCAAGTCAGGTCATGTCCGAATGGTGCAAACATCATCTACACCACCTTTTTAGCTTACTCCTACCCAAAAACCTCTCCCACCAATTTTGCAAGCACAATAACTAAGACCCATGCAACAAATACAATAACCTTTACCATTGCAAACCCCTCCTCTAAAGAGAACTATGCCTATGTGTCATGTCTTTAGTGACCTAAGAGAGCCTATTAAGTCTATATTTCACAAACTTTCCACCACTAATCTGATTAGTTGTCCTACACCAAAGCATTATCAGTAAGGCATTCTTTATCTTGATTGGTACCATGAAAATGAATTTTATGAATATCATCAGGTCAATAGGCATAATCTACAAAGATGTGTGCAAATCAAGCATTTAATCAAGAATATGTTGGAGAATGTGGAGTTAAAATTAGATAATGGTGCTTCCACTTCCAATAAAACTCTTAGGATTTATCAAAACCCCTTTCCTCGACATAATAATCAACAACAACAAAACAATTAACAATAATAATAACACCAGCTAGTGCAATAATAAAACCAATAGTATAAAAATCGAAGGCCAAACTAGCAAAATCAGTAGAATCAAAAACAAAACCCACAACATCATAATAATGAACAAAACCAAGTTTAGAATGGTAACAACCAAGAAACCTACAATGTAGTTGCACATGGCTACAATAGGATTGTAAGTCATATTGTAGGGGGTAGCATTAATACCATCTCCATTAATCCTAAACCAATCATTAATCAATCTAGACCATTGATAAACAATAAAAATCAACCACATTACATGGATAATCCTTCTTTGACTTGGGATAACACACATGCAAACCAACAAATTGGGACTTTCACTTTTGGACCTTGCACCAAAAATTTTCCCTTACCACATGACCACATACAAATGTACCAACAACCAAGACTTATCTTATCTAGTCCCACACCATTCCCAACATTTATCAGCAATAATGGTCCAGTATATAATCCTGATTATGTAATCATAACTCAGAGGTTGAAGATTACTATCCTAAGCCCATAACCATCTGCCACTTTGACTATTATCCAACCAACTATTTAGTCTCAAAATAAACCATTCACTATTGACCAAGACAAGAAGTTTGATATTGTGGATTAATTATAGAATACACCACCATAAATTTTTATTTTAGATTTGCTATAAATGTCAATAATCCACAAGAAAATCTTGAATGAGTTCTTAACCCAATCCACTATTTCCAGTGATATATCCCCTGATAAATTTCAAGCTTTAGTTGGACACCTAACTCTAGCCCAACAAGTCACATTCAACCAAAGTGATATGTCTTCCCTTCACCCACTCTAAATAATCCATTGTACATAGAGGTTTATATAAAGCAACATAAAGTGAAACATGCTATTATAGATAATGGATCAGGCCTCAACATAGTGTCTTTAAAGAACATCAAGATTCTTGGGTACACACTGGTATATATCCTACCATAAATGATAACTATCAAAGCCTATGATAATCAATAAAGAGAATCACAAGCCACCATTAGCTTACCAATTATCATTGGGCCTTTGACCCATGATACACTTTTCCATGTACTTGATCTTGAGTTTTCATATAATATGCTTCTAGGTAGGCCTTGGTTACATGAGATTCATGTAGTCCCATCAATGCTGCACCAATGTATCAAGTTCTCTCACTCAGGGATGGAAGTTAATATTCTAGGAGATTTACACCCATATGAACACTGTAAACATCTTGAGGCTGAGTTTTAAAGCTATAATTACCAATATGACATGAATCTAAGTTCCAATCAAGATAAAGGAAAGGCCATACTTATTGATCCACCACATGATAATTGCATATATCTTAATACCTTCGATTCCCTTTCTCACATGCCACCTCTTGAAGCTTTCAATCATTTCACCATTTTAGATAATGGATCAAGAGAGTGTGTGACCCATGATACCTTACATATTACTAATCTTCCTTAGAATCTGAAGACCTTTGGGAAACCTAAAGTTACCCCCACACATGCATTGGCAACAAAATAAAAAAGATAAGGGACCTATCATATTTGTACCAACATCTAGCCTAGAACTAGATCCTCTTGAAGGGGATGAATCATGGTTGTATAATGATAACTAAGCTAATTATTATAAAAGCTCAAAGTATCCTATTCCCAATAGGATCATAGAGAATCAAGATTATGAAGGAAGAGGCCTCAAATTGAATCAATAAGGAACCATTGAGCCAATTTCCATGACTAAGTATAAAAGACCCTATGGACTTGGATTTAAACCACCTAGGGGTGACCCCACATATCTTATTTGAATTCCATCACTAATAGCTAGTGATGATGATGACGATAGTGAAGTAGAGACTAATCATAGCCTCACCTTTGAAGACCTATCTGAGTCTAACCTATTTGATAATAATGCCATTTATACCCTTACCTCGGTCATTCATCACAACCCATTGCCATTATACTATCCCCAATTGATAGATTAGGACCAACAAGAATTCAATTTTTTGATTGATGAGTTTTAAAATGATGAGGCATTATGTGATGTTTTAGGCCTTAGAGACAACATTCCATTATGGGATCATAATTCAGGATTCTTAATCACATTGGATTCTGAATCCTATTTTAGAGAGCAAGTGAACACCCTTAGCCAAAAAATAAATAAATAAAACATTGAGGTCCCAAAGTGAAAACCTCTTTAAGGCACATTTTGATTAGGGAAAAATTAAAGATAAAGGTTAGTCTAGTGGTGAAAACCTATTTCATACACCATTAGATGGGGTGTTCATTCTTCTTCAAATTTAGATCAAGAGACCACCAACAATGAACTTGCCTATGGGTCTGAGTTTAGTTTTATGCCTATGGATCTGAGTTTAGTTTTACATAAAACAAGTATTTGATCAAATTCTTCAAGATTTTCTTATTTTTTTATCACATGGCTAGATATCCCATTAGAGGACTCAAATTTATCATGCTTAGGAGAATTTGAAGATCAAGTTCTAGCAAAGGACCCTGATATAGTCCAACAGTTCAAGTCTTTGCCTATTATCCTAGAAGATAGTTCGACCCTTATAATATAAGATACAATAGAGGTAAACATCGAGACTCCATCAAAAAAAAAAATGGATAAAATTAGGTGCATCCCTCACTGAGGATAAATGTGAAGTCTTTACAACTTTGTGAGAGAATTTGTAGATATCTTTTCATGGGCTTATTCTAACATGCTAGGTTTAGACCCCACCTTGGTTCTACACCACCTTGTGGTCAATCCTGATGCAAAAATAGTAAAACAAAAGCTACATAAGATGCATCCTTGAATTTTTATCTTGGTAAAAAAAGAGTTATTAAAACTCTTAGAAGTAGGATGTATTTGATCCATTGACTACTCATAATGGATATCTAATGTTGTACTTATTAGTAAAAATATTGAAGGAATCATAATCTATACTAATTTTTGAGACATCAACAAAGATTTTACTAAGGATGAATTTAAATTTCTTGATATTGACATGATCATCGAATCCATAATAGGTTATGAAATGCTTTCACTCATGGATGGCTTTTCAGGATACAACTAGATCAGAATGACACCAAAAGACCAACATAAAACAATGTTCACCACTTCATGGGAAACATTTTATTATTAGATAATTCCATTTTTTATTAAGAATGGTGGAGATACATATCAAAGGGCCATGAATATCATATTCCATGATATGATGCATGATATTATTGAAGACTATGTCGATGACATATTAGGAAAATTCAAAACTAGGGCCAACCATCCAGTAGTGCTATGTAAGATATTTGAAAGATTATGAGAGTACAAAGTTAGATTCAGCCTAAATAAATGTGTGTTTGGTGTAACTTTAAGAAAATTAATTGGCTTCATCATGTCTTGCAAAGGTATTGAAGTCGATCCAGCTAAAGTTTATGATATAACCAAGATGTCACCACCAACCAATTTGAAGCAACTCCATAGTTTTTAGGGTAAGATCCAATCAATCTAATTCTTCATCTCTTAGTTAGTAGACAAGTGTCATCCATTTACACATCTTCTAAATAAGGGAGTTGTATTTCACTAGGATGACCACTACCAAACAACTTTTCAACAAATCAAGGACTATCTAGTTAATCCACTAGTTTTGTTACCTCTTATACCAAGAAGGTTGTTCTTGTTGTATCTATCAACTACCACAATACCTTGGGGGCACTTTTGGCTCAACATGATAACAATGGAAAATAACATGCAATATACTACCGAATTTTTACCTTGGTTTCATATGAAAATAACTATACACCTATTGAAAAAGCTTGTCTAGCCATGGTCTTTGTAGCTCAAAAACTATGCCATTATATGTTGAATAATAAGACCATGGTCATTTCAAAAGTAGATCCACTTACGTATCTACTATCTAAAATAGATTTACAAGGTAGAATGGCCAATGGATTATGATTCTTAGTGATTTTGACATAGAGTATGTCAATCAAAAGGTAATCAAGGGACAAGTTCTTGTAGATTAACTTGCTGAAGCACCTCTAGCAGACACAAAGCGACTCACATTTCATTTCCCTGATGAATCCATAATGACTATCATTGACACACCTCTTAAGGAGCATCACTAGAAGCTATATTTTAATGATTTATTTACCGTACATGGATCAAGGGTAGGCTTCTTATTTATTACACCATAAGGGGATCTAATCCTTAAATCATTCAAAATCAGATTTATTTTTATAAATGATATGGCTGAGTATAAAGCACTTCCTGCATGAATTCGAGTGATAGTGCATTGGAACATATCTCATATCCAAGTTTATGGTGATTCTTAGTTAATCATCAATTAGGTCACATATCATTTTTAGATTAAAAATGACAAGGTGGTTCCATATAAAGCTATGGTCGACACTCTTAAGCAAAAAATTCCCAACATTCAATTTGAGCACATACCAAGGGCTAGTAATAGAACTACAAATGCCATGGCTACTATTGGCTCTCTGATTTGACAAATAGATAAAGTTAGAGAGTATCAATTCCTCATCAATAATTTGTCAGCACCAGCTCATAAACCTTTAACCATTTTAATGATTTGTGATATTGTTGGTCTTAATTTTATTTGGTACTCAGAATTTTACAACTACCTTCATGACCAAGTTTTACCACTTAACCTATCTCAAAAATAAACTAAATCCTTTATTCATCATTCCACTCATTATACTCTACTTGGATCCACCCTTTACCATCATATTTTTGATGGAACTCTAATTCATTGTTTAAATTTGGTAGAGTCTACACTAGCATTAAGAGAAGTTTATGAAGGATTATGTGGAGCTCATTCTAGTGGGGTAGTCCTATCTAAAAATCTCTTTCATACTAGTTATTATTGGCCCACGATGGACATAGAGGTGACTGCATATATAAAGAAGTGTGACAAATGTCAATGACATGCTAATATGATTCATGCCCTAGCCCAAACATTAAAATTGATGTTGATACCATGGCCATTTACTACATGAGGACTTGACCTCATTGGGAAGATCAACTCCACTTCATCTAATGGCCATAAACATATCCTTACCACCATCGAGTATTTCACTAAGTGGGTTGAAGCTATACCCCTCACATGACTAGAACTCAAAATTCCAAATTCATCTTTAACCATCTCATTTGCCACTACAACATCCCCTCTGACATTATATCTGATAATGGAGGATCATTCAAGAACAAGGATGTAGACTAGCTATATACCAAATATAACATCACATAACATTTTTTTATAGCATATTACCCTCAAGGTAATGGCCAAGTTGAAGCATCAAATAAAACTATTATCAATATTCTCAAAAATATTATCAATGATGTTGATCATGATTGGCACTTGCAGATATTCCATACCATTTGGGCATACCATACCATTCATCATACCCCCATAGGAGCCACTCCATACTCACTTATTTATGGTATTAAAGCCATCCTTACCATTAAGGTCAAATTGCCTTCTATGCATCTCTTTCAAGCATGTCCTAGATGATCATGACTCTCGAGTAGCTCACTTGCAAGAGCTAGACCTACTTGATGAGAAATGCATAGCTACACTCAATAATCTTTAGACATATCAGAACTAACATAAAGACCACTACAATTATCATGTCAAGTATATAAAATTTAAACTTGGTGATCTTATTCTAAAAGAAAACTAAAATAATACCACGGTTGAGAAGAAGCATAAAGGTAAATTCAAACCAAACTAGATAGGGCCTTTCATTACTTCAAAATATGGATCAGGAGCATACAATCTTGCCACACCATTCGATATGAACTTCCTGAGCCAATGAATATTATTTACCTTGAGTAGTACTATGATTAAGAACTAAGGGGTATTATCTATAAGGACCATTTTAGTAATGCCATTTTATCACTATTCTTCTTTACACACATATCATTCTTATCCATCCTCTTAGCTGTATCCACTTTACATTTCTGACCTATCAACCCAGTGTGTTCTAAAGCCTAGTCTATTTGACCTTGGTTTTTCCATTTGTTACACATTTTTAGCATTGAATAATCTATTTAGTTTCATCAATTGGTTCAGGTACTTCAAATAGAGATTGTATTTTAGAGCATTGTGATAGAAGTTTTGATAGTTGCATCCTTCATTTGTTATTCCTATCTTATCACTGATCTTGCTACTAATTATAACCACCTTTGAGAAAATTAATACCATTGATCTATGATGTTGTGTCCTAGTTATAGCCATCTATGGGAAAACTAGGGGCAACATATTTTTATTAAGCCTTGACGTACCAACTTGCCACTTCCTATGCAATGCTATGACTTTTTACCAACTGTGCTTGTTTTGTTTGAATTGACTACTAAACTAGTCAAATTCCTTCACTGTAGGGTAAAACTATAGTGACTTGAGGTCCTACTCTGGGACTATGTAGGTGGCACTCGATACTTGTTGAGGTTAGCTCAGCCACCCCCTTGCCACGCTCTCACCATTTTGTGAGTAACCTAAGTTTGAATGATCTCATCATTTTGTGAGTAACCTATGTTTGAATACTTTCACCATTTTGTGAGCAACCTAAGTTTGAACACTCTTTCCATTTTATGATCAACCTAAGTTTGAACACTCTCATCATTTTGTGAGCTTGAACCATTTAGTGTCTCATCATTCTTGATCGAGTTGAGATACTTTAAAAAATTTCAAAAACATTTATAAAACTGCTAGAAAAGAACAAAAACATGAACCACTTCTTTGCCTTCAAGATTATGGGAACCCTTAATATGTTTCAAGCAAACCACTTGTCACTTAGTTTCCCCATCCTCTTTGGCCTTTTCTCTCATGCACTTGCCATTTTTCAAGACTATTCCTATTATTCTATCACATCCATTCTATTTTTTTTCAATAGTTATCATTTTTCTTCCCATTCCCTAAGAGAACTACATTTGGCTTGAAGTTTTTTTTATTAGATATTACATCTAGCTACCCCTTTCATTTTCTTCTATTCTCCCATTTTGATCATTTGTTAAGTTGTCACCTATTTTTTAGGGTCAATTTTCATATGGTTTATATTGAGTATTTCTTTGTTTGTTTCTTTATTATTTTATTTGTGTGCCTATTTGTTTGCTTTTAACACTATTTCCTTGATTTAGTTTATGTATGTTCATTGGGTGATTATTTTCCCACACTTATACTCAAATCTATCCATATTCATATGTTTACATTCTCATCATCATTTCTATCATTGGTGCATTATTTTCTATTGAGTATTGGATTACGAGAGTCAATCCTTATGCATATTTTGTCCAAGTCCTCATTATGTTATACCATTATGCCTATCAACATGTGCTATAACAAACCTCAGCTTCAAGAAGTCTATTCAACAATGGTGGCATCAACAACTCTTTAGCATCAACATTTTGATTCAATCCCAATCATATCCCAAACAAAGTAATTAAACTTGAAATAATTTCAAATTTTATTAATTTAAACGAGCACCTCTCTACTAGTAGGTTGTTCCAATTCATCATTACCCTCTATGTTAGTTATCATCATCCTTGCCCATGTTTATCATGTTTTCCATAATTGAGGTCCAATGATTATAACCACCTATGGGAAAATCATTGTACATCATCCCACCTATATTTCTCAATGATTATAAACACCTTTGGGTAAATCATTATGTCCTAGCCATTTTACTTTTTTTGCCCATATAGGGCATGTTATTATCTTGTTTGTCTATCCTAACTAGGGCAGGTCCATCTTCTCAATGATTATAGCTACCTTTGGGCAAATCATTGTGTTATCATACCACACTACCACTATCAAGGTACAATTCTTATAACCACCTTTGGGAAAACCATTGTACATCATCCCACTTACATTCTTAGTGATTTTCACTACTTTTTAAATATCATTATGCTTTCACCGCATCATCTTTCCTTTCTTTGGTCCACTCATTTCACTTCTTATCGAGGGACTATTTTTTGACCTACTTATGCCAACCATTTCCTCAAGGGGACATCATAAAGTTAGTTTATCATCATTGTAGTTGTAGGCATACAAGACCTTTTCATTATTTGAGAAGATGTTACTATGCTCATATCTTGCAATTCCTTCCCAAATAAGGGCAAACTGTAGACACCTAACTGTGGCCACCAATAACCTCCAATCAGGCTTTTGACCAATTTCTACCTAAAGCACACAATTTGGCCTAAAAACACTAAAAGATATGAAACTGACATATTCAAGTGCCAATTTTGGATAGAGTATCATTAAATGGGGTAGTGTAATTTATGGGCTAGCTAACTTTGATCAGTTTATTTCAAGTCAAAATACTGATTTTGCACCTAGGTGCTCTAGATTGCTCTTTCATATCAAATCTCTTGCATGAGACATGTGCCTTTATTATTTGGTGTTGGTAACATCCTAAATGGGATAATATATCCAACACATCTAACATCATATTTTAATTCCAATATAGTCAAATTTTAGACTAATAATAAAGCATTTTGATCAATTTGAGTAATTTATGCACAAAGTGCTTAAACATGATTAAGATCTAATTAAACCAAATTAGAGAATAATCAAGAATTCCATGGAAACTTTTTGAATAATTTGTTTTGGAAATGAATATTAAATATTTACATCATCAGGTGACCTCATTTCTTAAGAAGATATTCGTAGGCCATAGATGCCACAAATATTAGGATTCATGCCCTCCATGCCTCATCAATACCCTCCATGCCTCTTAATTGCCCCTTTTTCCAATGTCATGATGAGGATAATTATAAAATTAATTTTAAAAAATGAATTAATCCTCAACCACACATTTTCATCTTAGGATGGATGGTTCAGGTTGATTTTGATCAATCTCAAAAATTTGTAAATAGAGAGGCCATGCATATCATTTCTAAGCTTAATTTTTGCAAATTTATAATGCAAGATTGGTTCCAAAAGCTTCATGAAACTAGTGTTAGCATGCCAAATTGATTCCAAGCTAATCCAAGCCAAAGCCAAAGGTGCCAAGGAGAGATAGAGGTAGCCAAGCTTCCATTGACGAGGACTTCATGATCACAAATTGAGTAAGCCAATTGAAGAATACTCTTAGAGCATCAAGGTAAGAAATGTGTGTTTTCTTACATTTTAGTTGTGCTTTGTTCATTTGTCTTTTTTCACTAAGCTCACTCTATTAACTAGGCATGAATATGTTAGTTTAGTATGTTTTTGATTTGATTTCATTCACTAAAACAATACTAATATCCTCTTCTTAGTCAAATTCCTAGTTCACATAATGTCTAATTTCCTTATGTCATGTTCAAAACTAATTATTACTACAAAGGATGTTAATTGGGACTAAATCAATTGGTAAATGGGGAAAGTTTATGGTTTATAATTTAAGGTATAATGTTTAGGGTTTATGGTTTAGGGATTAGGTTTTAATGTATATATGGTTTAGGGTGCATAGGGTTAATAAAAAAGATAATTGAGGATAATTTGAATTACTTAGACCCATTTTGGACTATAGAACATGCTTTTGGGTTGTCATTATACCCTATGTCATGATGCAGATTGAGTTAATTAGTCAAATGGGGTAATCAGTCATGTGATTTAGGCCAAAATGAGCCCTATGAACTTAATTCTTAGTCTAAATGATGTTAATTTGGGCTAAGATGATTGGTTCAAGGTTTAAAGAGTTTATATTTATGGTATAGAGTTTAGGGATTAAGAACTTTAGGGATTAGGGCTTAGGGTATAGTTTTTAGGGTATATAAGGTAAAATCATGATGGTGTTTAGAACAATTTTGAGCTCCTTAAACCTAGATCTGTGAGTAAATAATGTGAATTTGGGATCAATTATACCCCACATCATCACAGATTGAGCCTACGAAGTCAATTATGGTAATGAGTGATTTAATTTTGACCAAGTTCATCCCTGTGAACCTAATTATTACTATATATAAAAGACATTAATTGGGGCTAAATTTATTGGTTTATGGTCTACAATTTAAAGGGTTTAGGGTTTAGGGCTTACGACTTAGGGTTTAAAGTAAATGGTATAAGTTTTAGGGTTTAAGTTAAATGGTACAGGGTTTAGGATTTAAGATATCAGCTATAGGGTCCAATCACTAAGGTAATTCAAGAAAATATGAGTTGTTTGTTCACCTATTTGTAATAATTACTTGAACGTGTTTGCATTTTTGATAAAAGTAGGGTCAGTTAAGACATACATGTTGCATACATGAACTATACAATTGATTAAGCCATAAATTTGGTTTAGGGGATCATTTTTCCCCAAATCACACCCCTAATTCCATAATTTGACTAATTGGATCGATTCATGATAGAATCAAACTTTTAATTTTGCCCCAAATCATATCTTACTTTTAATGGGTTTAAATTGGACTCAAATGCATCCTAGATTAAATGAATCAAATCTTTGGTTAACTATATATTAAATGACATTAGGATTAATTTCACTCCAAATCAGATTTAATATATAATTTAAAATACGTTCACGTGGCTCATCTTGACCCTAATTACCTCACTAATTAAATTAATTAACATTTACATTCATTAGCTAATGAATTCAAGTTTATTGATCTCAAAACCCCATTTTATACATGTATAAATTGTGTTTAAATAAATTGTGTTTCTTTTCTTCAATTAAGCTAATGAAATTGGAGATGATCGACCCCAAAATCACCTTTTATAGTCATGTAATTAGGTTGAAGGGGCTCGAAATAGCCCCAATTTACTTCAAATGCACATCTAGATTGGTACTCCAAAGGCTAAGTTTTGGAAATAGGTTTTTAAAAATGTATTTTATGACATCTCATCATAAAATTATTTATATCATAAGGCATGTATGTTTGCAACATCTTTAGACTTGCCAAAAGACAACATTTTAATTTGTAAAATAGGGTACTAACACATTGATATAGCTTGAAAATATATCCTTATAGAACTTCACTTACTAACTCAAAAAATCTTATCAGAGACTCAGACAATAATACAAAGTTTATAAAAGTTTTTTACAAGTTCCAAACATCATCAATTATCCATAAAAACTAACGCAGACTTGTTTAACCAAATTTAGCCTCTTTTAAGACTCTATACACTCTTGACATAAAATAAAATGACCCTTGATTTATTTTTTATTATTCCAAAACACCATTTAAATATTTTGAAGACTATAAATTCCTTTTCAAATACCAACTTTCAAATAACTAATCCTCAAACATTTATAATATCATTAAACTCTCTTTCAAACCTAATACTCTAGGTCCATTAGTACTTAGTCAGAGGATCCTTATACTCTAATTTATTTTTGGATAATATAATTTATTTAGTCATGTAAAAAATGAAATATAAATCAAGTCTACCAAATTATGATTCATTTAGATTATTGGATTATCAAAAACCAACTTCTGAATTCTTGACCCTATCTAGGATGAACTAGGATTGTCTACATTTTAATGAATATTAGACTCATGTCAAATGAAAAATAAATTGATTCATAGGTTAATACATATCTAATTATCATTCAATGCTATCAAATCTTGATAAGAACATTGGTTCCAAACAACACTCTTAGTCAATGAAACTTAGATCTTAAGACTACTAGGCCTAATGGCTCCTTTAGTAGGTCAAAATGCAAATTCAAGTTTTAGGGTGTTGAGAATATATAACATAATGGTGTTATTAAGTAATGTGATTGCGTTACTAACATAGTTAATAATGTGATCATGTTAATACCATGATCACGTTATTAAAGTGATCATACTATTTGAATTTAAATTTAATTCTCGTGCCTTTTGGCTCACAAATGGCTTAGATTCTTGAACCAAAGGCTTGGACTGTCAATGTACAGCCAAGTTTTGAGAGTTATGATAAAAACAATAAAATTTAACTTTTATTTATAAATACACTAAGAATTTCAATATGAAAATTTAAGAATGTAATACCATCACGATGAGCACACTATGCTCTTTCCAAAAATATGATTTTTTTTATATTTTTGGACTAATTTAAGGTTTTAAACTATGTTGATTTCTATCTATACCTTTTTTAGGCCACTACATGCCACAAACATACATGCTTATATATGTTCATGTAATTTTTATTTCATTAATCCAAGTGAAAAACAAGTTATATGGTCATAAACTAGGCCTAATTCTACACATATTAAAAAAAAAAAAATGTTTTTTATTTTTTTAGGTAGTTAGGTGCATCCCAGGGATGGTTATCCATTTTTTGTCTGTTTTTAGGATCCATTTACTTGTAAAAATCATTAAAAAAATTATTTTTTATTGAAAAAATAAAAAAAAATATAGGTCACAAACTAGAAGATCTTATCTTAATTTTTCTTAAAGGGTTTCAATGAATATTAAATGTTGATCAAAAAATGGTGTGCCACACGACTGTTTATCTACTATGTTTTTTGGAAAAAAATAAGAGTTTTAATTCAAATTTTAGATGTTTAATGTAATTATACTTAACTATTTTCTTAAAAAAAATAGTGTTTTATAAACTAAACTCGAAATGATACATTTCATGTTCTTACACCATCTTCAAATTTTGAGTGTAAATATCTCAAATTATCTATAAAAGTTCATATTTTTAAAATTTTAGGAAAATCATGTCCACTGGTAAGCCACTTGTTATCCCCTAACTTTATGCACTTAACTACACACATACACATACACACATAGATATACATATATGTGTGTGTGTGTGTGTGTGTATTCTTTATTTTTTATGTTTATGTTTATAATTATAAATCATTAAAAAAACACTAGTTATAAATACTAGAAACTGAACAGGGATATAATCTATTTGACCTAGTTAAAAACAACCAATATAATATAGAAATTTGAAACAATTATAGTTAGCAATATCCATGTTTTACTTTTTTCTACCCTTCTTTTGATACCTACATTCTCAGATATCTATAAAACTAGCTAAATAAACAAATCACAAAATTATGTTCCATCATTGGGACTTTTTCCTTTTTAAGTAGACTATCTATTACAATTTTATTGCAATATAAAGTTAGCAATTTTTTTAATAAAAAAAAGACAAATAACAATATTTTGAAACTTAAGTATCGAGATTTTTCTTTAAATGAATTAAGTCAATGTTGTAGTCAGTGCAACTAGCAATATGTATGTACACATATACATATACATATACATAAAGTTATTTTCTTATTTTTTATTTTTATTCTTTTATATTTATGCTTATAACTAAAAATCACTTTAAAAAAAACACACTAATTATAAATGCTAGAAATTGAACAAACATATAATTTATTTGACGTAGATAAAAACAACCAATACAATACAAAATTATAAAACAATTTTAATTAACAATATCTAGAATTTTCTTTCTTCTATCCTTCTTTGGATACCTACATTCTAAGATATCCATGAAACTAGCCAAATAAACAAATCACAAAATTATGTTCCATCATTGGGACTTTTTTATTTTTATGTAGACTATCTATTACAATTTTGTTGTAACATAAATTTAATAATTAATATTTTTTCATTGTAAAAAAAAGATAAATAATAATATTTTAAAACCAAAGTATCAAACATATTCTACATGAATTCAATACAAAAAACTGCATAAAATTATTATTGATTTTTAAAAAATAAGGATAAAATATACAAAACAAACAAATGCATTAACAATGCATGATAAATTATATATATATGAATATGAATATGAATAAGCATTCAATGAAACACAAATTTTATTCAAGGAAATACAATTTTTATAATTAAGACTGAAACACATTATATTGATCATAGTTTCCCATAGAAATATGCTAATCTAATGCAGACAAATAGTTGTTTACAATACATATCGCTTCAACCTAGAACTTCTGTGTAATTTGTTTTTTTTAAATTATATATATTTTTTCTTTATATGCATAGCAAACATGCCTTCAATTAAATCTAAACACCTCTAACTTTGTAAACTATTTTGAAAATGCTCTACACATAGGATGGAAAAAAAACATAGTATTAATATTTGTCAAATAGTTTTGATTTCTGAAACCAAATAAAGTCTTATTATCAAGTATTTTGAATGAAGCTCATTTTAAGATTTATCCTTTTATATTTTAGAACCATATCACCAAGCCTAATTTCTTACAGAGCTTCTACCTTTTACTTGAATTATTATGAATGGATTAAGAGGAAAGAAATGTAAACAATTTTTGGAATTTTGTTAAGCATTATCTATGAAAATACCACCAAGAAGAATAACAAAAAATAAAATATGCATGTTTGCATGGTAATAAATTTACTATAGAATTAATGCCAAAGAATAATGGACTTTTGTAAATATTACTTTATCGTCTAATCTAGCATCGAATGATAAATTCATATTTAATATAGCAAAAAATGCAAAATTTTAAAAAATTAAAATATTTTTTTAGTATAAATAAATATTTTTCACATCAGTTTCTTTTGCAACTTAACAAATGAATCCAATATTATGACATAGTTCCTGAAAATTTAAAAAGTTTTTGCTCAATAAAAAGAGGAAAATAGGTCTCCCATACACCACATTAAAAAAACAACATACAAGCATCAAATATTTGTATATCTTTATAGTCATTTTTTTTCTTTAAAAAAACAAAAAAAAAACATAAATGATGAAGAAAATAATAATATAGAAACAAAATTTTTATGCTCATCAGAGCAAAAATAAACACATGCACTGGCACAATGATCACTGCATAGAGACATGAAGTTTATTATGAGAAAAAATTGTAGATAATAAGACACTGAATGGGAAAAAAAATAAGTGGTTGAACAAATCATGTTAAACACTTAAATGCACAAGGTAACAAGAAAAAAATTATATATGCATAGAAGACATTGACATGTTATGTTGAACATATATAAACAACTGATAATCGTGGCCATAAGCATAAGCCTTGGAAAATGCTTGTAGATAAAAAATGAAAAAAATATTTTTTTTTTCAAAAAAAACACTAAACCCTTAATTTTTAAAAAAATATAGTAAACAAAAGAAACATAATTTATACCAATAATAGTTTCAAGTAGATTATACAGGCTAAATCATTTGATAAAATTGACTTTATTTAAAATCAAACACAACCCAACAAATGTTTGAAGTTCTTTATTCCTCTCAATGTACTCATCATAGCCCCAACCACTAACATCAGAACTGCACAATGTTCTTAAACAAAGGTAAAAACACTTTTTTTAAAAAAAACACACAAACCCTAAACTTAAATTTAAAAAAATCTAAACATGGAAGGAGTGATTTACATCTAGAAAGGGTTCATTTTAAAAATATTATATTTTTTCCACCCATCCAACAATATATTTTATAGAATGAAAGAACCCTAACTCTTGGTTTTAAAAATGTACACACCTTTAAAAAGTCTTTTAACAATAATTTGAAAAACAACAAAATATAAAAATAGAGTAGGGTGTTGAAACCACACCTCCCACCACTGTCAAGATCAAACCCTTGTTATCTACCGCTCATCGCTTTTGACTTCTTAGTTCCTACAAACAAAGGCAAAGCAAAGATTTCTAGGCAATGAGCACAAGGCACAAGAATTTGTTTAAATCACATCCATGGTCATAAAAACATAAATAAAGGAAAAAAAATCCCATATATAATAACAAAAACATGTAGTAATGAACAATGGATTGTAAACAAACACAATATCAAAACATAAGATTTTATAAATACACCTTTTTATTAAATTTGTTGTCACATATTTAATGCATAAAACCCTATAATCAAAGTCATGTACTTTCTCTCTGCCCAAATAGAGTTTCCATTAAACAAAAAATCTATTTCATATGCCATGTGATAAATAAACATGTACTCTGTTGACAGAGATATCAATACTATGCCTTCGAACCAAGTGAGATCAACAATAACAATTTAACTTTTCTATTCAATCAAATTCCCCCAAATATTATTTTTTAATACCATCTGTTATCCTTTTTACTAATTTATTTTTCCAAACACCTACGTATTTTTTCCCACACAAAAAATGATGCATTTTTAGTGGATAATAGACCTTATAATTATTCCATATTAAATACAAACATACCCTGGAGTATCCCTTCTGCTCTAATAAACCAAAGGAGGGGCAAGTTTGTTTAAACCTTTCCACATGTCTTACCAAGAAATATATATCATGTGGGTGAATTTGTTTTATGAAACATGGGGCAAGCTAAGTGGAATCAGTGAAGGTCTTGCACTTGGGGTACATTGAAACAATAAAGGGAGAAAAAGTAATATGAGGCAAGGTGAGGTTAATGTTTGGTCTAAGTTGGTTGCCATAATTTGTGTTTGGAGAGCATGTACAGTGCGAGAAGGCATGCGCATAGATTGTGAAATGCATGGTGAAGAAATCCATATTGGTGTGAAAATCAAGTCCCAAGGGCATGAAATGCATGAGGACATGGTGCCAAGGAGTTCCAAGTGGGGTCAGAAAGGTTCAAGGCCTTGTGACCTATGCATCAGTAAATTCATTTAGAATTAATTTAATTAGATTTTAATTAAGTTTTATTTTAAATCAATAAATATTTAAAATAAGATTTATTTTATTAAAATTTTAGAGAAAAAATAATCTTCCTTTTAAAATCATGGAATGTAATTAAGTTTTAAAAGCTTCTCAGAAAGGTATAAAGCACATTCAAGTACATTTTTACTCATAAATTTCGTAACATAGTTCTATTTTTTGAGTCATTAATCATGTTAGGAAGCTAACATTGATGGATTTGTAGTGTATGGGTCTTGTTTATAAAAATGAAAATCATAAAACCTATCATGTCATGATTTAACTATGTTGCTTTTAAATGTCACTACTATTTTAATTCCACTTATTTTTTAGGAAATGTGACATTTATTATTTTTATTTCACATAATTAGGTGGGAGAAAGGACATTCACTTAGGAAGAGTAATTAGATAGATAATAAAAATCATCATCCCAATTTAATGTGAAGAATAGATGCTGAAACACATAGGATAGATTTATGTGAAACATAATTTGTATAGAAACAAAGTGCTAGTTGGTTTTTCAGCGATATCTTTCACACCACTACTTTTTTTGGCATGTTGTTTATGGTATTGAAAATCCAGTTCCACTATCCTTGAAATGATGTAAGGATCAATTGAGAGAAGCACATTCCCTTTGAATTTTCATAATTTTCATGATATGTTTATATTGATGTTGGCTCGAGAAAAAGAAGAGTGCATAGTGTTGGCCAACAACCAATAAATTTTCATTAATGTTTTTTTCCTCTATTTTTTGGATTCATATCTCTTCCTCAAAACTTTCCCCTTTGTGGGTGAATCACATTGAATATTCGAAACCACTTCTGGATGAAAATCCCACTTGGTCAATAAAATGAATTATTGTATTAGGGGATGGTTCATTTTTTATTTACATATGGGATAGAGGACTATATCTCTTTATTTTTTAATTTTAATTTTTTCCTAATTAAATTTTTGTGGGCAATGTTATCCTAAGGCATTAATCTATATTCATTTGATTGTAATCAATCCAAACTTTATGTTTCTTAAGCAAACATCTATTAATAGAAGTTACGGAAGGTTTTTCTCATTTTCCTACATGTGTATATGGTGGTTATGTTCTCCTCTTTCATTTTTATTATCATGAGAATATATAATTATCTTTGTTAATAGTTTTATGGATACTGGCCAAGGGAGAGATTAGTTTTGTGTGTTTCATTCAATTAGACAAATCATATATTCATTCAATACAAAACAAGCTCATTTATTTTCTTTAAACCTTCATATTTTGCTTTTTTTAATGGATATTTAGAGTAGGTACATTATATTTGAATGAAATATATGTATATAAATTTTATTTTAATTAAAAACCTTTATTTATTACTATTTATGCACTACTAAATATATATGTGTGATGGACATGTTTTAAATCAATTGTAAATTTATGCCAAATCTACATTTACTGATTTCTTAGGAACCTAATATAAAATATTAACATCATGTATCATTTATTTAAACATATTCTAAACATGCCAGTTGAAATATAATAGTTTCACATCAACTAAATTAGGTTATCCTATGAGTTAAGACCTAACAATAACAAACATTACGAAGATCTTCGACTCTTCTTTCAAAAAAAGTTAAGAATATTTGTACTCTACCTAAAATTAATATACCAAATGACCCATCAATATGAATTCATTAATATTTATTTAAACTTTACATGAATTTGTAAATTCATTTTTTTATTAAAATCATTTATATAAATAAATCCTTTTTCCTTTATATATATATACCAAATGGTTCTTCATTAACATTTTCACAAGGTTCATTTAAAATACTATCTCAATGTCCTTTTAAAAATATTCATAAATACCATCAACTTAAATATTTATAGCATGATGAATTAAAAAAAAATGATTTATCATATAATTCAACCCCTTTGATATGATGGACTTTTGAATCAATTTATATATAATCATGTGGCTTGATTTGTGACCTCCATTGTGGATAAGTTTCATGTTTTAAATTATTCTTTCCATTTTCTTGATAATCAATAGTTTCACAAGTTTTTAGTATGATGGAAGAAATGAAAAGTTTTATTTATACAATTAAATATAAAAATATAATATTTATTGAAATTATAACATAAAAAATTATGTATTAAATATTAATTTATGATAATTATTAATATGGATTTTATAAAAAAATATAAATTTGTGATAAATTTTAAAATAAATTTATAATAAATAATTATTTAAGATAATTTAATACATTTACAATATTTCAAAATAAATTTTGTGAAATGGGAAAATGGATTATATAGAAATGCTTTCAATTATCTTGTGGTCTTTACAATTATAATTATCTCTCAAAATAGTACATACCATCATAGTTCATTGAATGTCTTACTCAAGTGTAGGGGCATATTTATATATAGGCATAAGACCCACGTACTTATAATATGTTCAAAAACCCAATACCAAAATTAAATAATGTGTTAGAGAACTTAGTGATAACTTAAATTTTAGCCAATCTTCATGAAGTACTATGTATCTTAGAGTTAGTCTAGGAGGTCAAAAAACTCTTTTTGAGAAAAAAGGGAGATCCAAACTCCATATATGGCCAAGATATTAAATTTTTTGAATGAATTCTCTAAGAAAAAATGAAAAACTTATAAGTGACAATAAAATTGACATGAAATATAAGTTCAAAATTAAAAGTAAACATACTGACACATATTACATCCCACTTCCCTAACACCCCCCCCCCCTCCCCACCCCACTTTAATTATAAAATGCTTCATGAATAATTTTTAAACCACACCTTAAACCCCCGTATTTGTATTGTTATTATATTGGATGACTATGATAATATCTATATCTATGTTAATTCTTGTGTGGTTAGTGATGTAGCCAAATAATTGGATCTATACGACACCAAATGTACATTTTTTAGTTGGTATATAACTTGTGTTAGTGAAAGGTATCTAAGACACATGAGATGTGCTTTGCATGTTCCTCCCAAGTCTTATTGTAAATGACAATGTCATCCAATTAGACAGTGATGAAGGAATTCAAAAATGGATTGAGTTAAATCATATGTCAATTGCATGAATGTTTCTAGTGTTTTGGTTAAGCCAAACTATAAAACTAAAAAAAAATGAAAATCATTCCCTTGTATTGAAGGTTGTCTTCTAGATATTTTCAAGATGGACCAGAACTTGGTGATAACATAACTTTAATTCAATGTTGGTGAAGTATTATGCACCTCAAATTTGGGCCAATAGGTTGTCAATATGTGTCAGTGGGCACAAAATATTCACTATGATTTTTTTGAGTGTGTGGTAGTCTATATAGAGACACCAAGACCCATTCATTTTAAGTGTGAAGTATATTGAACTCCTATAAGAAGAAGAGCTAGAATTAGTCTTCTTGACCTAGGAACTCTTATATTTAGCATCAAAATTCATCATTCTCTAAAAATAATTTATAAACAATACTACTTTTCACCATACATCTTCTTTGTTTTGTCTAAGGTATAAGGTGCATGAGAGTTTGAATGTTACATGGATTTCTTAGGTTTCTCTCCTTTACAAAAAGCATTGTTTTTTGAATTTTTGAGGAGGATATTACATAAGAAAGAATGGAGGTATTTAATTTTCTTAAAATTTAATGGTGAAATCAACTCACACATTCATAGTGTTATTTTTCAACAGATATATAATATACCAATGCTTGAGCATATATATAAAATGTCAACTACTTTTAGGTTAGATGATATTATCATATATACTCTCATTATTCTAGTTAAATTACATACATTTTTTTTATTTTTATAATTTCATATTTTCTAATAAGTTAAGGTTAGATAATAAGTATGTTAGTAAATGTATTAATATTTAAATAATAACATAATTGCCCCTTTTAAAATACTTTTGTAGATACAAAGAAACACATTTTTTCATCTTTAATTAAGGAAGAACATAATTAAAATTTTTAATTTATAACTTTAAAATCCAGGACATATTTCTATATGTTAGACCATTAATCTTTGGATTGATATGTATAACTTTTTATAAAATAATAAAATTTAAATATTATATTTTTAATAATAATATTGAATTTGACATTTTTTAAATTGTATAATTTTAATTTTTTTTTTACTAATTATTTATATATCACAATTTAAAAATAAATTGTAACCTACAATATATTTAACATAAATTTATTATATTAAAATTATACATTTCAAATTATATCTAATATATCAAATTATAATGCAATTATGTGTCATTATCCCATGTCATTATATATAAACATAAGCATGAATTTGTATATACAAAAAGACTTACATGTGCATATAAAAAACCACCCCATTCAAAAGTATGTGTGTAAACATAATAAAAATGCATTGACATACATAATTACTAGTGTATCTTAGCACATGTAAGATTTTTGTTTTTTTTTTCTATATGCACCAGTTTATGTTTTTTTTATATAATGTATATACATAATAACACATATAATTTATTCATTAGAATTAAATTAAAAATAAAAATAAAAAAAATGATGGTCCATATATGTATACTCCATGACATATGAATATTTAATTTTATATCTCAATTTTCATACTCATTAGAAAGAAATATAACTTAAATTTGTGAGTGAAAAAACAAAAAGATTATAAATGTGTCAAAATTGTATTTTGAAAATGATAGCATATCTTACTTTTAAGTCATTTAAGACTATTCAAAATGAAAATTCTAGATATTAGAATAATAAAAATAGGAAAAAAATTCAATTTACTATGATGTAAATTAATATATTATAGCATTCCTTAAAAATAGTCACTTCAAATTTGAATTTCTGCCCTTTTTTAATGTAATGTTTGTACAGGAATTATGAAAAATAGAAATGTCAATAGATTTTAAAAACAATTAAAGTTTTTAATGTAATATTGAAACTGTTGGTAATTATTTATTTACATATTATTTATAATATCACATTAATGTGTAGTTTTTTTGAAATATTAGATCAATGCACATTTTTTAATTTAATATCAGATTGTTGTGTTTTTATTTCATACATAATCAGATTAGCATGCTTTTCAATACCTAATTTTCTAGGTAATGCATTCTACCTCACCATCTATGGCACTTTATTCACAAGTACGTACAATCATTATATTTCATAATTAATTTTAATAAACACCTTCATTTTATTTAATCAATCATTTTATTTTTTCATGAGAGATTAAAAAATTAATTATAATAATTTTACATAAATTTTTTAATTTTAACATCCATAAGTTTTATGTAAAAATCACTAATGGTCAGATTATTTTGTTTCATTGTAGAGCTTTTTTTAAAAAGAATGTACATAAAAACTTTTTTGACATCCTGATTTTTAAAAAAAAACCCTAATGGCCAAATTGTTATGTTTCATAATATTTGATGAAAACCATAATGGCATGAGTGTACTTGAAATCTATTTCTTTGTTTTTTTTACATTTTTCTATGAAACTCTAATTATGAGAATAATATTTCATAATTTTAATATTAATACTAATGTTGCACATTGTAGATGAATTTTTTTTTTTGAAAACCTTAATTTCTAACCTACTAGGTTTCAATATTTTAACTTTGATATTTATCTACTTACACATTATAGTTTTTTTTTTTTTTGAGAAAAAAATATTTGTGAAAAATCCATATTTTTTAATAATGCATATTTTTCAAACTAATATAATGTTCAATGCATTAAAAAATTAGAATTGTAGTTTCAAAAAATACAATTTTACTTCTTAATTTATAATTAAATTCATGAATGACATGTGTAACAATAAATGGTCATGAATCGTATCCCCAAAATTGGTAAAGGCCTAAAAAAATAACTTTAAAAAATGGTGGAATTACAATAATCATAACAAGCTAGCCTAATTTGTACTAATAATTTTATCTAAGGTATATCTTTAGTGACACCTTTATATTGTTCTATAAAAACAATAGCCAAAAATATCAGGATACAAAAATGTATGAATAATTAACTCATATGTCACTTAAATTATCTATGAGATATTTCCTAGGTGATGCCTCGTTAGTTACCTATATGTCATATATGTCACACAATTTATCTCCAAGTATCTCTTAGGTGATACCTCATTAGTATACTTAATATTACATATTCCAAAAAAAAACCTCCAAGGCATCTCTAAAGAAATACCTTCTTAGTGTTATGGATGTCACATATTTCACACAAACAACCTCCATGGTATCTCTCGGGCTATGCCTTCATGTTTTTCGAAAACACTAATGTCTCAAAATTTCCTCCAAGGTATCTCCTAGGTGACACCTCTTTACTATTTAGATAAATCATGTTAAAGATATCTCTAAGGTTATACCTTATTAGTGTACTTAATGTTTTATATCTCACAAATAACCTTTGAGGTGTCTCTCAGGTGGTAGCTTCTAAGTGTTATGGATGTCACATATTTCACACAAACAATGTCCAAGGTATCTCCTAGGTTATACTTCCTCATTTAAATGTCATAAATTTCATAAAATATTCTCCAATGTATCTTATGGGAGATATATCTTCACTATTCAAAAAAATAATTTTCAAAATATCTTTTAGGCAATACATCATTAGTGTATGTAATTTTTCATATGTTACACAGATAAATTTCTAGGTATCTCTCAGATGATTCCTTCTTAGTTTTATTTATGTCACATATTTCAAAAAAAAATCTCCAAGGTATCTAATAGTAAGTACCTCATTCAAGTTTTAGATGTCAGGAATTTCACAAAAATTCCTCCAATGTATCTCCAAGGTGATACCTATTTATTTTTTAGATAGATTATCTTTAAGATATCTCCCATACAATACCTCTTTATTATACACAATGTTTTATGTTGCACAAATAACCTATAAGGTATCTCTTAGGTGATACCTTAATGGTGTTTTTTAGGTCACATATTTCATGCAATCAACGTACAAGGTATATTTTGAGTGATACCTCATTAATGTTTTATATGTCACAAATGTCTTCAAATTTACTCTAAGGTATCTCCTAGGAGATACCTCTTCACAATTTGAAAAAATAATCTTCAATATATATTTCAAGTAATACCTTATTATTTTAATTGTGTTTCATATGTCAAACTTATAAATTTCAAGGTATCTCTTAGGTGATAGATGTCATCTTTCACACAAAATAACTCCTAGGTATCCTTTGGGTGATATATATTCCATGTTTTATATATATTTAAAATATCTTAAAATTTCCTCCAAGTTATATCTAAATCAATATCTCCTAACTATTTAAAAAGATCATCTTCAAGATATGTCCCAAGTGATACTTCCTTAGTATACATAGTATTGCATATGTTGTATATATAACCTCTAAGGTGTCTCTTGGGAAATACTTTCTTAGTGTCTTAGGTTTTTCATATTCTAAACAAAAAAACTCCATGAAATCTCCTAGGTGACACCTTCATGTTTAAAATTTCATGAATGTATCAAAATGTTCTCCAAGCTATCTTATAGGTGATACCTCTTTACCACTCAGACAAATCATATTCAAGATTTATCCTAGGTGACACCTCACTAGTGTACTTAATGTTTATTTTTTCACACATATAAACTCTAAAGTATCTCTCAAGTGATACCTTATTATTTTTTTGGATGTCAAATATTTCATATAAATAGCCTCCATTTTATCTCCCAAGTTACACCTTCATGTTTTATATGTTGTGACTATCATAAAATTTTCTCCAAGATATCTCTTGGGAGATACCTATTTACTATTTGGACAAACCATCTATAATATATCTCCTAGGTGATACCTCCTTAGTCCAATTTATGTTGCATAGGTTGCATAATTAATCTCTAAAATATCTTTAAAGGAATACTGTATTTGTGTTTTGGATGTCAAATATTTCACACAAATAAACTGTAAGATATCTCCCAGGTGATACCTCCTCCATGTTTTAGATGCCATGAATGTCATAAAATTTCATCCAAGGTATCACCTAGGTGATACCTCTTTAATGTTAGTAAAAATCATCTTTAATATATATCCTAAAAATACCTACTTATTATACTTAAGGATTAATATTTCATAAGTAACTTTTGAGGTATCTCCCAGGGGATACCTTCTTGGTGTTCTAGATGTCACATATTTCATGTGAGGACCAATTTTCATAACGCTATTTTTTAGAATTTACACTATTTTTCACATGTCCTAATATGATGTGATTTTTATATTATTTGAGGCATGAGATGATTATTTTTATATTATGACTGAGACTATGGGTTTTAAATACATAATATTATTAGTTTTCTTATATTAGTATTATTCAGATGCTAGTTGTAGATGATTTTAGTTTATTTATTGAGATGCATATTGTATTATCATGCTAGTAGAGCTAGTACTTATTTATCATGTGATTTGAGTAAATTGAATCTTGGATGTTGAAAAGTTGATATTACCAGATAAAGATTATATTTATGTTGTGTTTTGATATGGTTCTTATATATATAATGTGTATGGATACATGTTACTTGAGATTATTATATTCAATTGATTAGGCTATATAGGGTTGATAAATTTTATGGGTGAAAATATTTTTAGGTTATAGGAGGAAAGGTAAAGAAGCTTTGAATACACCAAGCATGGGTGAACTAATGGTTTTAGATGAGTAGTGTCCTAAATGACACCCTAAATTAACACCTAATCCTAGTTCACTCTTGTAAACAAGTCTTGAGTCTTTGGTATTTTAGACCTAATTAACACTATTCATATTCCTTTGACATACTTTAGAAGTTATTTTAACCTTATAGTGAGTCATAAATATGAATAGGAAACCAACTTAAGTTTCCACTTACCAGAATACTGGGATGGAAAATTATACATAAGTTTTCAAGGTAGTAAAAATTGAATAAAAGATATTTCTAGGTGTATTAAAGGCACTTTGACCAAAGGGAGGGACTTGGAACCAATTTAAGTCTTAAAGAAGTTATTGTTTAACCATAAATTGAGATGGGTCAATATAATATAGGGTTAATAGTATATAACAAAATAAGCCCAAGGGTGATAAACATATCTATAACATGCCAATTAATTTGAAAACTCAAATAAATAATATTACAAATTTAAATGCTAATATATGATAAAAATATAAAGTACAACTATTGATTGATATTGGAATAAATTAGAAAGAAGAATATTTATTTGATTCACTATGCACATGTAAATTTTAAATGGAACATGTTAGAAGCATAATGGATTTGGATTCTATAAATTTGTATTTTGTGGCCTCAGATGATTACATCAGACCTAGATAGTTGTATTGACACTGACCATGTCTACGTCAGACATAGGTGTCTAGTAATGAATATTGATTGGATTTGAGTGTGAACACCTAAAAACTTCTAGGTTTTCTATCTGCTTTAGTCTGGTGTATTTAGATCTTGTACATAAGTTTTTACTCTTTATCAAATGATCAAACCCTAATTTCTTCACCCACAGAGTGATGAAAAAAATGGGTTAGTGGGTATATGGTGTCAATATGCCCCAAAGACCCCTCTATCAATGGGCACTACCTACATATATAATAATATGAATAGGGCCTTAGACTTATGTATTTATCCCCTACATGTTGGCTTGTATGTGCATAAAGATGTGTTTAACCTTAAAATGTAGATTATGGGGAATATAGGGTTAAACGGGTAGAGATATCCTAGGGAACAAGGATGGTAGATTATCTCTAAAGCATGTCAATTATTTATGAAACTAAGATAAAACATATACTAAATTTATTATGTTGATATGCTAAAGATAGAAAGTACAATCATGCCAGATATTATAATGATAATAAAATAAGATACTTAGTTGGTTATGATGCTAATACAAATATGGATCTAGATTCTAGATCAATCACCTACTTTTGGAAATTATACTTCTATATTAGTGGACACTTGCATCAACTTGATATGGTTGAGTCGATGATACAATCTAATTTAGACATAGGTGTCTAGTATAAAATACCTATTGAAATTAAATGTGACCATTTCCATGCTTCTAGCATCTATGTCACCTTTGCTATGGTGCATTCAAATATAGGTTATGGAATATTGCTCCTTATTAAATCTTAAAACCCTAGTTCTTCATCCTCATAGTGGCTATGGAAAAAATGGGTTAGTGGGCATACGATGTTGATATAACACAAATAACCCTCTTTCAATGAGTGTTACCTACATATCCAATACTATGAAGAGGGCCTTAAACTAATGTAGTTCTTCCTTACATGTTGGCTTATGTGTGAATCATGTAATGTGTGATAAGTAAGTAAAATAGTGACTTAGCTTATAACTTGGAAAATATAGCTCTTGGGATGTTCTTTCAGTACTTCAAACCTGTATATGTATGGTCCCTATGATTGATTTGGAAATAAGATAAAATAGGGAATCTTTTCTCGCTTGAATGTTTGATAGAATGCGTTTGGTAAGTTACCTTGTGAGTTTCTAAGTCTTTCCAATTTATTTCTAGGTGAGGATTCAATGAGGTTGATATTATATTTATTCCAACCCCCTTGATAAATACCTCACATTGAAGCACTTAAGATGACTATAGGAATATATTTCATTTGTAAATTAGATGACCTTAGGGTACTTGACACTTGTGTTGGGATAGGACAGTTGCATAAACATAAGTTTCTAATTAGGACACAAGTGTTTATGTAATTATAAAATAATTTCAGGTTTAAAACTTATAAATATGGAAGATAAGTGGGTTTATAGCATTATGGAAAAGATAAAAGGTTTGAGTCATCATAATAACTTGGTCGAATTAAGAGATAAGTAATTAAGCACAACATGATAGTGTATGTGAGATTTTTGGTTATGGAAAATGTCTATAAGATGAATGTACATCCATGATATGTATTTACTAAGCATAAAATATCAAGGTGTTATATAATTCATAATTAGTGTCGACATTTACCCCCTTTAATCTAGTAATTAAATTATTAGTTTAAAGAAAAATAAATGTGTACTTAGGTGTGTATAACACACCTTGAATTTACTTGAGTCCAACTTGAGTGATTATTTGGTGACTAACATAAAACCAAGAACATGATATAGTATGTAATTAGTGCATATAATCTAAAATTATAAAAAAAATGAAATGATTGTAATTTAAAGCGAACAAGGTTTAGGAGTACACCTGTGTATTGATGCAACTGTCTTGTCTTTTGGTAATTTGATTTTAAAAATGAATCATTATGAATCACTAAAACTAAGTTTAGGACAAATATAAATCTAGAAATTTCATATATATAAATATATAGAGAGAGATATTGGAGGACACATGCCCCCATCCTTAGAGAAAAGATGAGTTATGACCTGACATTTGATATTAACTTAACTGTGAAATTCAATCATACTTATAACCTAGTGAGTGTGAGTGAACCAAGTCAACTCATACTATAAATATGGTGAGGATGGATAGTTTAATCAAGTCCAACCTATAAACATGTCAATATTTAGTGGTTTAATCACCTGAACCATACTAAAAAGATAACCAACTACTATAGTAGATTGGCTCAATATTGTCTATAAAATTCTAACCTAGTGGGTGATGATAGTACTTGAGGGTATTTAGAATCTAAAATTGACTTGATTTTGTAATATTAGGCACACATTTCTTAGAATATGCACCTTAGTTAAGTCTCATGATGAAACTACGTATAATAATGGGAACAATGTATATAATTCTACCATAAATGTGTGTCTAAATCATATAAGTGTGAATTTTAGTCAATTTAGAACTCTATAAGTTTGGAGAACATGTTTAGATAACATACTCCCACTGTAATATAAAACTAAAACTGGTGTAGGTGTGGAGAACATCTTTGTAAAACATGCCCCCATTTTAATCTAAATCTAATAATTGGTGTAAGTGCCAACATGGAGATATTTTAAAAATGATATAAGTGACAATGTATTGAACATGGTTCAAAAACTTATCCCCACTATAATCTAGGTATGATGCATACTGAATAAGTGTGGATAATATGTTTCCAAAACATGCCCCCACTAAATTTGAATTTGTGAAGTAATTTGGAATTCATGCCTCCATGACATGACCCCAATAATATGAGGGGAGTAGAAATTGGTATTTATCTTACCCTAAAAGGATAAGATAACCATGTAATCTATGAATGTACCAAGTAACATAGATAAGGAACATGTCTAGGTAAATATATCATTGAATCATGAAGAATGTGATCATACCAAGCCCTAATATGCATGATGTAAATCATGACAACATCTAGATAAAAACAATACAAAATCAAAATATAATCAAGCACACAAATAAGAGAAATCAAAATAAAATCAAAAGACAAAGGTCCAAAGAGACTGAAAATAAGGGGCATGTTTAAATTACACACAATCAAAGGGACATGACTTAGTCAAATCAACATAGCAAAAATTGACATATTTAAATGTCAACATACAACAAACAATGAAATATTCAAATTTCAAAGAGGCAAATAAAGGCATGAGGTCCACAAAAATGGAGCATATTCAAATGCTCAAACAATAAAAACAATAACAAGGAAATACTATCAAGGAAGTGCATAAATGAAAGCATAAGCAATTGGTATAAACATATCATACTAGTCCTTGGATATATGTGTCATCAAAAAATGTTAAGTACATAGCATATCAAAGTACATTGTGAAAGGTATAGGCATGGATAAAGGCATTTGTAAGTACATATATTATCTAAAACATTATAATTTAAAGTGACCATATAATGATATAACCTAGATGCATCATGATCATAGAGATGGATGCCCCCAACATCTTGGTGATATGAGTAGAGGGAAATTCCATCCTCTAAAAGTGTATAGATCATGTATCTATGTATTATTGAATCACACTTAAAATATGTGTGAAACACATGTGTATATAATAAATACTTATATTCCCTATACCAACATGGAACCATAAACATATATGTGAAGGATCTAATAGGATATGTAAATGCTGAACATATTTTTAGATTTTTGAAGTTTTTGTGATTTTTTGGTATTTTTGGAATATGTGAAGATTTACAATCTTAAGTTGGATCCTTTACATTATTTTAATCATGGTTGGATAAGTGAAAATGGTACATGTCATTTTACTCCTCACATTTTACATCTGCAATAAAAGAACAAAATATATCATTTAGGATATGGATCCATTTTCCTTCATGAGAAAAAGAAATACCTTGCTAACTTTAGCTAATTTTTGCTTCCATTTGACATATCCAAAGAGTGTCCATTGTAAATTCATATGGAGAGGTTTGTGGCATAACCCAAACCCATGTTTGAATAAATTTATGACCGAAAGAAATTGGTAGTGTTATGCTTCCCAAGGAGTCTTTCTAACCTCCTTTACTCTGTAAGTCTTTTAGGTCAAAACTAAACTGTTGTAAGTATTTTATATTCCAAGTAGTTTTTATTTGTCTAGGATCAATATGGTTATGCCAAAAAAAATAACTAACTATGAATAATGTGATTGTTAAATATTGTTGTTGTGAATTATTTTTGGATTGTTCACCTTAGGTGTTTCAATAGGATGTGGACCTTGTATTGGTCCCATATTGAGTAAACTTTGTATATCTCCCATATAAAGATTAATAACTCCACGTTTTTGTTCATAATGTTCATTTGGTAATTCATCTCCCTCATTTGTGTGAGGAATAAAACTTTGGTACTTATAAGGGGATATGTTAAGCTCTTTTGGATTAGTAAGTATGAATGAAGTATATCTATGCACTTCCATATATAAATGGGTAAATTACTCATATTGTTTATGCAATGCTCTTTCTTTCAATGAAGAAATAAGGCCTCTACTAAAAATGAATTTAGCACCAAATCTAAAGGTCTAAATGATAGCTCATATGA
Organism: Torreya grandis; assembly: GCA_037957365.1. Taxonomy (NCBI): domain Eukaryota; kingdom Viridiplantae; phylum Streptophyta; class Pinopsida; order Cupressales; family Taxaceae; genus Torreya; species Torreya grandis. The sequence continues at coordinate 1,859,321 of JARHVA010002466.1, read as the reverse complement.
TTTAATTTTGAATCAAATGATATAATATTGAATGGATTCATCATTACATTGTTTGAAATTGTGTAAATATTCTAAGGTAAGTTTAGGCACCTTATGAATATTGAAAGCCATGAAGAATGTATCTTATAATTATGTAAAAGTGGTAAAGGAACATTTTGGTAGGATAAAGAAACAATTATTAGCCTCATAAAAAATGCTCATGTAGAATAATTTTAGAAATAGTTTGTCATATTTTTCCCTTTGACCAAAATAATGTACATATTTAATCATGTGGTTGAATGTGTCCTTATGACTAAAAAAGAGAGGTAAATTTTGTAGTTAAAACTCTTATGGATAAGGATATTCAAGTATACATTGTGAAAAAGGTTGATTATTGAATGAGGTAATATTTGTATTAGTTTTATAGAAATACATTTGCATTTGAAGTATATAAACCTATTTTTGAAGATCCTCACTAGTGCTCATCATATAAATAAGATACTCCATGGGAATGGTGGTGATTTACATAGGTGTTATATTTTTTAACCTTTTAGGACTTAGAAGTATGTAAATCCTATTTTTGTTAAAGAGTTGAGTAGACTAAATTAGGTAAATAATTTTCAATAAATACAACTACTAATTTGTTACATAATTGACTAACTTTGAATTTTTTTAAAATAGTAATAAATAGTGAAAAAAAGGACTTAGTTGGAAAACCCCTAATATTAATGATCTGGGTGTTAGAAACTGAGATGGAAGCTATTATGAGTGTAATAAACTAGATCCCAGTGTTATAACACTCCTAGATAGTAGATCTATAGTTAAATAGTAGTTTCATTATTGGAAAAGTGGTGATAGTGTTTTGATATTGGTAGTAGTTTCCTATATGCAGGATTGTCCAAAGATTTTGGGTGCACATGTGTTTGGATCTCTGGGGTTTCTTCTTACATGCACAAGTTTTAAACCTATAAATTTTACATGTAATGACTAATTTATTGTGAAAACCCTAATCTTCCATGTAACTAGGGCATGAACTGAAAAGTGTGTTCATTAGTAGGGTAGGCTAAACATCCTCAACACCCCACTATGAAGATAGTTTCTTACACACCAATAATTTGAGGAGGGATCAAGCTTGATGTAATTATCCCCACCTAAATTATGGTGCATGTGTAAGTGATGATAGTATGATAGTGGCCTTGAATGCCTTGAATGTGCTTAAGACTAGAAATATAGAAAATTTAAGCTTAGGGATACTATAGATGGTAGTATGCAAAATTAGGGTAGAACAAGGGTTGATAACCTTAATTGTGCTCACTTGTTCTATGTTTTAATGTGTATTTTGAATCTAATTTCCATATAGTGGTTATATGGCTAAAATTAATGTATTTATACTATTATGTTTCTTATGTGGATGATAAAAGATGTCTAGGCTGACCTTAGGAGGTTATAGTTTTAAAAATATAGCTATTTGGGAAAAGATATGTAAAAAGACATTAACACCATTTTGGGGATACTAGTGACATGTGGTGCTAGTGTCTTTATTATGGTGCTAATGTCCAACTAGTAGAACACTAGGCATGAAGGGCTAGGATTATAAAATGAGGGTCTAGGAATTCTTTGGAGCTGACTAGGGATGCTGATGGCCTGCACAAAGGTTAGATAAGTGTGATAAAAAGATATAAGATAGGTCTAGGGCTAAGCTAGAGATATGTAGTCTAAATTATCACACTTATCACTCAAATACCACTTATGGGTGATTATATTCCCCCCTTTATTCTAAAAATACAACAAAGTGAAATGACTAGGACAAAGGAAAAAAAACTTCCCTAGACTTACTTGGGAGGTGAAGCCTATGAAGCTAGGTTTGATTATGTGAAGCATGATCCAATGCATGTCATGTAAGTGAAACATGCATAAATAAGTTTTTAATTAAGATATATCAAAATCAAAAGACTAAATTGAGTAAAGAATAAAAATTGGGTAAAACTAAGTAAAGAGATGAGAAAGAGGAAATGAATGAATACACCTCACTAGGTATGCAAACCAATGTATGAACCTAGTGATAACCTCTATGTGTGTGTGCATGTAGTGATCAATTATTAAATAGATTGGACTAATATGATGGCTTACTTAATCCTCATGTGTAGTTGGTTTAAGAACATAATTTAGTTTTAACTCCATCATTTCCCACTCTTGCTTGATGGATTATGACCTATGAAAGCTTATATTGGACTAATAGTGTGTGTAACTCTCTCATGTAGGTGGCACAAAAACTCAAGTAGGATATGAATTCATAATTTCCCACCCATATATTGTAGATGCATTTGAAACTGAACTATGTAAAGTATTGTAAATGCCTAAAGGGGTATATCTAACTGTGTATGTTGGCTCTGTAGCCACTTAGGTGGTTTTGGGCCACTCAATAATGCCAACCATTATAGATGGAACAAGGCATGAAACTAATGTTTAACCTAAAATATGATGTTGGGTGTACACAACCTAGAGAATAACATGGAATTTGTTATTACATATGATCAACTAGTGTGTAAGTGAGCATATGGAAATAATGTGTCATGCACATGCCCCTAAATATGATATCTAAGCATATGGATTTTAGATCAAGTTATAATAAATATTATCTAGGTTGCTAAACTAAATATGAGAATGGTCATGTCATGCATGATGCCCCTAATCTAAGCAAACTAATATGAATCTGAGTTGAACTCATATTAATTTGAGCAAAAACTAAGTATAATTGGTAAATTTTCAACTAAATCGATGTAAACTTATATTGTACCTATTGTATTATTATGGATAATATCAATTTTTCTAAAACCTTGGACATTAGACAGTAAAACCATATCTTAGACATTAACACCATGTGGTACTAGTATCCCAATTTGGGTGTTAGTGTCCTTTTAGTCTAAATTTTGTGTAATTGTATTGCTTTTTAAGTCATTATTTTCCCACTTGTTTACCTATGTCTGATTTTATATAATTGAGCCCATGTGTTGAAAAATATACTATGAGTAAAATATAGAAGTCTGATCTCTATGACAAACCCCTGTGAATGTCCCTTCTTTTGAGGGGAGTTATTAAACCTGTGCATGAACTATCCTTAATAGAAAAATATTTACAAAATGTGTGTTATCTGGAGCATATATGATATCTATGTAATAATCCAAAATAGTATGCATACATAACATCAAAATATAAGATAATTTGAGCATAATTATGTAATGTAATATGTATATCATGTATAACATTCACAAGGGTGTCAAGATAGATGTAATCAATGTATATAACAACAAATTTGAGTAAAACTATGTAACTAGCTAGAGGGATGGGGCATGATGTCCATCATGGCTTCCAAGTAGGAAGGGTAGATGTATGAGGTCCCTCATGGCATAAAAAACTAGTGTGTGTAACAAGAAAAGACAAGTGTCATGGCCATTATGCATATAATAAAACATATATACAAAACACATGAGGCATGAAAATTAAGTTAAGGGGCCAAAATACAAGGGACATGGGCACATGTCACTAAATTTGGGAAAAATAAGACATACAAGTACATGTTCAAATGTCTACCTAAAAATTTAGGAAAGACACACATAAGGACATGGGCACATTTTCAAAGCATAAATATTGTGAATAAAATTGGCATAAACCCAAAAAATAATGAAATATTAAAATGCCCTGAAATAAAAGAAGAAAAGAGATACAAACAAGTCTAAACTAAGAAAGATAGAAATGAAAGTATGCATAGATATGTAATACAAATATGTGTAAGAGTTAGGATGCACATATGCTAAGTCTAAAGTAGTAATAATTGATAAAAATATATGAGTAAGAGTAATGTTATCACTCAATAATTCACCCTAGAGATGGATTTTCAAGGATACTCTAGATTGAGTGAAACATTGGATTACCTTTAGGTCTGTGGGTTGCCTATAGCATAGGTAAACCTATAGGTTTAATGGCTAGCTCCCTAGATTTATCTTTGATAGCTTATCGCCTACACTACTTGCTTGATTGGATGAAAAGGGGTAGAATAAACATGAAAGTAAACTACTTTAATGATGTGATACATCAAAATGATCTCCACTATATGACCATAAAATTACACTATGAAACATGACTCATAATACTAGTCTTAACATTCTAGATGGATCTAACATAAGTATTTCAAACATGGGGTCATATTAATTACACTAATCAAGGTGAGTGAACATGAGGTCATATTGTAGATACTAATGCTACTCCATACACTTAAAAATAGGAAAACACAATTGAATACACTTCATGTGACCTATGAGAGTGTGATCTACTTGCATCAAACATGGAAGATTAAAGAGAAGGCAAAGATAAATACTTATCACTAGATACTTCACTATGTACCATTTCACACACTTAGACAAGAAGTCATGAACTCAAAACTAGATTGGAAATATTTATTTCAAAGGAAAATATAGTATTCAAACTAGTAGGGATTTACCATATGACATGTGGATTCTATTACAAAGCCAAAAAGGCTTGCATTTATAGAGCATGTGAGAAGAGCGAGAAGGGAAGTAGAAAGGTCACAAGGAAAAGTGTAAAGCTATGAGAACTAGTTACATTGTATGAGAATGAAGTAAAAAAGAGGTAAGGAAGCTATCATAGACAAGTTTCCTCTTTAAATTCATCATTCTTCTTCAAGTTGGCATAGAGGCCTCAAATAGCATTCTTGAAACTGCCTTTTAGTGATGAGTTCACTTGAATGATTGAAAATAAAATAGGAAGTATTGAAACATATGCATTGTCTTAGAGAGGTTGGAAATAAGATGTGATAGTCATCAGATGCCTCCCTAACTGATATCCTTCCTCTTGACACTTATATTCACTATTTTCAATTACTTACCATCCTTCTAGGCCTAGACCTTCACATTTGTCATCAAGGTGACTTCTATTTGCTCAATAAAATCCATGGAAGAGGTTTTAGGAAACCTTTTTAGAAGCCCTTTTACTTCAACTCCATTAGGCAAACCTCCAAAGGATCCACTATCAAGATTCTCATCTTTTCACTAAGCAGTAACTTCTCATTTTCACTATTTATCCAAGACTACATGTAGTGAACTATGTAGAAGAGGTATTTATATGCTTATATATGGTGATAAATGAATATATGGAGTTATAATAAGTACCTATTATCCTCTTTCAATGGATCACACTTGTTCATACATTTTTGTACCTATAAAACACCCATACACTTGTAAAAAACCCTGAAATAGGCATGTTCATACAAGTGATAGTACATACCAACTAGGTGGTAAGGATCATGAGAAAGTTTTAGACAAGTCCAAATCAATTTCTATGCCATTTGATAACTTTGGAATGTATCTCCATTTTTTTCTTCTCCATTGGGTTCTAGTAAGGGTTTTAGGAGGTGTAGCTTCTTAGTGATAGTTCATAAAATCTAAACATTCAATCCCTAAAAAAATTCCACAAATGTTGAGTCCATGACCCTCTTCAACTACTCCTAGATCCTTGAGTCATTATGTAATGTGTCTATATGGATATGAGTATTTGAAAATGGCCTCTCAAGATTTTTCTTGCATTATGGGTACCCCTAATATGGTTTTATGTCAAATTAAACACTCTTTGTCATTCATCTATAAACTGATGGTTCTTGGATACTCTCTACCTTCCCCTAAAGCTTATTAAATGGCTTGGAAAGATCTCATGGTATTAGAAATAGAACTAGGCACTTGTAAGTTTTAGGTGTAGTTCTAGGCCTAATAGGCCTAACTATGTTTGATTGCATATGACCCCACTCTGAGTGTTTACAATAGATACATATACTTCCTCTAACTCCTTCATAATTTGATAAACCTCTTAGCTTATTCTGAAGATCCTCTTTGTTCTCCCTTTCCTCCATTCTTCATTCTTGTGCTCTACTTTCAATCTTACCTTGACTAGGAGTGTCCTTTGTCTGAGACAAAATAGGGCATATCCCATTTTCATATTTCCATATTAAGGATATGGGAGGATATATTAGGTCATAAATATTATCTATTAAAATTTATATATCCATATCACCTCTATAGATCTCTCAACTTCTCATTAATCTTCAATACTGGCTTATAGGATTGACTGTGTGTAGGATTTACATACAGAGTTAGAGCTTTTTTGTTTAATATTCCTTTACCATATTTATTTACTTCATGAATATAATATTATATTAATAATACAACTATGATAGTGGTCTCAATAATTTCCATCCATCTTACATCTCATCCAACATTCTCAACTCATATCTCTCCTTTACTAGAACTAGTTTGTGACAGTAACAAACTGTAGACACTCATCTTAGGAAAATGGGATTTTTATAAGTGTTCATTAGGGACTAAGTAATATATTTATCTATATTGGTTCCATTATAAATATAATTGTGTCATTTAAAACCTAAATTAACAACTATAATTGCATACCATGCTTCTTGTCTCTCACATCAACACTCTATGGGTCTGCAGTCAGACTGTAGGTGATAATTTAGGAGAATTCAAAGACTCATGTACGTTTTTATCAATGTGAAATACCTATACTTAAACTCCTTTTATTTTATAATTTTATTAGTTTCATCTCAAACCAAATAGATTCATTATGTCTTGATTCACACAACCATTGTGTCATGTCGTGTTGTAAGACCATTTTGGCTTCAAGAGGATTATAGCTTACTAAAATTCTAGATTGAAAAATTTATTGAAATTAAAACCTATTTACACCATCCTATTATGACCAAAAAACTATATTATTATGTTAAGAGCTTGTATCAAAGATTGGGATACAAGATGGAAACCATTAGGTCTATCCATACCTCAAGACACTCCACTATGAGATGACCTTTTGTGAGGTAGAATCCCCTTTCAGAGAGATTAAGGTAAGCTCTCCCAATTACAGTTTTCTCAAATTGAGAATAAGGACCTAGGTATATCTGCATATAATGATCTCACCATTATCATAATGGTCTTCTATACATTCTTAGACCTGATTGAAGGTTTAAATTTAGTTCAAACACTGTCATATAAATACTCTTCTACTTCTTTTGGATTGAACTCAGGCCACTATTGGATACTATTTGTGGTGAACATCATATACAAAACTATGTGCTAATTTATAAACTTATCATTATACTAACAAATTTTCATTATTTTAATGGAATTGTTTGAGGTATCAATTAGAATCATGACCTTCAACACCACTATTTTTCCTTTCATATCTTAATTTTTCCTTTAGGTTTGAATATGAGACCGAAGATGCCTATAATGAAACTACTTGAATGTGTCAACTATCTTAGGATTTGCATTTCATAAGGACACTCTTGAGACTAAATAATTCTTGAATAATTATGATTAGACATGCTCTCATATGTTTAAATCAAACATTTTATCCTTGTCTTGAATCCATTTACATGAAAATAACTTTATAACAGGTGAAACACTACTCTATAGCTTCAATGGTGTCTTTTACTAGCAAAAGTGAGATAATCCTACCTATAAATTTCAAATCACAAGTGAAAAATAAAATAATTTTTTTGGAGAAGGATTCTCATACTCATCAAGATTACATACACCGCTTGATTTTTATAGAACAATGTAAACAGAGAAGAAACCTAAAGCCATTGGGGATGTGCATATAGAAAAGAGTCACCAACCTTATTAATAGTGGTTTATGAGGCATAGACCACCAAACCTAGAGATATGATCATGGATTTTTATTAAACATAGAGTAATATCACCCACCAAAATCATTTTCTATAACTCACCTCCTCATGTCTGTACCATTTTGAAATCAATTGACATTTTTAGCTTATCTAAGAGAGCGATGGAAAGGAGAATTAGTTTTGCTCAATTTTAGGTCTATCAAAGCTACTTGAGTAAATAAGTGAACTATGTGGATCTAAAATAACCCTTCTAAAGTCCTTTAACATGTCAAATGTGTTATACAATTCATATAATTGCCTAAAACTACTTGATCTTCTCTTTTCCACATTGAACCTACAATTGTTAGTTCAAAACTACCATCCCTAACATGAACCTGAAATATGGCATATTACACTTATTTTTAAAACCTTTGTCTTTCATGAAAATCATACCACTTCATTAAATGACTCAAAAAGTGACATTATATGACATAAGACCAACTTGGACAAAGATGACAGAGATAAATCATATTATATAACCTCATTTAAGACCATGAGAAACATTTTATAGCTGAGGGGACCCTATAACAAGTTTTAACTATATAGGAGGTTGACCTAATTTGATTTGGGGTCAAATTAGTCAAAATTTTGGTTATTTCCTAGGGGTGACAAGATAGCTATGCCAAAGACTAGTAGCCTTCTCCTATCCATTGGGCTATGGATCCACCTATATACTAAACTTGACATGAAATGCCTATGAAATGAAACCAAACATCATGAAACAAAACACATAAGACAATAGACCAAAGTAACACACATGTGTTCTCAATAACACTTAGGGAAAAAACACACAACATAAGCAAAGCACACCTATCCTAGTATGTATAAGGGCTAAAACATTTGAGGTGAAGAATAATTCACCATGATTCAACCAAGGTCAAATATAATGCTGCTTACATCATTACTACTCCATGAAAGTAATCCATCATGTGAAGCATACTTATCAATCAACACTTTCTTATGTAATTAGTAAAATGACTTGCCATCTTTAGATATTATGCTAACTAAAAGTGTGCCACTTGGAGCTTTCAAGGACATTCTATCTAACCCTCCAATAGTCTTGTTTGGCTTTGTATCTTGCTTGAACTCTGTCATGTTCATTTGATGCTCTTTATTTTACTTCTTAAGAATCGTGAAAGTTGTTTCAAACTCATATCCTTATATAACATGATGTACTTGATGTTTAGAACCATAAATATTGTATTATTTTTTATCAAACATACCTAAAGGTGGTTCAACATTAGACTAAATTTTTGATTATTAATCAATCATAGAAATTTTTGCCTTAGCTTCAATAGACTCTTTCATGACTGCAACCTTCTTGGAAGTGACTAGACATACATTCTAATGCTTGTGTTGTCACCGAATCTTTGTCCCTAGAAGAGGGTGTTCAAGCCTCTTACATATTTAAGCAACATGGTAATACTTTTAGGTATGTGGGTTTACCTATAGGTAGAAGTATACCTCTAGGTTTAAGGGCTAGCTCCTTGAATATACCTTGAAATACTTATCACCTCACTAACTGGTTACTTGTGGGGAAAAGAGATATAATTTTTCATGAAATGAAACTAATCTAAGGGGGTGATACACCAATATGATTTCCACATGACAATCATACTTCTTTCATTACAAAACAAGGCATACAAACTAGATTTCAAGTCCTAAAAGATTCTAACATAAGTTTTTCAACATAGAAGTGATATGCATGAGATAACACAAGGTAAATGAACTAGAGGGAATATTTCACACTCCAAGGAAAATAATACACTTGAAATTATTCTAACACACTTAACTACACTCTATCTAACCTATTAGAAAATGAATTCTTGCATAAGCATGAAAAGACAAAGAAAGAAAGATAGAAGATTATCACTAACTTCATACATCACTTTGCACAATTATAAATTTTTTCATGAACTCAAAACCATACTTGTATTAATTATTCAAAAGAAAAATAAAATTTCATTCTAGCATGGCTTCATAATACATGGTGTGGTATTACTTACAATAACCAAAATGGCTACTAATTATAGAATTTGAGAGAGATGAGAAGAGAATGAATTATAAGAGTCACTAATACATGTGTCATTCTAAGAAAAAGAGTTACACATTTATGATAATGAATTATAAGATAGACAATGCAAGTTATCATAGGTAAAATATCCTTCAAAACATGAAACATCTTGAAATCTGGCATATAACTCCTTCTGCTTACTTTGAAAACTACTTTCATCATTTGGCCTTCTTGGAACATCCCAAAACTAAATAGGGATATATGTGATGATTGAAATGAAGGGGAGGGGTTTTATACATGATCCAACATGCATTATTTTAATCCCTAATCATCATGATTCTTTTGGAGATGAGTTATCACTACCAATAATCTAAATAACTCCTCTTTCACTCACCTTCCACACTTGGCACCAAAAATGCCTTCAGTTTTCTAACATTATATATATATATATATATATATATATATAAATTAGTGTATGAAATTTTTTATTATACCTCATGGCCTTATATTAATTATAAAATACATAAATATTTCCACTTGAAGTTTTCACTCTCACTATTTTGTTTATTATTCTAGTTTTGACTAACTGATATGAAGGTACTTACAGAGACACTTATGAGATCTTATGATACAATAAATTTCTATGATAGGATATATAAAGTCTTATTCTATCTTCCAAAGTTTACTTCATCCTTTTAATCCCTTCCATACCTACAAGATACCAATAATAGTAAAAAAAACCAATTTTAACCTTGTTCGTACAGGTAGGGTATAACTCAATATGATGGGGAGGAGCCTTGGAGAGTCCTCTTTAACCTCCAACTATTTCCCAAGATATTTTATTCTATCTAGATGCATATCCTTCATAATTTTCCCAATTAGGTCTTTGTCAAGGGTTTTAGAGGGTTTAAAGTACTTTTTCCCTCTAAGTATGTTTCATATAGGTCTAACATCTAATTCTTTAAAAAATTCCTTAAGGTTCTTATTTATGACCTCCTTAAACATCCCCCAACTCCTTAGACTCCCATGTAAAACCTCCAAGTATGTGTGATCATCTCAAATGAGCTTCTCAAGCTTTGTCTACCATTTCATGCAAGCCTAATGTGGTTTGAGCCAAGAAATGGCTTACTAGTGGTTTCCTCTACCTTAAAATAGATTGAAAACTCCTTATAACTCCCCATAAAATTATTATAATACCTTGTAATGTCTATCTAGTGCTAGAAATGATACTGACCCCCCAATTAGACTTTTAGGCTTGAACTAAACCTAATAGGTCTACCTACATGATTGTAGGTTTAGGAAACCCTGTCAATTTTCTCACCTTTATGAATTGTTCCTAATGTTGTTTCATGCCTATAAAAACTTTCCAAATCATTCAACAAGGTCTCAACAAGTTTCCAACTCATCCTCATAGCATTTAACCTCTAAACCTATAGATTTGTATCTTTGGGGAGTACCTTCTATCTGAGACAAAAAAGGGTACTTATCCTATTTTATTATGTAAAAGGATGATATGAGAGGTTATGTCAGATTTTGGGGATCATTTTCACCAATTATCAAGGTCTGACCATGCCTTTAACACCATTATATGCTCAAAATCCCAAGACAAACATGTGAGAAATATCACTGTGTGTAGGTTCTTGATTATAGACTATGTTGCCTTGAAAGAAACATCTCCTTCTCATGTTTAAATTATTTATGGGTATATTGATAATATTAAAATTATGATGAATGTGTTCCCAACTTACTTACTTCTCCAACCTTGACAAACACCTCCACATACACCTTGCTCTTGACTAAGTACAAATGCTGACTATGTTTTCTATTTGAGGGAGACACCTATAGGTGTTAGTGCATGATTGAACCTTGAAAACAATGTATAAATATATAATTAGGGTTTAAAAAATCATTTTCTATCTATTTGGATCTATCCACCTCATCTTCAATCCCTTCCAACATTAAGAGCACCATTTTTTAGCTCACTATCATACCAAAATCAACTATAGTTGATTGTCTTGGAAAAAAATAAGGGTCCTATAGGTGTATATATATATTTTAACTTATTACACATGATTTATTACCCTTATGAGATCCTTTGGATTCATATTTCACTATCAAGTGTTTTTATTTCTATGTCTAAGTTCATATTATAGACCTATAGGAGTCTACAATCAACTGTAAGCAAATTGTCTTAGGGTCAAGCACACCTGTAGCTGTTGATGGGATCAAAAACACAATATTCAAACCTTAATTGATGTTACTTGAACCAAAATTGATATCTTTAATTAATTATAATCACTTGTCATAGTGATAGTTTCTCACCTTACCATCCTTGGATGTAGAGGTCATTTGGAGCCAAAATCCTGTAGACATCACTGAAAAGCTATAATTCATGATTTTGAGGTCTCCAAACACCACTTTCCACTAGTCATACATCCATCCCTCATTACATGGATATTAACATAGGATATGGATACAAAGTATATGCATCAAAACTTTATTAAAATCTATGAAAAATTGTTATATATTAACTCCAAAATCAATGAGGGTTTTGTTTTGATGTTTTTAAGGATTTTGTCCCTGAGTTCAAATCTCTTCTCTTGAAGTGGATTTTCAAGACTACCCACTAGTAAAATTATTCAAACATAACTAACATGGTGTTTCCCACTCTCTAATACCTCAATAAGGCTTCAAATTATGTCATTATATATATATATATATATATATATATATATATATATAATATTTTCATATCTTTGTGGGGCCACCTGTAGGTGTTTATTGAGTTATAGATAGGTAGTGAGTGTGAATACCTAACCAATTAACATGGTGAAGGATACTCTAACAAATATTATCTCCTAAAAATATCAAAGTGAAAGTATTCAATCATCAAGATTTTAAAAACAATTAAATTCCTTTTTTCAATGTGATGGGCTCCTTCTAAGGCACCTGTAGATGCTCATTCAATGGGATGACTATGTATGTGTGTTTCATATGATTGTGTGTTTGATAAATGTATGATATTATAATACCAATCATGTAAATAATGGGATGGTTATGACATAAAAACATGAATAAAAAATATCACATTCATAGCAAACCCTTTCAAAGAACCAAACCTTTTACAAGTAGGGAAACCTGACTGCAACTTCCATTTGTGACATCTTCCTAATATTTAGATTATTTAACCCATAAAAACACTTAAAATATTTTAAAAACATGGGAATAATTATAAAATGAATCCAAAATCATTTGGAATCAAATTCATAAGCTTAGTTGTACAGACTAGCTCAAACAAGAGCAAAACCTACAAGGTGTGGGAAATAACAAGAAAAACTATACAATCAGCTTGTTAAGGATGGTTCATAAAGAAAACATGACAAATTATTGAAATATTTTCATGAAAATTAATTTTACTAAGTTTAATATCACCACATCAAGTCATTTGACCTTAAAAAACTCTTAATGGCTGTACTATCCAAAAACTAACTGACTAGTTTCATGTGCATAATGGAGCAATAGAAGAGCAAAATGGTTTTAACCCAATTTTGGAACTTAAAAGGAATACCAAGAGTGTAAATTATTCAAATTAATTTTAATATCCATTGCAAAATCATCTCTGACATGCCGCTCTCTCTCATAGGTCGTTCAACCTTTGAAACTCTTTCTTTTCCACTTACTTGATTTTTATTTACGAACCTACAAATTTTAGTTAGTCTTGACATTAAAGACAAGTAATATTACACATTGGAAATTTTAAGGAATTTTATAACACATAGACACCTTTAAAACTATACCACTTCATTTAATAACCCACATATGCCCCCTAAATGACTCAAAATGATATAAGGACTTAATATACCCTTATATCAAGTTTTAGACTATAGGGGGTTGACCAATTTTGAATTGTGGTCAAAATGGTCAACATTCATGGAAATTTACCAAGATTTTTATTATTTTTATTCCAAGATTAGTAACTTTATCCTATCCATTAGTCCATTGAATCACATGTAGACCAATTTGAAACACAAATTGCCTTTGACACCACAAAAAATATAATAAAAAGCATAAAACAAGACATACCCAAAATAAACACACATGTGTTCAACTAGAAAACTTATGGAACATATGATCATACCTCAACCAGGGTCAAACATAGTTCCGCTTACATATTTTTTACTCCATGAAGAAAGTCTAGCATGAGAAGGATGTCCATCATCAACCACTTAGATTTGTGTATGGTTAAGGAGATTACCAAATGTATGCCTCCTCATGCCTATAAGTGTAGTGTTTTAAGCCTTCATGAGTGGTATTTATTTCTCCCTAAGAGACTTTATTATATATAAAATTGTATTCATCACTATCACATCTAATTTACACTCCTCAAACTATAGAATGAGATGTATGACAACTGCCTTACTTTTGTTCTCTTCTAGGATAACATGTGCTTGATGTTTGGGAGTATACAAATTTTATTCACCATGTTCCAACACCTTTTAATGTGACTCAACATCAAATAGAGCTCTTGACTATCATTGAGGCATAATAACTTCTGCCTTGATTTCATTCTCCATGTTCACAACTCCTTTAGCAATAGCTTCATCAAACTCTTTCATGACTACAGACTCTTGATTAATATAATAACCTTCATCCTTTTGCTTGATGGAATAATCAACAACATGCTTATTATTATCATTAGAAATCTTGACATCAGATATAGAATCCCTTGGAGAAAAAGGAGTCTTACCAAATTTATCAAATTTCATGCATATGGCATTGAACCTTTACCATATTTCATCTTAATTCATAATATGACAATATTTTACATGTTTTTTAAGACACTTCACATAATTGTTTTTAGAATCATTGGAAAATTTATTAGACATATACTTATTAGGAGGGGAAGTAACATTACCTATCTGATCAAATTCTTGACATATGACATTGTATCTTTGCCATAAGTCATCCTCTTCTCCCTCATGAGTGCCATCATCAAAGGGATCTTCATCAATATCAGGTAGAAATAAATCATTATTCCCACTATGGTGATCAATTAGGTTCATAAAATTATCATCATCATACTCATGAATAATGTAGTTACCTTCAACAACTTGTGAGGAAGAATGTTTGGCACTTACCTTAGCTCCCTCAAATGGTTCTTCATGCATGATATAAGTCCTAATTTTAATTTACTCAAATTATGCATAAGGATAATGTTCATAATCATCTACATAATATTCATCAAGGAAAAATTCAAAAATTCCCTCAAGTTTGGAAAAATCATCATCCACATTAGACTCCTCCTTCTCATGGACAACATAATTCAAGTTAGAACTTTTTTCAATATAAGGTTCAATATGAAACCTTGCAAGAGGCTAAGTTCTTATGGTCACCTTGGTTCCAAACTTTATCCTAATGGCCAAGAAGGACCAATCAGATGAGAGGTATCCACCTATCTTGGATATAAAGTCTCTTGAAAGGCATATTGCAAAGAGAGCAGGAAGGTCTAGCACAATAATGTTTTGGAGGATAGGAAAGCTAGGAAAATCATGCAAGAAAACCTTCATGTTTTTTTATCAACCCTACTATTTTGGAAGGTGTAATATCTAGCTGGATCACTAATTTTATATGATGTTCATATTTTAGGTCTAACTCATCAGATATAACTTTGGGCATGATTGAAATCAAATCTCCACTATCAACTTTGCAATTGTGTACTAGTTTGTCACCCACTATGAGAGTGAGGTATAATGGTGGATCTTTATTAGCCCTAGTAGATGATTCAAAAATGGTATTAGGGAAATTTTAAAGAATAAAATGACCATGAATTTGGATTGAAGTTAAAGGAATAATAGGAATAGTAGATAATTTATTTTTTAATAAATTATTTTGGCTAAGCATATGAAGGACATCCCACAAAGAAATAGATGCTTTGGCACTCTTGAAATAATCCACTATGTTTAGGGAGGTAGTAATCACCTTATATTAAGTTTTTAAAGGCAAATAATTTCTTGGAAATTGGGGAATTGATACACTTTGATAGGACTTTCCAGTGTTTTGACTTGAAGGAGGTGTAGCAGCTTTAGGGACTGCCTTGCTTATAGCCATACTTTGCTACCTTAGATTAAGATTAGGTGAACTTGTAGGAATGATAGTATCACCTCATAGAGTCCTTCTCTTGGCCCTTGTATTTTATATTATAGAGGATCCTTGATTGAGCAAAAAAGTGTCTTCCACCAAGAAGATGGCGAATCTTTCTCCATGAGTCTGCCAATCCTCATTTGCTTGCATCATGACCTTATCCTCAGCTAATAGGAGAGGAGTGACTCCTCCTTGAGAAGATAGATATTTCTATCCACCCTCATTAACATCCATGAATTGTAATTATTTCCTATCTTATCCTTTCACTAAGTTTTCATGTACTGGTACCATCTCTCTTGCATTGGTGGTGGAATTAGGATTGTACACATTGGCAAGCCTATTGAAGTTAGGTTTCCTTAACCTATTAATCTTCCATATTTATGACCATATTATTTTATATATGGATATTTATTTTTATGATCACCTTTTTTCCTAAGCTGATATTCCAACCATCAAATTCTTGCATATGAATCTATGGCATCATCTAACTTTTTAGGGACAACTCTAGGATTGGTGTTGGCATTAGAAACTTGGGCCACATTTAGAGTGTTTGCATAAATATTAGACAAAAAAGTCATAGACACATTAGGAGGTAATTTTAATAATTGAATGAGGCTATTATTAGCTATAATTATGATTTGAGAAGAGTGAAACTATCCATATATTGAAGCATGATAGAAATATTATTACTAATGGATCTCAAGTATGTGGGGAACACAAAGCTAGTAGGTGGTCTCATGGGAGGAGGCAATCTATACCAAGTATTTTTAAACCTATCATTGAAGTCATCCATTGTTTCCTTAGAACCCATTTTTATCACATTTAGCTAATGTATACGAGAGGTATGGTCACTTTCATCTTCAAACCTTGAAGTTAACAACACTCCAAAGTCTTCCCATGATGTGATGCATCCACCTTGTAAGTTCCTATGCCAATCAAGATATTTAGCTCTAAGGGATATGTTAAGGAGTGTAATGGAAATATTATCTTTAATGACATTATGGGAACTAAACAATTTGGAGATATCCTTGATGTTTTCACTAGGTGTGACATGAACTTCACCATTGAATGCGGGCACACTCTTTGTGTCATTAATGGAAATGACATCATATAATTGAAGATGAATTGGATTCTCAGCATGAAAGGTAGGGAAGGAATATTTCCTATCCATTTTTTCTTTAATATTTTCAATTTATTTAACCTCTTCACTTTATTGGATAGAAAAATCTTCTTATTCCTCAAAAGGTAGATTAGAATGAGGGTATTAAACTTCAAGAAGAAGTTCAAGCTGAATAGGTGGACTGATAGGATTGAACACTCTACTATATGATGACCTAGTAATAAACATGAAGCATCAAAGAAAAAATATGAGAAAACAATGGCCTTGAACCAGATTATACCTTGAATGGAGTTTCCAAATGCTGAGTAGCACACCAATTTAGAGTTGATGTTGTCAAGATCAACATTCACCTTGACAAGTTGTCTTAAAGACAATGGTCCTATCAGGTGTGATAGAACTATTTTCACCAAATATTACACACTATAAGATTATATTCAATCATCTTCTATATTTTTTAAATATGTAAATACTTCTAGGTACGTGGGTTTACCTATAGGTAGAAGTAGACCTTTAGGTTTAAGAGATAGCTCCCTGAGTATACCTTGAAATGATTATCACCTAACTAACTAGATGATTATGGGTAAAAAAGATATAAGTTTGAATTAAATGAAACTAATATAAGGGGTTGATACACAAATATGAATTCTACATGACCATCATACTTCTTTCTCTAAGAAATAAGGCATACAAACTATCTTCCAAGTCCTAAAAGATTCTAATATAAGTGTTTCAACATAGAGGTGATATGCAAGAGAAAACACAAGGTAAATAAACTATATGTTATAATAAACACTAAAAGTACAATAATACACTTTAAAGTAGCATAACACACTTATCTACACTCTATCTAACCTACTAGAATAGGAACTCTTGCATAAACATGAAAGAATATAGAAAACAAGGATATAAGATTATCACTAACTTCACCATACATGAATTTACACACTAAGAAAAAATTTCATGAAATAAAAAACATAATTTTATTAATTTTTAAAATTCAAAATACAATGTCATTCTAGCAAGGTTTTACCATACATGGTGTGGTATTACTTACAAGATCCAAAATGGCTACTACATATAGAATTTGAGAGAGAAGAGAAGAGAATGAAGTCCAAGAGTCACTAGGACATGTTTCATGATAATAAAAAGAGTTAATAGTATATGATAATGAATTATAATACATAAAATTTAAGGTATCATAGGACAAATGTCCTTCAAAACATGAAACATCTTAAAATGTGGTGTAAAAGTCCTTTTGCTTGCTCTGAAAACTACATCATTTGGCCTTATTGAAATATACCAAATCTATATATATATATATATATATATAATTTTAATTAAGTTTAAGGGTTTTATAAATGATCCAAAATTCATTGGTTTCATCCCTAATCATTAAAATTCTTCTAGAGATGAGTTATCACTGCCTGCAGTCCAAATAACTCCTCTTTCACTCAGTTTCCACACTTGGAACCAAAAATACCTTAAAATTTCCAATATGATAAATATATAGGATTTTATGACACATTTTAGGACACTTTATGGCCTTATATTACTCAAAAATTAATTAAAAATCTTCCCACATGAAGTTTTCACTCTCTTACTAGCTTTTGCATTAGACTAGTTTTGACTGGTTGAGATGAAGGCACATGTAGAGACACTTGTGAGATATTATTATATAAAAATGGATATTATAGGCTATATTAAGTCTCATTATATCTCCCAAATTTTATTTTATCCTTTGAATCCCTTCCATACCTATAAGACACCAAAAAAATTAAAAAAATATAAATTTCATCCTTTTCGTACAGGTAGGGTACAACTCAGTATGATGGGGTGGATCCATAGACAGTGCTATGAAAACTCCAACCATTTTATATTCCATTATATGCCATATCAATGTATATACTTCATCATTTTCCCAATTAGGTCTTTGGCAAGGGTTTTAGAGGGTTTAGATTACTTTTCCCTCTAAGAATGTTTAATACAAGTCTAACGTCCAATTCTCCAACAAATTCCACAATTTTTTTGTTTAATACCTCATTAAACATACCTAAACTCATCATAATCCCATATAAAACCTCCAAGTATGAGTTAGTATCTCAAATGAGGCTCTTGAGCTTTGTCTACCATTTCTAGCAGGCATAATGTGGTTTGAGACAAGAAATGGCTTACAATGGTTTCCAATACCTTCAAATAGATTTAAAACTCCTTATAAATCCACATATAATTTTTATAATACATTTTAAGGTCTATATAGTGCTATAAATGATACTGACCCCCTAATTTGACTTTTAGGCCTAAACTAGACCTAATAGTCTACCTACATGCTTGTAAGTTTAAGACACCCTATTACGTTTCTCACCTCTATGAATTTTTAATCATGTTATTAAATTCTTATCATATATTTCCACATCCTTATTCAAGGCATCACCAAGTTTCCAACTCATCCTCATAGAATTTAACTTCTAAACGTACAGATTTGTATCTTTGGGGAATACCCTCTATCTGAGAGAAAATAGAGGGTACTTCCCCTATTGTATTATGGAAAAAGATAATATGAGAGGTTATATAATATGTTTGGGAAACTTTTCACCAATTCATAAGGTCTAAATATGCCTTTTTCACCATTAAATTCTACAAATACCAAGACAAACATGTGGGAAATGTCACTATGTACAGGGTCCTAATTGTAAACTATGTGTTACCTTGAAACAAACCTTTCCTTACCATGTTTATATGATATATGGGTCTCTTTATACTATTAAAATTATGATGAAGGTTTTCCAATCTTACTTACTTCTCCAACCTTTCCAAACATCTCCACATATACCTTGCTCTTGACTAAGTACAAATGTTGACTATGTTTTTTGTTTGAGGGAGAAGCCTATAGGTTTAGTGCATGATTAAACCTTAAAAAAATCCCTAGAGATATCTTTAGAGTTTCCAAATTCATTTTATATCCATTTATATCTATACACCTCATGTTAAAGCCATTCCAACATTAAGAGCACCATTTCTTAGCTCACTGTCATACCACAATCAACTACAATTGACTATCTTAGAGCAAAATAGGGGCCATGTAGGTGGATATCTATATTGGAACCTATGACACATGATTTATTACACTTATGATATCATTTGGAGGTATATTTCACTATAAAGTGTTTATATTTCCATTTCTAAGTTCACATTATAAACCTATAAGAATCTATAGTCAATTGTAGGCAAATTATCTTAGGGTCAAGCACAACTATAGGTGTTGATGGGGTCAAAGACATAGTATTCAAACCTTCATTGATTATACTTGAATATAAAATGAGCTATTTAATTAATTTTAATAAATTTTCATAATGATATGTTATTACCTTACCATCCTTGTATGTAGAGGTCACTTGGAGCCAAAATCCTGTAGACATCACTAAAAAACTATAATGAATAAATTCATGATTTTGAGGTCTCCAAACACTACATTCCACTAGTCATACATCCATTACTCTTTGTATGGATCTTCCCCTAGGATATTGATACAAATTATATGCATCAAAACTTGATCAAACTCCATGCAACATTGGTATATATTGACTCTAAAATCACCCAGGGCTCTATTTTGATGTTTTTAGGGATTTTGTCCCTGAGTTCAAATCTCTTCTCTTGAAGTGGATTTTCAAGACTACCCACTAGTCCAATGCTTCAAAAATAATTTACATGGTGTTTCCCACTCTATAGGACCTAAATAAGGTTTCAAATCATGTCATTATCTCCATATAATATTTTCATATCTCTATGGGACCACCTATAAGTGCTCGTTGAGTTGTAAATAGGTAGTGAGTGTGGATACATGACCAATGCACATGGTGAATGATCATCTAACCAATATTATATCCTTAAATATATTAAATTGAAACTCTTTAATCATAAATAGTCTAAACATAATCAAATTCCCTACCTCAATGTGATGGGCTCCTTCTAAGGCCCCTATAGATGCTCATTCAATGGGCTTACTATGTACATGTGTTGCATATGATTGTGTGTTTTATAATTGTATGATATTTTATGAAAAATAATGGAAATAAAGGGATGGTTATGACATGAAAACATGAAGAAAAATATATCACATTCATAAGAGACCCTTGTAGAGAACCAAACCTTTTACAAGTACTGAAGCCTGACTGCAACTTCCATTTGTTACATCTTCCTAAAATTTTAAATATTTGACACATCAAAAAATTTCCAATCATTAATAAAAGCATGGGAAAAATGATAAAATAAATCCAAAATCCTTTGGAATCAAATTCATAAGCTATTTTGTATAGAATAGCTCAAACAAGAGTAAAACTTGCATGGTATGGGAACTAATAAATAAAAATATACAGTCAACTTATTAAGGATGGTTCATAAATCATAAGTGATTAATACTTGAAATATTTCAATGAAAATGAGGTTTATTTAGTGTAATATCACCCCCCAAATTCATTTGACCTAAAACTTCTCCTACTGGTTGTACTATCCAAAAACTTGTTGACTAGTTTCATGGACATAGTGGAGCAATGGAAGAGTAGAATGGTTTTAGCCCATTTTTGGCACTTATAAGGCATATAAATCATGTAAATGAGTCTAAGGAAGTTTATTATCCACTAAAAAATAATATTCAATGTTCCATTCTCTCATAGGCTATACAACCTTTGAAACTCCTTCTTTTCTACTTAATTTCTTGATTTTTAGTTAGGAACCTAAAAATTTCAATTATTTCTGACCTTCCTAACAATTAATTTGACACATTTGATGTTTTAAGGAAGTTTGGAACACATGGACACATAAAAAAATATACCATTTCATTTAATGACTTATATATGACCCTTAAGTGACTCAAAATGACATAAGGACTTAATTAGACTATGACCAAGGTTAATATGACATTAAATGACATCAAATAAAATATAACACACCCTATGACATTATCATATGCCCCTATATCAAATTTTTGAATATATGGGGTTGACCCATTTTGACTTATGGTCAAAATGGTCAATAGCCTTTTAGGACATTCTCCTTCATGCTTGACAAGACATTCTCCTTCATGCTTATGGGATTCATCAAAACCATTACTATCAAATTCATGTTTCTTAGGAAGGGAAGTTGACTTACTCAGATATTAAAATTATTGAACTATGACATGAAAATTTTGCCATAGATCATCTTCTTCCTCATGGTTGTCACATTTATGGAATCCTCCATCTTATGTAGGTAGAATGGCATTGTTTTCCTCATCATATTGATCTAAAAAAATTTGAATACCATAATCACCATGCATATGAACAAGTTAATTACCCTCAACAACTTATGAAAAATAATTTTCAATGCTTACCTCAGATTATTCATCACTTTCCTCATGGATGATGTATGTGCCAAGGTTAGTTTACTATATAAAACTGTATGGATCATGTCCATAAGTGTTAACACCATACTCATCTAGGAAAATATCATATATACCCTCAATATTGGAGGATTATCCATCATCCATAATATACTCCTCTTGATCATTGATTGTACAATTGAGATTAGATCTTACTTCCACATACGGCTCAATATTAAACTTGTCCCATGGTTGAGTTATAATAGTTACCTTTACTCTATACCTTATTTTTAAGGCCAATAAGGACAAATTAGTAGAGATATAACCTCCTATCTTTGAGGTAAAATCGCTTGAGTGGTAGATAGAAAAGTGAGTGGACAGATTAACCACCACTATATCTTGAAGGATTAGGAAGCTTGGACAATCATGTAAGAAAACTCTCAAACCTTTGACATGTCCCAATAAATTAGATGGTGTCTCATCAAGTTATATCACTCCATTTTTATATGGATCATATTCCAATCCCAATTTATCTACCACAAGATTGGGCATCACTATTGTACTTGCCTCACTATCCACAATGTAATTGTGAATAAGCTTATCTCCAACAATGAGAGTAACCTAAAATGGTGGGGGATTTTTAGATTTGGAAGAGGGTTTAACAATGTGAGTGGGATAATTAGTGAGGGAAACACCATCATTTATTGTTGTTTGAGGACTAATGTGAATTTGGGATAACTGCTCTTGAAGAAGCTCCTTTTGATTAGGCATGTGAAGCACTTCCCAAAGAGATAGGCTAGTCTTCACACTCTTCAAAGAATCAAAAATATTCAAAGAAAGAACACTCACCTTTTATTTTATCCTTGAAGTAAAATAAGTGCCTTGATATATATATAATGGAACACTTTGAGTCACCCTTCCAACATTCTAATTTTGGGGAGGTGTAAAAGTTGTAGGGAATATCAAACTTACATTCACACCTTGTAGGAGGGTTATTTGAATTTTTGTCAACACCATGAACATATCAAAAAGTATTTATATTTTGTTTTATATTATATACCAATTAATTACCTTGGTTTAGGATAAATGTATCTTCCACTAGAATTTTTTCTAAGATCACTCTTTGATTGCCACACCCTTCATTGAATTCTGATTGCATAAAGTTCCCATCTTTTATTGTCAATTAAAGAGTAACTCCTCCTTGAAATAATAAATATTTTCCTCCATATTCATTGGAATCCATGTATTTTCCTTGTTTCCATTCTTCTCCTTGGACCAAATTACTATGGATTGCAACCATAGCTCTTGTGTAAGACGTAGAGGTTGAGTTATATTCATTGGGTGGCCTATTGAAGTTAGGCTATACTTTCCCTCTCCATTAACCACATTGATAAGGTGGGAACCTATTTTATTGTTGAGGGTAATGAAAGTGGTTTTTATTAACTCCATACTACATATTTAATTTCTTAACCTAATCCTATAATGCTTTAGACCTTGCCTCCCAATCAATGGTATCTTTTGCCTTCTTTGGGGAATCTCTAGACTTGGTGTTTGAATTTGGAATTGGATCAACACTCGGAGTAGCAACACATATGTTGGACAAGAGAGTTATGGATACTATTGAAAGGATTTTAATAGCTTTTATTAGTGTATTCTCATCTCTAATGGCTAGGTCATAGGTTTTAGGTAAAGTGTATCCACCCATGGACTGCAATATGATGGTTATGTCAATTCTAATAACAAATATATATGTAAGGAAAACAAATAATACAGGTGGTCTCGTGGGAGGAGGTATCCTATACCAAGTTCTTTGAAATTTATCATTTAAGTCATGCATATTCTCCTTAGGACCTCTTTTAATCACATTAAGTTGATGAATGAGTGATGTGTGATCACTTTTATCTTCAAACCTTTGGGTTAACAACTCTCCAAACTCATCCTAATTAGTGATACATCCTCCCAATAATTTCCTATACCTATGAATGGATTTAATCCTAAGAGATATGGAAAGTAACCTAATTGAATTGTTAACTTCAATGACATTATGAAAGTTTCACAAGTTATAGATATATTTAATATTCTCACTTGGGGTAATGGGACCTTCACCTTTGAAAGTGGGAACAATATTGCTAGCATTAGGAGGTACATCATCATATGCATTTAGGTGTATAGGATTTTTAGTGTTAAAGGATGGGAAGGAATGATGCCTAGTAATGTTTTCCTCAAGTTCCTCTTTACTTTATTGATCTTCTTGGCTTGAAAAATCTTCTTTTTCTTTAAATGACAAGATAGGCTGAGGGTGTTGAACTTTAAGAGGTTTAGGTTGAAGGAGTGGGTTTATGGGATTATGACCTCTAATAGTAGTTTACCTAATAAGGACCATGAAGTTTGAATAAAGGAATGATAAAAATTGGTCTAAAACTAGATATTACCTTGAATGGAGTCACTAAATGCTGAGTAGAACACCATATGCAGTTATGATGTTTTCAAGACCATAATTCACCTTGACTAGATGTACTTGAGATAATGGTCCCACTGGGCATACTATTATCACTTAATCTTTCACCTTATAGATAATTTTTCAAGCCTACTCTAGATTTATTGAAACATTATATTACCTCTAGGCCTATGGGTTGCTTATAGTAGAGGTAAACCTCTAGGTTTAAGGGCTAGATCCCTAGATATATCTTTGGTAGTTTATCACCTACACTACTTGATTTCTTGGATGAAAAGGGATATAATGAACATGAAATTAAACTACTATAATGAGGTGATACACCATAATTATCTCCACTAAACTAATATATAATTTCAATATGAAACATGACTCATAATACTAGTCTCAACATTCTAGATGGCTCTAACATAAGTATTTCAAATATGGAGGTGATATGCATTGCACTACTAAAGGTGAGTAAACATGAGGTCAGATTGAATACAATAATACTATTCCTTACACTTAAAGATAGGCAAATACACTTGACTACACTTCATGTGACCTATTAGAGTGAGATATACTTGCATCAAACATGGAAGAGTAAAGAGAAGTCAAGGATAAATACTTATCACTAGACACTTCACTATGTACCACTTTAGACACCTAGACAAAAAATAATGAACTAAAAAATATATTAGAAATATTTATTTAAAATAAAAATACAATATCCAAATTAGTAGGGCTTCACCATACCAAGTGTGGATTCTATTACAAATCTACAAAGGCTTGCATTTATAGAGCATGTGAGAAGAGAGAGAAGAAGGGAAGTGGAAAGTTAACAAGGAAAAGTTTCAAGATGTGAGAACCAATTAAATTATATGATAATGAAGTAAAAAATAGGTCAATAAGCTATCATGGACAAGTGTCTACCTGAAGTTCATCATTCTTTTTCAATTTGGCATAGAGACCTCAAATAGCCTTCTTAAAACTACCTTTTAATGATGAGTTCACTTGATTACTTGAAATTGAAATACGAAGTCTTGACACATATGAAATATCTTATAAAGGTTAGAAATAAGATGTGATAGTCATCAGATACCTTCCTAACTAATAGCCTTCCTTTTGATACTTGTATTAACTATCTATAGTCACTTACCAGCTTTTTAGGCCTAGACCTTCACATTTGTTATCAAAATGACCTAAAATTTCTCAAGGAAATCTATGGAGTAGGTTTTAGGACCCTATTTAGAACACATTTTCCTTCAACTCCATCAGGTATACCTAAAATAAATCCACTATCAAACTTCTCATTTTATCACTAAGTAGTCACTTGTCATTTTCACTATCTATCCAAGACTGCTTGTAGTGAACTATGTATCATAGTTATTTATATGATTATCTATGGTGATAAATGAATATAGGGAGTTAGAATAAGTCCCTAATTTCCTCCTTCAATGGATCTCAACTATTCATCATTTTTGTAACTGTAGAACACCCAAAAACTTGAAAAAAACCCTCATATAGGCATGTGTGTATAAGTGATCATATGGACCAGTTAGGTTAGAATGAGAATGGGAGAGATATAGAAAAGTATAAAAAAATTATAGGACATTAAACCACTTTAGAATGCATCTCCATTAGTTTCTTCTCCATCAGGTTCTATCAAGGGTTTTAGAAGGTTTTGATTCTTAGTGATAGTTCATAAAATCTAGATGTTCAATCCCTGAACCAATTCCACAAATATTGATTCCATGACCATACTAAACTACTCTTAGCTCTTTGAGTTACCATGGAATGTGTTTGCACATATATGAGCAATTGAAAATGGATTCTCAAGCTTTTTCTTGCATTTTGGGTACCCTAAGATGGTTTTAGGTCAAATTGACCACTCTGTTATTCCTCTACAAAATGAAGGTTATTAGAGACTCTATACCTTCCCCTGAAGCTTATCAAATGTATTGGAAGGATCTCATGGTCTTAAAAATGGAACTAAGCACTTGTAGGGTTTAGGACTAAAAGGCATAACTGTGTTTGATTACCTATGATCCCCCTCTAAGTGTTTTAAATAGTTTCATTTACTTATTATTACTCCTTCATACTTAGATCAACTTATCAACTTACTCCATAGAGCCTCTTTATTCTCCCTTTCCTCGATTATTCATTCTTGTGATCTGTATGTAGTTTTATCTTAATAAGGAGTGCCCCATGTCTGAGAAAAAATAGAGGGAATCTCCCCTATTCATATTTCCAAATTGAGGATATTAGAAGATATATTAGGTCATAAATACCATATTTTCATAGTTTCATAGATAGATCACCTATGTAGATCTCTAAAATTGTCACTCATTCTTCAAGACTAGCTTATGGAGTTGAGTGTGCAAGATTTACATGCAGAGTTGGAGCCTATTTGTTTAACCTTCATTTACAATATTTACTTGCTTCATGAACATAATATAATATTAACATTACCACTATGATAGTGATCTCAATCATACCCATCCATCTTATATCTCAGCCAACCTTCTCAACTCACATCTCTTGTTTACTAGAACTAGTCTATGACTGTAGTAAACTATAGATATTCATCTTAGGAAAATAGGATTCTTATAAGTGTTCATTAGGGCATAATAAATATCTTTATATCTCTTGGTTCCATATTAAATATCATTGGGTCATTTCCAAATTGAATGAACAACCAGACTTATAGACCATGCTTCTTATCTCTCACATCATCACTCTGTGGGTCTATAGTTAGACTCTAGGTGACAATTTAGGTGAATTCAAATATTATTATAGGTGATTATTAATGTTAGATCCCTATACCTCAAATCCTTTTATTTTTTGAGGTCATTAGTGTCATATCAAACCAATCAAAGTCACTATATCTTGATTTACACAACCATTGTGTCATGTTGTGTTATAATACAATTTTGGCTCCAAGATTATTGTAGCTTATTAAAAGTTTACAATGAAAAATTTCTTGAAATAAAAACCTATTTAGACTATCTTCTTATGACCAAAAAAAAATATTATTATGTTACTACCTTATGTATAGGCTTGGGCTATTAGATGGAAACCATTAGGTCTATCCATACCTCAATAGACTCTACCATGAGATAATATTTTGTGAGGAAAAATCCCCTTTCAAAGAGATTAAGGTAAACTCTCCCAATCATATATTTCTCAAACTAGGAACAAGGACCTAGGTCTATCTACATACACTGATCTCACCATTGTCAAAATGGTCTTATCTACATTTTTAGACCTAATTTAATGTTTTAAAGTGAGTTCAAACACCTTAATCTCAACATTTTTATGCTTATTTTAGATTGAACTCAAGACACTACTGGATATTGCCTATAGTGAACATTAGATGCAAGACTGTGTGCTAAGTTAGAACCTTGTCATTATCTTAACAACTTTTCATTGAGTCTATGGAATTTTTTTAGGTCTTATTTAGACTCAAGACCTTCAACACTACTGTGCTTCATTTTATATCTTAATTCTTCCTTTAGGTTTGAACATTAGACCTGAAGATGCCTGTAATGAAATTACCTAACTATGTCAAGTATTTTAGGCTTTGCATTTCATAAGGACACTCTTGAGATCAAAGCCTTCATGAATAATTGTGATAAAACATGCTCTTATATGTTTAAATAATTTTTTTTCCTTTTCCTAAAGCCATTTACATTAAAATAACTATATAACAAGTGAAACACTATTCTACAACTTCAATGGTGTCTTTTACTATCAAAAGTGAGATAATCATGCCTATCCGTTTCACACCACATGTGTAAAATAAACTAAAAACTTGTGATAAGGATGCTCATACTCCTCAATATCATGTACACCACTTTATTTACATAAAACAATGTAAATAGATAAGAAACCTAAAGCCATTGGGGATGTGTAAGTAGAAAAGAGTCACCAAACTTATTAATAATGGTTCATGAGGCACAAGCCACAAAACTTGGAGTTATGACCATGAAGTTTTAGTACATAGAGATTATTATTACCCACCAAAATCATTTTCTCTTACTCACCTCCCCATGTTTATACCAAGTTAAAACTAGTTGACTATTTTAGCTTGTCTAAGAGAGCAACAGAAAAGGAGAATTGATTGTGCTCAATTTTAGGTCTATCAAAGCTACATAATCATAGAATTGAACTATGGGGATATGAAAGTACCATCCTAAAGTCCTTCCACATACCAAATGTTTTTTATAGGTTGTACAATTACCTAAAATGTTTTAATCTTCTTTTTTGCATTTTAAACCTATAATTTTCAATTCAAAACTATTATCCTCGACTTGAACTTGATATATGGGAAATTACACTTATTGAAACTTTTATATTTAATTAAAAACATACCGCTTCATTAAATTACTAAAAAAGTGACCTTATATGACATAAGACCAACTTGGACAAAGATTACAAAGCTAAAGCACATTATATGACCTCATTTAAGACCATGGGGCATATTTTAAACCCTAGGGGACCCTATAAAAAGTTTTAAATATATAAGGGTTGAATTTATTTGACTTAGGATTAAATTAGTTAATAAGTAACATGATCAATATCAAGATATAACAATGCTAAAATTGGGATGTATAATATAGTAAGATAAAACCTAGTAATCAAAATTATGTATATGTTAGCATATTATTGTAAATACCTTAGGTCAATGACTAAGGTATATTACCTATGCATTGGTTATATTGGTTTTAACCACTTTGGTAAATAGGTCAGTTGGTTTGACAAGCCTAGCTATTGCTCACTACCCAATGATTATTGTTTCACCCACCTCCTATATTCTCGAGTGATTCTTTTGTGCTTATTAAATAGGCTCTTCATGTATTATTTAATACACTAGTTAATTGATTTATTCATATATTTTTATAAATATAATATGGTATTAGAGATTTTGGTGTAGGAAAATTCAGAGGATCCTATGGAGTGAGAGAGGATGGACTTGTCAGGGAGGAGAGTGAAGTGCCTATTGGAGAGCTATGAGAGGAAGATTTTTTTTTTGTGAAGACCAAGATAGAGGGAGAGGAAGTCAAAGGAGAGGCTCAAAGGCCTATTTTTATTTTTTCCTTTCCCCCACATGTTGTATAACACTAGAAGGTGCCATAGGAAAATCCAAAAATTTATTTGTCGATTGTTTCTCTTATTTTTAATTATTAATTTTTTTTCTTAGTTATAAGAAGTTTCTTGGATCTAATGGCATTAAATTTCACTTAGAATTTCATTGAGAATCAGCCTTTATGATTTGAGTCTATGGGTAGGAGGAATTTTATGTAAAGTCATTATAGTTTTTCTTGGTGCATTCATTTTTTGGAAAAATTAGGTCAAAATGTCTAGTTTACAACACCTCTTATTGCTAAATTCACAAAAATTGATAGGAAAGAATTTTAGTTTGTGGAGTCACATGGTTTTTTTGATATGTGAATATCATAATCTTGATCAAATAGTGGTTGATAAAGAGAAAAATATTTCCACTAATACTTATGACTATGATAAATGTCATTGAGAGGCTTTTATGTTGTTAAAACTGTCAGTAGTAGATAATATAATCTTAAAGGTCAAAAATGTGACCGATGCATCAACCTTGTGAACTAATCTTACTTCTAAATATCATAATTTTGAATCTAGTAGGATATTGTATTTGAAGAATTTGTTCTTTTCCACTAGGATGCACAAATGTGGCTCTATTTCTAAGTTTTTTTTTGTAGATCAAGGACATTAGTGATCAGTTAAAGGCTATGTAGGAGACTAATAATAGTAAGATTAAATTTTTATGGTTATGTAGAATCTTCCACCTTAATTTGAGTTATTTGTGGAGTCCTTGCACATGATTTCTAAGACATAGATTTTGTACTTTGAAAATTTATCCACATTTCTATTATAAAAAGAGAGATGTAAGATTAGACAATTTTGTCTACATATACTTCTATAAAGTGTGCATTATTCTTTAAGGGAAAGGGAAAGCAATTTGTTAAAGATAAAAATTATTCTATATAACCTTCAAAAATAAGTAGTTACAATAAGAGATATAAGTGGAAATGTTTTTATTGTAAGCAACCTAATCACCTTAAGAAAGATTATATAAAAAGACAACAAGATATGGCTAACCCTAGAAATAAAGCTCATCATGCGAATATAGCTAAAGGTGAAGGAGAGGAAACATCTCTTGTTTTTGAATTCATTGCCTCTAATGGTAATTCCATGGTGGATCAAGCTTGGTAATTTGATTCAAGGGCATCTTGCCATTACACATGCCATAAGGACTGGTATGTGGATTTTGTTGAAAATAATAATAATAATAATGAATTTGTATCTTTTGGATATGGTATAACTTACTTTGTGAAAGGGTATTGTAATGTTTAGATCATTTTTAATGGTATTTTCTAGTATATACTTCACAATGTTAGGTATGTGCTTGATATAAATAAAAATTTTCTTTTAATTAATGAGATTACTACAAAATATGATTTTCTTGTTGAGTTTTAAGGACAAAAATGTTTAGTCATGACTAAAGATAATGAGATTATTGTATTTGGGATTGGTGAGAAAGGATTATATAAGCTTGCATATCCATAAAGGTCAAAGGATATTCAACTTATAATGGTTGATAACATAAGCTCACTATGGCATGAAAGGTATGGGAATTTGAATTTATAGTATTTGAATACATTGATCAAGACTAAGATGGTTAAGAGGATTCCTTCTATTTGGGAAAATCATCATGTATGTAATAGACGTCAATTGGGGAATCAAGTTAGGCATTCATTTGATGTTGGTAAATCTTGGAAAGCTAAGGGAGTATTGGATTTGGTTCATGCATATTTTCATGGTCCAATATAGACACCTACTCCTATTAAAGCTCATTATTTTATGTTACTAGTTGATGATTTCTCTAGGAAAAAATGGGTATAATTTCTAGTGAAAAAATATGATTACTTTTATAACTTCACATCTTGGAAAGCTATGGTTAAAAAATAATTATGTTGACCAATAAAATCTCTTCAAATAGATAATGGGGGTGAGTTCACCTAAAAATAGTTCAAGGATTTTTATGCCACTAAAGGCATACATAGATAACATAGACAGTATACTACCCCTTACACTCTACAACAAAATAGAGTTTTAGAAAGGAGGAATAGGATGGTGATTGACATGGCTCACTATATGATTGAAAAAAAAAAGTCCCATATAAATATTGGGTAAAAGTAATGAATATAATAGTGTAAATCCTCAATATAAGTCCTAAAAAAGCATTAGATAATATGACTCTAGAAGAGGTTTGAGCATGTAAAACTCTAGATGTAAATGATTTTAGAATTTTTAGTTGTGTAGCTTTTGTAGTTATTCCTAGTTAAAATAGAAGTAAATTGGATACAAAGAGCATAACATACATGTTTTTTGGATATAGTGAGTAGTCCAAGGCCTATAAATTACTTGATGTTGCTACTAACAAATTTGTGGTAAATAGAGATGTCATTGTAAATGAATAGATGCCATACTTCACAACAAATGGTATGGTTTCTAATTTTAATTCATTGTTTCCTTCTAATGATTTTATTATAAGTTATGATGTAAAAGTTGAGTAAGATTCTATTTCATCAATGAAATCACATTTCAGGGAGGGAATTACTACAAGTCGTTATGAGATTCTAGTAGAATAACCAAATAAGACAAAGTGGTACTCTACCACAATTGACACTCTAAAGGAGGGAGACTTTCCACAAGGTGTGTAAGGAAGAAGATTGAGATTAGAAAATGAGCTTGGTAATAGAGGTGAGAAAGATAATTTTGATTTAAAAATTATATTTTCATAAGCATTTGAGCCTAATTATTTTTTAGAGGCCAAAGGGAATCCTGAGTGGAAATCAACCATGTAACTGGAATATGATTTTTTGATGAAAAACAAGACTTGAGAGCTAATAAATCTTTCAATAGGAAATAAATCCATTGGTTGTAAATGGATTTATAAGGTAAAGCGTAAGGGAGATGGTTCCTTGGACAAATATAAATTTAGACTTATTAAAAAAGGCTATGCACAAGAGGAAGGGGTTGACTATGAGGAGATTTTTACTCCTACTACTAAGATGGTAACTTTTCATTTAATTATTGCTATTGCTACTTAGTTTGGATGGTAGATGCACCAAATGCATGTCTAGAGTACCTTATTGAATGGTGATCTAAAAGAAGAGGTCTATATGTCATAGACATAGGGGTTTTAGGTACTTGGTAAGGAACATCTTATTTTCAAGTTGATTAAGTCCTTATATAGGCTTAAACAAGATCCTCAAGACTAGTATATGATAATGGATTCTTACCTTAGCGAGTCTATTTTCAAAAGGTGTAATTCTAAACCAACTCTCTATGTAAAGGTGTCTAGTGATGATATCTAAATTCTCATTATATATGTTGATGATATAGCCATCACTGGGAGTATGAATAGTCTTATTAATTAGATGAAAGATGATATTTATTGTACTTTTGACATGATAGACTTAGGACTATTGAAACACTATTTAGGTGTAGATTTTTGGCAAGGTGATTGTGTTATATTCATGTCACCAAATAAGTATGACAAATAATTTATTGAAAGGTTTAAAATGATGGATCATAATCCAAATCACACACCTATGGAAGTTGGAGTTAAAATTTCATTAAACACTAATTCACCGTTGGTCAATGAAACAATGTATTGATAGCTAATGGGTAGTCTCATATATCTCACTACCACTAGAACATATAGTTGTTTTGTATTAAGTTTTCTATATTTATTTATGTTTAAACCACATGAATTACATTGGTTATCTAAAAAATGGGTATTAATATATATCAAAGGTGATTTTGACTTTAGCATACTATATAAGAAGTCTATAAATTTTGAGCTTTAAGGATATTCTGACTCTGATTGGGAAGGATAAGTAGATTCAATAAAATATATAATAGGTTTTGTATTCACTCTTTGTTTAGTAGTTTTTTCATGGTAGACAAAATTATACTACAGTGTCATTATCTTTGATATAAGTAGGGTATAATGTTGTGGTTAGTGTAGGTTGTGAAACTAAGTAGATAAATAAAATCTTGGAGGATCATCAATTTGAGTCATCAAAGTCTACTCTATTTTTTGTGACAACTAGAGTGTTCTAAAAATGGATAATAATATATTATTCCATGCCAAGACCAAACATATTGAGGTTCACCATCGTTACATCTAATAGTTGGTTATAAATGAAGACATCAATCTCTTCTACTACCCCAATATAGAGTAATCAACTGATATAATGACCAAACTACTTGATTTAGACACGTTCATAAAATTTAGGGATAAACTTGGCCTTATTTTTGGTTTAGTAATTAAGGGAGGGTGTTAGTATATTATTATAAATACCTTAGGTTTATGAAAAAGGTATATTACCTATGCATTTTGTTGTAGTGGTTTTAATCACTTAGGTAAATAGGTTAGTTGATTTTATGGGCCTAGTTATTGTTCGCTACCTAATGATTATTGTTTCACCCACTTCCTATATTCTCAGGTGGTTATTTTGTGCCTATTTAATAGGCACCTCAGGTATTGTTTAATACACTAGTTAATTTATTTATTCATCTCTTTTGCTAAATTTAATAGTATAGGGTGCACCCAAGTGGGTGAATGTGTCAAGTAAAGACCCATGTAACAGTGCATATGCCCTTATTGGATAGATGATAACAATTTTGGATTGATGTAGTGGACCTAAGTCATGTAGCAATCTACAAGCACTCAAAAAGAACAAGTGAATCATGTGTGTATGATAAAAATTACTATACTAAGATAACTATCATATGTAATGTCTAGAAAATATAAGAAATGTAAACATAATAATGCATACAATATATAATTTTGTGTTTTTAAAGTAATATTTGAATGTTTTTATGTTTTTTGACTTTTTTATTTTATTTTATGGATATAAGCTATGTACAAGGAATATGAAAGTGAACTATGTACAAGGAGCAAGAGATAAATAAAGTATGTACAAGAAAAGAGAAACCATACTAATCTATTAGACTCATGGGAGACTCATTATCATTGTAGCCTATGTCAAATAAGGGAATTATGATCATGCATACTATGTGAAAGGGAAACTATGGTCCCATAATCTATTGTACTAAGTGATTTATATATGTATCTACTTATGTAGTGGTACTAAGAATCAATGAAACTGACTATGGTGTCCTGTGAACTATAAAGGTCTTAAGGACCCATCTGGTAGAATAAGATCTAGGTGGCATAGGTGCCCTAAGCTGACAACCCCAAGAAATCAATAATACTAATCTTAGTATAAAGTGAGTAGAGGGAGGCCCTCTAGAATTTGTAACATATCTCTGACACAGGGGTCTCTCTAAGAATGCTCTCCATGGGAGAATATGTATACATATCAATATTGTAGGATTATACCTCACATGGACTGGTGGCTCTACTAATCTTGATAGTGTATTAATAGGAACTCTATTCTGAGCTATAACTGATAACTATTCTATATTTGGTAATTATGTTGTAACTACTTATAAAATAGGTAGAGGATACTCATATAAAAGACCCTAAACTTTGACCAAATAATTTTTATGTGTATTTTTTATGCATCTATGAATTATGGATGGGATGGCTCATATCCTCTATATCCATGGTCTACCCAATAACATATCAAACATGCCTACACTAGGTACTACTAATAACCAAGTGGCCACATGTGCTAGTCCAAACTATAATATAAGCATAATATCCTCGATGGAGATCTAAACGTAACCACTAAAACCATTGATAACTATGTTTATAGGGGATATATCCTAATCTGAATGCCCTAAATGTTGTAAAAGTGTCATAGTACACATGATAATGCTTGACCCATTATCAACCATAACACTCTAGATAGGATGATGATCTATGTATCCTCATATAAAGAGTGTATATAAATATGTATCATAATCAATAATCTC
The DNA here is from genome assembly GCA_037957365.1 of Torreya grandis. Lineage (NCBI taxonomy): Eukaryota > Viridiplantae > Streptophyta > Pinopsida > Cupressales > Taxaceae > Torreya > Torreya grandis. The sequence continues at coordinate 1,823,541 of JARHVA010002466.1, read as the reverse complement.
CTACTTTGAGAAGGTGACGATTGCTCTGTCTAGAAATGTAGTGTGGTATATACCAATGATATTATGTAATGGGTGTGCCTCCTCTATAATAGTGCGATACGAAGCTAGTGGTGGATGTGCCTAATATGTGTAGTGAACACCTGAAGTGATCCCTGCCTTATTCATTATGCTTTGGAAATCAATTTGAGAATATATTTGATGCCTTAGCTTCTATTTTCTATCCTTTTAATGCCTTTATGGGTTTTCCCACATCAATAATGTTAGCCTTAATCAAATATTGCATCATATGTTTTAGGTTGATTTATCTATTTATTATATGGCCTAGTGACCTATGATACTCAAAGAATCCATTAGAATCATAGTTTTTGGAAGAGTTCATGTCTTATAAACCTCTTTGTTTTGAGGGAGAGATATGACATTGCATTCTAAGAGCTATTATAAATCTCATGTAGGTAATTTTGGAAGGTTGGTGAAGACTCTATGTGGAGAAGCTAATAAAATCAAGTGAGGAGATGGTTATGAAGATGTGTTAACTATGGCATTTTGATAACTCTTATTTTTAGTGAAACTTATCTCATATATAAGCTTATTTTAACTCTTAGCAGTTGATTATGATCCATTGATATTTTTTAATTTTCCCATTGATATAAGCTTGAATTCTCTTTCTTTTACTGTGTGGTATAAATTTGTTAATGTTGGAAACTTATTAAACAAGATATATTCATGTAATGCTAGTAGAAGACTATTTGAAAATGTCCTCAAGCTCTTTATCTAACATGGGGATAGTTAATTTATCTAATATAGTCTTATAACAGTAGATGTATTATGCAATAAGCTCATTTGAATTTTGTTTTAACCTTGCAACTTGAGATTATGATATATTATCATTGATATTTATGGAGAAGTTTGATAATAACATGTATACAAAAGGATTAGATGTTGTGATTGATTGATTCAAAAATTCATAAAACCATTTTTTGAGAAGCTAGTCATTAGACACGTAGTCCAAACATGCTCCATGAAAAGTTTAGATATGGTGCTATGGGTCACCCTTATCATATAAAGTAACTTTAGTTCCATGAATTTGGATGACAAGGGAGTTGTCACTATGTGATGTGCCAAAGGTGTATCTAAGAGAACATTAGAATCCAAATCATGTGATAGCCTAGTGGATCCTTTCTCAAGATGTAACACCTTATCCTATATATTATGATCTTCATGCATAAGCGATTGTGTATGCACTCAAAAAATCATCATGTCCATAAATCAATCCTATATCAAATGGGATAGAGCACACATACACTTTTGATTGGGAAGCATAAATTTTTTAACTAGGAGTATGACCAATGTGAGGATCCAATAGACCTGATTAGGGAATCACTTATCATAACACATCGTGTGAGGTAGGGTTCCAAAGTCTATAATGTTACACAATCGCACACCAACCCTAAAAGAGTCCTATGATTTAATATTTCACTAATCTAATAACAATAAAAGTAAATATAATCTAGTACAAACTAAATCTTGTGGCACAAAGTGGGGGTTAAAAATAAAATAAATAAACAACTAAACTAAAAATGTATAGAAGACATACTCATGTCAATGTATACATAATTTTAATACATGGAAGAGAAGAATAAAAATGCACTATCTATATACTCTTACAAAGGAAGAATAAAGTTAAGAATACTTATCTTTACAGATGAACCCATTGAGCCTCAATATCCCCCTTAGCCAAGGTGCTTTTCAAGATATTTTCATGGTAAGGATAACTAAGATAAATTATCTCTAGGTTACACAACCTATCCAAGCATACAAAATACTTATCCATAAAATGAGATTAGAGCTCCAAAAAGAGTATTGAACCCTAAATATTTATTCCCCAAGTAGAATGGTCAATAGGCAGATGTTCATTCTCACTTATTCACTTATAATTCTTCTCTCTTATAATGGTGGTAATTGAACTTGTATTTATAGCTAAATCTTACCCTAAAACATTTCAAACATGTCAGCTATACTAGGTTGACTGGGTCGACATAGCACATTTTTGGGCTAACTCACTAGGTCTATGCTAGGTTGGCCAAAAGGCTAACAAACCAAAAGAGAGAGGAAGACCCTAAACTATACTAGGTCAACTAGGTTGACCTAGTTTGCTAAACATGAACCCTAAAAATACACTAGGTCAACCATGATGGTTGACCTAGTTTGCTGAACAAGAAGAAGGGAGACAAAATAAGGAAAAGAGGGATAAATAATATAAAATTATAGGATTGCTTAGGAAAGAGAATAATAATCTTATTTTTCATGGTTTCAAGAAGATAGAGTGTGTATGGCAAGTGGAAAAATGAATGACAATCTTATGAAACATTAATGGTCTTCCCACCCCTTTTTTGGTGTACCCCTTAAGGTATGCACTCAAAGAGATTAAAAATAAATAATTTAATACAAGATACAAAGTGTTATTAATAAATAGAATTTAAAAATATTATGTGTATACATATTCCCCAATTGAATCTCATCATGTGTCATGTAAGTGTAACTCGGGATGGTGCTTTGAAAGAAAACATGATAACACACAATGTTGATGATAAGTATGGTGTAGTAAGTAGTAAATAAGATAAATGAAATAGTTGTATTTAAAAACACATACATTTAACTTACCTTATTGCTATATATAAATAAGTAAACTATACGAAATGAAGGTGTCCAATGTAGAGTACACTAGGCAAACTTGTAGAAGTTAGTGCAAAAAATAGTAAAAAAATTGAGATTTTTGGAAGATAGACATATGATAGTGAAAAAGATAGATATTTTAGGAGGATCAAAAAATTATAATTTTTAAAGAAAGGTTTTATAATATTTAAGTCAAATAAATGACAAAATGATGACAAATTAATGAAAAATGATTGGCAAATGAAGGACAAAATGATTGGAAAATGAATGACAAATGATTTGAAAAAAAGGATGGAAAATAAATGATAAGAAATAAATGAAAAAGGAATGGAAATAAATGATAAATAATATGAAATAAATGACAAATTATATTGGAAAGAAAAGGAAAAATTATAAGTAAAATATGAATGTCAATACAAGAAAACTTGAACAAAGATATGTAAGAAATCAAAAAGTAAGCTCATGTAAGATAGGCATGAAAGAATCAAACATAAAGAAAAATATAAATAAATATTGAATAAAATGTGATCCAAGATGTAAGATAAACATGAAAAATGAATACATAAATAGAAATAGGTAATAATGGCAAAAGGGTGCGGACTTATCTATCCACAATAGAAGGGTAGTATAATACTGACAAATGAAAGAAAAGAGTGATCCATAGTTACTCAAACATGTTGTTTTACTCTAAGGATAGATAAAATTTAAATAAAGTAATGCTAGTATGTTTTTAAGATATGAAGAAGAAGGAATAAAATAAGAGGTAAAATAGGATTTGGAATCATAATTTGTCTATCAAGGGGGGAAATGAAATGGGTGGAAGGGAGAATGAAGGAAAAACAAAGGTAGAGGAACTCTTTATTTAAGTCAAGACACTCAAATTTGGTTTGTAAAAATAAGATAATTTTGACCTTAATAATTATGAAGAAATTATCTTAGTTACACATGTCTTGGGTAAAAAAAATTGAGTATATAGGTCATCCTATAAAGGCTATATGCATAAAAATTAAAATGGACCTACCTCCCCATGACGTGTTCCCCATTATTTAGGACCCATTATAGAGTTGTTAGTATACTATGAATATTGGGTAATTATGTGATAAATTTGGTAGCATCATAGAGTTTTTTTAAATACCCTATTCTAATCTACTAGCCTACTATATCCCAAAGGACTTCAACTCTATGTGAAGCTGATTGTGGAGTTTGAGCTTTGATTGGAGATAGGAGATGTACTTGAAATCACATATCTTGTTGTGAATTTTAATTTTGATATTTTTATGTTTATTTTTATATATCATTGCCTTTTATTTTAAATTATTTGGCTTTTACCTTTCTTGATGCATTTTTATATTCCTCCTCCATATGGATTTATAAAACTAAACATAGGTGCTAAAGATGATTTTCATTTGAATACTTGGGACAAGGCTACTAAGAGAGAGAAAATCAAAGAGATCATGGGGTCTAAGAGTCTTGTAAATAAAGGTAAAATTAAAGTGTTATCTTGACTTTGACCTTGTTTTATCCATTATGAAGATGAAAGAAAAAGGAAACCAAGAGGAATGACACATGGAACAATTTAAATTGCTTCAAATTGAAACAAAAATGTGACAAAGGTAAAATATGGATACAATGATAGTAAAATATGATTCCTTATCATAAGAAAGAGGTAAGTGGAGGAAAACATGCTAATGTAGATTATTGTGCATATTTCATCTAGAAAAAAAAGCAAAAGCTAAAGTTTGAGAACAAAGATAAATAACATGAAAAGATGGTAATTTTATGAGGAGGGTTGAGTATTATCCACTGTCTTAAAAAGCAAATCATAAAAGAGAGACCCATGAGGGTGCCTATAATCAAGAGAGAAGAAAAGTGAGGGAGCCTTATTACAAAGTAACTCACAAATAAAAACCCAAAGGATGCCAAAACAACATTAGCAAGTAGAATAAAATAAAAATGATTAATAGATGGTGGTTTTGTGAGGGATGTTGGGTCTTATTTGGGATCTTACAAAGCAACTCAAAAAATAAAAACCCATGGGGGTGCCAAAAGAGAAATGTAAAAATACAAATAAGACTATGGTACATTAAGAGGTAAATGATAAATAAAGGGGCAAAAATGATCATAAATCTACTAAAGCAAAGAATGGCATAAAAAAATAAAGATAAAAGAAATATATGAGCAAAAAAGTGATAGAAAATTCCAAATGTGATGTGTAAGAAAACCAAAGAACATAAAGGAAAACAATGATTCTTAGGAAAGTGAAAGTTAAATAAGGAAATAAAAATGCACAAAAATAAAGAAACATGAGACAATAGAACAAGTAAGACCTATGATAATATCTATATCAAATATGATCATGTGAAATACAATTCTATATGTGTTGGAAGGTTTCCTAAATCTAGATTTATTTGTTATTATGCATTATAAAATAAGAGTGGGCATTACAAAATTCCCCAAAGGATAAGTGGATGTAGGGACAGACATCACAAGATGCCCCAAAGTCTAAATAGATATATGGATGGGCATCACAAGATGCCCCAAAGTCTAAATAGATACATGGATGGGCATCACAAGATGCCCCAAAGTCTAAAAGGACATATGGATGGGAATCACAAGATGCCACAACATGTGAGGTGGAATGAGGTGATACTAAACTGTTCAAATGATTTGCATTGGGTTGGTAGGTGCATTTAGAAATAGGTAAATGTGTTGGTTTTTTATATTTTAAGGATGTTGAATGTGAGATATGATGTGTAGGAGAGGTATGAAGAGGTAAAACATGTAAAGAAGGACCATGTATGATATGATTTGGAGTAAGCATTTGAACTAGGTACTCTTTTGGTTTATGTGACTTAAGAGGTTGAGGTTCAATGGATTCCACAATATTTTTAAATTTGTTCATGTTAGAAATACTTTCTGTATTAATATAGGAATAAGGATCAATTATTGTTTGAACAAAATTAGTAGATGATGTATAGGTATGGGATGCTTGTTATTGATCATTAAGTAGTTGATGTTGATGTGATTTTGGTTCTTGATATTTAATTTGATAATCTTGAAGATAATATTGATAACATTATTTAGTAAGAGTATCAATATTGAAATGTGGACCAAGCAAGGAAGAAATGAGAAATCAGTGAATATCATGACAAGAATCATGAGAATGACTTATAGTAGCATGCCACCAACAAAACTTATAAAAATTGTACCATTTTGGAGGAGGTTTGGAAGGATCAAAGCTCATGGATTTATAAGGTGGTAATTTCATCTTAAATTATTCTAGACTGAAGGGTGGGTGGGTTGGGTTAAAATTGGTTGAATTGGATGCTTAATTTTGAGGTTGGCAAGGTTTAGATGAATCAATGTTATGAAAAGATGATTGAAAACATGCTTTATTAGTTGTTTGAGATGGTTCAAATTGAGTCATAAGAAAGTCTTATCTTTTTTCATGGTCTAAGGCTTCTTCTAAAGTTTTAGGTGAAAAGATTCAAACTTTGTATTTAAGGGGAGAGGGGGGGGGGGGTTAAGAGCTAGGACAAATAGTTTTAAAAGAGTGTCATCATCCATGTTATGGTCCAGTTTATGAGCTATAGACTTCCATCATTTGATGAAAGCATGAGTGAATTCTTTAACAATTACTTGACATTGATGAAATAGCTAAGGTAATTTTCAGGAAGGTCATCATGTTAAAATTCCTTCACTAGAGCATTTACTAAATCCTCTAGTCATGAGATGGAATGCCTAGGAAGTTGGTTGTGCCATTCAAGTTTATCACTAACAAATGTTTTGGCTAAGAGCTTGGTGGTATCAAAGGTATTGGTTTGGACCCATTATTTATAGAGATTACCAAAAGATTTAAGAAATATGGTAGGGCCCTTAGTCACATTATATGTGATAGTTGGAGAAATGTTTAAAATATATATGGATGCAACGAATGGGGCTAAAGGCTCATTTTGAATATGTTGAAGCATTTTTTAATTCATTGAAGATTGAGGGATGATGTTTCCATTGGAATCTCTAAAAGGAGGAGGGAATTTTTTTTATTTGGTTGAGACATGATGACTTGAGGTGGTTGAATAATCATGTTGAATAAATTTTGTTGAATGCTCATCATTTGAGATTGATTGGAAGTTTGCATGATGGTCATTTGTTGAATAATTTGGGCAAGAAGTGAGTTATATCAATAGGTGGGTTAGTGTTTGTAGGTGCAGTATTAGTGTTTATAAGAAGAGTATTTTTAGTGTTTATGGGAGGAGGAATGTTTTTAGGTGGAGGATTCCCAACATTGGTATTAGTTATCTTAACTGTGGTAGAAGAAGGAGGCTTGTAAAATCCACCATTCTTGATAGGAGTGTAATAGTATTATCATTAAGGTTTTTGAATATTTTAGAACCATATAGATTATAAATTTGAGTAGTATTATTTGGTGAAGGAATCCCAACATTAGTATTTGGAGTAATATTATGATGAAGGATATAAAATACATTGCATTGTGTAGTGAGTGGTTTAGGCTTAGGAGAAGGCGAAGGAAGAAATTGGATAGTTTCATTAGAGGAAATGAAATAAGTGAGGTTACTATCCAAGTCCTTAATAATGTAATGTTCATGACTAAGGGAAGGCTGTAAATATGTCATCATGATGAAATGAGATTAGATAACCACACAAGGGTAACAAAAAGGTGATATAAAATAGTATAGGGTTGACCAGGTTGACCTAACACATAAACAAGGACTGCAAGTTTGTATAAGGTCGATTAGGTTGATCTAGTATAGTGAATAGAGGTTGGAAGAAAAGTTAAAAGGTATAAAAATATTAAAAGGTTGACCAAGTTGACCTAGTATAATGGATAGAGGCTGAAAAAGATACTAGGTCAATAAGCTTGACATAGTATAATAGATAGATTCCTTATTTTACCTATATCTTTGGTTCTACTCATCCACTTTGAAAACCATAAAATGCATTGGATTCATGATGATGTAAGGAATATGATAAAGTTTATATCAAGTTTTTAATTTAAATAAGATAATTTTAAATTAATTTAAAATCAATAAATAAGTACTGAAAAGGAAATAAATAGTCAATTAAATTGAGGCTAGCCAATCTAATTGATGCACATAAAGAAAAAACTTGTACTAATGATGGCTAATGAAAGTTTTGTCACACATAATTAATCAAAGAGAAATTAAAAAAATTTAAATTAAATATAACTAATTGGTCAACCTAGAATGTTGATTAGATTATTAAGAATGCTTTTAAGTGTAAAGGGAGATTGGCTATAAGCAAGGTACTAGATAACAATCTATGGATAGTTTCAAGTAATTTTATGATGGAATAGAATATAGTGAAAATGATACATGCTTGGTATTTTGGTCTACCCTCCCACTTCACACAAAAAAATAATAAGGGTAAAGGGTGCTTAGCAAAAATATACCATTAACCATGCTTTATACTTGACCAGAGCATTAAGTTAACTTCCCCCTTGTTGGTGAAATCCAAGTAGGTTGGCCTAGGTAGTAAAATGTTAAAATACTTGTTGATGTTTATGTGGTTTGGTCATGTGTATAAAATAATATAAATAGTGAAACTAAATGATTAATTGAAAATCCCTTAATTAGACTATGTGAACTATTCTACGCATGTAAACAACTAAAAAGAAAAGATGTGATTAATATATATGGTTAATTCCAACTTTGAAATAAGGTATAATTGAGAAGATATATAGAAAATAATATATAAAAAGGTAAATAGGGTCAAACATATACTATGGAAACAAAGTCTGAAAGTGAACTAGATCAATTAGGTTGACCTACTTATTTCAAAAAACATAGAACACAAAACTAGGTCCACAAGGTCAACCTAGTTGACTGTGCAGAGGTAGTTTTAAAGACTAAAAAATGTGAAAGGAAAGTAAAAAAATGAAAGATATATGTAAATAAAAATTAACCTTGGTAGATCAGAGATGAAAATGAATAAGATTGTTGATCAATAACCTTTCAAAAAAATAGAAAAATCTTATAAACTAGGTTGAGTTAGTCGATCAAGCTATATAAAAACCTACTAAAAAAGTGCTAAAAATGCACTAGGTTGACCTGGTCAACCTATTAGGTTAAATTGAAAGTATGAAAATGTACTAGGTCAATTTGGTTGACCTAGTAGGCTAAATTAAAATTTTGGAAAACTAAAACCTATACTAGGTCAAGCTAGTCGATCTAATTGTATGTTCCTTAAAATTTATGCATAAAGAAAAATAACTAGGCTGACAGGGTTGAACCAGTACAGTAAAGATATGAAAAAAATAATGACCAAAAGAAAATTAAATAAGTGAAATAAATCCTATAAGGGTTTGATTCACATTGGTTTTATAAAAATGTATGCAATTGGAAAAGCATCATATCCATAAATCAATCATATATCAAATTAGATAGAGCACACCCACACTTCCAATTGGGAGGCATACAATTGTTAAGTGGGAGCATGACCAATGTGAGGATCCAATAGATGTAATTAAGGGATCACTTATCACAACACGTCATGTGAGGTAGGGTTCCAAAGCCTACAGTCTAACATAATCACATAACATCCCTAAAAGAGTCATATAATTTAATATTTCACTAATATAATAACAAGAAAAGTAAATTTAATCTAGTGCACATAAAAGCTTGTGGAATAAAGTGGGGGTTAGAAACAAAACAAATAAATAACTTAAATAAACATGTATAGAAGACATATACTCATGTCAATGTTTATGAAATCCTAATACATTAAAGAGAAGAATACAAATGCACTATCTACTCTTACAAAGGAGGAATAAAGTTAGGAATACTTACCTTTGAAGATGAACCCGTCCAGCCTCAATCTTCTCCTTGGCCAAGGTGATTTTTAAGATATTTTCATGGTATGTAAGGATAAATAATATAAATCAGATTTAGGCTACACAACCTATCCAAGCATCTAAAATACTTATCCACAAGATGAGATTGGAGCTCTAAAGAAAGTATTAAACCATAAAGATTTATTCCCCAAGTAAAATGGTAAATAGGTAGATGTTCATTCACACTTATTCACTTATAATTATTATCTCTTATAAATGGTGGTAAATGACCTTGCATATAGAGGTGGATCTTACCCTAAAACCTTTTAGACATGTCGGCTGTACTAGGTCAATCACGCTGACCTAACACATTTTCAGGTTAACTCACTAGGTTTGTGCTAGGCTGACTGGAAGGATAACAAACTAAAAGAGAGGAGAAGAATCTAAACTATACTAGGTCAACCAAGTCAACCTATTTTTCTAAATAGGAAGCCTGAAAATACAATAGGTTGGCCATGGTGGTCAACTTAGTTTGTTAAATATGAAGAAGGGAGATAAATCAAGGAAAAGAAGGATAAATCATCGCAAATGATAGGAATGATTAGGCAAGAGAAAAATAATCTTATGTTTCATGGTTTTAGGAGGATAGAGTGTGGATGGAAAATGGAAAAAAGAGAAATAATATTATGAAGCACCAATGGCCTACCCACCCATTTCTCGATGCACCCCTTAAGGCATGTACTTAGAGAGATTGAGACTTAATAGGTTTCCACAAGATATAAAGTGTCAGTAATAAATAAAATTTAAAAATATTATGTGTATATAGATTACAAATCTAGATTGGAGTAACTAGCCACAAGAGATGTATTTTTCACTAAAGGTTGATGAATTACAATTATTGGTTGTGCTAGCTAAGTTGGCCCCACTATTGGTGTAACAATGTAATTAGCTAGGGGAGTTGAAGATTGACCATTTTTTGTTTTATTCTTAGTTACCATTATGTATTTTAAAATTTGTGTATGATTAATGGGTTTTTCCCAAACTTATCTCTAAAGCTCTATAGGATCTCATCCTTATTGAGCATTAGGTTGTCATTGTTAAGTGGATGGAGAGTATCCTATTTCTAATTTGTGTATTATCTTGATCTTGATTATATTGTTCATATTTGGATGAATTATAATTAAATATACATAATAATGGTTTGAAGGATAAAAAATGGTAGTTAAAATAGGTCCCATATCCATGGTATAAAATCAAATACTAGGAATTTGAATATGCTCAATAGGATTACCACCTAGCCTAATAGTTATTCTTAATGGAAGAAAGATGCTTTTTTTTGGATGGCATAGAGTAAACAAATTGAAATATAGACACTAAAATAAAATAAATGAAATCTTGAAAACTTAAAGAAGCTAATGACAATAGGAAAAATAAGGATATAAACCCTTAGAGTATCTAGGGTTAAGATTTGAGCAATGTTTGAAGTAATTTAGGTTCACCAAATGTTTTAAACTTTTAAGAACCACCTAGCCTAATAGTTATTCTTAATGGAAGAAAGATGCTTTTTTTTGGATGGCATAGAGTAAACAAATTGAAATATAGACACTAAAATAAAATAAATGAAATCTTGAAAACTTAAAGAAGCTAATGACAATAGGAAAAATAAGGATATAAACCCTTAGAGTATCTAGGGTTAAGATTTGAGCAATGTTTGAAGTAATTTAGGTTCACCAAATGTTTTAAACTTTTAAGACTTATAAGTATCTAAATCTCATGTTTGTTAAATTTATGAGTAGACTAAATTAGGTAAGTAATATGCAATAAATATAGCCACTAGATTTTTACAAAACTGACTAGCTTTGACTTTTCTAAAAATAGTAATAAATAGTACAAATAATTACTTAGCTAGAGAACATATAATATGGGTGATCTAGGTGCTAGAAACTAAGATGGAATCTAGTCTGAGTGTTATAAACTATATTTTGATGTCATAACCCCTCCTAGATATTAGTTCCATAATTGGATAATAGTGAAATTATTAGAAAAGTGGTGGTAGTGTCTTGATATTGGCAGTAGTGTCCTTTATGTAAGACTATCCCAAGATTTTGGGTGTACTTGTGTCTAGATATATGTGGTTTGTTCCTACACACATGATTTATATAACCCTATATTTTTCCTATAATGACTGATTTATTATGAAAACCCTATTATTCCATGTAAATAGGGCATGAGATGAAAAGTATGATCATTAATAGGGTAGGTTGGACATCTCAACACCCCATTATGAAGAGATTTACCTACATATCAATACTTAGAAGAAGGATCATCCCTAATCTAGTTATCCCCACCTAAGTGTTGGTAAAAGTGAAACTAATACTAGTATAATAGTGGTCTTGAGTGCCTTAAATGTGTTTGAGAATGGAAATCTAGAAAATTTGAGCATAGGACTATTATAGATGGTAGTATGTAGAAGTAAGGAAAAATAGGGATTGATAACCTTAATTTTGCTCAATTTGTTTTGTGTGTGAATCCGTATTTTACATATTACTTCCATATAGTGGTTAGAGGGATAAAATTCATGCATTTCTACTATTTTTTTGCTTATGTGGATGATAAAATATGTCTAGGCTAACCTTAAGAGATTATAGTTTTGAAAAGATAGTTGTTTGGAAAAAGATAGGGCAAAGGACATTAGCACCATTTTGGGGATACTAACACCATGTGGTATTGGTGTCCGTATTATGGCACTAGTGTTTAGCTAGCAGAATACTAGGCACAAAGGACTAGGATTGGGAAATAAGTGCCTAGGACTACTTTAGAGCTGATTAGGTACACTTGTGGCCAGCACAAAGGTTGGATAATCTAGGGATAGGTAGTCTCAAGTGATACTCTTAGCACTTAAATACCACTTTTGGGTGTTTACACTATCATTGGTTCTAATCCACCACCTTTGTTGAGTCTAGGCATATTAGTATCATCTTCCTCATGGATAAAAAGTGAAATTTATGAACAACTAAATTTAAGATACTTTGGTAATGGTATTAGATCTTTGAATTATGATATATTTGGTATATCATTTGAGGATCTTAGTTCATTCATTTTTTTTAGATATTTATAAATTGGTATTGGAAGGAGGTTTTGTAAAGACAAATATTTTGGTATGGTGAATTTATTTGATAAATATTCCATGATGTCTTGTTTAACCTTTTACAAACTGTCAATGTCAAATGAGGGGAAAAATTAATCATCACCCTTGATAATGGGGATATTATTTATAAATTTGAAAATCATTGGGTTTTGAATTAATTTAATTGAAGGAATATACACCTTATAATAAATTTTAAACAATTCATAATGTCCTTATGTATTTGTCTTAATTTTTGATGATCATATGAAGGAGAATCTTGGTCATATGTACCCACTTCTGTGGTAGAATGTGTATGAATGGAATGATTAGATGAATTTCCTTATTAATTTTTATCACCAAATATCACACACTAGAGTATTTTTGCATACACAATCTAATATTTGGACAACAATGGAATTCTTCTAGGTATGTGGGTTACCTATAGAAGAAGTAGACATCTAGGTTTAAGGGTTGGTTCCCTAAATTTGCCTTTAAGTGATTATCACCTACACTAAATGATTTATTGGTGGAAAGGGATAAAAAAATGCATGAAAGTATACTAATATAAAATTTTGATACACCATGAATATTTCCACAAGACCATCATACTTATCTCACTAAGATATAAGAATTACAAACTAGCTTCAAAGTCTTACATGTTTTAACATTAGTATTTCAATATAGAGGTGATATGCATAAGACCATTCAAGGTGAATGGACTAGAGGCTAGTTATATAATCAAAGGAAACTTTCTCAATTTAAGGGAGCCTAACACACTAGCTACACTCTATATGACTTGTTACAATGAGAAATTCTTACACAAGACATGAAAGGATAAGGAAAAGCAAGGATAGAATCACTAGACTTAACCATTCATCACTGTGCACCCTTAGAAAAAAAATTTGTGAACTCAAAATTAGATTGTTTTAATTATTCAAAGGTAAATTAAAACATCAAACCAGTAGGGATTCACCATACCAGGTGTGGTATTAACAAACAAGAGCCAAAATGGGTAGTACTTATAGAATTTGAGAGAGGATAGAAAAAATTGAAGTCCAAGATTCATAAAAACACTTGTCAAGATGAGAGGATTTTAATCTATAGAGGAATATAGTATATTAAAAACCATGCAAGGTCTACTTGGGAAAATGTCCTTCAAAGGCATAAAACTCCTCAAATTTGATGTATAAGTCTCTCAGCTAGCTTCTTGAAACTACCCTCATCATTTGGACTTCCATGAGAAATCCAAATCAAACTAAGGAAAATTTATATCATTTAAATATTAGGGATGATTATTAAACATTATCTAGCATGAATTAGATGTGTCCTTAATCATTAGTATCCTTTTAGTTAAGTGTTCTCACTACTTGCAGTCATAATCACCCCTCTTTCAGCCACCTTTCACACTTAACACCAATGTATCATTTATTTTTCCAATAAAATCCATACATGGGGTGATGTGACACTTTTAAATAATATTCATGGCCTTATATCCATTATTTAGACCTTAAGAGGCTTCCCAATTAGAGTTTTCACCTTCTCACTTGGTGATCACTATTTGTTCACTATGCTAGTCTAGATTGGATGAGATGAAGGTGATATTAGAGGTGATTTTGAGATTTTATAAAGTAAAAAATGAGTATTATATGTTATATTATGTCCCATAATAACTCCTAATTTTTTTCATCTTTTAAAATCCTTCTGTACCTACACAACACACAAATTTTTCAATAAAATCCATTTTACACCTTACCCATACAATTAGGGTGGAAGAAAATTGATGGGAAATATACCTAGATAATCCTATAAAATTTAAAATAATCTCCCAATTCATTATGTTCCTCCTCGATGCCTATCCTTCTTCATCTTTTTAATTGGGTCCTTAACAAGGGTTTTAGACAATTTTAGGTGGTTTTGACCTCTATGGTTTGTTCATAAAATTATGACATTGGAACCCTTAAAAATTCCACTATATACTTTTTTTGGACCCCATTAAACTTATCTTATCTCTTTATTTTCCCATTCTAAGCCTTCGTATAGGTGTGAACTTCCCAAGTTAACATCTATAGTTCTCCATGGCATTTAATGCACCCTGTTATGATATTGGGCCAAGAAATGGTTCTCCATTGATTTATCTACAAAAAAGCTATAAAATACCTTATAACTACCCATAACCATGTTAAAATGTTTTTTAATGATTAATTAGTGTTATAAATGAACATTATACCCCCTTTAGTCATTAGGCCTAATCAGGATCTAATAGGTCTATCTGCATACCTATAAGTTTAGGCCACCCTATTTGGTTTATAATACCTATGGGGAATTAGTCATTATTTTTCATGTTTAAATAAAATTTATACACCCTTATAAAATTATCCAACATCTCCCAACACACCTTTTTACTTTTAGCTTGCTAAACCTATAGTGTTTTCACCTTCTGGAAGTGCCCTTTGTTTGAGAAAAAATAGATGGAATCTCCCCTATTATATCATATAAATAAAGGATATGAGTGGATTAAATAGGTCCTAGGGAAAATCTATAGATAATTTCATGTTTAGATCACATCATTAGCACCTCTAAACCTTCCAAAACCTAAGATAGACCTTTAGAATGTTGATTTTGTGTAGGATTTTGAGTATGAACTGTAGGTTGTTGTATAGGGATTCATCCATGCTATATTTAATAATTTCATTTTATTTAAATAATTTTCAATAATATATTAAACATGTTCATTATCATTCTTATCTACCAGATCTTTAAGATATACCTCATACTTAACATTCCTAGTTAGCAAGTCAACTATGCATTGTGTTCTTGCTCAAAAAAGATGTGCATGTAGGTGGTACCTATATGGTTAAACCCTATATACAATGCCTACAAACCTTATTTAATTCCTAAAGGTAATTTTATATCCATCTATACCTATTCTCATCATATTTATGCTAGGCCATACTCCAAATCATTATGTTCTAGCTCATTTTCAAACTACAGTTGATTATAGCTAACCAATTTGGAGAAAAAAGGGTCCTATAGGTGAATATCAACCTTTAAAACCTATGATTCACACCCTAAGGTCCTTTAAATGTATTGAAACAAAATTAAAACAAGTGTTCATGATTTTTTAGGATTCTAATCCTCCAAAGTGTATGTCATGAGTCTAAAGGTACCTACAGTCAACTGTAGGTGACCTTTTTGGGAAACAAGGTGTACCTCTAGGTGAAAATATGGATCAAGACCATGTAATCTCACCTTAATTAATTTTATTTAGACTATTAGTTCCCTTATTCATTACATAGGGTCACTTGACATGGATGTGTGCTCCTATACTACCATCATAGACTGTGAAGTCAATTTAGGTTCAAGATACTATAGAGAATACTACCTTTCTATAGTGGATAATTACATGATTTGGAAGCCTCTTAATCATCACATATTGAAACCAAAATTCCACTGCATTTGGTCAAGTCATCTCTCCTATGATATGTATATATGATAGGATAATTTTTATTCATCTAGACTCCCTACCATCTCATCATATGGCAACACCAAAATTACATAGGGCTCTATTTTAGAGTTTTTAAGAAAACAAGTCCCTAAAGCTCATTTTCCAACTTGATCATAGATTTTCAAGACTACCTACCTATCAATGACCTTTATCATGGTTATTATGACATTTTAAACATTATCAAACCTAATTAAGGTATTCAACATGCTTCATCTCTCTATGTAGTACTTTTAGATCTCTATGAGAGCCTCTTATAAGTGGAATTTTTAGTATACAAGGTAGTGGGCAGAGACATGAGTAGAATGCATAGTGTACAAGATTAAAATAAACTTTAGACCTTATAAAGGTATTAAAATGGATTCCTTATACCATGAAATATCTCAAACCTTTTCAAATAATTCATTTGAATGTGCTTGGCCTTCCATGGGAAACCTGTAGATGCACATCAATGGTATAAGACTGTGCATATGGTCTAAATTAGTTGTCATAGTTAGTTGTATATCATTTGGAGAGATAAAATTTATTAATATTGTTATAATAAGGTTACCAACCTCTTAAAACTCCTTATTACATCTCTAATGATATGCTCAAGACTTTTATACACCATGACTCAGATGGATACTTGCACGGAGTTGATAGTGTGTCACATTATTGATGAAAATTGTTTAATATAAGCCTTTAATATTGAGATGAGAAGTATAGTGTATTATCAAGACATTTGATACACGAAACATAACATATCACCTTCATCTAAAACTATTTTAAGTACCATAAACTCTACACATGGTGACATTTGTTTGCAACTTATCAATGGTGCAATCAAACTGTAACATAAGATGTTTGAGCTTATCAAATTAATTATAAACATGAAAAATATATGGATACTATGAGATAAGGAATTTTATGTCCTCTGGAATCAATTTTAATATTTGGATTGTATGGACCAACTCAAACAAGAAGAAAACCTATAGGGTGTGGGGATTAGCAAGCAAAATGAGACAATCAACTTCTTAAAAATGGTTCATGAATCACAAGAAATAATTATTAAAAATAATACCATGAGTATGAATTATATAAATTTTAGTATCTACCACTAATATCATTTGACTTGAAACCTCTCCTACTAGCCATACCATTAGAAGAGCTATTAACCAGTTCTGCATATCTAGTGGAGTGATGGAGAAACAAAATAGTTTTCAAACTTTTTTGATGCTTCCAAATTAGACCAAGCATGTAAATGGAGTTAGTGAATTTGAATATCCATTACATAAGAGTTTCCCATGTGCCACTCTACTCCATAAGTTGTATAACTATCAAAACCTCCTTTTCACTTCTT
The DNA here is from genome assembly GCA_037957365.1 of Torreya grandis. Lineage (NCBI taxonomy): Eukaryota > Viridiplantae > Streptophyta > Pinopsida > Cupressales > Taxaceae > Torreya > Torreya grandis. Next base: position 1,806,089 of record JARHVA010002466.1, on the reverse strand, counting down.
TTCTTGATTTCTGTTAAGAACCTACAAGTTTCCGATAAGACTAACATTATTGAAAAGGAATCTAACATTTTGGACATTTTAAGAGAGTTTATAATAATTTTATACCTATTAAAACCATACCACCTTATTAAATGAATCTAATATGCATCTTAAGTGACATAAAATGACTTAGGAAATAAATTGACTATAACCAAGGTTAATGACATACAAAATGACATAAAAAGGATGATGACACACCATATAACATTATAATAGACCCTTATATCAAGTTTTATAATATATGAGGTTCATTTATTTTGACTTGTGTAAAAATAGTCAATATTAGTGACTCATGGATTTTTAGGAAAATCCCAAGCCTTGCTAATTTATATTATATTTAAAAGATATAGGGTGGGCTATACCTTGCTCATGTTTTGCCAACCCTTGTTTTTTATATCCATATTTTAATAAATATCAAAGGCTAAAATCACATGATGTTGGTGTAGGGATTAAGGATAAAGGCTATTTATCTTATTTAATATGGATCAACTCATCTCTTGAAATGGTCGGAACATGGACCTTATTAGAGGGATGGTAGTTACCACCATTTAAATATTTGAGATTATATGCCTTAGAATTTGAAATAAAAAAAGATTAATATATTTTTACCTATTATTTGATATAAATTTGGAGAGTTTCATAATCATATTCATCAAATTAATCAATATCATCATGATAAAGGAGATAAAGAACATAAAGATTAGGAAAAAGTAGGTAAGAAACATATTATATGGTATCCTTAGGCAATAATGATGTTCAAATCTTAGGTTCACCAAATGTTTAACCCTAAAATTTAGATTATAGTGAATCTAGGGTTAAAGGGGTAGATATAACCTAGGACACTAGGATGGTAGACTATTTCTAAAGTAGGCTAATTATTTTTGAAACATAGATAAAATATACACTAGATTTATAAAGCAGATAAGCTAAAGATAGATATTACAACTATTTATATATTACGTTGATAATAAAAATAAGAAGCTAGTTCTAATGCTAATATAGACCTAGATCTAGAATAGATAGAAAGTAGAATAAATCTAAATTCTAGATTAGTCACATAATTTTAAAAATTGTAACTCTATAGACACAAGCACTTGTATTGACTTGGGATGGTTGCATCGATGCTACTATTTGACTCAGATGTAGGTGTAAAGTATATAATACATGTTAAATCTATATGTAACCACTTGGATACTTTTGGGATTTGTGTTTCCTTCACTTTGGTGTATTTAGATATGGGTCATGGATTATCACTTCTTATCAAATAGAAATATTCAATACTTCATCCTCATAGTGCCTATGGTAAAAATGGGTTAGTGGGCACATGGTGTTAAAATAACCTAAATAACATTCTATTAATATAAACTAAGTATCTAATAATTATAATATGGCCTTAGACTTATGTATTTATCCTCTACATGTTGACTCGTGTGTGAATAATACAATGTGTGATAAACAAGTACAACAATGAACTAACTTGTAACTTGGAAAATATATCTCTTGGGATGCTCCTTTAGTAATTTATACCTATATATGTGTTGTCCTTATGAATGATATATAAATAAGAGAAAATAGGGAAGATATATTCAATTGAATGCTTAATAAAATGCTTTTGGTAAGTTGCCTTATGTATAAGTCTTTGCAGGTTCTTTATAGGTGAGGAATGAATGAGGGTTGATCTTATATTTATACCAAACCCCTTGGAGAATATCTTGCATTAAAGAACTTAAATCAACCATATAAATACATTTCATTTGTAAATAAGATGGTATTAGGGCACTGGACACTTGTGTTAGGATAGGATACTTGTTTCAACATAGGCATTGTACTGGGATGTAAGTGTCTACATAGTTATAAAATAAGCAAAAGTTCAAAACTTGTAGAGATGGAATATAATTAGGTTTGTAGCATTATAGGAAAGATAAAATGTCTAAGTCATCATAATAACATTATTCAAACTAAGAGATAAGTAATTAGGAAGAGAGAGATAGTGTATACAAACCTTTTGGTAGTGGTAAAGTTCTATAAGTTGATGGTACATACATGATATGTATTTTTGAAGTGTAAAATACTGAGGTGATATATAATTCATAAAGTGTCTATAGGATGCAATGTGTGATAAACAAGTACATATAGTGACACAACTTGTAACTTGAAAAATGTGGCTCATGGAATGATCCTTCATTACTTTAAACCTATATATGAGTTATCCCTATTAAGATTAAAATAGGAAAGAATAGGTAATATTTGCTCACTTTAATGCTTGATTAAATGCCTTTGGTAGGTTGGTTTGTGAGTTTTTAGGTCTATGTTAAGTGAGGAATGAATGAGGATTGATATTGTATATATACTAACCATTTTATAAATATCTCACATTAAATCACTTAGGTTGACCATAAAGCCATGATATAATTACAAATTGTATGACTTTAGGGCACTAGACATTGAGTTTGACACATGACCTAGTGTCAACATAGGCATTCAATTGGGATGCAAATGTCCAAGAAACTAGAAAATAGTTATAGGTCCAAAACTTGTAGAAGATAATAACTAGGTTTAAATAATTTCACATAGTATATAAGGCCTGGTCATCATAATACCATATGGTTAGACTAAGAGATAAGAAATAGGCACAAGTTGTATCAGATGCAAGCCTATTGGTAGCACTAAGGTGTAATATATAAGTCAAATATATAATATTAAGGTGATATATAATTCAAATTTAGTGTTTATAGTTGTTATTTCATTCCATGGGACCATTTATGGCATGGTAAAGATAAATATTAATGAGCAGAGGTGATATTTGGTTTTCCATATGGGTTTGTATGAGAAGTTATTATATGGGAAGACTTTTGTAAGGGTGAAAGAATGGGAAGGAGAAAGTGTCACCTTCATGTCAACCATTTTGTTTTTATGATTTACTAACAATAAGGGGAAAATCCTTCCTTGGATTACATTTTTGGGTCATTATTTTCATTTTGATAGGTGATTTTGAGCTTGAGGAAGAGGAAAAAACTTATATTAGAGGAAAATTTATTGTAGCACAACACTTGTACAAGGATTTCTTACTTAGGAACAAGTGGAAAAACCAAGGTAATCCTCCCCACTTCACCCATTAAAGTGTATACTTATTTGATTCTACAATTTCTTATTTCTCTATTATTTGAGAGTTTTCAAAGGGTTGTGTGGCCATTTAAATTTTCCCCTTTTATTTTTTATTTTCAATATTTGGGATTATGGCAACCATGTTATTTTTAGCCATTTTAGGGACATGGAGATGAAAAGTACTTCATATTTTAATTTATATTTTGATAACCATTTATTTGCCTTGAAATTGTATTATTATGATGCCAAAATGGGATTGGTTTATATGTTTAATGTATGCCTTCATTGGGTAGGGTTTGGGCATTAGAACTATGTTCCAAAATCCTCTTCCATGGCTTAATTACATGGGATTTGGGAAATAGGAAAACTAACATTTCCAAATTACTCCTATGGTAATGGATGATGGTTTGGGAAAGAGGAGGTATTCTAAACTCCTATTTCTTGCACCCCATAAAGTGGAGAGTGTTGATTCTCATCCATAATGGGTGATTCTTTAGTCTAATAAAGTATTGAGATATTTTATGGCTACCATGTGTCTTCACATACTTTATATTTGTGTGTTTTTGAGATAGTTTCATATGTTATTGATTGGATTTTATTGGGAGACCCTTTCCTATAAGGAAGTTTGATAGGTTAAACCATTTAGTTGAGCTTGCCAATTTCCCCTTTACCCACATTTAGATTACCTCAAATTATTGATGCTACCTATGTTTAGAGTTTGGAATCATTGGCTTGGGGGATGCATATTGTAACCTAATTATAATGGTATTTATGGATGGGAGGTGAGACACTCCTTCATTTGGCTTTGTGGTATGTGTTGGAGATTGAATTGGAAGACTAGTTTCTCTACCTTATTTTGTTAAATGTTATGCAAATATTAGTTGGCCATGGGAAGACATTAAAATGAAATGAATTAGTAAATGTATTATTTGATATTGAAATAATTATAACATTAATTCATGTACATAGTAGACTAAGGATAAATTTATAATTAGAGGACTTTATAAATATATGGAAAACTAGATTTGAAAATGTTAATGAAAATACTATTTTTTTGGATTTATTATAATAGTGTAAAATAAATTATCATTTTTTTAAAAATAATTCAAAATGGCATAATTTTTTTTAGGCCGAAAAGGGGAAAGTTTACTTCATATAATTTTTAATCTAAATTACAATCACCTAAATCTCCCATAATTGATTTATTTGTATAGTAGGCTTTGCCATGATACCAATGCTTTTTTAGAATAATTTCAGAGTCTAAAATTTAAAAGATATGATTTTTTAGATAAAAATACGAATTTTATCTATTTGATTTATTAAAATGGCCTAACTTCAAGAAATTATTTTACATGAAAAATAAGGGGGAAAATGCTTGAAATAATTTTAGATTTAAATTCATGTTTTTCTAAACCTATATAATTTTGTTTTACAATTTAGGAGCATTAGGGTGCTCATAGAAAATTTTCAAAGTTTAGTACTATGCAGGGTCATTATCATATACACATACCCTTTCTTGTAGGATACATAAAAATTTGAGGGGAAGTGGGTAGTGGTTGGTCACCCATGTGACCATAATCCATCCCAAAGCAAAAATGAAAAGGTCAACAAACTAGTACTTACTAGTTCTTGAGCACATAGGGAATTTAACAAAAAACTAACCATCAACCCTGTGATATATACCTTGGGATCCCTTGGGATCATATAGAGTAGTGGTGCAACCAAACTATGTAGAAAATACATTGAGAGGGCCAAGAGGCCTGTATGGTCCCTCATGAGTAGAAGTTTCATGTAAAGTTAAAGGACTTTACATGTGAAAGGCAACCTAAAAGTTTGTCACCTCTTCTAATTCTAAGAGGGATCATTAGTGATAAAAAATTTGTGGAGAGTGGTATAAATCCATGTTAGGTTGGCCTTAGCCAATCCATCACCATCCATTACCAATGTAGGAAATCACTATAGGGATAACCTAGTTGAAAAAGTGTTGAAGGGCCACTAAGTCAGCAATAAAGCAAGATTGAGCACCATAGTCAATGGTGGATTGGTGGCTTAGATGTGGTATTTTGGCATTGGTGGTTAGATTCACAGTCCCTAGTGGATGCAAAGAAAAAAATTGGTATAACTTTCCAATGAACTTTGACCTTGTATACTTTTATTAAATAGTTCAAATCTTGAGAAATAAATTTCTAAGTGATGTTGTTTGTATATTTTTCATCAAGATGTTTCGAATCACCATCAAAGATTCATCCTTAGGAAAAAATATATGAATATAATTGCAACCTAAATTGATTATAAATATTTACCATGTAAACCAAAAAATGTATAAATTTTCAGTATAGGTATTAATGAAAAAGAGCATTGCAGAGACCAACATATAGAAGAAACATAAATGTTGATGGTAATATCCAAATGTATGTGTTGGAGGAGAAAGTTACATATCCAAAGGTGGTGTGACTAAGAGTAAATAAAAGATAAATTTAGTACCTAATTTTTAAATTTAATGAGAATAAGGTGACGTATTTAAGTGCAATCCTTCCCCAAATATTAATTCAAATTTTTAACAAATTAAAGTCACTAAAGATTCAAGAAGAAACATAATGAAACTAAGGACTTAATTAAACCATAAGAGGGGGATTATTAGGTATTAGTGTTATTTAACATATTAGTTAAGGGTCTTCACATTTGACATAGACTTGTTCCTTCATCATGATTGACTTTAAGGGTATGCCAACTGATTTTAATGGTTTCTCTCAACTTATGCTTATGTTAATGGTTTTTTACCGCAAAGATCTCCATTTTATCAATGAAAATGGAATGTTTGGTTTTTAGGGAGTGTTATGCTAGTGCCAATTTATATGATTTCTCAATTCTTATGTTAGTGACACATTCCTTAATCCTAGTCTGATGGATCTACCTATCTCACTAATATAGGGAATGCCATAGGAGTACTCTATCTTGTACACTCCACTTTTTGCCCAAGGATCAACCTATTCTTTAAATATTTTTAAAGATTATCTAATTTTTTTTATGGGTAAGAAGGTGGTGGATATGTTTTAGCATTATAATATCTTGGCAATCTTATTAGAAAAACATTTGACATAAGGTAAGGAAGCTACTAGACTAGTTGATGAGTTTCAATTCTATTATGCTTAGTGTGATTTTTTCACTTGTTTAAATGCTCTCAATATTTGCTTACCTTTATATCCATTCTTTTTTGAAACCTTTTTTAAATGGTCTAATTATTCATCTAATTTGTTGTCATCATAGACTTTGAAGGCTGTAGTGGCTAGAGTCTTTAACATACCTATATTTTGGGATGGGTGATAATGAGAAGTGGCATGTAAATATAGGTCTATGTAAGTGATTTTATGGTAAAATTTGTAAGTTAAAATAACCTTATTTATTGTGAGAAATGAGGCCATCTAATAAAGGTAAGTTGTTTTCATTTTTTCACCTCCTTAGTGAATTAAATACATAAAACCAAGCTATTGAGATGCATATGGAATTATTCTAGGGTGTCTCGACCATATTGACAACACGAATTTATATCATCAATGTGTCTCTTACACCATTTAGGCTTAATAAGGAAGGAATATAGTTCTCTCTCTTAAAATTTTTCCATATAAAGGTTAGACATAATGGGCATGATGGAAACCCATTATTTCACATAATTTTTTCTTATTTCCTCAAGAAGAAAGTTGTAAAACTTAAAATAAGGGTGAGCTTAATAGAAAATAGATTTGGTTTGTGCCCCATGATATAGATGGTTTTAGATAATCTTCTTTGGATTGGGTGGAATGCCCTGCATATAATAAATCACTAAATAAATGGTTGATTAGTTAGATATCAGGTTAGATTGCCTAGCAAGCTAGATCCAAGAAGGACAAGCTTCCTTGGAGGCTATCAATCCACACTTTTATATAATCAAGTTCTGGAAACAAAAGATAATTTGCTTGCATAGATAATAGAAGATAATTAAATTAAATACAAGAAGTGCTTTAAAGAGATGAATTTGATTAATTATAACAATAAGTGATTGAATATTAATGATAAATAAATCAAATGGGGTGATGTTATATGCTTAGGTAGAAGGTTAGAAAATGGGATTTGGTTAGGTTTTGATAGGTGAAATTAGCTTGCTTTTGTAATTATCACATAGTGATCATTGGTAGTTGGGGTGAAACCATTGGTGGTTGGGTGACCTTTGGTGGTTATGAATAGATTGTCGATGGTTAAGGTGACCATCGAAGGTTACTATGGGTTTTGGTTTGGGTAATGGTAGATCTAGTTGGGAAAGTTGTTGAGTGATTTTGGGAGGTGGGTTTAGGCTAGATGTTGGTTGTGAGGCATAAATAAAGGAATCAATTACTAAAAATAGATACTTAACTCATTTTCATGAAGAATGTTGAGGTGGGTGGTTTGAAAACCTTTTTTTGAGATTGGAGTAAATTATCATAGGGTTTCAGTGTCTTGGTTATGATTGATGAATTATAACACTCTAGATCCTTATCCTAGTTACTAGAAGAATACCTAAAAAAGAAGTTCTGATATGAGAAGTTATGATAATTATTGGTTCTCTTTGATGACTATTTCTCTAGGTTCCCCCTCTTTTTCACCTCCTCCTCTTTTTTATAGAAGGGAGAGATGGAACAATAGGTTCAATAAGAGTTTTAATAGGGTGTCTAAATTTAGATTTAGCATATATTGATTTTTCACATAGATTAGATAAGATAAATATAAAAATGAAAGCTATAATGCTAGAGTTTAACTATTCAGGTAATTAAAACCTGATCACTAGTGGTTGAGCCTAACCATCGATGGTTAAGGTGACCATTGATGGTCGATAGGTCAAAGGTTAAGTTTATCAAACTTAGTTAGCTTAGCTTAGGTTTGTACTCAAAAGGTTGTGAAAGTCCCTAGGGGGTCCCAAGGTGGCTTAAGGGTCATTTTTACATCTATAAATATGATGTGTGGTTTTCTAGTGTCTACATTTACCCCTTTTTGTTATGTTATTTGTATAATTAAGCTTCAAAACAAAAATAGATTATGGGTTGAAGGTTAAATTGCCTTGAGCATGGGAGTTGTTCCCCCTTAAATTGGGAAGTGATGAGGTAAAATAGAATCAAGTGTGGGTTTGATGAGTGGGTAAGTTAGTGACAAAGTTAGTGATAGGTTGGGTACTAAAGCATAAACATGTACATAAAGTGAGACTAAGTATGATGGCCAAGATTGGACATTGACTAGGTTTTCATAGTTGGTAAAAATAAGGTTAGCACTAGAAGGATAAGTGACAATTAGACCACATGACCACATTTAGGCATGAAGGTTGGGTTACACTTATAAATGAAAGTATCTTAAGCAAGGTTAGTGTTTTCATAGGTATCCAAGGTAGGAAGTGATCTTGAGAAGACACAGTTAATTGGTTGTGCACAAAAGGTAGCACAAGTTTAAATTTGTTCAAGATGGCAATTTAGTCGATGCAGTCAAAAGGACTAAAGCAAGGTCATTGCAAAACATATGAAAGTCAAGCTATAATGACCCATGATGAGGTTAATATCATTGGTTGTGGTTTTCAAATAAGGTTATCTCCAGTGGTATAGTAGTGGATTTATTTTGTGATGAAAGTGTGTTTGGAAAATTATGGGTAGTAAGGAAAAATCACAAAAATGTCAACCATCAATGGTCAAGGTAGACCATCAACGGTCACCCTGACCATTAATGGTTATACATCATACCTAAAAGGGTGAATACAAAAGAGCTATAAAGGGTTTATTTTATCATTTAAAATTTATACCCTCGATGATTACTCTGTGACTTGAGAGAGAAAATATGGTGGTGGTTTGGTAGTGTTGGTTGAGTGATTGAGTGAGGTATTTGTTAAGTTGACCTAGTGATCAAGGATGTATAGGGGATGAGGGAGAGTGTGAGGTAAAGTGGTGGATCTTAGGTTACCTCCATGATGGTGATCGATAAATGAGGTAGGGTTTGTCATTGATTTGGTAGATTAAGACTTGAATTTGTTTATTTTTATTATTGTTTGTTTGATTGTGGGTATGGTGTGATTAAATGAGTAATAGGTAGATTAGGTGAATATGTATTAGGTAATAGTGAAGGTTTTTGGTTAAGGGTATAGTTTGTGGAGTGTATATTAAAGGTTAAATTTAAGATTTTGGTTGGATGTTTTACTTAGTGGTTAAGGGTAGTATTTGATGGTTTAAGTTAGTAGTTTAAGGTAAGGTTAGTAATTTGGATAAGATAGGTAAAATAGTTGATAAGATAGGCATACCTTTTGTATAGGTCAGATGAGGTAGAGTTATTGTTAATAAGCTGAATAGTTTAAAATAGGGGGTAGGGGTAAGTGGTAAAATTTTTAGGCAAAGTATGTTAGATTAAGTAAACTAAGGCACTAGTTTCAAACCTTAAAAGCATGAAAGTAGATATAGATGAGAGATCAGGTTCCCCAAATACTAGATGAGGTATACCAAGGGATGATAGACACCAATTGGGAGCATATGTAGGATGTGTGACTTAGAGGCATGAGGTACTATCAGCAAATACCTTAGGATACAATGATGTTAGTGGCACTTATCAAGAGATGGGATCCTACCACTAACACCTTCTTACTTTATATAAGCAAGATGACAATTTTTCTTGAGAATATCCATAGGATCATAAGACTACCCATATGGGGTGAGTCAGTCTACCACATTGAGGGTAAGGAGAGAATTGGGTATATGGAGCTCTTATACAGAGAAGAACATGAGTATGTGAGGTGGCACTCAAGGGGTTTCCACTACATGTTGATGTATCAAAGGGATAGGGATGTGAGGAAAATATTTACTATGATGATGATAATAGTCATGTCTTATGCATTACCAGATTATAGTAGTGGGAGGTTCCCTTACTTGTTGTTGGGGGTGCTTGTTAAGATGTGGTTGGGCCATATAGTGTTTTCATGTTTTCCTATGTTATTAGTTTAGATTTACTGAGAGATGTATGGATTTCATGCCCATAGAAGATATGGGATCAGTGTCAGTTTTGTTCTCCATTACTAGGCCTATGAACACATCCAAGTACTGAGACTGACGGGGATACCATGGGATGGTTTTGTTTAGATGGATTTTAGGGTTGGATATATGAGGTAGAGAGGTTATTATTCCCTCTTAAGATTAGATGGGGCACATGACATATATTGGTACATGGATTGATTGGATTCCTTGGTTGTGGGAGATGTGATTTATAGATCATATGTCAGGTTTCTAAGATGGGCACACTATATGAGACATACCCTATCACTTTAGAGCTACAAATGGATCTATGGTAGGAGAGAGCATGAGATAGATCTTATTATAGTTTATAGGGTACATATATAGTTAAACCTCATTCAAAATATACCTGAGGTGTTCCCAAGGTATACGAGGGAGGATGTAGAGTTTCCACTACTTGTTTTATAGCCAGTTCATGAGTTCATTGATCAAAAGTTATTACTAGTGAAGATTTATATGGATGATGTAGGTGTCATAAATGGCTATCCTACATGGTAATAGGTGCACTATGATGCTATGGTTTTTGGAGGTGATGATGGTGGTCAGTAGGACATGGAGGTTGATATAGGGGGAGGTGGTTAGCAGGTGGGATGGGGTGGTCTAGATGTATAAGCACTGATCATTTAAAGGGACCTAACATGAGTGACACTAGTCATGGCATAGGAATCCTTGGTAGTAGTCACCAAAGAGAGGGATGTAACATAAGGTTAGGTGGTTTTTCTTAAAGGAGAGAGAGATTAAGCTAGGGCTTAACTAGTCATGGTTATGCAAGAGAGAGATTCTCTTTGGTATGTAGGAGGAGGAGTACCAATAGCTATGGGACCACTAGGCACTATCTTAATGAAGATATATGTAGTGATAGTAGAGAATATAAGGTATTATTAGGCCTTGGTCTTCAGACATTTATCATATAAGCCTCTATGGGGTGAGTACAAAGCTAAGATCATAAGATATGTTAGTACTATGACATTAGGTTAGTGGGCCACTTCTATAGGAGGATAGGAAGGTGTTGGAGAGTAGGTTCTAGGAGGAAGTGGTGCTCTATGGGATTAGATCTATTATGAGACATTGTTCTTTTGATGTAGAATATGATTTTGATAATGGCCTATGAGCTGATGTAGTAAGGTGTATACATATTTTGAGACATACGTACCTATTTGTATATATGATCATCATGTTTATTATGAGCTCATTATTTATAGATATGATAATTGTATATGGTTTGTGGTTCATTTTTATGATTTTCATGTTGCTTATTTATGATTTGATATGATGGTTGATGTGGACTCACCTAGCTAGGCATATGATGTGATGTATACTTAATTTATGCACATGACATCATTTGATATTTGATGGATGTTGTTAATGATATGATGATGCTTATGATTTGTTGGACATGGCTATGATGTTTTGTGATTATTGTTATGATTATGGTTTATGTATCATAGTTATATGGATGTGATAAAAGATATGATGATGATGTTTATGATATGGTTATGTGATGATGATGTTTGTGGATTTCATAATTTCATGATGATTATATTTATTGTTCATGGTTCAGGATAATTTTTATTTATAATGTGCTAAAATATGTTCATGATATGGTTACATGATGATGATGTTTATTATTGGATGTTATGATGACAATGATGGTTATGTTCATGATGAAATATAATGGGTATGCGCTTCCTCATATAGATTTAGACATGTGGTAGATATGTGTGAATGACTCATTTATTTTATGTATGATTATATTATGGTAGATATGATAGATTTTTTAGTTGATGTGATTTATCACTAGATGATTTTTATTGTAGAAGATGTTTAATTAATTAAAATGTTCTTATGGTTTAAAACATTTAAATAAATAAGGTAAAAACACATGGTTAAATTCATTTATTTTTATGAAGGTGTTGTAATCTTAAAACATATAGAGTAGGTTGGATAATGGAACTAAATGTGAGAAAATAAAGATAAGAAAACCAAAAGACAAATGTCTTAATAAATGTATCAAACAATATGAGAGAATAAAAAAAAGGTACAATGCTTCTTCTTTGGTAAGGACTAAAACAAATTGAAGTTGGATTGGGTTATGAACATAAACCCTTTGAATGATTTGCATTAGCATTGATTAGTTGGTCAAAAATGTGTCTTGATCACATAATGTCAAGAAATCTCAAAATCCCTTGATTATAGAATGTATAAAGGGGAGGGAGATGAAAATGTAACCTTCTTAGGAGATTAGCTTGCCTCTTCTGTAGGTAACCAAAGAGAAAATATAAATAATTACATGTCATATAAGGTGTAGAATGATCAATGCAGGAAGTATAATTATGAAAGACAATTATATCTTCCAAAATTAAGTTTGCATTTTATGATTTTTGATAATGGGTCTTTTGTTATTTTATTATTTCTTGAAGGGAAAGGGGAAGATGATTGATGCGGGAAGCTTCCAAGATATTTTTATGCTTTGATAAATACTTTACTCAGCCATCCTTCAAGGGAGTGGTCTAAGTTTTTGAGCTCTATTTAAGGCTTTTGATATTTGTCCTTTAAGGGAATAGTCTACCTTATATTGAAAATTTTTGATATGTATTAGTAGTTGTCCATTAAGGGAGCAATCTATGAATACTAGAAATGAACCCTAATTGTTTTTCACTTGATTTGGCTTTTAAGTTTTTCTTTTGATGACATAGACTTGATTATATAAGATTAGGGTTTACCTTTATGAAGGAAAAACTAAATCATAAGAAGGTTGATGGTGGGTAAAAGAGGTTTTAAGTGATAATGACCATGTGAATCCATCTTATAAGGGGATGGAAAGTACCATGAGGAATTTCCATGGGTAGAACCATGGTACACATGTTCAAGATTAGGTGAAGAATATAATGGATAATCACATGATTTAGATTTAATCAATTATCCTTAAAAGAAGGAGATGAATGTGGGTGAAAATAAGAGATGAGATTAAGATAGACAAAAGGTGAGTTCTATATTTAAAAAAAAAATAAAGGATGTAGATGCAAAGCATTGAGGGGTTTAGGTTCTAATTTTCCTTTAAGAGAGGACAACCGGTAAGCTCTCAATCCATAGTTGTGCATTATGATATAAGGTCCAAGCCAATTAAAAGCAAACTTACCACACTTTTTTTTATCCATAGTGGTGACATGTTGATTTTCCTTTCGGAAGAGGTCTTAGATATTAAATTCTTGAAATTTGAGGTGTTTATTATAAGCACACTTGATTTGTTCTTGATAGACATTAAGATGAGTGAGCACTTCTAAATGATATTCATCAAGTAGCTCAAGTTGGGGTAAACGTTCTTGATAATAATCACTCTCATAAATGAAATATTACAAGGATATGCGAAGAGAGGGAATTTGGAATTCAATAAGAAAGAAATCCTCTACTCAAAACACTAGAGAGAAAGGGGTAGCACCTATAGGGGTTTGAATGTTAGTAAAATAGGCACATAAGGTGAAGGGGATGTGTAACTACTGATCTTGACTAGATGCATTAACCATTTTAGTTAGCATGTTATTGAGAGTCTCTTTAGAGTCTTTCACCTATCTATTAGCTTGTGGATGATAGGGCAATGAGAAACTTAACTTGATACTGAATGCATCACAAAGACTTTGGAATTTTTTATTTTTGAAAGATTTTCCATTATCAATGATAATTTAATGAGAGACACTGAAATGATAGATGATGTGATGGTTGATAAAGTTGACAATCTTTTCATTTTTTGGTTGAGATGAGAGGAATAAACTCTACCCATTTAGTGAAATTTTACACTATAGTGATGATAGAATGATGTCTCTATGAATAATGGGGGTTAATTGATCCAATGACATCTAGAACCCATTACGATAAGGGCCAAAGATCTTTAGATACTTGGAGACTATGGTTAGATGCATGATATAAATTAGCATGTTATTGACATTTGATACACTTTTTCACATAATCATAGTAATTTTGGTTAAGGGTGGGCCAATAATAACTAAGGAAAAGGATGTGTTTAGTGACAACTAGACCACTAAAGTTTCCCCCATAGATCCCATCATACATTTCCCTGATAGCATGAGAGGCTTCATGACTATGTAGGAAATGAAAAAACAGACCATAAAAGCCATGTTTATAAAGAATTCCCCCCAGTATGGTATAACATGAGGTGATATAAATAAATTCTATTCAAGCATTATTGGAAATACTAGAAGGAATGATGACAAGGTTGAGATAGTCAAAGGTCTACTCATACCAAAGGTCAAGTTGGGTCTCCTCCACATTGAAGATGGTGGAAGAGTTTGATTTAACATAAGAGGACTAGGTAAGTTGATGTATAATGATAGATAGCTTAGATTTAGAGGGTAAAAATGATATTTGGGAAGTGGGGGAAGCCATCATATCAATAAACTTATTCATAGATCATGGAGTGGTTTGAATATGGTAGTGTTAAAATGATGTTAAGAGTACATCAACTACTTGTTTTTACTATTGTAAAACATAATTATTGTAGTGATAAGAGACATTGATGCCACAAGTTGAGAGTCACCAAAGATGTTGATCATTTTGACTCCCAAGGCTAATGAATTGTGGAGACCTATCACTAGGGCTTCATACTCAACCATATTATTGGTACTTTCAAAATCTAGCTTGAAGGATAAAGGAAGAGGTTAATAATGAAGGGGGATAATGATTATGCCAGATCCCCCACCACATTGAAACTTTGATCCATTAAATAACATGGTCACTTGATAAGTGAAGTTTGCCTAAGAGACAGTTGCAATAGACTAATCTAAAAACTGAAGAGGAAGAGGTTGATTGTTTGCTAATGGTGCTTTAGACAATTGGTCAGTAATGAATTGTGCTTTAATTGAATTATTTTGAATGAATTCAAGGTCAAAATTAGCTAAAATATTGAGCCACTTGGCCATACATTAGTTTTAGTATGGCTTGGAATGCATATACTTTAGTGGTTCGGTATTGGTTATGACATAGGTCTTGGGGTTGGGAAGGTAGTGTAAAAGTTTGGTGGCCATAAAGATCAAGGATAGGCAAAGTTTATTAGTATGGGTATACCAAGTCTCATACTATACAAGTGTTTGACTAATATAATAGATAAATTTCTCTTTATCCTATTCATCTTGATGAGCTAGCATTACCCCTGAGAAGTGGTTGATGGTAGAGATATAAAGGTAAAAAGGTTGATCTTCATTAGGAGGAATGAGGATGGGTGGAGACATAAGGTACCCATTAAGTGAATCAAAGGCCTTTTGATAGTTTTTATTCCACTTAAAAGATACTTCCTTCTTTAGAAGGTGGTATAAGGGTTGGCATCGATCTGAGAGCTGATAGATAAAGTGATGAATAGACTGGAGTTTCCCATGCAAGCTATGGAGGTGCTCAAGGTGGGTGGGAGGAGGCATGTTGAGGATTTTTTAGACACTAAAAACCTACACACTTGTGTTTTTTAATGTTGAAAATCCCCCTAGACCTACTTAAGACCCCTTAGGACCAACCTACACCTATCTGACCTCATCAAACCCATCTACATCTAGTTTTACCATGCTGAGTGAACCTGACCTTCAGGACTCTTTTCCTCTAGACCCTAGCCATTAATGGTTAAAGTGAACATTGATGGTTAGCACTGAGAACCCCTGATCATCGATGGTCAGGATCCACCTCTTAACAAACAACATGAAAACCACCCACATTTCTTTTTTAAATATAACTTGTCTAATTTTGGTTATGCGACTTTGCATGGATGAATTATATTTAGATGGCCTAGTTACACCTTCACTTACACCTCTTTCTTGTGCCTGTAAAATAGAAGGGCTTGAGAGGTTAAATACATTTGTAATAATTATCAAGAGCTTAGGAATTTAGGAGCTATATTTTTTATTTAAATAAACATCATTAACATTATAAAGCATCAACCATCTTATTGGGAGTTGACTTGTCATTGACTCTCAACCAAGCTCTCAGGTACTATTACTCTACAAGAATCAAGCTAGATTCCATCAATAGGCTAACTACATCAACCACCCACCCGACCAACTTTTGTTCTTTCTTATCTATAAGTCTTCCTCCCAAGCCAAAGATGAGCTCTTCACAATCTTTTGATTTAGTGAGTGCACAACCAAATAGATTTTTCAACCATACCCATATCGAGTTTATTTTCTCTCTTTTTTTAGAACTTAAGTGAAAATTTACATGAAATGTTTTGGCATGCCCGATGGGACCTAGAATATTTACTCATATTTCATTTGAATTTGTATGATCTTCTCTCTATCTGTGCACATAATTGAAACTAAAATTTATTTTGGGTTTAAAATCAACTGCATCCATTTCTTGCTTTTAACACTAGTTCACTTTGAATTAAGGCATAGTAATCTTATCATATAATCACTTTTGTTGCACACACTAGCTAGACCACTTTCATCAATCAAATAGAAAAACAATTTGAGATAAGGCTAGACTAGGATTTTATCACCTAGTGGTCACCTTTCCCATTCCTAACAATATTTCTTGGAGGTCACTACTAAAGGGAGAACCAACTCAACTCTTTAGTTGAGTATAAACTTTGGATATCAATATATATTGGCTAAGCACCTGACACCCTTATCATTGCAAGAATATGAAGTGAGACGGTAGACCCCAATACCAATCCATGTATTGATTCCAATATATATTATTTTAAGCACCTAAATAACCTAAAACCAACCATAGACTACTTTTAGAGTACCTAATCTACAACCTAATTTATATCACACATTCACATAAACTAAGGCATAAGCCAAAAAATAAGATTAAAACTAATCTCTAGGCTTAACATACTTCATAGTGTGTGTCTTAATTTCCTTGATCATTTTCTTGTCTTCTTCTTGTTTGAGTGGTGAGTTTGTTCTTATTTTCTCTCCCCTTTTTTTTGTATGGTTATCACTCACCAGTAGTGAAGAGACATAGTAGAGCAAAACCCATCACTTAAATCAACCTCTTCTACTTCCTCATCGATGGAGTACATCTTCAAGGTAGAATATTCACCTCATCCATTGGGAAACCCTACTTTTCCTTGGGTATTTCCTCAAGGAGACATGGATTTTACCACTTTTTTAGACAACAATCTAGTTTCCCTTCAACACTATCTTAACACCTCCCCTCACCATATCCTAATTTTAAATCGACTATAACATCCTCCTTATGGAATGACATCCCACCTTATTAAGGGTATCCTTATTTCCATGATCACTACCAAACCTTTGACCACTCAGTCATCTTCATCTACTAACCCCTTTGACACCATAGCTAAAAACAAACCTATCCAACCAACTACTACCCTTATACCTTCTAGCCCTACTAATGACTCCTCTACCTTAGGGAAAACCCAACCATTAACCCATCATGCTCCAATTATTTTTGGATCACCCACCATCGACACTACAAATCTACCCTCTATCAAATCTAACCCATCAATCAATACCCCTTTACCAAGCTTAGGGGTATCTATCCCTTCTACTTCACCACCCATTAACACAAAGGTTACTACCTCACCCCTTGTCACAAACCCAACTACCACCCATACCCAATCCATAGGGACTCCTCAATAGTTACCCATTACACCCAATCTGGGATACATCCATAACCCACAAGGGTATATACCCACTACCCAACCACCATCATCCACCTACCCTACCCAACGTATAACATCCACATTTCATTATGTGGTAGCCTCTCAACTGCTAAATAATTACCTATATGTTGCCAAACCTCAACCATAATATTAGCCTTACAATATTTTTGGTGTCCCACCTCAAACCAACCTAATGAAAATGCTCATGGATAAGATGACCAACTTTGAGTCATCCATTTTAGGGTCTCATAACATCCTATCTTATGATCACATCTGTAATGAACCTATCCATCCTTTTGTCCCCATTAGACCTTACCCCCCTCAATGAGAACTTCTAAAATTTACCATATTTCAAAACAAGGAGGACCCCCAACAACACCTTATGGCTTTTAGGCATGCATGTTACATTATTGGTTACAATGATACCCTTCTCTTTCAAACATTCCCCATGTCTTTATCTAGCCCAACTCTCGACTAGTATAATACCCTCACTAAGCATTCCATATTTTCTTTCACCCAACTAGCACAAGTATTCTTAAATCACTTTTCCATTAAGATTTCCAAGAAGGTTTCTATCACAAACCTATATTCTATCAGGGAATTTGATGATGATTCCATTGCTGATTTTATCACCCATTGGAGAAGCTTGATTAATTAGCTCTCATTTTCCTTTCCTCATCTTGAACTTATATAAATTTTTACTCAAGCCTATGCTAAACATATATATTATACACTACATATCCAAAGCTTTAGAAATTTTGATGAGGATTTTACAATGGCACATAAGCTATAAAATTGGGCCATAGATGAGGGTAAATTGAAATTAAAAAACAAGAACTCTACCTTCAAGACCAATGAAACCTCTTCCTCTAAACCAGGTAACCAAGCTAATATAGAACCAACACTAGGGGAACCATGAATGACATCATCCTTTAAACTACCCCTCCACCCAATGTCAATCAACAAAATTATCCCATTACCTCTACCCAAAATATAAGGAACCCAAACCAAAGAAACCAAAAATAATTTACTCCACTTGGAGAATCTTATACCTCGGTTATGGAGAAGCTAATAAAAGATAACCTTATATAACTTCCACCCATCAAACCTCCCTAGTAGTTTGATTCTTCTCATCTAAAACTTGCTTGGTACAATAAGAATGACATATGTGGTTTTCATTGGGTAATTAGACATGATGTTAGCTAATGTAATACTTTCAAGAATGTTGTTCAGATTCTTATTGACAAAGGGGAACTCATGTTGGATAATCCAAATGCCCCTCAAAATCAAGCTCTTGACATCTTTAGGAAACCTTTTCCCAACCATGCCCTTGTCAAAGCTAAGGAAAAACAAGCTAAATATTCTCATGATGCCCACATGGTCAATATTGTTCTTGATACACCTATCATCCAACCTACCTACTTTTCCCCCACTTCATCTACCAATGTGGCAGAATCACTTTCCCTTCCTTTAGAGGCCCAAATTGAAGAGGTTCCTTTTTCCATGGCTTCACTCATAGAGGCTTTAGAATCATTAATTACCCCTTTAGATAACCAAACTAAACAAACAACCATTCCTAGCGTACCATCTCCCCTAACTATAAACCAAGACATAACTATTGACATCATTCCCAGGGGATAATTTTTTTCACAAACACCCTCACAAAGTAATCACCCAGCCTAAACTTACCTCTCTTTCTTGAGGAAATGAACAAGTCTATCAACCCTCCTCCTCAACCTAAATGTGTCTCCTCAGTACCCACTACCTAGGAGGCTAGACTAGTATACAAACCTTTTTCCAAACTCATTTAAAAGTTAGGTATGGATATAAAACCAAACATGGATCAAACCACTTTCTAGAAATAGTTAGGGCTTCCCTACATCAACAAACCTGAACCTTCTAACATGCCTCTAACCAACCAATCTATCATCTCTCCATGTCCTCTTAAACTAATCTAAACTTCTACCAACCTTTCACCTTCTCAGTCAACCAAAACAACTACCACATCACCATCCAAACATTTCAAAACTCTTGGTGCCTTCCCTACTCAAATTTTGGTTCACCCATCCTTGAAAGTAAACTTAACTTCACCCAAGCCTATACTTAGGTCTTGACCGACACCAACCAAGAGGATAAAAACATTGAATGGCTATATGACTAAGAATCTACCTCCCTCTACCTTGCTCTCTATCTTAAGGCCTCACCCTTCCACTTTGCTTCAAAAGTAACCCCCTTTAAACATATGTTGCCTAATAATGTTGATTAAACCAGCCCACTTATTATCTGATGCATTGGTCCTTCCTAAATTTATAATATTTAGAGCATCAAACTCAACCACCCAGACTACCAACATATGCAAACTAAAACCATCAACTAGAAACACCACCTTACCTAAACCATCTCTCACCAAGCCTATTTCCACCAACACGCCCATCTTACCAACCCAAACCATGATCCCTAAACCTTTCTTACCTATAGCTAAATCCTATATGACCATTATTCAAAGATTATTGTAGACTTCCTACCTCACATTATCTCTTATCATACCTTTGATCATCTTAGTTCAAAGCTAGCCTGGTACAATGATCATCAAAATTTCTCCTATCACAAGACATTTGAGCATGACATGGAAAATTGAAAATCTCTCCAAGCCATTATCCACCAACTTTATGATGAGGATTATCTTTTAGTAGATGACCTTCCATCCATTCCTCCACCAATACACCCAATATAGCTAGTCACCAACACATTCCTAATCCTTCACTCTCACCTTAGAGTGGAAAATAATCTACCTAGCCCCCCATCATATCTTGCCCCTCTATATATACCATTATGTGGTCACATGATCACAACAAAAGGATAAAAGGAAGGCCAAAATGTCCATTTTATGGACATACCCACCAGCGCACCCTAAACCAAACCAAATCCAAACCTCTACATATGTAGCTAAGCCCAAAGTTACCATCTAAGGCACCTTAGAGGCTAACCCCTATGAATCCATCAAGAGGGACATTTTTAAACAACTTCACCAAACCCTAGCTAAGATGAGACTCTATGAGCTCATTTGCACCTCACCCCACCATTTTAAGGCCATGATAGAGGCTATGTAAGCTATTGAGGTTAGACCAAGAGACTCCCAATATGTAGAGGCCTTCATATATGCTCTCTAACTCTCCACCATTTTTACCTTAAAGGACTTGGAGATATATTATATCTATCTTGAGGACCTAGATCTCCCTTTTTTTATTACAATCCACATCAACTAAACCCACATCAAATGCATTATGATTGATGGGGTAGCTAGTCTCAACATCATCTCTTCCCATCCTTATGAGTAACTCAAGCTACTGGATAATGTCATGTCCAAAAATTCATCCATCCTTATATACTTTAATGAAAATATGACCACTACTTTTGGGAACCTTTATCCTTCAACATTTGGTTAGGACCTCACATGCTCCCCAAACTCTTTTATGTGATTGAAGGTGAATTATAGTACAATGTTTTACTAGGGAGACCTTAGATCTGGGTCATGGGTTGTGTAACTTCTACCCTCCATTATTGTGTCAAATTTGAACACAAAGGTCAAGTTGTTACCATACAAGCTGACCTTATAACTTTTATACCATGAAACATGACCTACTGACCTAATGACATTCTCCTACCTCCATCCAAAACACTAAAAATAACTACCACCAAGCCCTAACCCACAAAATCTGAAGCTATTTCCTACCCTACCACTAAGGCATATACTAATTTGTCTATCCATATAGACTATATACCCATCACTAATCCTTTAGAACCCACCTTTCAATGCCTTACCCTTAGAGAATACCACCTCCTCACCCTTGATGCCTTCCAAACTCCCTAATAATATAGAAGGCTCAACCACCAACCTGGTTGTGACCCCAATAGTAAATCCATTACCCCCTTGGGGCCTCTGAACTATCAAACCCAATTTATCTATGGGGGAATTGACAAACTAATTGATGCTACTGCCACACCTTCTTCACCTCAACCATTAACCTCCACATTCTCTTAATTAGACAACCTAGACTTCACCATTCTATACCTTCACAAGTGTGCTTAGAAGGGATTTAGTTTAGGATGATATAAGCATGGTCCACACACATTGAACTTGATTGAGACCCAAAAGCCTCATAATAATCATGGCCTTGGCTTCATTCTACCCAATGAAAAGAAAGCCAAAAAACTACCCCTACTATTGTTGAAGAAGAGTCCCCTTCCTCACCAACACCCCCTCCACCTATGGGTGAGGATGAGGACATTATCCCACTTAATTTTTTTTTCAACTTTATTACCCTCAACCCTTTGACATATCAAAAGGAGGGGGTACCCATATCCATCCCTTTAAGCCATCCTAAACTGGTAGGAGAAGACACTCTTACAATTCACACTATCCAGTGCCAGGATGATGATTCTATTCTCACTTACCTTGGTGCACCTGATTCCTCTATCCACAAATACTTACCTCTAGAGACCTTAACCATGTTGAATGAACCCACCATGAATGTTGACATAGGTAATCTGAACAACCCCCATGTTGTCAAACTAGGCTAAACTCTCACCCCTGAGGAACTACAAGACTTCTCTACCTTCCTCCAAGACTGCAGTATTGCATTCAATTGGTCATATGCTAACATACTTGGTATTAACCTAGCCATTTCCACCCTAAACATTGTGACTAATCATGAAACCAATCCTATTAGATATAAAATCTATTACATGCATCCTTACATATATCTCCTTATTAAAGAAGAGCTTTAACACCTCCTTTTTGTCAACTTCATTCAACCTATTGATTATCCTTAGTGGGTTTTGAACATAATGGTTTTCACTATAAAAATAGGGGGAATACATATCTATGTGGAATTTTGTGGCCTCAACCTCACCTACCTAAAAGATTACTTTATTCTACCTATCATTGACCAACTTGTTGATCTCATAGTAGGCCATGAGATGTTGTCACTCATGGATTATAATCAAATTTTGATTACCCCTAAAGATCAGAATAAAACTAGCTTTATCACCTCATAAGGGACTTTATGTTATAGAGTCATGCCCTTTGGTATTAAGAATGATAGAATAACCTACCAATTTTCCATGACCTTATACATACAATCATCGAATACTATGTGGATGACCTTCTCAAAAATTCCAAACTTTGCAAAGACCACTTAACCATTCTCAAGATTATCCTTGAGTGACTTATCCATTATCATGTCTATCTCAATTTCAAGAAATGTATTTTTGGGGTCTTGTCAAGAAATTTTTTAGGATTCATCATTTCCCTTTGAGGAATCAAGGTTAACCCAGCCAAGATCAAAGCCATCCTTGAGATGCTACCTTTAACCAATCTTAAGCAACTCCATAGATTATAGGGGAATCTCCAGTCCATTCACCATTTTATCTCCCAACTCTCTAATCGGTGTCAAACCTTTCACCACCTCTTGAAAAAAGACATATTTTTTAAGTGGAATGTTGATTATTAAAAGTCCTTCGAAACACTCAAAGAGTACCTTCTATCTCCACTTATCCTCACACCTCCTAAGGATGAACAACCTTTCTACCTTTATCTCTCTGTCACTAACCATTCCCTAGGGACAATGCTTGCTCATCAAGATGAAAAAAACAAAGAGTAATCTATCTATTAAATTATCTAGACACTTGTCAAGTACTATAATTGGTACACATACTAAGAAACTTTGATTGGCTCTAGTCTTTATGGTAACCAAACTTTACCACTACCTTCTTAACAACAAAATGTTTTTCATAACTAATATCGACCCACTCAAGTACATGCACACTAAACCATACCAAAACCAATGTATAGATAAGTGGCTCATGCTTTTAGATGAGTTTGACCTTGAGTTCCTCTAGCATGAATCAATCAAGGGGAAAGTCATTGATGACCAATCAGCTGATGCACCCCTAACAGACACCCAACCTCACCCTCTTGAGTTTCCAGATGATTCAATCACAAGTCTATCCCAAGTGGATTTTACCAATCATGTAACCATGTTTTTTGATGGTTCCAAATGTTCATGGGGTGGGGGATCTGGTATCATCCTTATCCCCCTTATCAGTAAACCACTTCTTTTGTCATTTAAACTTAACTTTGAATGTACCAACAATGTGGTTGAGTATGAAGCCCTAGTAATAGGTCTCCAAACTACCTTAGCCTTAGGATTCAAAATAATCAATATCTTTGGTGACTCCCAACTTGTGGTTAACAAATTCAACAACATATACTAGTGTAAGAATGAAATTATGCAACTATATAGACAACTAGTTATAAAACTCCTAGCATCACTCAAACACTACCATATTTAAACCACCCCATGATCTACCAATAAGTTTATCAATACCATGTATTCTCTTACCTTTTAGATCTCATCATCACCCTCAGATTCCAAACTATTAGTCATTGTATATCACCTCATCAAACCTTCATACACCAAATCAAACATTCTAACTATATTTAACATGGAAGAGATTCCACCTGACCTTTGGTATCAACAAACCTTTGACTACCTTCACCATGGCATAGTTCCCTCTGGCCTCTCTAAAAATTTTCATTTAGCATTTATCTATAGCACCTCTTGTTACACCATTATGGGAGGAATTCTTTACAAACATGGTTTTGATGGCCTCCTATTTCATCCTTCATAGTCTAAAACCCTCTCACGTTATCAAGGAGTCACATAAGGGTATCTATGGGAGACACTTTAGTAGACTCACTATGGCTAAGCACATCCTTTGCCTGGGCTATTACTGGCCCACCCTTAACTAAGATGGTTGTGATTATGTGAAAAAGTGTGTTAAGTGTCAATAACATGTTAATTTACATCACATACCTAGCAATAATATTCATGTTTTTATGGACTTTTGGTCTTTTTCACAATGGGGTCTAGATCTTATCAGTGAAATCAACCCTCACTTTTCTCAATGACATCATTTTATCATTACCATGACTGAATATTTTACCAAATGGGTGGAATCTATTCCTCCTATCCTGACAAAATCTATAAAGATTATCAAATTTATCACCCACCATATCATCTATCATTTTTGTGTGCCCCATAAGATCATCACCGACTATGGGAAATCCTTAAAAAATAAACAAGTCCATATCCTTTATGATGTATTTGGTATTAAACTTATATTTTCATCACCTTATCAATCACAAGTAAATGGATAAGCTGAAGCCTCTAACAAAACCCTTAACAACATGCTTACCAAAACGGTTAATGCCTTGAGTCAAAATTAGCACTTTCACATCCCTTTCACCTTATGGGCATATCATACTAGCATCTAAACCCCTATAGGTGCTACACCTTTTTCTATCATGTTTGGAATTGAGTCTATATTTCCTTTTGAAGTCCAAATACCTTCTCTTTGTATATCTTTACATGAACTTATTTCACAAAATCCCTATCATCAGGAATGTTTAGCTCAACTTGAGCTACTTGATGAGCATCATTTGGCCACCTTTTCCCATCTCTATGTATATCAAGAATGAATCAAATGTGCCTATAACAAACACATGAAATTCCATGAATTCAATATTGGATATCTTGTTCTTAAGTAAAATCAACATGTAACTAATATGGAGAAAATCAAAAGGGGAAAATTTTCTTTCAATTGGCTTGGATCCTACATCATAACCCATAAGTATGGATCAATATCTTATCATTTTTCCTCTCTCAAAAGAAAACCAAAACTTAATCCTCTTAATGCTTTGCATCTAAATCCTTTCTATTGTTAAATAAGGATCATAATCATCATTTGTCTAACTTAAGCTCATCCCCTGCAACCACATTCACTTCCCTCTTTTTAGGGGTAACTAACTGAAACTGAATCATGTGATTATCTATCATAATTATAGCTTAATATTGAACTATGGGTACCATGTCTCTATCCATGGCATGATTCTCATAGTACTTCCCATCTCTTTGAGATTGATTCCTATGGTCATTATCACCTATACCCCTTTTCACTGATTGGACCTTCATGTCAACCTAGTTTTACCTTCATAAAGGTACTACCTTGGGAATTTATAAACAAGACTATGTTAATCAGAAACAATATCAATAGTCATAAAAAAACTATGGGTCACCCCTAGCATCCAAAAACTACTCCCTTGAAGGACAACTATTGAAAATCATCTAAAATTGCCAAAACATAAGGTGGACTATTCCCTTAAAGGAGAGTTATCAAAATCATTGAAAATAAGCATATAAACCTAGACCACTCCCTTGAAGGATGGTTGAGTAAAGCATTTGTCAAAATCTATCAATTTATGGAAAGCTTCCTGCATCGATTAACTCCCCAACCCTACAACAAAAACATAATAGAAAAAAACCCCAAGCAAAAACAAAAGAATTTTGAAAGCCAAAATCAACTCTTATAAAAACAATAATCTTGGAAATCCATAATTAGCTCTCCTCAGTAGACTTCTCGCATCAATAAATTTACACTTTATATATAAACATAGACTTGTTTATACTACCTCTTTGAAAACCTACATAAAAGGAATACAAGTCTTACTAACGGTTCTAGTTTCACCCATTCTCCCTCCACATATCATATGCACGGGACTATGAGATTAATTAACACACTATGACCAAGATACCTTTTTATCAACCAAAGCATTCTAATGAGAAGCATATAAAAGGCTTATCTTCACTAATCTAATCCAACTTTAGGCTTCATGTTGGTCCTTACCAATGAAAAGGCATCATGTTACTTTTTTATTATCTTTTATCAGTTTATGTAGATATAACTCTCATGATCTTTATCACTTTCCTACACATCTAGTTTTTTACCTATTTACTTCATGTATTTTCATTTTTAACCATAGTCACTTTCTACCTCTCTGATTTTAAACAATAAACATCACATCAAAAGTATGAACATTATCAATTGTGTTAACAAGCAACACCATCTATTTCTCTATGTGCCAAACAAAATGTAAGCATATCACAACAAACCATAAATATAAACCTATCCATTTACAATTATCACATCATATGATCCTATAAGCATATCATTACACCAATATAAGCATAAACCAAATCAATGAGAAATACATCACAGCATATAGCATTTACCATTTCATCTATATGACTATAAACAAAGCCACTACAATATCATATAACATACATCCATCAATAACACATCCTATCATATCCATGAATAAATCACAACGTCATAACTAATTTTATAATATCACATGCCTAAGCTACTAACTAGAACATTAACATCATACACCACAAGTCAGGAACCATAAGAAATAACCATAATCATAAACATGAGCAACACATAAACCATAATCATTCATCATATATAACATCAAAACCCATATATTATATACATCAAATCATCAAAAAATAATACATCTAACAATGTATTGGCTCTCTCAAAAAAATATACATCTTGCTACATTTACGTGTAGGATGATATCAAAATAATACATCACAATAAAAAATTTAAACATAATCACAAGCTTACACCACTACCACCAGCCCCATCTTTACCTACACCTATACTTGGCGGTTTCCCCCCTAGGACCTTGACCTAACCCACTGTAGTAGCCCACTAACCTAGAGTAGCTATCAAGGGCCCATTGGCCAAACTAGCTCTATACTCTACATATCTTATGTCCTAGGGAAACTAGTCTAGCACCATTGCCTCATAGTATCTGAGCTCTTCTATAGTGGCTAGGTACTATGATTATGGCAATGTCCTTGGTGGCCCTCTTACTACTACACCTACTCCAACCCTCTATCTTAGCAGGTCCCTCTTCTACATAACTATACTTATGGATGCCTGTGATTGGTCTCTCTCACCTATAATGGTGGTAAGCTAACCCTATAATATGGTGATCTATCCCTATAGTGTGGCCACTTATAGCTACAAAACTTGTATCTTAGCCTAGGCTGTAGCCAACACCACCCCTACCTATCCATCCTAGTCAATTGGATCTACAACCATCATACCCACCCCTCCATCATCTCCACCTACATCTACCATTGCATAGATCAGCTGGTACCAAGAAATATAACCATCTATACAACCTACATCATCTATAGGGTACCTAGTAAGAAGCTCCTCAAAACCACCATCTAAAACTATCACGCCAGGTTGAGGCATCGACAACTAAACCTCTGAGTCCTACCTCTTATACTAGTGATGTGGACTCAGTACACCCTATAGAAATCCAAACTAGTGCCACACCCAATCAAATATAATCAACTCAACCTCACCCTCTCAATGGCCCACTATCCACATGTAACTCTATATAGTGAAGGTCTGCCTCTTATAGCCTAGCCAAATCAAGAGCTATAGTTATAGCCTCCAAGTGATGTCCCCAGCTACCAACACACTTAAGGTACCTCTAAACCAATCAACATCATGTGCTCCACTTCTTTCCCCTAACACAACATAGTCATCTCTCTATCTCATAAAACTAATAGGGAACCCCAATTATGTGTACCCCACCCACAATAATCACATCAGCCTTAAAACCTGGATGTTCTCATAAGCCTTGTAATGAATAACCAAGCCCACATTGATACCATATCTCTGATGGTGTTTGAATCCTCACAACTCCTTATAAATCTAAACCAACAAAACTAAGACCCAACCAAGCATTATATTTCCAAGAAACAACTCCACCAATACACCTAGCAATACATAGGGAAACCTCCCACTACTCAAATCTAGGAGCCTAAAGCATGTAAAAGCAATCATCAACATCATCATCAATATGCTCTCTTCTAGAGCTCTCTCATATAACCCTATGTAGCTAAACCCTCCAGAATGTCATCAAACCTAGTCATTATCATCTCCATATAGATACTCAATATACTCATTCCACTCCTCTTGCTCTTTCTAGTATATCTGCTCATCATGTAGTGGGAGCTATGTTATCCTATGTATATACTCTAAGAGAATAATCATCTCCCTAATTGGTAGTAAGAAGTTATTAATAGTAGGATCCCCTATCTTGATGAGTGTTACTATCATCAATGCATCTCTAGGCACATATTGGTAATGTCTCATCATTCCTAGACCTACCTCTTTTATGTATTCCCAGTCATCTATGATCATCCCCTAAAGAAGCATAGGGAAGATGTGTGGCACATAGTCATGCATCTAGATCTACTCCTAATCTTGCACCAAACCAAATGTTGCGCTTAGTTATTTTTAATAGGCCTATCTACCCTACCTTTTTTATACTTGACCTTTTCCCCTATCACTCCTACCCACCTATCTCACCTTAGCTATGTTACCCCCAGCAA
The DNA here is from genome assembly GCA_037957365.1 of Torreya grandis. Lineage (NCBI taxonomy): Eukaryota > Viridiplantae > Streptophyta > Pinopsida > Cupressales > Taxaceae > Torreya > Torreya grandis. The sequence continues at coordinate 1,776,942 of JARHVA010002466.1, read as the reverse complement.
CTTATATTAGCTATACCTAATCATTAACCAAAATCCTAAACTTACCCTTAATCTAAACCCACCCTACTTGACCTAACCCTAACCCTTAACACACTTTAATCCTAACCACACGCAATGCATCTTACCTAAAACATAATCATTAAACACCTAACCTTAGTAACCTAAACAAGCCCCCACCCATTACCCTTACTCATTTCATTTAACCCTAACCAAACCCTAAAAAACTTTTTAAAAAGTCTAAAATATCCTACCCAACTACTAGTGGTCATGCTAAGTATTGGTAGTTGGTAACCCTTAATTCTTATGGTGTATGCTATCAATAATCAAAACTGACTGTTGATGGTCACCTATGGGTGTTCCAAAGCCAAAACACCCAAAACCCCTAGAAGAAAATAAAACACCCAACATGCACTAAACCTACTTAAAAACATAGCCTCAATAACCTAACCACCTATCATATTACGTAATTCACCCACCCACCCTATCAATCTACCATTTCACCCACCAATCTACCTAAAAAACTCAAAAACCCTACTTAGGGCATACATGTAAAATTACACATTTCTAGACCAACCCACCCAAGAAAATTCAATAATGCAAAAATAAGCCTACTCTATTCATTTTAATTCACCCCTACCTCATTCTATGACCTCCTCCAAGGTCTAAGACCATAAGCGGGTGCTTAACTATGTCCTCATGTTCCTTAAATCCTAGACCAATGTAATCAATCCACATACTTCTGGCCAATAAATACTCACCACCTTAGTAGTCACTCTCCTTTCACAACACCAAAATCACTAGAGATAGTTAATAAGCCATGATAATAATAATGGCAACAATTAATTTTGCTTTTTACTTTTATCAATCTAGATTTTTAGGGTTTCCCCTGACTGTCGATGGTCACCTTTTAGGGACCCTAACCATCAATGGTCAAGAAACCCTATAACACAACTTTTTTCATATTCACCTAAAAATTACCATTTTTGCCAAACTACACCCATTTTTTCCTACTTTTGGAGATTCCCTACTCCCACCAACCTGACCACCTCATCACCTCACCATTGGTTTATTTTGGTCCATCTGATGTGCAATTGTGTGATAGTTATTACTTGGTCCTTTGACTATAATGACAACATCACCATGTTGACCCTTTTTCATTTTGTACCACCTCACGTATACCAACCCACTTTTATCTCACTAATATAACTTTTGACCTCAGATACCTGTGACACATGACCCATTCATGTTTTCTAAAATAACACTTCCTACCTTGGATACCCATTAGAAACATGAAAATTGATTATAAGACTTGTGTTTATGAGTGTTTCTATCCACCATGCCTTTAGGTAGTCATACAATTTAATTGTCACTTGCATACTTAGTACCAACCCTTATTTTTACTAACCTTGGTCATTCTAGTCTTTGCATAATCTTAGCTATCACACCCTTTTATCACATTCTATGTGATTGTTTGCATCTCAAATGCACACCTTCATGTCACCACCTTGTGACTAAACTTATACCACTTTTCAAACCCATACCCATTTTATCTTCACCTTATTGACTCCCAATTTGAGGGGGAGCACATTTCACTCTCAGGGTAGCCAAACCCATGACCCATACTCTATTTTTGTTCTACAACTCATTCATGCAAGCTATATAATAAAAAGGAAAAAAAATTAGACACCAAAAAACCACACACTTATATTTATAAATGTCAAAAATCCTCTTAGACCTACCTAGGATCCCCTTGGGACCAAACTACACCTATCTGGCCTCACCAAACTTATTTACACCCATTTTTACCAAGCTAACTCAACTTGACCTTCAAGACCCTTTTCCTTTGGATCCTGACCATCAATGGTTAGGGTGACCATCGATGATCAACCTTGGGAATCCATGACCATTAATGCTTAGGATCAACCTCTTAATAAATAACATGCAAACCACCCATGTTGATTTTCTAAATATAACTTTTCTAATTCTAGTTGTGATCCTTTGTATGGATAAATTATATTTAGATGGCCCATTTACACCTTCACTTCTACCTCTTGCTTCTACCTATAAAAGAGAGGGGCCTAAGAGGTTAAATGATTCTATAATAATTATTAGGATCTTAGGCATTCAAGAGTTTTCTTTTTTAGGTCAATCAACATCATAGACATTATCAAGCATTAGCCATCTTATTGGGATCCAACTTATCATCAATTCTCAACCAAGCTCTCATGTATTATTACTCTACTAGAATCAAGCTAGATTCCATCAATAAGATAACTACATCAACCACCCACCTAACCTACTTCTACACTTTCTTATCAATAGGTCTTCCTCCCAATCTAAAGATGAGCTCTTCATAATCTTTTGATTCAATGTACACATATCCAAATAGGTTTTTCAACCATACCTATATAGAGTTTCTTTTCTCTTTCTTTATAACTTAAGTGGAAATTTACATGAAATGTATTGATTTGATTTTGGTAGGATTGACTTTGATTCTTTGAAGGGAGACAATGAAGCCAAGGAGCTTTCTTGACAAGACCCCAAAAATACACTTCTTGGGGTTAAGGTGGACATGGTAATGGATGAGTCACTCAAAGATAATCTTAATAATGACCAAATGATCTTTATGACATTTGGATTTCTAGATAAGGTCATCAACATAGTTTTCTATAATTTTGTGAATAAGGTCATGGAAGATGTAAGTCATATTGCACTAGTAGGTTGTACCAACATTCTTCAATCCAAAAGGAATGACCCTATACTAGAAAGTTTTTCATGGGGTGATAAAGGTGTTTTTTTGTTGATATTCATGGGTAATTAAGATCTGATTGTATCTTGATAACACATCCATAAGAGATAACATCTCATGGCCAAATGTAAGGTCAACAAACTGATCAATATTTGGCAAAAGAAGTCATTCCTTAGGCAATTAAGGTTAAGGTCATGAAATTCCACACAAATGTGAAGTCCCTCTATGGCTTTGGTGATAGGTATGATGTTATAAATCCATTAGGGATAATCAATGGGTTGCATGAAATTGTTGGATAAGAGACATTTAAGATCTTCTTTAATGAGAAGGGCTATGCGAGTGTACATTCATCAACTTTTTACCTAAAGGGCTTGGAAAAGTGATTTATGATTATGTCTTGGAAGTGATGGAGGGGTTTATTCCTGGAATGTCACTATAATACCAAGCAAATGCTATGTCTTGATCTTAAAAGAAGAAGGGGAAGTCTAGAATCTCCTCAAAATTTAATGATTGGCTGATTTTGACAATACATGGGATATCTAGATTGCCTAAGTTGATATCTATAGTGGATTAATTAAACATTTTGAGGCCTTAAGAGGAATATATTTATGGATATAATAATTTTTTTCACCTAGATAGGCTATATGGAATCAACATCATGATACCGAATGGTATTAATAGTAGGAGAGTCATCCACTACCATTTTAGGATGGGCTAGAGGAATAGTCATAGTCACCCCATCCTTTTGATAAGTTAGGGGTTTGAGGCTGATCATGTTGATGAAACATAAATTTAGCGGGATGATTTTAGAATCTTTAGTTGTCGATGGTGGAGTGGAAGGTGACAATGGGCTCTCCTCATCAATGATGGTAAAGGGAGGTGGGTTGGTTTACTTTTTAGGTGACATGAAACAAAGGCCATTATTTTCATGAGGTTTTTATGTTTTGATTGAAATTAAATCATGAAACCTATGTTCATATTTCCCTAGACCAAATCCCTTCAAAGCACACCTATAAATGTTTTTCCTAGCAAACTCTAGTTTACTAGATAAGAGAAACTGGATGTGAATGGTTGAGGTGAAAAAGAGATGGAGGAAGTGTTAAAGGGTTTATCAAGTCCCCCATAGATGAAATTGGTTTGATAAGTTGAGGTACCAAAAGGAATAATAAATCTAATATTGGGTTCATAACTACGTTTTTGGTCAATATTCCCATACTCTTGGAAGGGTGTCTAGTGTCAAAAAGTGATACTTCCCTAATGAAAGATAATAGAAGGTTGATTCCATAAGATTTACTATGTGGATTTGGGTGGAATATATGAATGAACTAGTGGATGGTTCATTGGTAAGGGAAGGTAAGGCTTCATTTTTACTAATTAAGGATTATTAGATGGAGGAAGGAGAACATCATTGGGTCGATAAATCATGTTGTATGATGTAAAAGGACTCAGGTTAGCTTGTATGGTAAGAACTTGACCTTCGTGTTTAATTTTGATGCATCAATGTAGTGTGGATAAATCATAACCCATGTAATGAATCTAAGGGCATCCTAGTAAAATAATGTACTATAACTATCCTCCTACTACATATAAGATCTTAAGAAGCGTGTGGGGTCCTAGGTGAATGTGAAGGACAATATTTCCTAAAGTTGTGACCATAGTATCATTAAATGACCAAAGCATCACTGAGGTTTTCAACATAATGTTCTTAGGTAATTTGAATTGGTTGTATGTGTAAGAGGAGATAATTTTGATGTTATCTCCCACATCAATCATAACCCATGGGTTTACTTGAAGTACATGGTAATGAAGAGGGGAGGATCTGGATCATCTAGATCGATGGAGGGTATTTATAAATCTTTGAACTTAACAAGGTTGGAAAGTTGAAGAGCTTTGACAAAGGATGCTAGAGGTTATGGGTCTTTTGGTTAGACCTCTATGGATTAAAAAGCTTATATAATCTCTTAGAGGTGATGGGGTGAGGTGTTGATCAATTTATATAAACTCATCTTCAGCAATGTTTGGTGAAGCTATTTCAAAACTACGCATTGGATTGATTCAGATGGGTTAGATTGAGAGGGACCTAATATGGACACCTTGGGTTTGGTTGAAGGTAAAGGTGCTTAGTGTTGGCTATGTGATTGGGTGGTAGAAGAGGGATATATCCATGAAATAAACACCTTTAATTTTCCCTTATCCTTTGGTTGAACCTATGATTGTGTGACCACATGGATAGTATGGATTTGGGAAATAGTTAAGACAGAGGGTTGTTTTAGTTTCACTTCACTCTGAGATAAAAGTGGGGGAGTAGGAAAGTGTTGGTTGATGGATCCTAGATTTTGGGTTAATGGTGGGCCCATAAGAGGTTATTCTAAAAATAAGACATCCTTGTGATACAGTTGATGGGATAATACTTGGAGAGCTTTATAGTTCTTAGTATCATGCCTAGGTGTCCTATGGTATGATCATACTAATTTGTCATTATACCAAGATGGTTTAGGATTATGTGGGTCAAATGCTCTGATAGGTGGTAAGGTTAAGTAAGATGCTTGTAATAACCTCTACAAGATGGTTGAGTAAGGCTCGAGAAAAGGTGGTAAAGGCATGGAAGTCTTAGGTTTGGTAGTTGAGGTGGAAGCCCTTTTAAGAGTGGGTTTAATGGTAAGAGATTTGGGTGAAGAAACATTTTTGATGGATGGTTTTAGTATGGATTTCTTAAAGGCAAAAGGTGTTAGGGTAGATTCTTGAGAAGTAGGAAGTTTGGTTATAGAAGGTTTTGTGAAAATAGGCAAGGATGAAAGTATGAGTGATAGTGTAACCAAAAGTGGTGGTTGGATTTGGGTCTTGTCTAGGATGGTTGGTTTCCTCACTAAGGTAGAAGGGTGAGGTCCAAAAATATAAGGCAAAGTGGAAAGGGGAGGCAAAGTTTTGGTTTGTGGAATCTTGGGTGGTTTCAACTTCTTTGTTGGTTTGGTTTGGGGTTTATTTGATAGGTTTGGTGAAGTTAAGTCTAATTTCAATAGGGTTGAATAAGGTTTTGTATAGGGAATATGCCAAGGTTTTTGTTGGGCTTGGTTAGAATGGTAAGGGTGACTTGGTTATTTTAGGTGGAGTTAGTTCAGATAGTTTGGTTATGGTTTGATTGGTAGAGGCTTCTAAAAGTATCAAGGTGATGGTGGGTTTAATAGTGGAAATGAAAGGTAGGGATGATAGTGGTGTGGTTGGAGGCTCTTGTTTGGTTGGGTAAAGAAGCTTGAGATAGTGCCAAAATGTGGCACAATATACATTGGGTTGAGATAAGTACTCTAAGTTTTGAACTAGTCTAGGGAAGGGATTATAGACAGGTTTGATCCCTTCGATACTAAGCTCAAAGGACAAACCCATGGGTGAAGAGAGAGAAGTGGTTACCTTAATCAAAGTCTCTAAGGTTTGGGAAGATGGTCTCTTATGGGAGAGGTAGGAGAGTGATTGCTTCCTTAGGGATGATTTTCAAAATAAGAGTGGATTGTTGAATGATGGAAGAGAAGGATACGATGGTAATGGCTACCTATTTTGGTATGCCTTTCAAAGGAGAGGTTAATGGCTCAAATACCTTGATGAGTGGGGAAAGGGGAATAGTCATTTTTTGGTCTCAATTTGAAGGAATGGAGAGTGATTGCACTACCTCAATAAGCAAAGGGGAAAGAAAGGTAGTTTCATCAATGGTTTCCTCAATAATTAATTGACTAATAAGTACATTAATGGTATGGACTTATTAGTTGTGAGAGGATTCTACTCTATTATTTTAATTTTTTGTGGTAGGGGCATAGTTTGGAAATGACTATCTAAATATGTCAAGTGATCGATTTGGGGGTGCATTGGGATTATCCAAAATAATCTCCCCCTTGTTGATGATATTTTGGATGATGTTCTTAAAGGTATTTCACCTACTAACATCATGTATAATGACACAGTGTAAGGTGCATAGTTCATTCTCCTTATACCAACTAGGTACATGATGAGAGGAATTGAATTGATATGGAGGTTTGATCAATGGGAGTTGTATGATATTCATTTTTGATAATTTCTCTAAGACCAAAGCATATGACTCCCTTAGTGGAGTAAATTGATTTTGGTTGTTATGGTTTGGGTTTATAGTGTTTTTATTGGAAGAATTGGAAGAGTTGGGTTAGTTAACAATGGGTGGAGGGGAAATTTAAGGGATAATTGTATACAAAATTCCTTTATTTTTAGAGTTAGTGTTGGTTTGATTATTAGGTTTAGAAGGAGTCTCATTTTATTTTAAGGTTGAATTATTGTTTCTAAATTTCAAATTCCCCTCATTAATGGCTTTGTTCTCTAATTTCCATGCCATGGTAAAAGCCTCATCAAAAGTCCTAAAGCTTTGAACTTGTAAAGTAGAGGAGCTATGTTTGGCACAAGCTTGAGTAAAGAGTTCAATCATCTCAGGTTGGGTAAAATAGAAAAAGAGTTAAATTATCAAGATTCTCTAATGGGATATGAAGTCAGCTACAGAGTCATCATCAAATCGTCAAATGGAGTAAAGATTGGTGATGGAAAATTTCTTAGAGATGTTTATAGATAAGTGATCTAAGAAAGTTTGAGCTAGTTGGGTAAAAGAAAAGAGGGAGTACCTTGTAATAGCATTTTACCAATCTAGATCCAGACCTGATAGAGACATAGGAAAGGTATAGAGAAAGAGAAAATCATCATAGGTGATCAAATGGAAAGAATGCCTAAATGCTCTTAGATGTTGTTAAGGGTCTTAATCTAAAATTATGAAAAATTTAGAAGTTCCCATTGAGGAAGATAAAGTCGAATGGGGATGGATGAATTGGTTTAGTACATATTTGGTCATAAGATAAGAGGTTATGGACACCAGAGATAGATGACTCTAAATTAGTCATTTTATCCATTAACATTTTGATAAAGTCCATTTGTAGTTGTGCACCCATGTAGTTATAGGGTAGATTATGTTGGGTTTGGGTAAGTGCAACATATGGATAGTTGGTGGGGGGTTGAGAAGCTACCACATATTGTTATATGGACATGGGTGGTTGGGATGATGCCACATATGAATCTATTGAGATAGGTGTTTGGGTGGAAGGTAGAGGTGCATACCCTTATGGGTTAGGAATGTAACTCGAGTTTGGTATAATGGGCACCTATTGAAGGATTGACATAGGTTGGGTATTAAGTATGGTTGGGTTGGTAGATAAAGGATAGGTGGTAAATTTGGTACTAATGGGTGGAAGGGTAGAAGGTATGAGGACCATGAAACTCTTAAATGGAGTGGAGGTAAGTGGATTGGGAATAAGAGGATTGGTGATGACACTAGAAGATGGAACTCCCATGGTAAATAGAGTTTTGGTGCCCAAAGGTTGGGTTGTTCCTATACTAGAAGGGTTATTGGTTAGGGTGGAATGTTTTTAGGTGTTAGATGGTTGAGTGGGATTTTGTTAGATGGTGGTATTAGTTGGGTTATTGGTAGAAGATGATGCTTAGGTGACTAAAGGTTGGGTGGAAATAGTGGAAACAAAAATTATCACCCATAAGGTTGGATGGCATGCCATAACGAAGGTCAATAGGTAGAATTGAAACTAGGGTATGGTGAGATATGGTGTTAAGGTAATGTTGGAGGGATATGGGGTTGTTATCCAAAAAGATGGAAAAATTGCATCACCTTAGGAACCATTTAAGGGATGGTAGGACTTCTATAAGTATGGGGATAAATATCTACATCTAAGATGTACTCCATAGATGAGGGAGAAGAGGAAGACAAATTATTAGGAGGTGGATCCTTATTTTTTTGGTTTCTTAGTTATTATCTAGTTAAAAATATGAAGACAAGGAAAAAGAGGAAGATACAAGCAATCTCACAACTCAAGAAAAGAGAAGATAAGAAAAAGTCAAGGAAACAAAACACACACTAAATCACATTAAATCCTAAGGTTATTTTTAGTATCTCTTTTGGCTTATGTCTTAAGATTTAAGAACTATGTGACTCAACTTGGCTTGTAGAGTAGGTACTAAAAAAAATTCTATGATTGGTTTTAGGTTGTGTTTAGGCTCTCAAAAAGATATATATTAGAAATAATTATATGGATTGATATTTGGGCCTACTCCCTCACTTCACACACCAAAATGATAAGGGTGTCAGGTGCTTAGCCAAGATATACTAATTGCAAGAGATTATACTTACCTAGTGAGCTAATTTAGTTCTCCTCTTGGTGATGAAATCCAAGTAGGATAACTAGGAAAGGTGACTGCAAGGTGATGAAATCCCTTCAGGCCTTATGTCAATGTTTGTATTCTTGATTAAGTATAAGTGGTTTGGTATTGTGTGTGTGATAAGAGTGAAGCTATGATTAATTCACTTGATTAATTAAGCTATGTGAGCAAAAATAAGCAAGGAAACAATGAATGCTATCAATTTTAAGCCCAAAATGAAAATTTGATTTTGTTGTATGAGAAAAAGTATAAGAAGAAAAAGCATCTAGATGAAAATATGAACCCAAGAAAAGACTCAAGGGTCCCATCGAGCATGCCAAAATGTTTCACATAAATTTCGCTTATTTCCTTAAGAAGAAAGTTATAAAACCTAAAAGAAGGGTGATATTAGTAGAACCTGGATTTAGTTTGTGCTCCATGATCTAGATAGTTGTAGATACTCCTCTTTGTGTTTTGAGGAATGACCTATAGATAGTAAAAAACTAAATAAATGGTTGATTAGTTAGATAATAGGGTGGATTGCATAACAATCTAGATCCAAGAAGTACAAGCTTCCTTGGAGGTTGTCAATCCACACTTTAAACAATCAAGTTCTAAAAATGAAAAATAAATTGCTTGCATAAATAATAGAAGATATTGAAATCAAATACAAGAAGCGATTAAAAGAGATGAATTTGACTAATTAGAGAAATAAATGATTTAATATTAATGTTAAATAAATCAAATAGGGTTTAGAAAATGGGGTGATGTTCCATGTTCAAGCAAAAGGTCAAAAGGTGGGATTGGGTTAGGGTTTGATAGGTGAAATTAGATTACTATTATAATTATCACACAATGACCGCTAGCAGTTGGGGTGAAACCATAATTATTTGAGTAACCTTTAATGGTTATGGATATACCATCAGTGATTACTGTGGGTTTTGGTCTGGGTAAAGGTAGGTTTGGTTGGGAAGGTTGATGAGTGATTCTAGGAGGTGAGTGTAGGCTATATGTTGGTTGTGAGGCAAAAATAAAAGAATCAATTACTAAAAATAAATACTTAACTCATTTTCTTGAAGAATGTCAAGGTGGGTGGTTTAAAAACCTATTTTAGATCTTAGAGAAAATTTAGGTAGAGTGTCAGTATCTTGGTTGTGATTGATAAATTGTATCACTTTAGACTTTGACCTGGTTGCTATAAGAATACCTACAAAAGAATTTTTGATATAAGAAGCTCTAATAATTTTTTATTCTCTTTAATGATTATTACCCCTGATTCCCCCTCCTTTTCACCTCCTCCTCCTCTCTTTTTGTAGAAGCAAGGGAGAGATGGAATAATAGGTTCAATAAGAGGTTTAATAAGGTAATAAGGTATCTAAATTTACCTTTAGAATGCATTAATTTTGCAAATGAATCAAATAAGCTAAATATAAAAAATCAAGATTTAGTTGCTATTAGAGTTTAAATATTCATGTGGTTAAAACTTAACCATTGATGAACAAGCCTAACCATCAGTGGTTAGGGTGATTATCGGTGGTTGATATGTCAAAGGTTATGTTGGACGAAGTCAGTTACTTAGTTAGTTAGCTTGACTTTGGTTTGTGGTCAAAAGGTTGTGAAGTGGTCCCTATGGGGTCCCAAGTGGTCTAAGGGTGAATTTGACATCTAAAACTATGGTGTATGGTTTTCTAGTGTCTACACCCATATCTATCCCCTCTATTTATTCAAAAAATGACCCCATTCATATGGGCTCCCCTCTCTCTCATTATGGCTAAATTTTATATGGAAAATTTTGAAGAGAGATCACTCCATTCATTTCCCCTTAATCCCAAATGGTGGAAGAGATATGTTATTTATACAAATTAATGCTAGCAACATGGTTGAGACACCCTTGAAAAATTCCATATGCAACTCAACAACTTAGTTCCAAGTATTCAATTCACTAAGTAGGTAGAAATTGAAAACAACTTACCTTTCTTATATGCCCTCATTTCTCAAAATAAATATGGTTCTTTAGCATGCAATTTTTTCCAAAAAATCACTCACACAAACTTGTATTTACATTCCACTTCTCATCATCACCCATCCTAAAAAGTAGGTATGCTAAAGAATCTAGACAATAGAGCCTTCAAAGTCTACAATGATAATAAATTAGATAAAAAAATTAGACCATTTAAAAAAGGTTTTAAAAAAGAATCTATACAAAGGTAATAAAATATTGAGAGAATTTAAATAATCCAAAAGAAAATCACACTAATCATAATAGAATAGAAACCTCATCAACTAGTCCAATAGCCTTATTACTTTATGTTGAAGGCATTTATAATAATATTTTCAAGATATTGCAATGCCAAAACATATGCACCACCTTATTAACCATAAAAAAACTTAGAAAATCATTGAAAATAGTCAAAGACTATGTTGATCCTTGGACACAAAGTGGGGTGTACAAGAAAAAGTGTTCCTATGGCATTCCCTATATTGGTGAAATAGGTAGATCCATCTAGACCAGGATTAAGGAATATGTAGCTAACATAAGACTTTATAATTCATATAAATAAACATTAGATTAAAAATACCTAAAACCTAAACATTCCATTTTCATTGATAAAACAAAGGTCCTTATGGTAGAAAACTATTATCATAATTGTAGGCTGAGAGAAACTACTGAAATTAGTCATCATATCCTTAATCTTAATCATGATGAAGGAATACATCTACATAAAATGTGGATACCATTGAATAATTATTGGAAATATTGTCATTGATGTCAAATGTTTAGCATTATTGGTGATAAAGGCCCCATTGCATTTAATGTTGTTGGTAATAAATATATCTTGGCTAATATGAGTTAATATTTATTTAATATTAACGAATATATTTTTGGTTTCATATGAGACAAAATAAGGTCCCATGGAGAAGTCAAAGAGCCCTGAGATAAAGACAAAATAAGGATGGGATGCATTTTCCCATGAAGAGTCATCTTGGGGAATACCAAGAGTCACCAAGTGAAGACAAAAGAGTAAAGGGCAAATTTCTCATGAAGGGACACTTTAAGGAATACAAAAAGTCATCAAAGATAAGGACAAAAGTGGGAAGAACATTTTTGGTCATGAAGGGTCACCACATGACTTTTCAAATGCTTGGATATGAAGGGTAATCCAAGATTGGCACCATTTTCCATGAGGATTGAAAGGTCACAAAGGGGGAAGGCCAAAGGTCATTTGGAAAGCTATAAATAAAGGCTTGAGTAGCCATTTGTAAATGTGGAAGTGAGAGGTTGATCTACTATTGTAATATCTAGCTTAGAAGAGCGATTGTGAGAGATGAATATGATTTGTATTTTTTATATCTAGCTTAGAAGAGCAAAGGTGAGAGAGAGGAAGGAGATGTTGTATTGATCTATCATTTGTTGACATAACAACATTGAGAGATAGGTGTGTGGTATACACAAAAGGGTTGGTGCTCGGCAAAGGGGTTGGTGCTCCTGTGGGTTGGTGCTAGACAAAGGGGTTTGAAGCTCATGTGGGTTGGTGCTCATGAATTGTAGCTGAGGTTTATACTTAGCAAAGGGGTATGATGCTCCTGTGGGTTTGTTCTCATGAATATATTTGAGATTGATTCTCCATGGTTTTTCCCACATTGGGTTTCCACATTATATCTGGTGTCTCTCTCTATCTTGTGTGATGTTTATTGTTTGAGTTTTATTGCATATCTTGAATGTTTGATTAAGTGGAATTTGATAAAGGGAAAGTTTTATAAGATATATAATATACTAATTCACCCCCCTCCTGCTTAGTATATTTTATGCTTAACAATTGGTTTCAGAGCAGGTTCCTTTTTGAAAAGTTTTACAGCTTGAAGGTAGATCGGGAAAGCACGATGGCTGGGTCACAGGAAGAATTTTCTACAAATAAGGCACCTTTGTTGGATGGGATGAATTATGCTTTTTGGAGCATGAGAATGAAGGTTTATTTGATGGCCCTTGGATTTGACATATGAAAATTAGTGGTGGAGGAATATGAAGAGCCACAAACATCTACAATTACTCCAGCAGAAAAGAAGGCAAGTGAATGTAATGCTAAAGCTTTAAATGCTATTTTATGTGGTTTATGTGAATCTAAATTTGTTAAAGTTATGCAATGTAAATATACTCATGAAACTTGGGTAAAACTTGTGAATATTTACAAAGGTGATGGAAAGGTTCAGCAAGCTAATTTGTAGACTTTTAGAAGGCAGTTTGAAAGTTTGAAGATGGAAGAAGAAGAAGATATAGTAAGTTATCTCTTACGAGTTGATTAGATAGTAAATCATATTCAAGGTCTTTGAGAAACAATGGATGAGTCAACGGTGGTGCAAAAGGTTTTAAGATCTCTACCAATGAGATATGATGTAAAGGTTTTGGCAATTGAGGAGATGAAGAATTTAGCCAAGCTAAAGATGGATGAGCTTCATGGTATTCTCACGACATATGAGAAGTAGACAGAACAAGATAAACCCTCAAAGAGAGAAGTAGCTTTCAAGACATCAAAGAAGGAGAAAGCTAAGATTTAAGAATCAAGTGATAGTTCTAGTGATGATGCAGATGACAACGAAGCACTTTTCATTTGCAGGCCGAAAAGAGGAATAGGTAAATATCAAGGAAAATTACCTTTTAAATGTTTTAATTGTGGAAAGACTGGACATTTTTTAGCTAGATGCCTAGATAAGGTTAATGATGAAGAAGAAGAAAAGCCTACATACAAGAAGAATTTCAAAGGCAAATCCAAGAAGGGATTCGAGAAAAAAAACCTGTATTCTAAGGATCCTAGCTCAATTGAAGATAGTGGAGTCAGCGATTCAGAAGAAGAAGAGATTTTATTTATGGCCATACATGATAATCAAGAAGAAGAAGAGGAGGAAGCTGAAGTAGATATGGAAGGAGAACTCAATTGTGCCCTATAAGAGTTAGAAGTTGTTTAGAAGAAGAATCGAAGATTAAAGTGCCAGATCGAGAAAAATGAACAAGAATCAAAGGAAATGATTGAAGATCTACAAGCACACTTTGAAGAAGCCAAGAAGAATGAAGAAGATCTCATAACACAGTGGAAATAGCAAGAAAATATTGTGAAAGGTATGTTATTGAAATTGCCTCTTTAAAAGAAAATATTAAGAAAGCAGTCAGTGATAAAGTAGTGAGTGATTCAATATTTGAGGATAGCACTAACATGCTAAATAAGATATTGGAAAGTCAAAAAGAATATTAAGATAAGATAGGGATCAGATTTGAAAAGAAAAAGAGCTATGATAAAGCTCTTACACAAGAGGAAATAAAAAGGGGAGAAGTGAAGAATACAAAGGACATTCCAAACAGAGAAGGCTGGAAGGAACAAAGCTACAAAAGCTAATCAGGTCAGAGATATATAGACATGTCTTATTTCTATGGCTATTGTTTTTATTTTAATAGATATGATCACAAAAAAGTAGAATGTAGAAAAAGAGCTAACAATTTCAGAAATAAGGAGAAGGTAAGTCAAGTAGAGTCAAGCAGAAGCCACAACTCTTTTGCTCCTCTATCAATCTTTGATGAAGAGACCATAGTGTGCTACAAGTGCAACAACTTTAGACACATAGCTTGGTATTGCAGAAGCGTGTTTGAGTCAGTCAAGAAGGATCAAAGTTTCAAAGCTCCATTCATCAAGAAGAAGAATCAGAATGTCAAATATCCATTCATCAGGGAGAAGGTTTAGACATGTACATGGTAGAAGAAACAACATGAAGATTCTATGATGGTGCAGACAGCTCTGCATGTGAGAGGTAAAGATCAGCCATGGTTAATTGATAGCAGATGTTTGAGGCATATGACAAGTGATAAAAGTAAGTTCATTACTCTAAAGAAGATTAACGGTGGTACAGTGAGATTCGTAGATAAAACCACTACCAAGATAGCTAGAAAAGGTACTTTGAGTTTGGATTATGGTAGAACTAAGACTAAAAATGTTTTGTATGTAAAAGGTCTTAAGCATAATCTGTTGAGTGTTAGTTAAATTTGTGATCAAGGATACACATTAAGGTTTCATGCTGAAGGTTGTGAGATTAGAAGAAAATATTAAAATGAGTTGATTGTATATCCTCAAAAGATAGGAAATAATGTATATGTATTGTTAGATATCTTCTCAAAGGTATGATCAAAGGATACATTCAAAGATCAGTGAGAAGAGTTGGGAGTAATTTCTATTACTTCCTACCATTGATGTTCAGCATCAAGTGAGGGGGAGCTAAGTGTTAGCTCCAGGTAGCCCCTTTTTCATTGATGTCAAAGGGGGAGAATAGCAGGTACAAGTACAGGTGCAAAAAATAGGTACATGGAATAGGTACAGGTTGCTACAGTAAGGGGGAGTTACTGTATGTTTTCAGATGATGGTATGGACAAGTGACAGGATGTGGCAGTTTTAGGATTGAGGTTGCCATCAATGACAAAGGGGGAGATTGTTGGAAATATTGTTATTGATTTCAAAGGTTTAGCATTATTGGTGATAAATGCCCCATTGCATTTAATGTTGTTGGTAATAAATATATCTTGGCTAATATGAGTTAATATTTATTTAATATTAACGAATATATTTTTGGTTGCATATGAGACAAAATAAGGGCCCATGGAGAAGTCGAAGAGCCATGGGATAAAGACAAAAGAAGGATGGGACACATTTTTCCATGAAAATTCATCTTGGGGAATACCAAGAGTCACCAATTGAAGAAAAAAGAGTAAAGGGCAAATTTCTCATGAAGGGACACTTTAAGGAATACAAAAAGTCACCAAAGATAAGGAAAAAAGTGGGAAGGATGTTTTTGGTCATGATGGGTCACCATATGACTTTTCAAATGCTTGGATATGAAGGGTCATCCAATATTGGCACCATTATCCATGAGGATTGAAAGGTCACAAAGGGGGAAGGCCAAAGGTCATTTGGAAAGCTATAAATAAAGGCTTGAGTAGCCATTTGTAAATGTGGAAGTGGGAGGTTGATTTGATATTGTAATATCTAGCTTAGAAGAGAAATTGTGAGAGATGAATATGATTTGTATTTTTTTATATCTAGCTTAGAAGAGCAAAGGTGAGAGAGAGAGGAAGGAGATGTTGTATTGATCTATCATTTGTTGAAATAGTAACATTGAGAGATAGGTGTGTGGTATACACAAAGGGGTTGGTGCTCCTATGGGTTGGTGCTCGGCAAAGGGGTTGGTGCTCCTGTGGGTTGGTGCTCATGAATAGGTGCTGGGTTGGTGCTCGGTAATGGGGTTTGAAGCTCCTATGGGTTGGTGCTCATGAATTGTAGCTAAGGTTTGTACTTGGCAAAGGGGTATGGTGCTCCTGTGGGTTTGTTCTCATGAATATATTTGATATTGATTCTCTATGGTTTTTCCCACATTGGGTTTCCATGTTATATCTGGTGTCTCTCTCTATCTTGTGTGATGTTTATTGTTTGAGTTTTATTGCATATCTTGAATGTTTGATTAAGTAGAATTTGATAAAGGGAAAGTTTTATAAGATATATAATATATTGATTCACCCCCCTCTCAGTATATTCCGTGCTTAACAATAATAATTTAAAGAACAATAAAACCTAATAATCACCCTCTTTTGGTTCAAATAAGTCCTTATTTTCATTGTGTTTCTCCTTGAATATTTGGTAACTCTAATTTTTAAATAAATTGAATTAATAATATTTTGGAAAGGATCGCACTTAAATACATCACCTTATCCTCATCAACTTTAAAAATTACATACTTAATTTGTATTTTATTTACTCTTAGTCACACCACCTTTGGATACAACACTTTCTACTCTAACACATATATTTAGAAACTACCATCAAAATTTATGTGTATTCTATCTATTGGCCTCGGCAATGTTCCTTTTCATGAATACCTTTGCTTGACATTTATACATTTTTTGGTTTACATGGTAAATATTTATAAGGAATATGGGATGAAATTTTATTCATACTTTGTTTTTGAGGATGAATTATGGATGGTGATTCAAAACACATTGATAAAAAACATACACACATTTTCACCTAGAAATCTGCTACTCAATCGCGTGGACTATGAAAACATCAAATCTCCTAGTTCAAATCTTATTTATAGCCAAATGATATTATTTATATAATAATTTTCTAAAATTAAATTAATTTTTTAATAATATGATGAATTCATTTTTATATGTTTTAATGGTGTGGAATAATTTTTATTACAAAAGTATAATTGTAATTGTAATTAATTTTATTATAGGTCCATTTTGTCTAATTAGTAGAACCTAGATTTACATTGGAGGCCTAGTGCTTCAAGAACTTGTGTAGCCTATTCGAGACACTCTAGAGGTCTAAGAGCATGGAAAAAAAAATGCCCACCTCCCCCATATTTTTTAATTCTCTCTTACATGGAAGGTTTTTTGAGAACCAAAACCCAATATTAATAAAAATTATTAACCCTTTTTTGTAGATAGCCTTTTTGGATTGGATGCTCTTTTGAGGGACCTTGGGGACCCATGAGGTGGGGTGACCCTCAAAGTACCAAAATTATTTTCATAAAACCTATGCTTTATATCAAGGAATAATTCACTTAGAGATATCCTAATGTGGAATTTATCCACCTTGTGTTTTGAACTCTTATAAGATGGTGTTGATTGGTAGAGGTTTTCTTGACCTAAATAGATGAGTTACCCAACAAATAAAGAAGATAAAGGGAGGGCCTAAGGGGACCCCATGCATCCATAAATTTTATGTGAAATGAGACATCACCCCTTCTTGACCTTTAGTGTAAAGGGTTAGGAAGTGACCAATTATAATTTCTAGGTATGTGTTAACCATAATAATTTTTATTATTCTAAAAGTGTCTGACATGTTGCGAAGGGATTTTAGGCTAATTAGAGCAATTAGGGCTGACATAATTTCATAACTAACATGCAACCAATTTTGAATTGAAATACATGTTGGTTAGACATGTGTGATTATTTTGGCATGTTTTGTGCCTCAAGCCATGTAGTTGGCTAGTTGTAGGCAATGTAGTCATGTAGAATGTGAATTGTACATTATTAAAATTATAAAAAATAAATAAATAAATAAATAAATTGTTTTTATGTGGATTATGTCATGATAAATTTTAGGCATGAAATTTTGGTATTAGAGCCTATTTTCAACACCAAGATCTTTGGTTAAATTAATAATTTATTATTTTAATTTTGTACTTTCACTTTGATCTAAAAATCATCCTTTCTTTGTACAGTATGGCATGTGAGGGATGAATGTTGTTATATAATGATATTGACAATCCTATTAACCCAAATTTAGTTTTATAGGGGATAGTAAACCTTGGGTCCCAAATAATTTAGGACATGTAGTATATATTTTATGTATTAAAATATAGGTTACCATCCATGTAGGATGTTTCTAAGAGGCACTCTTCACAACCTTCATGAGGTGGATAGAGGTTGTTAGTATAGGATTTTATTTTCTTCACATTTATTTACCATGGATTATTCCTACACTTAAGGAGTCAACTTGATTAGGTGAACTTAGTCATAGGGAGACACACTTGACCACCATTATTACTATTAGAGGTTAGTCTTTTACCAACTATTCTAGGTATGTGAGTTACATGCTTATTCTATCTCTTTAAGCACTATTCATGGAGGAGTTACATATTAACTCTCCTATTTATACATCTTCATTTGTAATATATTCAAGCACCGTGTTGTATGTATTGATTCTAACTTTACATTATTATCATTTTTTATTTACTCATACCTATTGTATGTAATTTATTGATTCTTACTCAAATTTATGTATTTGATTGATCCAATGATATTGGAAAACACTTTGATATGGTATCAGGGACAATCTAGTATTTGATTATTTGGTTTGATTATTATTTTTAATTTTTTGTAATTTTAAGATTTCATCATTTACAAAAAATCTAGGTTTTTATATCCATTTATTGGATTTTTTTTTTGGTGGATATTGAAGGATTTGAAGATCTTGGGTATTTCATTTTTAGAAATAGAAACATGTTCTTGGTTATTCTCTAGATACATACATAGTCTCAAAGTGTTTAATAGATTAGATAAACCCAAGCATGGGAATTTTGGTGTTCTATCTCCCTATTTGGCACTCCCTCTCTCCACATTGGCATTTCAAATCTATTTTTTATAGACCTATGCATAATGGCATTCTAACTCCCTATGAATCATGGTAATTAGTCCTTTGAATGTGATTGATTCATGTGAGTCACATGCGATATTTATGTGGTAGCAAAAATTAGGTTCACATCTCCCCATCACCATTTTTTTTAATTGAAACTAGTTTTAGTAAAAGTGCATTTAATTTTTTTGGGTAAACATTAAAAATGGGCCATTAATGGTATAAAATGGAATTTGAAATAAATTTTGATAGGTAACTCAAATTTTAGTGTCATTTTTTAGAGGTGATTATTTTTTTCATGATCATTCAATTGGAACCATTCATATTATAATCACACTAAAATTATAAAGTGAAAAATATAGGGGGTTTGATCATATAATTTTAGTGAGGGGATCTTGTGTGTTTTTTTTCATTTTTTTAAGACTTATATTCATTTCAAAAAAAAAACAAAACTTAGTTCTTCATTATGGATGATAATTTTATAAGTCCTCTCATGCCTTTTAACTATAATGAATGCAAATCTAAATTGAAAATCATTTTGAGAAGCAAGGGTTTACATCACATAATTATGAGCAATGAAACTAAACCAAATACTGATGCCAAAAAGGTTAAATGGTTTAAAGACTATGACAAAGACTTTGGATTTTTATGTCTTTTTGTGTCTCCCAATATACTCTTTCATGTTGAATATATAAAAAACATAATGAATTAGGGACACAATAGAAAAATTCTTTGGGATGTTATATGTGATGTGAGGTCATGAACTAGGGAATGAGTCCATTAGTTTGAGTTGTAGTAGTTTTGAAACCCTAAAATATTTCTTGACCAAGTTTAAATACTTGATATTGAATTTAAAATAATGTGGAATAGATAAGAAATATGATCAATTGGTTCTTTTTATACTCTCTACATGAGGTCTAGATTACTCTATATTCATCTCTATTCTTGATGCTACCAAAAGTTCTCTTACATCCACATGGAAAATTCCCTCTTTAGATGATTTTGTTGCGAACATAACTTGGGAGAAAGATACATTTATTTTGATGGGCACATTTATGTCCTCAAAACCACAAGCCTTAATTATTAGAAATGGGAAATATAAGTCTTCAAATAACAAGAAGAATATATAAAATAAAAAGGATCAAGAGAATAAGGAACAAAAACCTAACTCCTCCAAAAAAATCAATAAAACCTCCTCTCATGAATATAAAACTAGTAAAGAGAAGGTTAAGTGTTTCTATTTTAAAAAACATGTTCATGATTAACACAAGTTTATAAAAAAACAAATTGACCACCTAGCTCATATTCTATAAAAAGAATAACATGGGTGCTCTTGAGTCTATCAAATAAAATTCATCAACACCAAATTATTCTAAGGCAAAGGAAAATGGTAAATGTAAAGTTAAGGGTAAGGATATTGTAATAGTTAAAGATCCTACTTCATCTTTGGTTATTTAATTCACATGGGTTCTTCATAGGTCGAGTTCACTTCCTTATAACAATGTAACATGTATTATATCACATTGGGTGATGAAAATGTAGTATCGATTTCAAGGAGAGGATATATTGAAGTGAATGGAAGTATATTCAAAAAAATTATAAGTTCTCCCTCACTTTCAACCAATCTCCTATTAGTGTACCAAATCATTTACATTAGTAAGTGCATCAGAGTTAAATTCTATCCAAATTCTATAGTCATCAGAGAGTTGTATAGTAAATATATAGTGGTAGTGCGAAGGGAAGATCACCATGCTTGGTTATACACCTTTTCAAAATTTTCACCTAATATTTATCCTATTACATTGATTACTAACATATATGAGGTAATAAAACCATGGCATGAGAGATTTAGACAAATTAACTATCATTATTTGTAACATCTTAGTAAACATTATATGGTCACAGGTTTTCCTCATGTTCATTTCTCTAAGGGTATTTTTGAGGGTTTCACCATTGGCTATTAGTAGAGTTTCCTAGAATTACAATAGAACATGTTAATTATAGGGATAAATTTCATAGTGGAGAGTACAAAAAGGTGCCAAAGAGACAAAATTAGTACAATCCATCAATAACATCTTCAAATAGACCAAAAATCAAGAAGAAGTAGATATATAATATAATGTGACCATAATTCATATTGAATTATATTAAATAATAAATAAAAATAGAGTGCTCAAATATGTATATGACATAATTAAAATAAAATAAGGGAAAACCATAATAAGATATTTTTTTATTAATCTTTATCAACACATCGAACTAGATTCTATTACATCAAATTACTATTTATAACATTTTATAATCTTATTATCTCTTCACTTTCCAATATTTTAAGAAATAAAATGAAAGAATCTTTGCATTCTCCAATTATATTTTTAGACTTTCAATACCGAATGTGTACAAAACTATATAAAAGATAAAATTGAACACTTTGCACATGTGTTTATCTTATATACTTAGTAGTTTTAGTAAGCTCCATTCTACATCTAACACTTTCCTAGACTTCGTTATTTGTCTCATCTTGAGACAAAGTTGAAAGCTAAGTTGAACTAAGATAGAAATATATTTCATAAACAAAAGTTACGGTAATAGATCTAGATGCCTTTTACCAATTTTCATCCTTTGTGCACTACTTAATTACTCTCTCAGGTTTTCAATTAAGTAGCATACTAGCCTACCACCCTTTTAGGTTTTCAATAGACTATCCTAACTAGGTGGATACCCTTTATGGGTTTTCAACCAATCAGGCCTTACTCCTAATTTTAGACTATCTAACAAAAATGTGAATTTACTAGAAGTTACAAAATTATAGATCATAAATGTTAGTAGAGGTTCATGGGTTTCACTAGAACATGATAATTATGGGGATAGGGTGTGTGAAGTGAATTAGAAATATTATAGAAAGGTTTAATCAAGATTTGGAATCCATAAACAAGGTTTATCTCATATAAATATACTAATCTAAAGGTTTAATTAATGATGGAAAATACTTACAGACAAATAAATTAATCCATACAAGTAATATTATGAAGGAAATAGTCATCAAAATAAGGGGAATTATATGATTATACTAATACAGAACACAAATACTTAGAATTCATATTAAAAGATTTAATATAAGATATTATAACAAATAAAACCTTATACATCGATGCTCATTTCTATCAATATTCTATGCAAAAACTTTATAATAATAAATTCACTATTCTATTACTCACATACATACCAAAATCGACATAATCATCAACCCTTCTATTACATTCATTAAAAATATTTATAGTTACTATTTACTATAATTGTAACTTTTAGATTTACCATGCTAAAAATATATCTCCATATCACATTTGGTGGAATCCTAACCAACATGGAGATTCTTGTAATAGCTCATAACAACCCAAAAATAGAATACAACTTAGACTCATTATAAGATGTTCTCATACATACGAATAGTTTTACACTTACCACTTATCACTAACACTTTCCTAGACATAAAATGTTGTCTTATATTGAGACAACCTCATAAAGTGAAGTCATCCAATTAATAATAAAGGAGCCAAAAGATAGAAGTACATAGGACTTTTCAAGTATCACTCAAAGTACTGGTAAATCAGTTTTCACCCCTTATGCACTACTTATCCACCCTTTCAAGTTTTCAACAAACTAACCTATTAGTATACCACCCTTTTGAGTTTTAAATAGAGTATCACTATGAATTACTAGATAAATTTTCTAAATACAAAATATAGGGACAAAAATTACAAAATTATATAACCTACACAAACATCAATTGGTAGGTGGAAGCATCTTCACATGTTGGATAATCTATTATAGTTGACTAGGTAGAACTATCTGATTCTCATCAATAAGTGGTGTGATTCTTGCATTTATGAGATCTAAATAATCCTTGTAAGATTTCCAATTGAGTAGAGCTTCTTGAGCACTATGCAAAAGACCATATAAGTGGATTTGATTTGACATTAGCTGGTGAATATTGGTATCAACCATATCGAGCAAATAAATCTTCACCATATGAACTTTGGTGGTGATTTCACCATAGAATTGAACCAACTTATTTACATGTCATTGTGCCTACATGTCGATAAAAGAGCTATGCAACATCTAGTTCTGTTGAGTCTACAGATTTTGCATTACAATATTCCATGCACTAAGTGAGGTCTAAAGGGAAACATCCATGGTATTATGAATAAAATTTGGCATAGTGAGAATATCATGGGTAAAGGCAACTATAAAAAATTTAGGTTACCCTGTGGTCCATAATACATCTAACTACTTCTTCTAGTTGAGTATTTGAAGTGTAATATGTGTAGTTGAGTGCAAAAAGTATCGATAGTGGTCTAGTACTCAACTAATAACTCTTAGAAGATCTATGTTTCAACTTTGATAACTTGCCACTTATGTATGATGCATGGTTCACTGAAGGTCCACTAGTCAGTGGTGATCTTGTTGAGAATAATAACAAGTTAGTCCTTGTTTTTTATGGATCAATAATCAACTAGGTGTAAAAATTGGGATAGGCATCGTCAATAGTCCTTCAAGTAATACATAACAAATCGGTGATGGAAAAATTTATGTCCTCAATCTCCTTAACCTGGTGCTCCAATACAACTACCTTCTATGAAATATACTCATGGAACATAGTTTCACCTTCAATTTACATAGACAATGGTAGTTGAGAAACATCTAAAGATGATTTGGTAGTAACAGAAGCCAAAGCAAGGTCTGTAATAGAGGTACTCATAGGTGTCATGTATAAAGGAGTAATGGGTAGAGAGAATATAGTATGCCAAGTAGATGTGGATGGAACATCCCATATCCAAATTTTATATAGGCTCAAGGAAGCACTATCATCCTATGAGGTAATCAGAGTATCTCATAGCTATGGTTGAAATGGATTATGATATGGTAGTAGGGGAATGAAAATTGAGGGAGTTATAATAGATGAAACCATCACAATAGTGTAATGAGCTTCCTCAACATTTTTATTCATAAAATCACCTTATTCATGCTTGGAAACATCTAATTTTACGTTCTTAGTCTCCTCTACCTATGCTTTATTTTGTGCATCATCTTTTGCCACTTTATCGGCCTCTACTACCTGCACCTTGTGCTCTCATGCTTGGTCTACAACCTATTATTGTGCTTGATCCTAAAAAATCTAGTTCTTATTTATTTCCTTGATATATTTCATCTATTTCCACTCCAATTTTAATTCAACATCCTTATCTATTGATCAACTAAATATTATTGTTGTTGAGATTATGCAACTGTTATGGCTTCTTTCTAAAATTTGGCCTTGGCATATTCCACTTATGTTTGGTGGATTGATTTAGAAACCATAGCTTGATTTTGAGTTGCTTCTTACTTGGCTTACCATTGGGCTTCCTCCAATTATTGATGCATAGTTTTTTCCTTTTTATTAACCTTGGCCTTAGCCTTGCACTTTTCTTCTTGGCACACATGATGCTCAGATACCATCTATACTTCCACATGTGTGGCTTATTATACCTTGGAAATTTGAGTTTCCAATATGACGTATTCTATATCACTCATGACCTTATTGGATTGGGATGGAGAGGAGATAAGTATAGTAATTTTAACTTCTACCCAATAAACCTTCCCCTTACGAACCAAGCATCTTGTTGGTTTAGATGTTGAAACTTCCTATGTAGACTTTGATTCCATCTTAGGTTCTCTAATGGTGTGCACTAGAATAAGTGAAGTTTCATCCCTAGATTATTAAGGGATAAAAGGAGTCCAACTATATCAAAACAAGGGTATTATGGGAATCATTTTAGTGGATCTTGATTGTGATAAACTCACATTAGATCCTTGTACCTCAAATGATTGATAGATTTGATACAATTTGGATATTTCATCCACTGTGTTAATGATGATAGAGGCTATACATTAAGGTAACTCTATCAAAAGATTCTTGGGAACTTTTTTCTTGACTTGGATGGTACATATTGATTTCTATAATTTCTTTTTTTTTATTATTACTTCTTATATAGGTATCCATCCATATCAACCATCATCATCCTATATAAATTTTAGTCATCAGTGCTCAGATGTCACAAATCATAGAGCTTAGCTATTTTAGGAATGCTCAGGTTATCTAACCATGTGAGTTGGTTATGAGTCTTCCACCTTGGAAGAGATGGAAATATTTATTCTTTGAGAACCTTTCATTTCCTATAATCTTAGATTGGAAAAACTACTATTAAAGGTTGTGTAGTTATAGGTTTGGCAATAAAGGGTGGTACTATCTATAATGGGGTGGATCACATTATTGCAACCACTTTCTATTTATCCACCTTATTTTGTGTCATTTTCATGTTGATAAAATATGGAAGAGGTAGACCCAAAATCTTAGGGAGTTCATAGACTTGGATAGTAATGCCTTTCAATAGATTTGTAATAACTACATGATATCCTGAGTACTACATGACATCAAGTGGTATGCATGGTTTAGCTAAATGTAGACACCAAATTTTTTCACACTATAGTTCTAAATGTCTAAGCACCCTTGGACTACCTTAAGACCTCCTTGGGACCAATTTGACCCTTTGACCCCTAATCGAGCCTAACCATGGTTAGTTTGACCAACTGACTAAATCCACCCTTTTACCTCACTTAACCTTTGACACTCGACTTGCAATATTCACCTTGACCATCAATGGTCAAGTCCCTTCCCCTTATAAACAAAGATAACTCAATCTATGTGCAAAATAACACATCAAAATCTAATATAGATTTAAAGCTAATGCATCATAGTAACCAACCAAACCTCCTATGGAACCTTCTACCCCAATCTCCCTTTTTTTATAAAAGGAGGGGAGCAAGAGGTGAAAGGGGATCCATTGATCAAGAATTCATCTAAGCTATCAATTAACCAATAGTCCTCAAGAGATATCAAACTTATTTGTAGGTTATTCCTTCATAAATTAGAATTTATGATAAAGACCTAAACCTCTATCAAAATCATTCTTTAGGCACAGTAATATTACTCTACCAAAATTAATTTAGGATCAATTGCTAATTATCAAGTAACGAGATAATTACACTTCTTGTTTTAAGCTTTAATTATTTAGTTTTTGACATCTTTACCTAGACCACACCCTTCTACTTACTAACCCTACCCCCTGACCTCAAATATAACTTCAATACCCTATTGTATCCATTTTACAGGCCCTTTCCTAAACACTCTCATAATCCATAAAAACCATCGATGGTCACCTTGACTACCAATGGTCACCCTCAACCATCGAGTTACCTAACCACCGACAGTCAACTAAACTACCGATGTTCACTATGGTAAGAAAAAATAACAAGTTCCACCCATGTACCCTCAACCAAATTTCAATTTTTGACTCTCTACCTATTCATAAAGACCTCACCAATTTTTTGGACCCAACATGACCTATTTAACATTATTATTGACTTGTTATTTGCTTAATTAGTCTATTTCATTTATCAAGAATTTACTTCTTACATTTCATTTTAGTCTTTTTTTCCATTTGATGCAAGTAATTTATTTTTTCCTTCAACTTAACTATTTTAAGAGAGTAGATTGATAGCCTCCTAGTAAGCTCATGCTTCTTGGATCTAGTTCATGCTACGCAATCCACCTTTCTATCTATATAACAACCCATTTGCATGAGTACTTTCTTATCTATATGTCATTATTCCTAAGATAAAGAGGAATTCTTCATGATCATCTAGATCACATGTACACAAACAAATAGGTTCTTCTAACACACCCTTATTACTATTTTCTTACTTCTTTCAATAGAAAATAATTAGAAGTTGAGAGAAACATTTTGGCACACTTGATGGGACTTAGTAGCATCTAGGTGCCCTTTTATTCCTTATTCTATGCTCATATAAAGAAATAAAAATTTATTTTGGGTATAAAATTAACTACATACATTGATTGCTTGCATGTTTACCTTATTTAGTTAAATTAAAATCAAAGTAATCAATCATAATTTCACTTATTTATTACACACTATACCAAAATCACTTAAATCAATTAAACATTAAACAAACTTGAGACAAGGCCTGACTAGGATTTCATCACTTAACGTTAACCTTACCCTTCTCAACATTCCTACTTGGAGGTCATTACCAAGGGGATAACCAACTTAGCTCTTTGGTTGAGTATAAAATCTATAAATTGGTATATACTAGCTAAGCACCCAAGACCCTTATCACTATAGTGTGTGAAGTGAAGGGGTAAGACCCAATACCAAGCCACATATTGATTTCCAATAAAGATCCTTTTGAGAGCCTTAAACACTTGAAACCAACCATAGACTTTTTTTCTAGTACGTATTCTAGAAACCAAAGTTTTTCTTCACACTTTCTAATTAAGGCATAAGCCAAAAATAAGATAAAAGGTACCCTAAGATTTTAAACACACTCTAGTGTATGTTATTGATTACCTTGAGATCTTTTTATTTTGTTTGATTTATGTTTGAGTTAAGAGCTTTCCTTTATTCCTTTCTATTTCTCATATGGTTTTTACTAGATAACAGTTAAGAAACCAAACCAACTAGGAGCCACCTTCCTCTTCTTCTTCCTCAATAGAGTATACCTTAGATGTTTAGGGTTATCACCATCCTTTTACCCCCTACCATGCCTCAGATAGCTGCCTAATGTGATGCAAATTTTTCCACCTTCCTTGATAACAACCCTGTGACATTCCAACATTACCTCAACACCCTGTTTCACTACACCCCTTCTTTGATTCCTCCTAATAATCCACCTTATGGGATGCCTCCTCATTTCATGGTTTCCACTACCTCTACCTAAACTATGATCACCCAAACATCTTCATCCACCAATCATACATCCACTACCTCCACCCAAACTCAATCAAACAACCCAACCAATAACCAAACACCCCCTACACCAACCAACAAAACCTCTAACATAGGGGAAAACTCATATTTTGTTACCCATACATGACCCATGATGGGGATATCCTCTACCCCTATTTATACTACTCCCTTTATCACTAACAACCCACCAACCACCACTCTTCAAAATGTGGTGTTACCTTTTACCCTTTCACCTATTGATACTAGATTTATCACTCACCCCCAACCAACCAACCATACCATACCTCCAACTCAATCCATAACAATCCATCAATATAATCATAACCCCAAATCAACCCACATCAACCCCTCAACAAATACCTATGACACCCTATCCATGTTATATTCCTAATTCACAAGGATATATAGTTCCATCTTCTACCCAACCTCTTGTGCCCATTAACCCTTATGTGGCATCATCCCAACCCTTAATGACCACATACCAATAAGTGATATCCTCTCAACCTTCTACCAAATATCCATATATTGCATCCACCCAACCTTAGAAAAAATTACCATACAATTATGGATCTCCCTAACCCCAAATAGATTTGGTTAAAATGTTGATGGACACAATGACCAACTTGGAGTCATATATCTTTGAAGATCACAAACTCTTGTCTTACAACCAAATTCATAATGAACCTATTCATCCATCCATTCCTATCCAACCTTACCCTCCTAAATGGGACCTATCCAAATTTTATAAGTTATAAATCAAGGAGGACCCCCAAAAATACTTAATAAAGTTTTGACATTTTTGCTACTTGATTTCCTATGATGATGCTCTTCTCTTTTCACACCTTTCCTATGTATTTATCTAGACCAACATTGGATTGGTATAGTGCTCTCACTAATCACTCTATATTTTCTTTTTCCTAAATTTCCCAAATCTCTTTAGACCACTTATCGATTAATATATCTAAGAAGGTATCCATTACCAACCTCTACTCCATTAATCAATTTGATGGCAAATCAATTGCCAATTTCTTAGCTTGATGAAGAGGTATTATCAACCAATTCTCTTAATCTTTACCCTAACCTGAGTTGATTAAAATTTTCTCTCAGGCTTGTGCTAAATACATTTCCCACACTCTATAGGCTCAAACCTTTAGAACCTTTGATGAGGCTTTCACCATGAAATGCAAACGATGAGGGGAATTTGAAACTAAGAAAAAAACTCTAGATTCAAATCTAATGACCCTTCCCCATATAAAACCACCAACCCATCTAACCACCTTAACACCAAACCAAACATAGCTACAAACATGGTTGTCTTTAAAATTGATTTGCCTACAATTATCAACCAACCCAGCCAAACCAACTTATCTAACTCCTCCAATTAATAAACATAAAATCAAAACTGGTCTACCCCAAAATAATATACTCCACTAGTGGAGTCATATGATTCAATTTTATACAATTTTCTAAAATCCAACATCATATAGCTCCCCCCATAAAACCTCCTCTAAAATTTAATTATTCTCTCCTTGTGCCCACTTAGTACAATGAGAATGATATATGTACTTTCTACCATGTCATTAGACATGACATTAGTAGGTGTAACACCTTCAAGACCATTGTCCAAAACTTGACTGATAAAGGAAAACTTGCATTGGACAACCCTAAGGCACCCCCAAATTAGTCACTCAACATATTTTGACAACCTTTTCCCAATCATGCCCCTTCTACCAACCATAGTTAAAAAACTAGAATCATCTCAAGCTAATGAGGTCCATATGTTTAATGTTATTATCAATGAACTTATCATTGAGGAAACCATTAACTCAACCATCTCTTATTCCACTCTACCTATTGAAGTGGTGGAATCACCCTCCATTCCTTTAGACACCCAAATAAAGGAAGAAACCAACCCCTTTCCTTCACTTGATGAGATAACATATTTACCCACCTCTCCTTTGATATAAATACCAAAATAGGCAAATATTTCCATCACACCTTCCTCTCCCACCATGGAATCACCCGCTCTCTCTTTGGAAACCATTTCATAAGGAGAGGTCACCTTATCTACTCCTTCTATGAAGGGAACATCTTCCCAAATATTGGAACCTCTCATCAAGAGCAAAGGTGAAGAAACCATTCCCTTACCTCAACCTATGGGCCTAATCTTTGAATTTTATGCTCAAAGAATCAAACCAATTTACAAACCCCTCTCTATATAGGTCCAAAACCTTAAATTCTCTTCTCAAACTAATATGGATTGAGCCACCTTTTGGCACCATCTTAGGATCCCTTATGAAAACAAACATGAACCTTCAAGCTCAATTTATCCACCATTAAACCTATCATCACCTCAACCTATTCATAGAAAACCTCTCCTTATAAAACCATGGAAGAACCGTCCAAACCATCTCCATCCAAAATTATAAAATCACCTTACACCTCTTTAACCAAACCCATCATGAACCTTGGGATACTCCCTACTCCTATCCTTATCCACACATCTTCAAAGTTTTATTTAAACCTATCTAGTACAACAAAGAAAACCTTAACCAAAACAACAAAAAAGGTGGAACCACCAAAATTCCTACCTAAAAATAGAACCATACCACCTCATTCCCTCTTACCTTCTATATTGGGACCCCATCCTTATTGTTGGAAAACTCTTTGGCCTCATTTAGACCTATGTACATGATTTACATTCAAAATTAGATTCATGTGAAAGGTGAGAGACATACCAACCCAAATGAGAGACCCATGATCAAGTGGGAATACCACCAACCTCATATTTTGACTCATTTATATACCACATGGAAAATGGTGCCATACTTCTACTATTCCCTCTTTTGGCATGAGTCTTCACAACAAATTATATAAGTACCCCCTCTCCTTCAACCAAGGTGAAGTTGAAAGTGAGTATTTGGTTATTAAAATATTTTTACAGGTCTTTGAAGGAGTTCATACACATCTTGGAGGAAAATAATTAAAAAAAATGAAGCTCTACCAAAATTGTCTCAAGACATCTTCAACAACATCATCAACAATAATAACATTCTTCTTCAAGCTTGGAAGGTAACATTTGATTTTATTTATTCAATTTTATCTTATCATCCCCTTATATTTTTAATATCTTCATCCCCACTTATACATTTTCTCCCTTTGTAATTTCATTATCTCAATCCATTTTATCCCTTGCCATCTTTTATCGATTCACACCTTTGCCACTTTTACCCTCCTTATCTTCTTCCTCTTTTGTCATTTTAACTACTTACCTTCTTACCTAATAAAAAATTCAACCAATTATCCCATTTGAATTTTTAAATTTTTATTACCTTAACCATTTATTAACCAATCAAACCACATTTCTTTATTCCCTTGTTAAATTTCCAAACCAAAACCATAGCCTTGTCTTGACTAATTTTCAGCATTAGTTGCTCTATTTAGTCATTGTTTTAAAAGCACTTCACTTTCTTCTCTTAATTTAGATATTTGTTGTTATTTAATTATATTTAATTATATTTATTTTTCATTTTAAATTCAATTATATTTATTTTTTATTCACAAACTTAAGTGTTAAAAGTAAGTAGATTGACAGCTTCATAGAAATCTTTCGCTTCTAGGATCTTGCTCACATTAGGTAATGCACCCTACTACTTGTCTAACCAACAAGTTTTATGATAGTGATTTATTATTATAGATAATTATTCTCTATCCAAAGTGGAGTTATCACAAATTATATATTCAACATCCATGTGTTCAATAGGTATTCTTCTACACACCCTTCTTAACTAGTTTCTTCTTTTCACACTTAAAAAAAGTGAAAATTAGACATAATTTTTTTGGCATGCCTAGTGGGACCCTTGAGTTTTATTGGGTTATTAGATGTTTTAGGAAATTTATAATTGAATTAGTTAAATTAATTTATTTTAATTATTATAAAATTAAACTTCTTTCTTTACCAAAAAAAAAGAACAAAAATTAGTTGCATTTTTTAGAAAATTAAATTTTATTGCATTTCTAAAAAGAAAGAAAAGAGAATTCATCCTAGGATTAGAATTGAATTTTCATGTTGAATTTAGGTGAATTTTATTTGTTCTTGTATTCATTAAAATAAATAAATAAAATCTTTTGGTTAAAATTGAGTGCATCCATTAACTGTTTATTTGATTTTAGCTCACCTAGTTTAATTAAAAGCATTATGAATTAATTATAGTTCACAAATGTTACACAAACCAAACCACTTGAAAAAAACAAAACAAAACACACTTGAGACAAGGCCTGACTATTATTTTATCACCTAGTGGATCACCTTACCATTTATCGATTATCTTACATGGATTTAATCACTGAGGGGATAACCAACCCAGTTCTCTAGATGAGTATAAACTTTAGAAATATGTACATATTGGCTAAGCACCCATACTAGTTGTGGGATTGTGATATGAAGGGAGTAATCCCCAAGTACCAAGCCACATAGTTGGACTAATATAAAATTCTATTAAGTGCCTAAATATAACCTGAAACCAAACATAGACTACCTTGTTTAGGACCTATTCAAGCTAATTTCTTCTTCACACTTTTCTACAACATAAGACAAAAGAGAGATTAAAAAAGAATCCTAAGATTTAACGTACTCATAGTGAATGCATTATTTGGATTGAGTATTTTTATTTCTCTTTTTTTGATGTGTGATAATGTGTCATCTTTTTCTTATCTTTTTGTATGGTTCTCACTTGACAATAACAAAAGGACCTCGAGGAACAAAACCCACCACCAAATCAACCATCACCAACTTACACCTCTTCATCTATGGAACACATTTATGAACCTATAGACTCACTAATAATTATGAATTCATACTCAATAAGTCCCAAGAGATGAAAATTTTATTATTTTCCTAAACAATAATCATGCAAAATTACAACACTACCTAAAAACCATGTCTAACCAAATCCTAGTTTTGATCTCACCTATAGATCTGCATTATGGCATACCTATCTACCTTATGGGGAATACCTACAATACCATGGGAACTACTCAACCTTTAGTTTCCAAAATGTTATCATCAACCAATAACTCCCTCAAAACTATCCCACCATCCCAAACTACCACTACTCTTATACCTCTTACTAATCACTCCCCTACAATAGGAGTGCTTACCTCTAGCACTGCCCATATTCCTCTAGTTTCCTCTAATCCGTCAAACACTTATCCAATTTCAAGCCTTGTGGTTTCCATACCCTCTATTTTACCACCAATCAACATAAGAATCACCACCGTCCCATCAACCACCAACCCAAATACCACTCCAACCTAACACACAACCTTTAGCTATCTTCATAACCCACAATGGCATATGGACACTATCTAACCACCCACCTCTACCAAACCATTAACATCCACATACCAATATATATCTTCCACCCAATCTCCAAAGACCACATCCCAATACATGAAATCATCTCAACCATCTACTGGCTATTCACACATTGCCCAATCTCAACAAACCATACCATATAACTATGAATCCCAACAACCTGAAGTAAACTTCATGAAGATGATCATGGATAAGATGACTAACCTTGAGTCATCCATATTTAGAGACTATAATCTCTTATCCTATGATCAAATTTTCAATGAGACTATTCACCCTTCAGTCCCTATCAAACCTTATCCATCCCAATGGGAACTTTCAAAATTTACCAAGTTTAATAGTAAAGAAGACCCTCAACAACATTTAAGAACATTTATGAATTCATTCTACTTGATTACCCATGATGATGCTCTTCTCCTCTATACCTTTCCTATGTCATTAGCCAGACTAGCATTGGATTGGTATAGTGCCATATCCAAACATTTCATCCTCTCTTTCACCCAATTATCCCAAAATTTATTAGATCACTTTTTGATCAATATATCCAAGAAAGTTTCTATTACAAACCTCTACTCCATTTGATAATTCAAAGATTAATCTATTTCTAATTTTATGGCTAGTTGGAGGAGATTAATCAACCAAATTTCCTTTTCATTACCTCAACTTGAGATTATAGATCTCTTCACTTGGGCATGTGCAAAACATATTTCATCCACATTATGTGTCTAAATATTTTAGACCTTTGATGAAGCTTTTACCATGGCTCACAAACTAGAGAATAGAGCCATTAATGAAGGTTAAAGTTGAAGAGCAAAAACTCAACTTATAAACTCAATGATCCCTTTTCTTCCAAACCAAATAAGTAAACCAATCCCAAATCACCAATGCCATTGTCCTCAAAGCCACACCACCACCATCTATAAACCAATAGAACCCAAGGAGCTAAACCTCCAACTCCTCTAATTACTTAAACCAAAAGAACCAGACTTGGAATAATCATAAATAATTAAATCCACTTAGGGAGCCCTATCCTTCTATTTTGAAAAAGTTACTAAAAGCCAGTATCATCTAACTTCCACCAATTTAAGCACCCTAACATTTTGATGCTTCTCACCCCATACCAAGTTGGTTTAATAACAATGACCATTATGCCTTTTATCAAGTCATAGGACATGACATAAATAGGTTCAAAACCTTTGAATACCTTTTCCAATCCCTCATTGACAATGGGGAGCTTACATTGGATAATCCCAATGCACCACTAAACTAGGCCCTTGCCCTATTCTACAAGCCTTTTCCTAATCATGCTCCTTTTACCCCTTACCATGATAATAAACCAAACCCATCTCATGAGGCACATATTATTAATGTGGTTACAGATGAACCCATTAGTGAATAAAACATTACCTTAACTACCTCTTTCCCCATTCCCATAATAGAAGAAAAAAACTACCTTCTATTCTTTTGAACACCCAAACAAAGGAAGCCACCATACCCACACCTCTATTAGAGGATACAAAACCTACCTCCCCTATTGAAAAACCATCCACCCCCTCTTTCGAAGCTATCTCATAAGAAAAGATGACTCCATCCACCCAACCTCTAATTTTAGAACCTTTTGTTAGAGGTTAAGATAAAGGTAAGGGAACCAAACTAGAACTTTTAACCCCTTATTTGGTATACCAACCTAGCCCTTTTAAACCAACTAAAACCTCCACCTAACTCATGAAAACCTCCTTTAAATTAATTGAACCTCAAACACCTAAACCCACCAAGACAACTAAAGTGACCAAATCCCCTCCAAAACTAACAACTAAACCAACCAAAGAAGTAAAACCACTAGAAGGACCAAAACCCCA
This sequence comes from Torreya grandis, assembly GCA_037957365.1. Classification (NCBI taxonomy): domain Eukaryota; kingdom Viridiplantae; phylum Streptophyta; class Pinopsida; order Cupressales; family Taxaceae; genus Torreya; species Torreya grandis. The sequence goes on along the minus strand of JARHVA010002466.1, from coordinate 1,741,711 downwards.
AATTTTAGCTCCCTCAACCTTACCCTCCATTTTGGATCCTCATCCCTGTACCTTGAACATATATTGCATCATTTTTACCAAAATCCCACCACCTTTATTGGTCACACCTTCATACTTTCTTTCTAAGACACATTTCCTCACTACATTGACAATTCCTAATTTACCTACATTGTTCTCCTCTACCTCCAGCTCATCAACCATCTTGCCTAAACTAAAAATATCAACCAAGCATACCACTTTACTCAAGACACCTACCACAAAACCTACATCCATACAAACTTCTACTTCAATACCCAAAAAAAACCCACTAAACCTTTACAACCTTTAGCTAAATCTTACTTATCCATTCTCCAATAGTTATTACAAACTTCTTCCTTGAGCTTACCACCCATCAAACCCTTTAAATTTTCATGTACCAAAACGTCTTGGTTCAATGATAAATTGATATGTGCATACCATAGGGAAATAGGGCATGACATATAAAACTATTAAGCTCTCTGAGTGCTTGTTTATAGCCTATATGAATATGGTGATCTATTATCAAACAAACCTCCTTCATCCCTATTGCTAATCTAACCACCAACTCAACCCATCCAATATTTAGTCTCATCCAAAAGTAAAGAGGAGTAACTAAAGTAACCACCCAATCTAGAAAACTCCCTTATCCACACAATTCACATGGTTACCCGATATTGAGCTCAACAAAAGTATAAATGGAAGGCTAAGCCATCCATTCCTTAGATTTACCCCTCCCTAAACTCCCAAGAAAATAAAACCCAACCATATCTATCTTAAAAAAAACCCAAGGTGTCTACCTTAGGTGCCTCCCCATCTTACCCTCCATACCCTAACCCATATGCAATATTCATCTGAAAAACTATCCTTGAGGAGCTTGACTAAAATCTAGTAAAAATGAGCTTATATGAGTTAGTCTCTACCTCTCCCCATCACCATTAATCACTCATAGAATCCTTGTAATCCAAAAGGTATAACTTAATGACCCTCAACTTCTATATGTCTCTGTTGGTTCCCTTCAAACTTCTAACCTTTTCACCTTCAAAAATTCAAAAATAACTTCTATTCATCTGTAAAATCTTAATCCCCCCTCTTAATTATGGAATACATTAATCAAACCTACATCAAAAGTTTGATGATTGATGGAGGATCCAATATTAATATTATCTCCTCCCACACCTATGACTAGCTACATTTACCCATGAACATCATGTCTAAAAGCATAACTTTCCTTTGTTCTTTCAATAATACCATGGCTACTATCTTGGGCACAGTTGTCTTCCATATCTATGTAGGGCCCTATACCATTCCAAAACTTTTTTATGTTTTAGAAGGATAATTCTAATACAATGTTTTACTCGAGCACCATTAGATTCATACCATGAGTTGTGTCCTTCCACAGTACATCAATGTCAAGTTGTGACTATCCAAGGTAACCCTAGTCTTTTCACATCTTGTAATATGACATATCAGCCTAATGACATCCTTCTTCCTCTTTTATCCACCTCACAACCATTTTTTAATGACATAACCCCATTAACCAAAACTTGTGACACTTCCATACCAAATGTTGATGAAGCTTCCACTATCTCGTTGATCCCTTCTTCCTAGATTCTAGTAGAGGACCCTATGATAACCACATTCCAACATATTTCCTTTGGGGAATATAGAATCTTAGCCTTAGATGCTTTCTCTACTCCCCAAGAATATGGGAATCTCAAACATGACCCTTCCTATGACCATAACATTGGAACCATCATCCCCTTTGGGCTCCCTAACCATTAAAAAAAATCCTTTATGGGGTACTTGATTGACCACTTCTATCCCCTACCACTACTTCATTCATCCAACCATTTACCTCTAACTTTTCCTATGTTAGCAAACTAGAGTTTGCTAAGTTGTATCTTCATAGATATTCTTGGAAAGGATTTGGCCTTAGTCACTATGAATAAGGGCCTCATGACCTACCCCATACCAGAATGTTTTAACTTCATGAGTCATTTATCCTTGTGTATGAACCACCTGAAGAACCCACCAATTCACCCAAATTCATTACCAATATGGAGGAAGATATCCCATCCTCACCAACCCAACCACTTTCCCTGCTTGAATATCTTTATATCATCCTCCCTAACTTGTTTTTTCTAGTCAATACCATTATTTTTGGCCCTATCATCTACCAAAAGTATGGCCAAACCAAATTATTTCCACTCATATACCCTAAAATGATAGATAATTATTTTCCTACCATCAACACCATCCAACATCAATATGATGATTCTATTCTTACCTACCTTAGTGTAGGGTATTATTCTATCCAAAAATCCCTTCCTCCTAAAGCCTTGACCATGTCAAGTGAATCCACCAAGGATATAAATTTGGGCACTTTGGATAACCCCCACATTGTCAAATTGAGCCAATAACTAAATGCTAAGTAACTTGGAGACTTTTCCTCTTTCCTCCAAGACTGCAACATAACATTCACTTGGTCTTATAGTGATATACCTAGAATTAACCCAACTATTACTACCCATAACATATTCACTCGTCATGATGCCAATACTATTAGACTAAAACTTTGATGCATGTATCCTCACATATCCCTTCTTGTCAAAGAAGAGATTTAGTGTCTCTTATTTGTAAACTTCATTCATCCCATTGACTACCCCTAATGGGTCTCAAATATCATCCTCACCTACTCCTAGGATGACTTTCCTCTACCTAGCATTAACCAACTTATTGATTTTATAGTCATCCACAAATGTTATCTCTCATGGATGGGTTTTTGGGTTATAATCAGATCTTGATTGCTTTTGAAGATCAGCACAAAACTACTTTTACCACCCCATTGGGGAACATTTTTCTATAGAGTCATGCCTTTCAGGTTAAAGAATGTTTAGGTAACCTACCAATGTGTCATGGATTATACCTTTCATGATATCATCCATAATATTGTATAAGACTATGTGGATGGCCTTCTTAAGAAATACAAACTCTAAAAATATCACTTGACTATTCTTACGATCATATTTGAATGCCTCATCTATTACCATGTTTGCCTTAATCCCAAGAAATGTATTTTTTGATCCTTTTAGGAAAGCTTCTTGGATTTATCATCTCTCTTCAAAGAATTTAAGTAGACCTTGATAAAGTCAAATAAATTTTGGACATGCCTCCTCCAGCCAACGTTAAGCAGCTCCATAGCCTACAGGGAAAACTTCAATCTATTTGCCATTTTATTTCCCAACTTTTAGACTGGTACTAACCTTTCCATTACCTTCTAAATAAGGATGTCTCTTTCAAATGGAATAGTGATTGTCAAAAGGCCTTTGATTCACTCAAATAGTACCTTTTTTCACCACCTATCCTTACCCCTCCTAATAATAACCACCCCTTTTACCTATATATATCCATCACCAACCATTCCCTAAGGGCAATGTTAGCTCACTAAGATGAAAAACACAAAGAGCAAGCCATATACCACATTAGCCACATACTTGTGGAATACAAGACTCAATATACACATACTGAGAAACTCTTCTTAGCATTGACATTTGTAGCCACCAAACTCTACCACTACCTTCTTAACCATAAAACCTATGTCATAACTAATACTGACCTGCTCATGTACATGTGATCTAAACCATAAAAAAATCAATGTATGGCTAAGTGGCTCATGTTCCTAGCTAAATTCAACCTTGAATTCCTCCAATAGAAGATTATTAAAGGATAGGTCATTACCAATCAATTGGCTAAAGCTCATTTACCGAGAAACCAACCACCTTCTCTTTCCTTTTTAGATGAGTCTATCATGACTCTTTTTCAATAAGATGGCATAACCTACCAAATGTCCATGTTATTTGATGGCTCAAAGTGACAACAAGGAGGGGGTGCTTGATTTATTCTCATTCCCATTGATGGTAAACCCATTCCTCTCTCCTTCAAACTTAACTTGGAATGCACCAATAATATGGCTAAGTTTGAAGCCTTAGTGATAGGTCTCCAAACTAATCTAGCCTTGAGAATTAAGGCAATCCATGTATTTGGTTATTCCCAGCTTGTGGTCAACTAGGTCAATAGATCCTATCATTGTATGAATGATGTCTTGTAAAAATACAATCTTTTAGTTGACAAACACTTAGCATCATTCAAATATTACCTGGTCTGATATGTTCCTCAATCTACCAAAAAAATCATAGATATGATGGCTTGCCTTACTTCCCAGATCCCTTCTCAGCCTTCCAATTCCAAAATACTTTTCATCATTCATCATCTTACCACTCCCTCCTATAACCAATTTAATCTCCCTACCAATTATAGTGTCGAGGAATCCCTAACTGACATTTGGTATGACCAAAATCTTAACTACCTTAACCTGGGCATCATTCTTCCCAACATCTCTAGGAATACTTGAAGAGACTAGGGGGAATCCTTAAAAATATGGTTTTGATAGTCTCTTTCTTTGTTACCTATATAACCATGAAGCTTCAAATGCCATCAAGGAAACACATGATGGGATATGTGGGAGATACTTTAGTGGCCTAGTAGTCACTAAATATATCCTTCACCTTGGTTGTTATTGGCCCACCTTCAACCAAGACTATTGTGATTATGTAAAAAATTGTGTTGAAATTCAATAGCATGCTAATTTACATCATGCATCAGCCAATAGCCTCCAAGTATCTAAAGACTTTTGGCCTTTCTCTTAATGGGGGATCGATATTATTGGGTAAATTAACCCCCATTCTTCATAGTGGCATAGCTCCATCATCACAACCACCAAATATTTTACTACATGGGTGAAATCTATTCCTTTTCTCAATCAAAGAAAAAAATACTGTCAAATTTATCAACCATTATATCATCTGCCACTTCAGTGTTCCTCATAAGATCATCACTGATAATAGTAAATCATTCAAAAATAAGAAATTCTAAGGATTATGTGATGTATTTGGAATCAATCTAATCTTTTCTTTACCTTATTATCCATAAATAAATGGATAAGTAGAATCCTCTAACAAAACTCTCAATAAAATACTAACCAAAGTTGTTAGTGCTTCAGGGCAAGAGTGACACTTATACATCCCATTCATTTTATGAGCCTATCACACTAGCATTCAAACCTATACAAGTTTCACCCCTTTCTCTCTAGTCTTTAGAGTAGAGGTAGTCTTACCTCTTGAAGTCCAAATCCCCTATCTTTGCATATCTTTATAAGAGCTTATTTTTGAGGAAGATTTTCATCAGCACCATTTAGGTCAACTTGAGCTACTTGATGAGAATCATTTAGCATCCCTCACCCACATTTGTATCTATCAAGATCATATCAAACATGCTTATAAAAAGCACCTCAAATAATGGGAATTTGATATCAAGGACCTCATCCTAAAGGAAAACAAAAACATGGCCAACATGGAGAAGAATAATCGAGGCAAGTTTGATTTCAATTGGCTTGGACCCTACATCATTACGCATAAGTATGGATCAAGATCTTATCATTTGTCCTCTCTTTAAGGAAAATTAGAACCTGATCCCCTCAATGTTTTTCATCTACATCCATTTTTATATTAAATAAAGATCAAAATCACTCATTTTAAGCTCATCCCTTGATTATGAGATTTTAATCTTCTCTCAACTTTCTCCTCTCCTTTTAAGGACAATTGATTACAACATAGAACCATGTGATTAACCATCATAGTCATAGCCTAATCCTAAATTTGGGTACCATATCTCTACCCATAGCATGGTTCTCATGGATACTTTTCATCTTTAATAAGATGGAATACCATGGTCATTGTCTTTCAAAAACCACACCTTTTGATATCATTAACCTTCTTATGTTAAAATTTTTCATTCATAAAGGTAAACCCTTGAACCTAATTAGACTTGTCTATGTATAAAACCATTGCATCCAAAAATAATTTGGATACCAAAATACTACTTGGGTTAATATATTAAGCATTAAAGGCTATTCCCTCAAAGGACAATTTCCCAAAAACAAAATAAAAATTTCCAAATATAAGGTAGACTACTCCCTTGAATGAAAACTATCAAGAGCATTAAACAAATCCAATAATCTTAGACCACTCCATTGAAGTATGGCTAAGTTAACTTTGTCAAAATAAGAAGTTTCCCAAATTTATTAGCTTCCCATATATAGTAAATAAGGCAAAATACCCACTATCAAAAAAAAATCTAAAGCGACAATCAGCTCTTAAACAACATAATAATTTGGAAGCCATAATCAGCTTTCATATATAGATTTTTTGCATTAATCAATCTACATCTAGCATACAACATGGACTTGTATAATACCATTATTAGGTCACCTATAGAAGGAGAAAACTAATTCACATGAGGTTACCATACATATCACCCATTACCCTTCACACCACCTCACACCCATCTTCCCTTTAGACTATCTGTAAATTAGGGGATTTAGAGCTTACTTGACACCCTATGATCAAGAAACTTTTTTTTATCAACTCATGACCACTCATGGACAATGTTTGAAGGGCTTATATTCATTAATTTGATCCCACTTGAGGTCTATTTTTAGTCCTTGTCAAAAACAAAACATCATGACCTATTCTTAACTTAATATGCCTGGTTGATGTTTTCATTATGACTTTTCCCATCCAATGTTACAACAACAATAATCATTCTTTTTTACATTAATAAAAATTATAATAACCATAACCATAACCATAAAATTCATAAGTATCCACACAACCTTAAGTATGATAACATTTGAATTGTGGCATCCAACACATTTTGTACATGTTTACAAAAAACTATGCAATATTTTATTTAGGGTACGAGGAGTCACATGCCACATACAAAGTTATGAAACTATCAATACTACCTCTACATACATTAATTTCATACCTAAGAACTAGGTTGATTATCTAGTGACTCTAGATTTGTGTTAAACCATCCTTCTACTTGATTTCTCCCTAAACTAACATTTGTAACATTCCCTATCTTAATATTTACTAATAGGTGTACTTTTTCTCCTCTTATGCATTCATTCCCATAAGATGAAAATCATATTCCATACTAGGTCTTTCACCCTGCTTACCTATCATAGCTATTGCATCCCTCTACTCTAGTTGTTCTTCTTTCATAGGTACTACTAGTTGTTGCCTTAGTGCATATCCCCTTGGATAGTGAGGGTTCCCTCTATAGATAGGTTGATAGTCATGTTCTCTAGCCCTGCATCTTGTGTAGTGAAATTATCACCTTCTTCATTTCTATAGAGGTAAGATTTCAGGCTCAAGAGCAAGTCTTGGGTGCCTTTCCTCTTGTTTTTGATCTAATAGTACTTCCATTATCACCATTACATGTAGTATCTAACATATCTTCACATTCACCTTATTGATTATTTTGGCTCATGGGGGTTGTTGATTATCTTTACCATTATTCCCATTTTTTTTCCATATTCAACCTTATGTAGTTATCTACACTCTCCATAAACTACAAAACCAAATGGTGCATAGGAGGATGTGAGGTAGGTAAAATCAAGATAAATTATTGGTTGGGAGGTACGCTACATGAAAAGGTATAGATAACATCCACACATGGGTACACCAAATCTTCTAGTTAAAGGTGGTTTTAGTTTTGATCCTAACATTTCTAAATGTTAGAGTAAAAGGGATTTAAAATAGGAAAGATCAGAGGGGGTGGGTAAGGAATCTTCATCCCAATAGTTCAGTAGTACTTAGGCTTGTTTGTTGGTCATATGAGCCTATGTGCCTAGTCAATTATACTATAGAGCCATATGATTAATATATATCTCATAGTAAACTAATTTTAAATGGAATACCTTCAAGGTTGTAGCATGTTATATGTTTTGATCATATAAAATCAAAATTTTTAGAGGGTTTAAAAGGGAAAAATATGATAAGTAGGGTGAAGGGAGTAGTTGGAGAGGGATAAAAAAGAGGATCCATGGTGAACATGAAAAGGAATTAAAATAAGAAATGGATGCCCCTAAATTAATGAACCTAACCAAATTTCATGCATTAAAGCAAGGGCAAAGAGGACATGAGGAAGTAGACAAGGAGATGTACGTAAAAGTGGTACAACTAGTGATTGCACTCTGAGGAGATAGAGGTTGAATGGGAAAAAAATAAGGGAGATCCAATAAGGGATAAGGTGAAGGTGGATTAGGATATGGATAAAGAGATAGGTAGATAAAATAACAAGGTCATAGAAAAATATGAAGGTGGATAAGGATGGAAGGATCTATGCATGGACATATAGGAGGAATTTTTTTTTGGGAAGAATAAGGTATGTCATCAAGGGAGTTGAAAAAAATGAATTGAAATGGAAAAAAGGGAGAGGATGGTTGGAAATAATGAAAGGGAATGAGATGAATATAAAGGATGGAGATCAAGGATGATAACAAGAAAAAATAAGAATTGAATCAGTGATGCAAAGCATCGATACTCACATAGATGCAAAAGACAAGTGAGTAATGAGCTGAAAAGAGGAAAAGGGGAATGAAAAAGGTAAAAGGCAAGAACTGAGAAGAAGAAAAGGGGAAATTATGGAAGGATTCTCAAAGGATAAATACCTAGGTAGAAACTAGTTTTGAAAGAAAAAATAAAATAAAAAGGATGAAAGGATAAAAAATCAAACAAGAATGGAAAATGGGTATGGTGGGAAGAGGGGTGAAATGATAGAGAATGGTGGTACACATAAAGAAAAAGTACAACAGAAGAAATAGAAAGCTTGTAAGATGCATAATATGATGTGGAATTGGTGAGGAAATGAGAGTGACAAAGAGGGTATGAGAAATTTCTAAGGATAAGGGTAAATGATGAGGATGGCAAAAGAAGACAAAGGAGATAGGAGACAAGGATGGTAAAAAGTGGAGAGAGAGGCAAAAAATGCAAAAAGTGGGTGGGAAAGTGAGCTATGAAGCATACATAAGAAAAGGTGTCAGGGAGGCTAATGAAGAAGAGTAGGTGGTGGATTTATGGGAGATAAGAGGGGCCAATGAGGAACGCTATCAATACTTGTGTCAAAAGAGATTGATAAGCTAAAAAAGTGGTTAAAAGAAATTGACAAGCTGAAAGGAGGGAGGTGGTGAGAGATAGGTAGAGAAGTGGAGGAAGATATTTTAGGTGAGAAGGGAAAATAAAATAAAGAATGTGGCCAAGTTAACCTTAATAACTGAGTGTTACCTACATAGTCCAAAAAGACCTCAGGCCAATGTAGTTCTCTCAGTAATTGGGGAAAAATAAAGAGGAAGTACTAGGTGATGTTAAAATACAAGGATGCTAAGAAAAATATAAAGCTTCCTTGATATAAGATGCCATAATAATGAGGGAATTATTAGAAATGGAAATTAATGCGAAGAAAAAGGGGAGGATAATTAGTTATTAGTGGCCAAACTACCTTTATAAGTCAAGCAATGCCTACATAGTCCATGGACATCAATCCAATGTAGTTCAACAAGGGTTGGTTGAGTGGTGTTCAAATTGGCTCCCCCAATTTGATGGATCACATGGGTTGGTTTGGGTTGATGGAGAAGGTTTTGTAAAATAGTGGTTTTGGGTTTTGGTGAAGGTGATGGTGAAGGTAAATGGTTTAGATTGGTGAATAGTTACCATAATGATCCCATGTTTAGTAAGATGAGAGACATGGATGGGTAAGGAAGGATAAATAAGAAAGGGACACAAATTTAAGCACCACAAATGACATTTAATTAAGCTAATGCAAAGAAGAGGTACCTTATGAGGAGGTTTCACCTTCCAAAATTATGTAAGGGTAGAAGCCTAGAGATAGTGTCTACCACTACAGACTGAGTTTTAGGAAATGGGCTTCTATCAAGATCTGCATAGTCACTTTGACCAAGGTTCATCACCACTACAAGATTATTTTTAAGGGTAGTATCAAAGTGAATATTTGAAAATAATTTATTTGATAGCTAAGTAGATTATACAAGGTATAAAATTGGTAGTGTGGTGAGTGATAGAGGATGGACCATGCATGACCCAAGAGTTGCATGGGTAAGCTAGACAAAAGGCATCCATGTTTGTATCCTCTATCCCAGTACCTTAGAACCAATGACTTGGGGTTCCACTTAGAAAAGGCCCTAGTGACAAGGAGATACATAGTCTCAGATCTTAGTTATATAGTTAGATCAGATGGGGGAGCTTCTATAATGACAATCATTTGGGAGTTACCACCACTAACAATAATGGTAGTTTTGAAGGCATGATCATTATAGCAACCCATGGTTAGAAGCTAATTTATGTAAATTAGGCTAAAGGTGATAATGATGCAAATAACCACTAGGCCCACAAGGACCACAAGATGAAAAAATAAGGAAAGACATCAAATGTAATTCAGATGATAAGGGCAACAAAAATATATCATGATGGTGTATAAAAGATTTATTGAGATGGCCAATCAGATCAAGGATGATGTGTCCATATGAAAAGGTAAGTAGACATGACCATTTCAAGTGGGAAGACTATTCAAAGGAATAAATGACATCATATGACCTTCCCTATTGGTGGAATGGAGAATCATGTTGGCAAGGAAGAATGGTCAGGTATTCTATTTAAATAATTGTGATAAGGACAAGTGTCTATCATTGATTTGTTTGGTTTTTTAGGTTATAGAGAGTGTAAATAACTATACAAGGTTGAATATGGTAAATAATGGGAATAATGATGGAGATAATCAATAACCCCCATAACCCCAAATAATTAATATGGTGAATGTGTAGATATACTAGATATTGCAACATGTAATGGTGATAATGGAAGTACTATTAGATCAATAATAAGAGAAAAGGCACCCATGGCCTAATATTGATCCTAAAATCTTACCTCTACAATACAGAGGAAGGTAATAATTTCATTTTTCAAGATGTAGTGTTGGAGAACATGACCATCAGCTTTCATATGGAGGGAACCCTCACTATCCAAGGGGATGTAAAATGAGGTAACAATTGGTGGTACCTATGTGAGAAGAACAACTAGAGTAAAGGGATGAAATGGATGTGATAGGTGAGTAAGGTGAAAGACCCAAAGCATAATATGATTTTCATATTATGGGGATGAATGTGGAAGAGGAGAATAGATTACACCCTTTTGAAAATATTGATATAGGGAATGTTATAAATGTTAGTTTAGGGAGTAATCATGTAGAAGGATGGATAAACACAAATATAAAGTCACCAGACAATTAACCTTATGCTTAGGTAGGAAAATAATGTATGTAGTGGAAGTGTGGATAGATCGATAACTTTGTATGTATCTTGTGACTCCTCACAACCTGAATAAAAGATTGCACAATTTAATGTAAATATGTACAAAATATGATGGATTTCACTAGTCAAATGTTATCATGCTTAAGGTTATGTGGATACTTATGAATGTTATGGTTATTATTGGTATGGTTATGGTTGTTGTAATCTCACTTAATATTAAAAGAATGATTATTATTGTTGTAACATTGGATGGTAAAAGTCATGATGAAAACATCAACCAATAACATTAAGATAAGAATAGGGCATGATGTTTTGTTTTTTACAAGGACTAAAAATAGACCCTAAGTAGGATTAGCTTAATGAATATAAGCCCTTCAAACACTACACATGAGTGATAGTGAGTTGATAAAAAAAGGTTTCTTGATCATAAGGTGTCAAGCTCTAAATTCCCTAATTTATAGATAGTATAAAGGGAAGATGGGTGAGAGGTGGTGTAAAGGGTAATGGTTGATATTCATGATAACATCACGTTAATTAATTTTCCCCTTCTATAGGTGACCTAATATTGGTAATAGACAAGTCCATGTCATATGATATATGTATATTGATTAATGTGGGAAGTCTACATGTGAAAGATGATTACAACTTCCAAATTATTATGTTGCTTGAGAGCCAATTGTGGCTTTATATTTTGTTTTGATAGTGGGTCTTTTGATTTATTTGCTATATATGGCAAGTTGATTTTGATTTTGACAAAGTTAACTTAGCCATCCTTCAAGGGAGTGGTCTAAGATTATTGGATTTGGTTAATGATCTTGATATTTGTCCTTCAAGGGAGCAGTCTACCTTATATTTGACAATTTTTATTTTGTTTTTGGGCAATTGTACTTTGAGGGAACAATCTGCAATACTTAAGATATTGACCCAAGTATTATTTTGGTATCCAAATTGTTTTTGGATGCAATGTTTTTAGACATGGACAAGTCTAATTAGGTTCATAGGTTTACCTTTATGAATGCAAAATTTTAACATAAGAAGGTTAATGACATGAAAAGGTGTGTTTTTTTAGAGACAATGATCATGGGATTCCATCTTGTTAAAGATGAAAAGTATCCATGAGAACCATGCTATGGGTAGAGTTGTGGTACCTAGATTTAGGATTAGGCTATGAATATGATAGTTAATCACATGGTTATATGTTGTAATCAATTATCCTCAAAATGAGAGGAGAAATATGGGTGAAGGTTATAATCTCATAATCAAGGGATGAGCTTAAAAGGAGTGAGCTTGATCCTTATTTAACAAAAAAATGGATGCAAATGCAAAGCCTTGAGGGGCTCAAGTTTTGGTTTTCCTTCAAGAGAGGATAAATGATAAGATCCAAATCCATAATTATGGTTAATGATATAGGGTCTAAGCCAATTAAAATCAAACTTGCCTCATTTACTCTTCTCCATATTGGTCACGTGTTGGTTTTCCTTCAGGACAAGGTCTTTGATATTAAATTCCCATTGTTTTTGGTGATTCTTATAAGAATGTTCAATATGCTCTAGATAGATACAGAGGTGGGTGAGGGCTTATAAACAATGCTCATCAAGTAACTTAAGTTGAGATAAATGGTGCTGATGAAAATCTTCCTAAAAAATAAGCTCTTGCAAAGATATGTGAAGAGAGGGGATTTGGACTTCAAGAGGAAAGATTGCCTCTAATCTAAGCACTAGAGAGAAAGGGGTAGCATCTATATAGGTTTTAATGATAGTGTGATAGGCCTATAAAGTGAATAGGATGTGCAAGTGCCAATCCTACACTAAAGCACTGAAAACTTTGGTTAGTATTTTGTTGAGGGTTTTGTTGGAGGCTTCTGGTTGTTTGTTTCCTTGTGGATGGTAAGGTGAAGAAAAATAGATGATATGATGGTTGATAAAGTTGAAAATGTTTTATATTTTGGTTGATATAATAGGAATATATTCCACCTATTTGGTGAAATATTTAGTGGCTATGATGATGGAGCTATGCTGCTACAAAGAATGGGGGTTAATTTCCCCAATGAGATCGAGCCCCCATTAAGAGAATTCCAAAAGTACTTAGATACCTTGAGGATATTAGATGTTATATGATGTAAATTATCATTCTATTGACATTTGACACACTTTTTTACATAATCACAATAGTCTTGGTTGAGGGTGGGCCAATAGTAGCCAAGGTGAAGGATACATTTAATGACTAATAAGCCCTTAAAGTGTCCCCCTTAGATCCCATAATGTGCTTATTTGATGGCATGGGAAGCTTCATGGATATGTAGGAAATGGAAAAGGATACTATAAAAATTACATTTGTAAAGTATTCCCCCTAATATGGTGTAATGAGAGGTACTCTAAATAAAGGCTCTCTAGGTATTCCTAGAGAGGTTGGGAGGAATGATGCCTAGGTTGAGGTAGTTAAGTTTGGTCATACTACATGTTGAGTGGGGATTTTTCCACAATAAAAATGTTAGGGAGATAAAATTGGTTATAGGAGGGAGTGTTAAGATGATTAATGGTGATAAATATTTTAGAACTGGAAGGCTAAGAAGGGATCTAGGAAGTAAGGCAAGCCATCATATCTGTGAATTTGGTGGTAGATTAAGGAATAAATTAGAATAAGTAATGTTTGAATGATGTTAAGAGTTTTTCAACTAAAAATTTATGTTTTTCAAGACATCATTATTAAATTGATAGGATCTATTGACTTAGTTGACCACAAGCTAAGAATCACCAAAGACATGAATTATCTTAATTCTCAAGGCTAAAGAAGTTTGGAGACCTATCACTAGGGCTTCATACTCATCCATATTATTGGTGCATTCAAAATAAATTTTAAGGAGAGAGTAAGGGGTTATCCATTAAGGGGAATGAGAATAACTCTATCACCCCATCCTTATTGTCACTTCGAGCCATCAAAGAACATGGTCATTTGGTAGGTTATGCCATCTTTTTGAAAAATAGTCATGATAGACTCATCTAGAAAGGCAAGAAGAGGTGGTTGATTATTTGGTAAAGGATCTTAATCCAATTGTTTAGCAATGACCTATCCTTTATCAATTTTTTTTGAAAGAATTCATTATTGAATCTAGCTAGGAGCATGAGCCACTTAGCCATACATTGATTTTGGTATGGCTTAGAGTGCATGTACTTGAGTAGATCAGTATTAATGATGATATAGGTTTTATGGTTAAGAAGGTAGTGGTGGAGTTTTGTTTCCATGAAGGTCAATGCTAAGTAAAGTTTCTCAGTATGTGTATATCAAGTCTCATATTCTACAAATGTGCGGCTAATGTAGTATACATATTTTTCTTTATGTTGTTCATCTCGGTGAGCCAACATTACCCCTAGGGAATAGTCAGTAGTAGAGATATATAGGTAAAAAGGGTGGCTATCCTTAGGAGGGGTGAGGATAGGGGTGATAGAAGGTACTATTTGAGTGAATCAAAGGCCTTTTTATAATTTTTATTCCATTTGAAAGAGACATCCTTATTCAGAAGGTGATGGAAAGGTTGACACTGATCTGAAAGTTGGGAAATGAAATGGCAAATGGATTGAAGTTTTCCCTATAAGCTATGGAGCTATTTAAGGTTGGCTAGAGGAGACATGCCAAAAATTACTTTGAATTTAGTAGGGTCTACATTGATTCCATGAATAGAGATGATAAAGCCAAGAAGCTTTCCTTAAAGGACCCAAAAATGCATTTCTTGGGATTAAGGTGAACATGGTAATGGATGAGGAATTCAAATATGATTTTAAGAATAGTCAAGTGATATTTTTAGAGTTTGGATTTCTTGAGAAGGCCATCTACATAGTATTCTACAATCTTATAGAGGATATCATGGAATATATAAGTCATGGCACATTGGTAGGTTTCCCCAGTGTTCTTTAACCTAAAAGGCATAACTCTATAGAAAAAATTTCCTCAAGGGGTGGTAAAGGTAGTTTTATGTTGATCTTTGGGATCAATCAAGATCTTATTATAACCCAAAAACCCATCCATGAGAGATATCATCTCATGTCCAGATGTAAGATCAATAAGCTGGTCCATGCTAGGTAGAATAAAGTCATCCTTGGGGCAGGCAAGGTTAAGGTCATGAAAATATACATAAATGTGTATACCCTGAGTGACTTTGGTGATAGGTAAGATATTTGAGATCCATTGGGGGTAGTCAATGGGTTGAATGAAGTTTATAGATAAGAGACATTGAAGCTCTTCTTTGATGAGAAGGGCTATGTGAGGATGTGTGCAGTGAAGTTTTTTTTTTAACATGATTGGCATCATGATGAGTGAATATGCTATGGATAGCAATGGTGGGGTCAATTCTAGTCATATCAATGTAAGACTAAGTGAATGTTATGATGTGGTATTGGAGGAAAGAGGATAAGTCCCAAAGTTCCTCAACATTTAGTGATTAGCTTTATTTGATAATGTGGGGGTTGTATAGAGTTCCCAAATTGATATCTATAGTGGATTGATTTGACATGGTCAAGGCCTCAAGAGGAAGGAATTTATGGATAGAGGAATCCCCTACATTGAGGTAGGAAAGAATGGAATCATCATCTTGATGTTGGATGGTGTTGATGGTAAGATAATCATTCTCTACCATTTCAGGGTGTATAAGTGGAAGGACTTTTATTTGGCCACCATTTTGGTAGATGAGAGGGCCCAAACTAATGGTATTGACTAGAAAAAAAGTTAAGGGGGATGATGTCAAGATCTTTACGTGGGGAAAGTGGTTAGGTTGGTGAGGATGGGATATCTTCCTCTATGGTGGAAATAGGTTTGGATGAACTGGTGGGTTATTTATGTGGTTCATACCCAGGCCAAATGACTCATGAGGTTGAAAAGTTTTGATATGGGGTAACTCATGAGGATTGTTCATAGTGACTAATGCTAAATCCTATCCAAGCACATCTATGAAAATACAACTTAGCAAACTCTAGTTTTCTAAGATATAAAAAATTAGAGGTAAATGGTTGGATGGATGAATTGGTGGTAGGGGCTAAAAGTGGCTAATCAAGTCCCCCATAAATGAAATTTGTTTGATAGTTGGGGAGCCCAAAGGGGATGATGGTTCTAATGTTAGGGTCTAAGGATTGAGATTCCTATATTATTGGGGAGTAGAGAAGTCTTATAAGGCTAAGAGTCTATATTCCCTAAAGTAAAGATGGTGGAGTATGGTTGTCATGGGGTCCTCTACTAGAATATGGGAAGAAGGGATAAATGAGCTAGTGGAAGCTTTATCAACATTTAGTGTAGAAGTGTCACAAGTTTTGGTTGGCGGGGTTGTGTCATTAACATATGGTTGTGAGGTGGATGAAAGAGGAAGAAGGACTTCATTAGGCCAATATGTCTTATTTCAAGATGTGAAAGGACTAGGGTCAACTTGGATAGTCATAACTTTCCCTTCGTGCTCAAATTTGACACATCAATGTAAAGTGAAAGGGACACAACTCATGGAATGAATCTAAGGGAGCTTGAGTAAAACATTGTATTTAAATTCTCCTTCTACAACATAAAAAAGTTTAGGAACAGTATGGGGCCCTACATAGATATAGAGGATAACTATGTCTAAGGTAGTAGCCATGGTATCATTGAAAGAATGAAGGACCACTATGCTTTTAGACATGATGTTCATGGGTAAGTCTAGTTGGTCATAGGCATAGGAGGAGATAATATTGATGATTGCTCCTTCAACAATCATCACCATTTTAATGTGGGTTTGATTAATGTATGCCATAATGAAGAGGGGAGATCAAGATCTTCTTGATGAATAGAAGGAATTTATGAATCATTGAAGGTGACAAGGTTGGAAGTTTGAAGGGCACCAACAATGGTAGCTAGAGGTTGAGGGTCATTGGGTTAGACCTTAATGGATTGCAAGGCTTGTATGAGTGCTTGGTAGTGATGGGGAGAGGTAGAGACTAATTCATATAAAATCATTTTTGCTAGAGTTTGGTGAAGCTGCTTGAGGATAGCTTTTTGGATGGATATTGCATATGGGTTAGGGTATGAAGAGTTAGATGGGGAGGCACCTAAGATAGACACCTTGGGTTTTATTAAAGATAGAGATTGTTGGGTTTTGTTTTCTTGGGATTTTGGGGAGGGGTAAGTCTAAGGAATGGATGCCTTAGCCTTCCTTTTATCCTTTTATTAGACCCAAGATTGGGTAACCATGTGAATAGTGTGGATAAGAGGGTTTTCTAGATTGGGTGGTTACTTTGGTTTCTCCTCTTTACTTTTGGCTGAGACTAAAGATTAGATGGGTTGATTTGGTGGTTAGATTGGCAATGGGGATTAAGGAAGTTTGTTTTATAATAGATCATCATCTTCATATAGGCTATGAACAAGTTCTTGGAGAGCTTTATAGTTTTTTGTGCCATGCCCTAGTGCTCCATGGTATGTACATATCAAGTTATCATTAAACCAAGAACATTTTGTACGTGAAGGGTAAAAGGGTTTGATGGGTGGTAAGCTCAAGGAAGAAGTTTTTAATAACTACTAGAGAATGGTTAAGTAATATTTGGTAAAAGGCGGTACATGTTTAGTGGTTTTTGTTTTGGGTGTTGAAGTAGAAGGTTGTGTGGACATAGGTTTGGTGGTAGATGTCTTGGGTAAAGTGGTATGCTTAGTTGATTTTTTTAGTTTAGGCAAGATGGTTGATGATTTGGAGGCAGAGGAGGGCAAGGTAGGTAACTTAGGAATTATCAATGTAGTGAGGAAAGGTGTCTTAGAAAGCAAGTATGAAGTTGTGACCAATAAAGGTGGTGGGGTTTTGGTAAAAATGATGTAATTCAAATTCAAGGTAGAGGG
The DNA here is from genome assembly GCA_037957365.1 of Torreya grandis. Classification (NCBI taxonomy): domain Eukaryota; kingdom Viridiplantae; phylum Streptophyta; class Pinopsida; order Cupressales; family Taxaceae; genus Torreya; species Torreya grandis. Next base: position 1,723,629 of record JARHVA010002466.1, on the reverse strand, counting down.
ATGGGGACCCAAAATGGAGGGAAAGGTTGAGGGAGGTTAAAATTTGGGGTTTTTGGCCTTTTGGTGGTTTTACTTCTTTGGTTGTTTTAGTTGTTAGTTTTGGAGGGGATTTGGTCTCTTTAGTTATTTTGGTGGGTTTAGGTGTTTTAGGGTCAATTAATTTAGAGGAGGTTTTGGTTATTTGGGTGGAGTTTTTAGCTGGTTTACAAGGGCTAGGTTGGTCTACCAAAGAAGGGGTTATAAGTTCTATTTTAGTCCCTTACCTTTGTCTTGACCTCTAATAGAAGGTTCTGAAATTAGAGGTTGAGTGGATGAAGTCATCTTCTATTGTGAGATAGCTTCCAAAGAGGGGGTGGATAGTTATGTGATAGGGGAGGTAGGTGCGGTATCTCCCAATAGAGGTGTAGATATGGTGTCCTCCTTTGTTTGGGTGTTTAAAGGAATATAAGGTAGTTGTTTTTCTTCTATTAGGGGAATAGGGAAAGAGGTGGTTAAGGTAATGTTTTATTCAATAATGGGTGCATTAGTAACCACACTAATAGTATGTGATTCATGAAATGGGTATGGTTTATTATCATGGTAAGGGGTAGAAGGAGCATGATTAGGAAAAGGCTTACAAAATATGTCAAGGGCCTGGTTCGATGGTGCATTGGGATTGTCCAATGTAAGCTCCCCCTTGTCAATGATGGATTGGACAAGGTATTTTAAGGTGTTACACATATTTATGTCATGTATTATGACTTGATGAAAGGTGTAATGGTCATTTTCATTATACCAACCTGGTATATGGTGAGAAACATCAAACTATTGGGATAGTTTAATTATTGAAAGTTGGATGATATTATTTTTCAATAATTTTTCAAAAATAGAAGGATAGGGATCCCTAAGTGTATTTAATTGCTTATGATTATTCCAAACTTGGTTCCTTTGGTTTCAATTTGAATAATTAGATGAGTCAGAGGTTTGGTTCTTTGGGTTTTATTTGTTGGTAGATGGTAGTGGTGCAGCTTTGAGGACAATGGTGTTGGTAGTTGCTTTGTTTTTAGTGTTGGGATTAGTTTGGTTATTTGGTTTGGAAGAAAAGGGATCATTGGGATTGTACATTGAGTTCTTACTCTTCAAATTTAACCTTCCTTCATCAATGGCTCTATTTTCTAGTTTGTGATCCATGGTAAAAGCTTCATCAAAGGTCTAAAAGATTTGGACACATAATGTGGATGAAATATGTTTTACACATGCCCAGGTGAAGAGATTTATAAGTTCAAGTTGAGGAAATGAAAAGGAAAGTTGGTTGATTAGGCTCCTCCAATGAGCCACAAAATTATAAATATATTCATCTTCAAATTATTGAATGTAGTAAAGGTTGGTAATAGAAACCTTCTTGGATATATTGATCTAAAAGTGATCCAAAATGTTTTGGGCTAATTGGATGAAAGAGAGGATGGAATGTTTGGGTATAACACTATACCAATCTAATGTTGATCTGAATAATTACATAGGAAAGGTATAGAGGAGAAGAGCATCATCATGGGAAATCAGGTAACATGAATGCCTAAATGCTCTTAAATGTTATTGAGGGTCTTTTTTAATATTAAACTTGGTAAATTTTGGAAGTTCCCACTGGGCTAGATAAGGTCTGATGGGGACCGAAGGACAAATAGGCTCATTACAAATTTAATAATAAGATAAGATATTATGAGTTATAGAGATGGATGACTCAAGGGTAGTCATCTTTTCCATGATAAACTTCATGAAGTTTGCATGAGGTTATTGGGATTCATAGTTATATGGCATGTTTTCTTAAGGTTGGGTAATGTGTGAATAACTAGTAGATGGTTGAGATGATTCCATGTATAGGTATGTGGTTTTTGTAGGTTGGGTGGAAGATATATATTAGTATGTGGATGTTAATGGTTGGGTAGAAGTGAGTGGTTGGATAGTGGGAATATGCCCTTGTGGGTTATGAAGATAACTAAATGTTGTGTGTTGGGTAAAAGTGGTGGTTAGGTTAGTGGCTGATGGGAGGGTGGTGATTCTTGTGTTGATTGATGGTAACATGGAGGGTATGGACACCATAAGTCTTAAAAGTGGAGTAGTGTTTGATGGATTTGAGGTAACTAGAGGAAGATGGGTAGAACTAGAGGTATGCACTCTTATTGTAGGGGAGTGACTAGTAAGAGGTATAAGGGTAGTGGTATTTTGAGTTGGTGGGTTAGTTTAGACAGAATTATTTATTGATGATAATATTTGGGAAACTAAAGGTTGATTAGTTCCCATGGTAATGGAGGTATTATCCATGAGGTGGAGAGGTATGACATAAGGTATATCTATGGGTGGGGTTAAAATTGGGATTTTGTAAGATGTGGTTCTTAGGTAGTGCTGTAAGGTTGCATGATTATTGTTTAAGAAAGTGAAAAAATACACATATCTTAGGACTATCTAAGTATGAATTTTTTAAGAGTGAGGGGATTCTATGGGTTTATAAATGTGTTCCATGGATGAAGAGGTGGAATTGAGTGATGGTTGATTTAGTGGTGTATTTTGTTCCTCGAGGTCTTTTTGTTGTTGGTGAGTGAGAACCATACGAGAAGATAAAAAAAGATGATATGTTATCACACCTAAAACAAAGAGAAATAAAAAGACTAAATGAAAATAATGCATTCAATAAGAGTGAATTAAATCCTAAGATTATTTTTAATCTCTCTTTTGGATTATACCTTAAAAAAGTGTTAAGAGGAAATTAACTTGAATAGGTCATAAACAAGGTAGTCTATGTTTGGTTTCAAGTTATGTTTAGGAACTCAATATAAGTATGTATTGGTTCAAGTACATGGCTTGGTACTTGGGGCTTGGTCCCCTAATGTCAAAATCCCACATCTAGTGTGAGTCTTTAGCCAATATATACCAATTTCTAGAGTTTATTCTCAGTTATAGAACTGAGTTGGTTATCTCCTTGATGATTAAATCAAAGTAAGATAATCGGGAAAGGGTAAGGTTATCCACTATGTGATAAAATCCTAGTCAGACCTTGTATCAAGTGTGTTTTGATGTTTTTTTGTGTAATTGGTTTGGTTTGTGAAACATTTTTGAACTAATATTAATTCATAATGCTTTTAATTAAACTAGGTGCACTAAAATCAAGCAAGCAATCAATGGATGCACTCAATTTTAACCAAAAGATTTTTTTTTAATTTATTTGAATGAATAAAAGAACAAATGAAATTCACCTAAATGAAACATTAAAATTAAATCCTAATCCTAGGATGAATGCTCCTTTCTTTCTTTTTATAAATGCAATAAAATTTAATTTTCTTAAAAATGCAACTAAAACTTTTTTTTCCTTTTTTTGGTAAAGAAAGTAGCTTAATTTTATAAGAATTAGACTAAATTAATTTAAATAATGCAATTATAAATTTCCTAAAACATATAATAACCAAATAAAAATCAAGGGTCCCATTGGGTGTGCCAAAATGTTTCTATCTAATTTTCGCTTTTTCTTAAGTGTGAAGAAGAAACTAGTTAAAAAGGGTGTGTGGAAGAATACCTATTGAACGTGTATGTGTTGAATAAAAACTTTGTGATAAATCATCTTTGGCTAGGAAATAATTAACTGAAATAAGAAATCACTACCACAAAACTTTTTGGTGAGACAAGTAGTTGGGTGGATTACATAATGTGAGCTAGATCTTAGAAGCAAAAGCTTTCTAGGAGGCTGTCAATCCACCTACTTTTAACATTTAAGTTTGTGAATAAAAAGGAAATATAATTGAATTTAAAACATATAATAAATAAAATTAAATACAATTAAATAACAACAAATAAATAAATTAAGACAATAAAGCTAAGTGCTTTTAAAACAATGACTAAACAAAGCAACTAATGCTGAAAATTAGTCAAGACAAGGATAGGGTTTTGGTTTGTAAATTTAACAAGGGATTAAATAAAGGAGGTTTGGTTGGTTGATAAATTGTTAAGGTAATAAAAATTTAAATATTCAAATGGTATAATTGGGTGAATGGTTGATGGGGTAAGAAGGTAAGTATTTAAGATGGGAAAAGGGGAAGAGGATAAGGAGGGTAAAAGTGGTAAAGGTGTGAATGGATAAAAGATGGAAAGGGAGAAAATGGATTGAGATAATGAAAGGAAAAAGGGAGAAAATGGATAAGTGGGGATGAATATATTAAAAATACAAGGTGATGATAAGATAAAATTGAAGAAATAAAATCAAATGTTACCTTCCAATCTTGAAGAAGAATGTTATTGTTGTTGATGATGTTGTTGAAGATGTCTTGAGGCAATTTCAACAGAGCTTCGTTGCTTTGAATTATTTTCATCCAAGATATGGATGACCTATAAAATTATGACCTCCTTAAAATAACTATAAAAATATGTTAATAACCAAAGACTCACTTTCAACTTCATCTTGGGTGAAGGAGAAGGGGGTATTTATAGCATTTATTATGAACAATCATGCCAAAAGAGGGAATAGTAGAAGTATGGTGACATTTTTCATGTGGTGCATGAATGAGTAAAAATATGAAATTGGAATAATTCTCACCTTGATCATGGGTTTCCTATTTCAGTTGGTGTGTCTCTCACCTTGCACATGAATCTAATTTTGAATGGGAATCATGCACATGGGTCTAAATAAGGCCAAAGACTTTTCACCACCCTTTCTTGTATTCATCCAAGAACTTAAAGAGGTGCCCCAAAAAATGTGGATCCATTTTCCATGTGGTGTATGAATGAGTCAAAATATGAGGTTGTTGGGATTCCCACCTTGATCATGGTCTCCCATTTGGGTTGGTGTGTCTTCCACCTTGCACATGAATCCAATTTTGAATGGAAATCATGCACATGGGTCTAAATGAGGCCAAAGACTTTTCACCACCCTTTATTATCTTCATCTAAGCACTTAAATATATGGTACATAAAATGTGGTGCCATTTTCCATGTGGGTGCATGAATGAGTCAAAATATGAGGGTGGTGGGATTCCCACCTTGATCATGGATCTCTCATTTGGGTTAAAGAGTCAAAAGTGGGTACTCTTTATCTTTTCCAAAGCACTAAAAATGTAGGTATCTCATTTTTAAGTCCACTTTCATGTGTGAAGGAAAAACACATATTGAATGATGGCCCCTTAAGGTGGAATTTGCCATAGTTTAAGTAAGGACCCTTGTGATGCTTAAATGAGGTCATTAAGCATCTTGGAAAAGGGTCTTAGGTAGGGTAGGATGTCCCACATCAAGCCACCTCAATTCTAAGCCATTTAATTTGCCATATCATCTCCCAAATCACCTTCCATATCACTTTCCATATCACATGCCATGTCATCATGAATAGTGATAGTGAATAGTACTTTTAAATAGTATTTTTGAATAATATTATGTGAATAGGAGAATAGTGATTTGGTTAGGTTAAGAGGGGTTAGTTAAGGATTAAGAAGGTTTAGGGGGTCTTTAGGGGGTCCTAAGGAATTTAGTCATAAAAAACTATAAGTGTGCGGTTTTCTAGTGTCTACACTCCCCTCATCCACACTATCTATATGGTCACCTAATCTCAGACCCAATAAAAGGATAAGGAAAAGGCCAAAGTGTCAATTCAATAGACATATCCTTCCAACACTCAACCTTAAAATCAAACCCAATCACCCTCAACTTCACCTTTACCAAAACCCAAAATATCCATTATAGGTGCTTCTCCTTCCAACCCTTCTGAATCTATCCAGTGAGTGGTTATAAAATAACTTCACCAGACATTAGTGAAGATGAGCCTATACAAACTGATCAATACCTTGCCCCATCACTACCAAACACTAATAGAGGCCCTATAATATATAAAGGTTTAACTCAAAGACCCTCAACTTCTTTCAAGCTTAGTTAGGACCCTACAACTTTCCTCCTTTGTTGCATTCAAGGATTTAGAAATACCTTTTATTCATCTTGAAGATCTAGATCCTCCCCTCTTCATCACTTCATACATAATCAAACCCCCATAAAAGGGTAATGATTAATGGAGGAAATAGTATTAATATTATATCCTCTCATGCTTATGACCAACTCTAACTACCTAAGAATATCATGTCAAAAACCATAATGGTCCTCCATTATTTTAATCATACCATGGCCATAACCTTGGGAAAAGTCATCTTCCGCATCCACTTGAGACCTAAAAAACTTCCAAAACTCTTCTACATCTTATAAGGAGAGTTCCAATACATCTTATTTGGATGCCCTTGGATATGTGCCATGAGTTGTGTCCTATCCACTTTACATCGATGTGTCAAGTTTAGACACAAAGTTCAAGTCATTACCATACAAGTTAACACTAGTCCTTTTGCATCTTGAAACATGACATATCAACCCAATTATGTTCTTCTTCCTTGATCATCCACCTTACCACCAATAAAAAAAAACCCCACCTCTACCATCAATGAAGATTTAACTAGCTCATTTATCCCTTGTTCTCAGATCCCCATAGAGGACCCTTTGGAACCTATGTTCCAAAATCTCTCACTATGGGAGTACTATATTTTGACCTTGGATGCCTTACCTACTCCTCAAGAGTATGGGAACCTTGACCATGATCCTCATTACAATACCAACATCAAAACCATCATTACTTTTGGGCTTCCCAACCACCAAACCAATTTTCATCTATGGGGGACTCAATTAGCCGCTTTTCGATTCCTCCACCACCTCTTCTATCCAACCATTTAATTTTGATTTTTCCTATTTGTATAAACCAAAATTCATGAAATTATACCTTAATAGGTGTGCCTATAAGGGATTTGGCCTCAGACATTATGAACATGCACTTCATGAGTTACCTTTAATCAAAATCTAGAAACCTCATGAGCTATTTGGCCTTGGGTTCATATAACTAGAAGAACCCACCAATTCACCCAAACCCATCACCTCCATTGAGGAGGACATACCCTCCTCACCAACCCCATATCTTTCAAAATTTAAGGATCTTGAAATCATTCTTAATTTTTTTAGTTAATACCATTATTTTTGGCCCCCTAACCTATCAAAAGGATGCACAAACTAAAACCTTTCCACTAATTCATCTTACAATGGTAGAAAATGATTTTCCTACCATCCACACCATCCAATGTCAAGATGATGATTTCATTATCACTTATCTTGGTGTATGGAATTCTTTTATCCACAAATCCCTTCTTATTGAGAACTAAACCATGTTGAATGAGGCCATTACCGATGTCAACTTCGGTACTCAAGATAACCCTCACATTTTAATGATTGGTCAATCCTTATATTATTTAGGCAATAGGATTACCCTTCCTTCTTTCATGACCATAACATAGAATTTTCTTGGTCCTATCAAGATATGCCTAGGATTGATCCCTCCATAGCTCTCCATAACATCATCATCTATTATGATGTTAATCTTATTAGGCAAAATATTTATAGGATATACCCTCACATCACCCTTCTTTCAAAGAAGAGATTCAATACCTCTTGTCTGTCAACTTCATCTAACCCATTATCTATCTATAATGGGTTTCCAACACCATTCCTATTACCAATCCCACATGGGGACTTTGCCTTTATATTAATTTTCATGACCTCAACCTTGCTTGTCTAAAGGATGACTTCCCTTTGCCTAGCATCTCCCAACTTGTTGATCTCACAACTACCCACAAAATGTTATCTCTCATAGATGGTTTTTCAAGATATAATTAGATCTTGATTTCCACTAAAGATTAGCATAAAACTTACTTCATCACCACATGGGGAACCTTCTACTATCAGGTCATGACATTTGGTCTAAATAATTTTAACATAACCTACCAGCATGTGATGACCTACATCTTCCATAATCACATTCACAAAATCATAGAGGACTATGTAGATGATCTCCTTGGGAAATCCAAATATTGTAAGGATCATCTAGATGTTCTCAAAGTTATCTTTCAATGACTAATCCATTTCCATGTCTAACTTAACCCCAAGAAATGTGTTTTTGGGGTCCTATTTGGAAAGCTTCTTATATTTATCATATCCATTCAAGGAATCAAAGTAGACCCTACCAAAGTCAGATTAATCCTTGACATGCTACCTCTAACCCACCTTAACCAACTTTGTAGCCTATAGGGTAAGCTCTAATCCATCAATCACTTCATCTCTCAATTGTTAGATAGATGTCAACCCTTTCACCACCTTCTCAAGAAAGATACATCTTTTAAGTGGACTAAGGAATGTCAAAAATCCTTTGATTCACTCAAAGAGTACCTTCTCTCTCTACCCATTCTTACCCCTCAAAAAGAGGACCAACCTTTCTACCTTTATAACTCCACCAATAACCATTCCTTAGGGGCAATGATCACTCACCATGGTGAATAATACAAAGAACAAGTTGTCTACTATGTAAGTTGAACACTTATAGAGTATGAGACTCAGTACATCCATATCGAGAAGCTTTGCCTCACCTTACTATTTGTAGATTCCAAATTTCATAATTATCTCCTCAATCATAAAACCTTTATCATCACCAATACTAACCCAATAAAGTACATGCACTCTAAACCATACCAAAAGTAGCTTATAGATAAGTGACTCGTGCTCCTAGCTGAGTTTGACCTTGAATTACTCCATAAAAATTTGATTAAAGAGAAAGTCATTGCCAATAAATTGGCTAAATCCACTTTATCAGACAACCAACCACTTCCTCTTACATTTCCTGATAAGTCCATCATGTCTCTTTCTCAAGAGGATGTCACCTACCAAATGACCATGTTCTTCAATGTCTCAAAGTGCTAGTGTGGGGGGGGGGGGGGGGGGGGGTGGGGGCATGACGGGGACACTAGAGTTATTATTATTCCCCTTGATGGTGAACATCTTCCTCTTTCTCTCAAACTTGATTTTAAGTGTTTGAATAATATGGATGAGTATGAAGCCCTAGTAATAGGCCTCCAAACTGCACTAGCCTTGTGAGTTAAGATGATCAATATCTTTGGTAATTTCTAACTCGTGGTCAACTAGGTCAATGGATCATACCAATATAAGAATGATTTCTTGAAATAGTAAAAATAACTAGTCAATGTACTCTTAACATCATTTGATCATGACCTTATCCAATCTATTATATGATCTACCAATAGATTCATGGATATAACAGCTTCCCTTACTTCCCAGATCCCATCTCAACCTTCCCATTCTAATCTCTTTGTCACCATTCATCACTTTATCACACCTTCTTATGTCTAATATAGTTAAACACAAGATGTGAAGTTCAAGTAATAAACACCTGAAAAAGTGAGAATTCAACATTGGAGACCTCATCTTAAAGGAAAATCAACATGTGATCAATATGGATAAACACAAGTTAGGCAATTTTGATTTTAATTGGCTTAGACCCTACATCATAACCCATAAGTATGGATTAAGATCTTATCATTTGTCTTCTCTTGAAAGCAAACCAGAACCTAAGCCTCTCAATACTTCACATCTACATCCTTTCTTTTGTTAAACAAGGATCAAACTCACCTTTGTTGTCTAACTTAATCTCATCCCTTGATTTATGATATTTACATTTTCCTCACACCCTCATACCATCCCTTTGAAGACAACTAATTACATCATAAAACCATGTGATTAACCATCACAATCATAGTCTAATACTAAATATGGGTACCATGGCTCTACCTATGACATGGTTTTCATGGATACTTTTCATCCCTAATTAGATCGAATCCCATGGTCATTGTTTCTCAAAACCACTCCTTTCACCTATTCTTAACCTTATTGTGCTCTTGGTTTTACCCTCATAAAGGTAAAAATCTAGAACTATATAGAATTTTCCATGTCTAACCTAACATAAAAATAATTTGGAATACCAAAATATCACTTGGGTCAAATATATTTAGCATGCAGACTACTCCCTTGAAGGACAGTTGTCCAAAATCTAAAATAACTTAAAAGACAGACTATTCCCTTAAAGGACAGCTACCAAATTAATAAATCCAAATTTAGACCACTCCCTTGAAGGATTGATAAGTAAAATTTATCAAAATTAATCATTTGAATCTTCTTTCATCGATCAACTTCAAAAACCTATCAAAAAAGATCCACATAAGACCCTATATCAAAATTAGAAGAAGCTATCCCAAGAAAGTTGCAATCAAATTTCATATATAGAATTAATAGACTTCCTAAATCGATCAATTTACACATTTCATTAAGCTATGGACTATCTATTATGATTCTTAGGTCACCTATACAATGGAAAAACCAACCATTATGAATGTTACACTACCCTTCACATCATTTACCACCCATCTCCCCCTTGTACTATCTACACAATCAAGGGATTCAAAGCTTACTTGACATGATGTGAACAAGACACTATTTAATAAACCAATGAATTTTAATGAAAATTATTTAAAACGCTTATGTTAATTAATCCAATCTTGATCTGGGTAACAATTTAGGTGATGGGTCTACCCCAATTGATGACAAAACTTCTGGGAGCCATAACTTTTGCACCGTAGCTCCAATTGACTCACCATTTGAACCATTAAAAATATAATAATAAGGATAAAATGGTAAGATGGAATTGATATTTTATCAATGAATTTTGACACCTTAAAACCCAATGGAGATTCCCCAAATTTTAATTTTAGTAGTGCAGTCTAAAAATAGTAAGTTTCTAAAAATAGTAATTCCTCAAATTCTATATTATTGTATATCATAAAAGTCAAACAAATTTATATCCCTTGAGATTGGTGACCTTACACATCCTCCCCCCACCTTAAAAAAATGTATAAATGAAGATGTAACCTATTATGGAAATTAGACATCTCTTCTCAGAGATAAGCATATATTTGGGTCTGCAAATTTGATCAATAAAACATCTCTTCTCAGAGATAGCATTATTTGAATTGTCTTGTTCTTATTCATTGAATTATCTTTCAACCAAATATTTTGAGTTTTGGATCAGTGGTATCAAATTGGTTTGTATTTAGAGTGTATGATCCCAAGGATGGGGTCAGATTATAAGAAGCTTGGGTGAAAAATAAAACCAACAGACTATTTACCTATTCACTCCAAATGACTTCAAATGGAAGACAACACTAAGACATCCGATACTTTCAAAGAAATGGTGAATGAAGCCCTCCAATAGTAGCAAGTGCAGATGCTATAATAATTTGCTCAAATTCTCCAACAAATCTTGATGGGAAATTTTGGCTCCTCATCTACACCCCCACATCCTTTCAGTGCCCCAACACCCTTCAATGTTTAGGTGAATTTTGATATCCCTTCATTTGAAGTAAAAATAAATGTTGATGTAGTAAAAAATTGGTTGGATCAATTGTCATCTTATTTTTCTATAAATAAATTAACTGATAAAGAGAAGATCACTTTTGCTCTTTTGAAAGCATCATTGCCTATCAAAATTTGGTGGGAAGTGTACAAAAAGAGATTTAGTGTAGATGATATTGGCCTTTAGATGGAACCTACCTGGGATGATTTCATAGAAGCTGTAAAGGAAGAATACTACCCCATTAGATCATATGATCATCTATATATAGAGTCGTAATAACTTTGACAAGGTAAGGAATAGTCTATTCAAGATTACACTGACATTTTTCACTCTCTATCTATGAGATTGGGCATCCAAGAAAATGAGAAACACAAGGTTCTCAAATATTGTGGTAGACTATAATGGTACATACGGGGAGAAATGGAACTCTTCAATTTGGAAACCCTTGGTGAAGTATACAAGTTCATAGTGAAGATTGATCAAAAACATGGAAGAATGAATATAAAGAGTCAGCCTTAAAAATGGAAAAGTGACAAAGAAGGTCAAACATGAGGCCAAAATTGGAAGCAAAAGGAAGGAAAGACTGGGAAGTGGTGTGATTATCACAAATCTATAACTCACTCTAAAGAAGAATGTGAAGCCATCAAGTCCTTGATTTCTAAGTCACAATCCTCAACATCCACTACTCTACCTCATATAGACCCTAAATTTGAAGAGGTTGAAGAAGAGATTATAGATATTGAGCCTAAAGCCATTGTTGATTCATCATAGACCCATGAGGAGAGGCTAGATGATAAGGAAAGGTTATTTCACTCTAAGTTATGGGTGAAAGATAAGCCTCCGTATTTCATTCTTGATAGTGAAAGTTAAAATAATTTAATCTCTATTAATATTGTGAAAATCCTAAATCTATCCATGAAGCCTCACCTAAAGCCATACAATATTGGCTGGTTGAGTCCAGGGAGAAACCTCTGTGTCACCCACCAATGTCTTCTCTCAAATGCAATAAAACCTTTCAAAGATGAGGTCTTATGTGATGTGGTTAGTCTAGATGTTTGTGATTTACTTTTTGGTAAACCATTCATGTATGATTGACATGGAATCTATGAATCAAGAACTCAAATGATTAATCTCACTCTTGGAACATGGCACTACAGGGTACCATAGGTACCACCTTCTACATCTGTCTCTCTAATTAGTGCCAAGAAATTTGTTCTCATGGTGGTCAAGCCACAAGAATACAAAAGGGATGATGTTGCAACCTTGAATACACAAACAAAATAACAATAGAAGAAAATAGATACCAAGCTGAAGAAGTTCATGGCCTTCCATCCATAGATTGATGGTCAGATAGAAATAGTAAACAATCAAGCCCTACACAGTTCTATAAATCATAGTCCATTATAAGTTTGCATAGAAAATAAAATTGAAGTATAAATTCCACACTTGATGAAAAATATTTATGAAATTGGGAAAATTTATTCTCAAGGAGGGAGGAATGATCTGGGCAACAATTCAGGTGATAATTCAAGTGATGGGTCTACCTTAATTGATGATGGAACTTCTAGGAGCCATAACTTTTGCACTGTAGCTCCAATTGACTCACCATTTGAACCGTTGGAAAGTTAAGAATGAGAATAACATGGTGAGATGGAATTCAGATTTTATTAATGAATTTTGACCCCTTCAAACCCAATGGAAGTGCCCCATATTTCAATTTTAGTAGTGCAATCTAAAAATAGTAAGTTTCTAAAAATAGTAATTCCTTAAATTTTATATTGTTATAAATCCTTGAATTTGAACCAATTCATCTCCCTTGATATTGGTGACATTCCAAATCTTCACCCCACCTTAAAAACATGTATAAATGAAGATGTAACCTAGAATGGAAATTAGACATCTCTTCTCAAAGATAAGCATATGTTTGGGTCTGCAAATTTGATCAATAAAACATCTCTTCTTAGAGATAAAATTATTTGAATTGTATTATTCTTGTTTCTTGAATTATCTTTCAACCAAATATTTCAAGTTTTGGATGAAATCTAAATTTAGGTTTTATTTTTTCTTTTGTTGGCTCTATACTCACCCCACTGACTTGGAGTCATTATACTTGCTCTAGACTCACCCCATCAGGGCTCATCAAGATAATGTGTAAAATTATGGCCTCAAAATAATGCAAATCCTCAACAATGGCTAAGTAATGTGCCATGGGTATGCTACCAAGTGGTCCTAATGGTGATATAGCTCTTCCTCCTCTAGCCTATCTCAAAGAGCCCCTCTCCTAGGTTACCAAGGCTAGTGTAGTCCTAGCCTAGTCCTTCTCTCCTATCATAATCATTACCTAACCATATAATGTAACCACCTTCCCCTATAAATCCATGATTTATGCCTATGTAATGGCCAATACTTCTCTTTCCTACCCATCAGAGTCACCACCCTATACCTAGACCTATAGACCCCCACCAATTGGGTCGACATCCATGGGTTACCTGCCCCCATCATCCCATCCAAAATTTTCCACTACATAGAAGGAATGATACCATACCACATAGACATAAACATAACCTACATTATTTATCTCTACTCTAATAAGAAACTTCTCTCAATCAAGAATCACCTTTTGGTTGTGGTTTGGGAAGCAACTCAACATCCTCTTACCTATACCTCAAGAATGGACCTAGAATCCCTTATACTAAGCTAAACTACCTATGAACCTTGTTAAAAGGGATGAGCTTATTATCACCCTCTTTTTTCCTAAAAATCCACATAAAGGTCTACATCGACAAAATATGCTGAGTATAGTGCTCCCCCCTTAGAAAGATAACATATGGCCTCCAAACCACATCTTTGACTACCAAGGCAATCAATACCCCTCTAAACTAATAAATGTCTCTCACACCCCCTTTAGGTCTTATGAGTGAATAATCACTCCTACACCACATGAAACCCACCCTAAATTCCATCTAGTCATATCCCTCCCATGGCAACCCCATCAGCCTTAAAACTTGGATGTGCTCATAATCCTAATAATGTACAACAAACCCCACATTGATGACATACCTACGATGAGCTCTAAACCCCCATAGCTCCCTATATATCTATACCAACAAAATAGGTTCCTATCCAAACACTATCTAACCAGGAAATATCTCCACCAAAACTCTTAGCATTAGGTAAGGAAACCTCTCACTACTAAAATCTATAAAATCAAAACATGACACTTCCATCATCATCATCAACATCAACCTCTGATCATCCCTAGCCCTTTTATATAAAGGTTGATAGCTAAAGCCACCAACATGCCACTTAGGGAAGGCCTGATCCTCACCATATAGGAGCTCTATGTGCTAGACTCTCTCATCTCTCTTAATATGGTATATCAGCTCCCCTTAAATTGACAACTATGTGATCCTATGAACAGCCTCTAGTAAGATATTCATCTCACCAATCGATAAGAGAAAGGTGTTCATGGAAAGATCCCATCTCTCAATGAGGTCCATGATCATCACCACATCTTGTGGCATGTGTTATAAGTACATCATTACACCAAGGATAACCTCCTCCATGTGCACCCAATCATCATCTATCATCCCATGATGTATCTCTATAAATATCTATATAACTTAATCCCACATATGGATCTAATCTCATGCCTATAAATTTAAAATTAGAAAAAACACATAGTTTTCTATTTAACTACTTTGCCCATGGATTTCATCCCTTTTTTACCTCATTCACCTTACCTAATAACACCTATTTCTCCCCATTCAAACTACATCAACCTATTTTTCTAACCTACCCTACACCCAGGATACCCTTAGCATTATCCAAACATTCTAATTCAACCTTAGCATTAACATTTCTATCAAAAACACTAACATTAACCTTTTTATTAAAAAGACTAGCATTAGCCTTTTTTTATCAAAAATAATATCCTTAACCCTTTTATCAAGAGAACTTAACCCTTTATTCAACCACCAATAGTCACTATGACTACCAATGGTCTATTGGCCATTTTGCATTTGGTCCTTGATCATTGATGGTTGGTTATAACCACTGATGGTCAGGTATGACTACTGATGGTCACTATGTGTGACTGCCCATGGCTAAACCCCTAACCCTACCTATACAAAACTAACCCAAACCACCCATATATAACAACTAATCACCCTCACTTTATCATATACACTATCCCCAACCTACCTACCCCATAAATTCAATTTTTACCTACAAATTCCAAGAAATAATAACACCCAACCCAAAACCTAGGGTAATAACTAGAAAACCTCCCAAAATAAAAGAATGCTAACAAAATTCAACTAAAAATGACCAAATAATTCTCTTATATTAATTAAATGTAGTCCCTACCTTTCTCCTCAATTTCCATTGAAGAGGAATCCTAGCTCCCACCACTCAGCCATATCCCCATCATCCCTGCATCTTTAACCCCACACTAGCTTGACACAAACCCCAATTAACCTATCAGTAATTGATCCCACTTCATCGGTAATATCACACAACACACTAAGGACATTGATAGACACAAGATTCAAAATCCAAAGTAAAAATTACTTGCCTTTTTCACTTTTTATCTTCCATGCTTTTAGGGTTTCCCCTAAGCATTAATGATCAGGGTGACCATCGATAGTTGATTTAGAGACCTCTGACCATCGATGATTAAGATCTCTCCTTTTCAAACATGTTTGGAACCAACACCTTAGTTTCACCTTTTGGAGATTACCTTATTTTCTTACCCCACTAACCACTTCCACCTTAATGTTGGCCATTTTTGCCAAAAATTTTGCATATTTTGTGATGACTTGGCTTGGTCTTTTTAACCACACTAACCAACATTGTCATGTTGAATATTTGAATTTACACCACCTAGTGCACACCAAACCATTTTTTTTCTAGGATCACTTCCTACCTCAGATACCTAAGAAAACATTGGCCTTATCTAAGAGGCTTGATAAGATTAACTTGATAAACTATGCCTAATGTTGTGGCTCAATTATCTTATCACCAATCCTTCTATAACTAACCTTATTTGTATCAACCATGGTAACTTATTATATGCATGATCTAGGATATTTCACTTAGTCATATTTTGTGTGAATATTTGTGCTTTGAATTCCCAACCTTTTTATCACCAAACTCATGACTCACTATAATCCACTTATCAAACACACACCTGATTTGGTTTTACATTATTAACTCCCAATTTGAGGGGGAACACCTCCTCCCTTACTCAGGGCAACCAACCCATCGACCCATAATCCATTTTTGTTTTACAACTTGTTGACACAAAATGCATAATAAAAAGGGTCAAAATGTAGACACTAAAATTATACACACTATAATTCTAAATATCAAATCACCCCTAAACCACTTTAGGACCCCCTTGATACAAATTTGACCCTTTGATCCCAAATTGAGCCTAATCATTTTTAGTTTGACCAACTAACCAAACCCACCCTTTTACCTCACTTAACCTTTGATACTCAACTATCGATGGTCACCTTAAATATCGATAGTCACCTTAATCATCGATGGTTAGGTCCCTTATCATTCTAAAAAAAGATAATTTGAGTTGTGTGTAAGTTAACACATTATTATTTAACATGGATGGTAAGCTAAAACATCAAAATTTAATATGGATAACAATCTAACACATCAAAATTTAATATGGATGATAAGCTAATACATCAAAACAACTAACTGAACCTCCTATGTAGCCTTCTATCTCCATCTCTATTTGCCTATAAAAGGAGGGGAGTAGGAGGTGAAAGGGGATCCATTAATCAAACATTCATCTAAGCTATTAGTTAACCAACAGTCCTCAGGAGCTATCAAACTTCTTTGCTAGTTTTCCCTTCATCAAGTCAACATCTATGATAGAGACCAAAACCTTGATCAAAATCATTCTTTAGGAAAAGTATCATTACTCTACCAAAATTAATATAAGATCAACTACCAATTATTAAGAAATAAAATAAGTACACTTCTTTTTTGAAGGTTTGATTATTTGGTTTCTAACATATTTACTTGGACAACACCCTTCTGCTTATTAACCCTATCCCCATCATCCCAAATAGACCTTTATCACCATTTTATATCCATTCTATAGACCCTTTCTCAAAAATTCTTAGAATCTATAGTAACCATTAACAGTCACCATCAACCACCAATGGTTACCCAACCACTGAAAATTAGCTTAACCATTGATGGTAACCCTGACTGTCGATGGTCACTATGGTAGGAAATAATAATAAGTTATTTCCACCTAATTACCCTCAATCAAATTCTAGTTTCTAACTATCTACCTATTCATAAAGACCTCACCTATTTTCTTAACCCATATTGACCTATTTTGCATTAGTATTAACCTATTATTTACTTAATTAGTCTATTTCATTTATCAAGCATTTAATTCTTCTTGCATTTCCTTTTAGTCTTTTCTATCATTTTATGCAACTAATTTATCTTTTATTTCAACTTAACTATTTTAAGAGAGTGGATTGACAACCTCCTAGTAAATTTATGCTTCTTAGATCTAGTTCATGCTAGGCAATCCACATTCATATCCATGTAACAACCCCTTTGCATGAGTTTTTTCTTATCTATAGGTCATTCTTCCCAAGACAAAGAGGAACTCTTCATGATCATATAGATCATGCATGCATAGATAAATAGGTTATTTTACCACACCCTTATTACTAGTTTCTTACTTCTTTAAATATAAAATAAACAAAAATTGAGAGAAACACTATAATAAGATCGATTAACTCATCCCACAAAGTGACAAACTTGCCTTGACATACAAAGTATGTGCTATTATGGGTCCAAGTGAGATTTTGGAACTATACATCTATCTATAATCAATATCAAGGTGAGATTCACCCTCAAGAGACTTCCACTACATAAACACTTATAGTAATACCAAAAATTGGTCTTAGAAGGTTTGTTTTATAGTCAACAAAACTTTGTCAATTTTAGAAGTGAGTTTGCTAGCATAAAATTCTAGCTATTTGAATTCCTCATTTTTATGTATCATCTAATGGGTAATGTCAATAACCCCTTTGTTATCTTTTTTACCATCTTTGGTTGTCTTTTAGAATCAATGAGAAATGCATTCTACTAGAATGCACTCCAAAACATCTTTAAAATATTCTATGGTGTTTCCTCTAGAAATATGAGAGTATTTTTCCCGTATATTTAAAATAATGGGTGGCATTCAATATTTTTAATGCACAATTGACCTCCCTTACATGGGTAGTCCTATCACCTAGAAATCACATCAGTAGTAATGTGGATGGTTATATCTTGGGAAAGAAAAATATTTCCCTCATTATAGTATCCCAAAAAAACCTCCATGACATCACTAAGTTTCCCAAAAGTGGGTAAACATATCAAACATTCCAAAATAATATTATGGAACCTATATGGTTGTGTTAATACGGCTAGGTGTACTCTAACTATGTCTAGGTTAAATATGCACACCTCTACATTGTGAGCAAACTCATAACCATCTAGATATATGAAGCGTGTTTAGATTAATGCCATACCAATTCCCATATCTTCCTTCTATGATTTTACAAACCATTTCATGAGTTATGAGTTAACAAATATAGTCATTGCACATTTTTTTAGGAATAAATGTATAAAAGCTACAAAGTAATGATTAAAAATTGCCTAAAATTTAAATGCCTCAATATTTTTATTAAATTTATTCATCTAAGTACCAAATTTATAACATCTCATACCTCCTTTGACAATTTACAATCTTGATGAGTTGTGTAGTCACTCAATCCTTCACATGTAAGTTTTGAATGAAATGGATCTATTTGACTAATGTGGTGGGCATTTGGCTAATGTGACATTAAATTGCATTGATGATTGATGTTTTTTTACTTATTGCATTAATGAGGCTTCAACTTTATGTTATTCATTCTTTTTTTTACATAGACCCATCACTTTTTTAGAGAGATTTTTCAATCTCCCACCCCATACTTAATCATTAAATGCAATGAATTAACAATTAAGCTACACTATCTACTCTAGATTTAGACACACATGTATTTCCTAGACTTGATTATTATCTATAAACTATATGCACTTGGATACCTTCACTAAGTTATCCATATTAATGTAACCTTCAACTAGTATATGTATCCTTTTGGTTACATAATATACACACACTTACATTTACCGACATGTACTAAAATAAACATGAAAAATGCAAACTATCTAGAAATAACACTTTAAAAACTTATTTATGATCTATTTTGTTAGATATACCACCTTTATTCTAAATTATTATGAATCAATGGTGCTAGGACTTCTACCTACATCCATTTACCCACCCAGGTAAGATATTCACATGTAAAAGTTCATGAATGATGTAAAGACCCTTCCAACAGATGTGAATCTTTCCAGGGAAAGATTTGAACCCACTTTCATATATAAGAACAAGTTTATTTACTTGGAATTCCTTTTTTCATAGGTTTTTATCATATCATGCCTTCTAGCTATGATTTTTTATCTCCTGGGCCCATTCTACTCTATATATTGCTTTATCCATGTGATTTAAGTCCAATAATCTATGATTTAGTGACTCTAGATCACCCATACATAACACATTAACAACCCATAGATTGAGAAGTATTTCATGGACATCATAGCTTCAATTCCATAGACTAATTGGAATGGTGTAAACCTTGTTACACATTTATAATGCATGTAATAAGCCTAGAGGATAACTAGGAGTCTATCCTCCCAGTAATCTCATTGTATATTGCATATTTTAGTGAACATCTTACCAATAACCTTATTTATATATTATTTTTATCCATTTACTTATGGATGATACATAGTGTTTTTATGATGTAATATCAGAAACTCATCTGTAAGGGTCTTGATAGTCTTATTTAGAAAATGGTTTCTTTTATCACTTACCAATTTAATAGGATAACCAGACCTGGTAATGATATTCTCATATAGGAACTTAACTATGTCTTTCTCACCACAACTTGGAGTTATAGTATCTTCTACCCATTCGTTAAAGTAATCATTGTAGTGATTATGTACCTTGCCCTATTGCATTTGCTTGGGGAATTTATTGGCCTAACAAAGTCAATGCCCTAATGCTCAAAAGGTTATTGTGATAACATGGGTTGCAAAGGCATCTCATCCCACTATGTGGCTTCCCCATCCTTTTACAAACATCACACTGCTATACAAATCTTTGTGTATCCTAAAATAGATAAGGCCACCAAATACCACTTTGTAAAATCTTCCTCGTAGTTGTATCTCCTATGAAATGGCTACCTACTACTCTTTGATTTAATTCATCCATA
Source organism: Torreya grandis (assembly GCA_037957365.1). Lineage (NCBI taxonomy): Eukaryota > Viridiplantae > Streptophyta > Pinopsida > Cupressales > Taxaceae > Torreya > Torreya grandis. The sequence goes on along the minus strand of JARHVA010002466.1, from coordinate 1,702,983 downwards.
ATTTATGCATGATCATGCTCAAGTTACAGTCTATTTAGGACTTAATCTTTACATAAGTAATACAAAAATCCATTAGTAAGACTATATGGAAGAGCTATGATTATCAGTTATTTATTATCTCTTTTTGTATAGTGATTTTGAAATGTCCTTGTTCAATAAATTGTGTGATCTCCTATAGTTTTTCTAAAATCACAATCACCCTAAATAAATATGCATGTGGTGACTCATATTATAATTCTTAAGGTTTCACACCATTAGTTATCTAGATGAGATGGTCTGGACCAACATTCTCCCATCCTAGTTTGACATTAATATAGAATTTAAATTCCTAGAAAAACATCAACCAATGAGATATGTGTCCTCCTAATAGTGAATTATTCACTAAGTATCACATATCTTGATAATTAGTGAACAATTCAAATGATGTATCCAACAAGTAGTACCTAAATGTATATAGTGCAAACATTATTGTTGAGGTTTCTAATTTAGTGGTTGTATAATTATTTTTTTGACCAATAACTTTCTACTTATAAATTGGATTAGATTATCCAATCCTCCATATCCTTGATGTGTGAGTTCTAATCCAATTTAAGGACCTTAATCATCCACATGCACATGAAAAGGTGTACTCAAATCTAGAAAAATAAGGATTAGAGCATTCGTCACTAATTCAAATCAATAAATGTAGCTTGCTAGTCCTTTGTCCATACAAGCTACACTCCTTTTCATAGTAGATTCTTCAAAGGAGTTGATATAGTAACACATCCCTTGATGAATTTATGGTAATAAATAGTGTGTAATAGAAAGGATCACACTTATATTGAAGTCTTCAGGGGTGGCATATTCACAATGAATATGATTTAGGCTAGTCTATTAGGATTCCTTTTGATACAGAGAAATTAATAAACCAACTCACTCTACACCTTTACTCAGAATTCACTTATTCAACATAATGGATTGCACTTCTTGTTATGGGTTTCCAATACATTCATCATGCAATTATTGAAGTTCATATGATAAATATGATTTTTCCATATACTAAACCTTTCTAGAATATAATAACTTATTCCTCTTTGGTCAATCAACAACTTACCAACACCATTTAGATCTCGACTCTTCCCTTCACAACTTTATCATCAATAGATACAATTCTTGTATTAAGATCATACAATGTAACTAAATTATTCTTACCTATATTTTGGTTCCAATGTTATTCATCATATTTATGAGGTTTTTCATCAACCATCTCTATCCTTCTAATACTCCATCCACATTTTCAAACTCAAGTCTTTCTTTTGCAAAACTCTACCAACTTTCTTTAGTCCTTCACCCTCTCTTGCCTATTTATTAGGTTGCATGAAGAAGGTCAAATGAGTCAAAAGAAAAAAATCATATTTTTATATACCATTTTTCATCAATTTTCTATCCCCAAAGTTTCAATAACTTACTCAATCCCTAACACAACTTTCTAGCCTTCTTTGATATCTAATTTATCCTTCTGAGCTTAATTTAAACCTTGTTACAACTTGGATATTCATAACCATACAATTATGTACTATCTCACCCCAAAAATACATAAACCACCTTGTTAATGTTTAAAGTAATAATAATACAAAATTTCATCTCTTTATAATGGTGGAAACCCTCTAAAATGATCAAACCCTAGTTTAGGGTTTACTAACTCCTAAATAGGCCCGAGAGCCTATAAAAACAAATATCTTGATTCTAACAAAATTTCAAGATAAAACATTTGTTGGAAAAAAATTGTTTAGACATTTATCCCCTTTCCCATTCTTTTATTAAGACCGTAAACCCATTAATACATTCACAATAGGTATATCTCAGTCTAGTTTGACTGTATTCTGTAATAAAAAATAAGGTTAACTAAGGGTTTATTTGTTCAATGTTACTATCAGTATTCAAAAATTCACAAGAATATTCTTCCAACCTTATATAATCATATTAAAAACTTTTATAACATACCTAAATCAAAACAAGAATCAACTCAAAGAAACTTAGTCCTTTTATTGACTATACTATATTCTCCAAATAGGGTTAGGCAAGGTTTAATGGTTTCAAACTTTATCATAACCTTTATAAAATATTTCAAGGTTATTTCCACATCAAAAAAATTTCTCAAGACTATCTATATTCTCTTCTTGTCCACTTTGAAGTCTAAGACATATTTCAAGGAAAACATACAGTGATCAAACTTAGGGTTTCTGACTATATGCCAACAGTTTTGAGTATTAACACTAAGTAAATTAAAAATTACCACTCTTGAGGCCTACTGTAGGTCACACTAATTATTTCCATCACTTATAAACATTTCATCTCCTCATTACACATATTAATCTATGAGAAAATATCACATTCTCAACTGAGCAACCTGCATAATTTCATACATTATTTGACAAACCTATCTGTCTCCTTCAGAATCACTTTTTTTGCCATTAAAAAACATATTACCTATCTCAATCAGGGATTAAATATTTATTAAAAATAATATAAAACAATAATATATTTAAATTAATCACCACATTGCAAATTCAAGCAAGCTAACATTCAGTCTTAGTCATGCAATAACATTGCACTCAGAAATTCATGTATCACAACCATATTCATCAACTTCCTTTGTTTTAATCTTTATTATCTATATCATTAAAATTTAATACATTATTACAAATCAATAAATAACTTCACCACCTCTTACCAAGACACATAACTGAATCTTGGAAGTTGCTATGTAGATGTACTTGAAAAAATTACCTTGCATTTTAATGTTATCCCACTATATGTAATAAATGACCATGAATAAGGACTAAATAAGATACATAGGACATTTTTCATACTCTTAATACCTATAATACACCTTATGAATATGTTTTACACCTTTACACCTTCAAAAAATACATGGAAACCCTTTAACCAGGTTATAAATTTCAAAATTTCAAATGTGGTAGTTTTGGAGGTAAACTCCATAATTTAAATTTTATTCACTATGTGACACTCTAGACTTAAAAAATAGACTAATAATGACCTATATAACCTATAAAAACAAATAATATACCAAATTAAGACAAAAATGAATCTAACTTGGGGTCATCATGGGATGTTCCTCTATCATACTACCAAGTTAGAAGAATCTTTGACATAGGTGTTGAATGTTGCACTTGGTATATGATTTTGATAGAATGTAATGGAACTACTCATATAATATATTTGTCTCAAATTTATTCTCATAAATATGAACATGCTCTTGGGACCCACACATAGGCTTTCTCTACTTTATCTTTATACCTGCACATAAAACCAACTTGTTAAACAATACATAGTTGTTTCCATCTCCTTCTTACTTGGTAAGTATATTCCACTCTTTCTCCTTTGAAAATTGGTCCTCCTTCTCAACACCATGATCAACCATCATTGAAATTTTTAATTCTTCTTCTTTCATAAAAACTCTTTGCTTTGTCCTCTTCACCTCACATATAACATCTTCTTGGGTTTCGCTTGTCTCATGCTTAAGTAGACTAATACTTTGGTATTGTTCAACATCTTTATGACTACTGTCTAACTCCTAAACTTGAAAAATCTACATATGGCTAAAATACTTTTCACTTTATTCTTTTTCTATACTCCTTTGAAAACATTTGTGTTCACCCACCACCACTTCATGGGCTAATTATTCTTTACCTATACTCTCATCACTAAAAAAGATATTAGAGATAATATTTAAAGCCTTCATGGCTTCCTCATGGGTTAAATTCTCACACATCTCTACCTCCATCTTAATCTTCACTTGTTTGGTGTCAATCTCAAGCCATTTATCATCCAATTCAACTCCAATGCCAAACATTTTTCTGCTATCTCCTCTTTCATGGACTTGGCTACCCTCTTTATCTTGACTATCCTCATGTTTGAGCACTTTCTTAGGTGGTTTGTATTATTTTATTTAAATAAATATTACCACCAACTTACATTTTCCACTCTTCATATGAACCATATCAAAACAACTTACCTTCTTTTCATCCTTGGGTGCTTTGATCAAACCCAATCTTTCCACTATTTGACTCTAATATTGTCTTGTCAACATCTATAGACACCAAAATTATGCCACACACATGTGTGTAACTCCCTTTGTTGAAACCCCCCTTAAGCCCATTTCAATAGTAAAAATTAATCTCCCTAACCCATACTTTACCCCTCATACATTTAATTAATTTAAAATACTTAATTAAGTTAATTAAAAACCCCTATTTCCACCTTACCTAGACACCTTTCCCTATGACTAATTCTTACCTGATGAGTCACCTAAAGACCTGGTCACCTCATCCTAACAACCCAATACTTATTTCCACTTCTAAACTAAATTCCTAATCAACTACCTCCTTCCTACCCCCTTATATTTACCATTTTATAATGGGTGTCACACTTGGCATGAACAACAACAAAAAATGGGCCAAAAAGAGTAAGGTTGACCTATTCTAGGTCTATTGACATTAGTTAACCCATGACCAATATTGGTGGGATCATCGACGTCAAAAATATAAGCCAAACTCTAACTTGAAGTTTAGGTCAATAAAAATTAGGAAAATTTATCCTTACTCTCATTCAAGCTCTCAGTATTCCATTTTTGGCATCCTAGCTTACAATCATCTTGCATAAGTCAATCACAATTAGCAACTAAGCTCATGAGGACCAACAACACTCACTTGTTCTCTTTGTTCAGGCACTCAAGTTTAAACTCCCTACTAGGGATCATCAATCTACCACATATCATTTGGTAACCATAACTAAATACATCACTTATTCTATAGGTATTTTAAACATTTATTTTATTATTTCTTTATATCTACTATGCATTGATTTATGCACTTCCGATTGAACCCCCATGAGGGAGTTACAAATATTCCTCACTCATTTCCCCATAAATTGACACACCAAACCTTTGACTAGATATATCCAAGTCATAATCTCTTTCTTATAACTCTCGCAACCTCCCAGACCTGATCCAAACCATTTCCCGAACACAAAAAATCCTTTTGCAAGCTCCTAGATAATTATTTCCCCTGCCAACCTCAGTAGTCTAATCAACATCAATCACCACACTATTGACCTCAGTAGTATAACTGATATTGGTCACTCCCCTACCGATGTCAGTAACTATGGATTCTCTAGCCTCTTTAAAATATAAATAGAGTACATCACCTACACCTTTTCACTCTCTACTACATACATGTTGTTAATAATGGTAATATTATCTCTCTTTCACTCTCTTTCAGTTATTTATTACTCTTTTTTCTCTCAAAAGTGGACTGTCATCTCTAAGGAAGTTTAACACTTCCTAGGACAAGCATGTAGCTTGGCAGCCCACTCATTTAATTACTAATAAACATCTTGTGGTAGTGTATTCTTACTTATAGGTAGTCCTCCACAACCAAAGAGGAGTGCTCACAATGTCTGGATATAATGCACAAACTATATCCAGGTTTATTTTTATCACTTATCCCCATCCTTCTTTCTATTTTCCTTTAGACTTAAAATAGACAAAATTTAGTGAAACATTTCTCGCACACCCTATAGGACCCTATAGTTTTCCTTGGGTTCATTTATTGGTTTAAGAATTCATATAGGTGCATTATAGTGAAAACTTCATTTCTTACACTTCCTCCTTTTTTCCTCTTAAAATGAAAAATTAAATATCTTATTTTCTATTTAAAAAGCATTAAACTAAGATTTTCTTTCTTTTCTCTTTGCCTCTAAAAGAAATTTATTATTTTCTTTTACAAAAAAAGAGAGGAAAATATCTTCTTTATTTATTCTTGCATGCATATTAGGATAGTGAAATTCATACTCTATTCCTATTTCATCTCTATTTTCATTTGAATATAAACATTTAATATTTGGGTTTAAAACTTACTGCATTTCATAATTTGCTTATCGCATATTAACTCACCTAGTTAATTACAAGAATTTTGAATAAATTGTAGTGCACCTATGTTACAAAACTAAATCACATTCATATAAACAAACATCTAAACTCACCTAAGAAAAGGCCCATCGATATTTCATCACCTCGTGGATCACATTACCCTACCCAGCTACCCTACTTAGATTTCACCACCAAGGGAAGAACCCACTCCATTCTCTGGTGGAGTATAATCTCTAAACAAAAGGTATATATTGGCTAAGCGGCCTGGCTCAGTTTTAGGTTCATAAAGTGTGGAGAGCAAGCTCCTATAATAAGCCACCCACCTAGTCTAACATAGACTTCCTCTTGAGCACTAAAACTAACCTAAAATTGGCTTTAGATTACTTTCTAGTACCTTCAATAACCAAATTCTCTTCTCACTGTCTGATTAAGGAATAAGCCAACATGAGACTAAAAATAAATATCTAAGAATTAATAGTTACTGATTGAATGTTCTTTTTTTGTTTTTCAATTGCTTTCTATATTTTTGAGTTAGTAAGGACATTTTATTAATTGATTCAAAAAATCAATACTATTCTTAATAATCAATTTCTATAACCTATTATCTCAAGTTTTTTGAGTGTTCTTCCTTCTTACACATACCTTTTACATCCACCATTTTACCTAGTTTTAATTTCTAGTTTCTTAAAACATTAGATTTTCCTCTCCCAAGATTTCACAGTGACTGACATCGATTAACCCTACCTATATCGATAGATTTTACCCATCGACATTTGTTATTCCACTGATGTTGGTGAACTTTTCCTATCAACATCGATCAAGTGACCGATGTTGATAACTGTGTAATTTCATTTGCTCAAAACAACAAGCTAAAATGACGCATTTACCTACACTCAAACCTATTTTTTCCTTATTATACTTCTAATACAGGGTAGTAATACTATTTATACTTATTATTACATGGTATTGACATGAACTCAAGCCAAAATTCTTGCTGATTATGTAAGGCAGAAACCTCTTCCACCTTCCCCTTTCACTTTTGATTCTATCATGGAGCATACTTCAGATATAGAACATACTCCTATCCCTAACCAAATTCCCATTGTGCCTAAGGGAGATAAATATTTTTCTAAATTTCTTGATCATAATGTGGTAGCCCTTCAACATTACCTTGTTATGAGCCAAACTTTTAATTCTTTGGGTGACCCAATATATGGTATGCCAACATCTCTAATGGAGACAACCTTAGTTTCAGTTGCCTCCACTATTTTCCCCATGGTTACCCAAACCACCACCTTGATGAGTAACCCAACTATAATTAGTGTCCAAAGTGTATAATCTCCAATTGTCCAATCACACCTAAACCCTGGTATAACTTCCCTACTTTCACATCCACAACCAGTTCAGCCAAGTCACACCCCATTCTAGAATTTAGTGGTACTTATTCCATCTACCCTCATGCCTATAATTACATGAGTTATGACTCACCCTTCATCTATTCTAACCATGCCAATAATCCAACCTATAGTAACAACAACCAACCAAGGCATAATCTTTAACCCAATGGGACAAGTCCCTTTTATTTCCACACCCCAACATATGACTCATTATACTTAGGTTGCCCCAACACAACCTCAACAATATATGTCATATACTCCCTCTACTTCCTATCAACTTCCCTATAACTTAGGAGGTATTCCCCAAACTAATCCCCCTCCAGACCTCATTAAGATGCTAATGTACAAGATCTCTAATCTAGAGACATCTATTTTTGGTTCAAAGAATGTATTATCTTATGATCAGATATACAATGAACCAATCCATCCTTCTATGCCTATTCACCCTTATCCAATCCAATGGGAACCCCCTAAATTTATTCATTTATAGAGTAAAGAGGACCCATAATAGAACTTGTGAGCATTTCAACATGTTTATTATTTAATAGGACATGATGATGCATTACTAATTTACACTTTCCCTATGTCTCTTTTAGGTGTTGCCTTGGATTGGTATAACTCTATACCTCAGAACTCCCTTTTCTCATTTTCCCAACTTTCACAAATATTATTAGACCATTTCTCTATTAACATTTCTAAAAAGGTTTCTATAATAGACCTTTATTATATTAAACAATTTGATGACGAGTCTATTATAGATTTTGTCACTCATTGGAGAGGCTTGATCAATAAACTCTACTTCTCCTTACCCCAACCTAAGCTTATTGAGCTCTTCTCAAAGGCATCTGCTAAGCATATCTCATCCACACTACAGGTATAAACTTTCCACACATTTGATGATGCCTTTACAATGGCACAAAAACTCAAATTTCATGTTATAGATGAAGTCAAAGTTAAGTTGCACAGTAAGAATCCCAGTTCCAAGTTAAATGAATCCTTTCCCTTAAAAATTTCTCCCTCTAATGAAAAGTCTAAAGGCTCCACCAATGTGGTGGTCATTAATTCAACCTCTTCCACAACCAAAAACCAATCCAATTCCTCAACTTCTCAAAATTTGACCAAACAATTCCAACAATAGTATGAACAAAGATAATACACTCCCATTGGGGAGTCATATACATCCATCTTGGAGAAACTATTACAATAACATGTCATAACCCTTCCTCAGATCAAACCTCCTATACAGTTCAACCCTTCCCATCCTATCCCAACTTGGTACAAGGAAGATGAGTTTTGCAGTTACCATTGAGTTAAAGGCCACAATTCTAATAACTATAAGACACTCAAGAATATTATTCAAGATATGCTTGATAGAGGTGATCTCGTATTGGATAATCCTAATGCACCCCCTAAACAAAGTATGGATGTGTTTAAACACCCATTTCTTAACCATTCATTGAATCAAAATATTATCTAGTCCATAATTAACTCAGGTGATCATAATATCCATATGGTTAATATGGTATTTCATTTACCTTCAGTTTAACCTTCCCCTCAATAGGAGACATCCATTTCATTGACTCTTCCCCCATATTCATTGGCATCTATTTTGCCTATTCTTCTTCCTCAAGTAGAAGAGCCTATTTTACCCATTCCACTACCTCGAGAGGAAGAGCCTCATTTACCACTCCTTTTGCCACCTAAGGAGCTTGTAATTCCAATTCTATTTGAACCAATATTACCTATCCTCTTACCACTTGAAAACCATACCTTACCTATCCCTCAACCACATTTTGAAGGGAATATCATTCCTACACTATACCATCTTAAAGAACCTTCTTCACCTACTTCTCCTCCACCTATAGAGAGTAGTACCTCACCCACTCCACCTTTGCACTTAGAGGAGTCAGTATCATCTATGCCCATAATAGATGAGAGACCTATTGTGCGTACTCTAATTATACCACTCTTAATCCTTATTTTACCTATGAAGGATCATACTTTACCCATGCCTTGCCCACATGTTGAGGGAGACATAATACCTAAGCTTTACCCTCTTGAGAAACCTTCTTCACCTACCTCCCCTCCACCCATAGTAGACCATGTTTCTTCTCCCATCTCTATCAAAGAGGACCCCATTGTGGTTCTTTCTCATCTTTGGCCTAAAGTAGTAGAAACCAACAATTTCCCTCTCTCTTAAACATTTCAACCTTATAAAGACACAACCATAAGTCCTACATCAACTTTGTCTAAGCCCTTCTCGCATTTGGTGAAAAGTCTAGAATTTATTTACTCCATGAAGCTAGACTATATAGCATTTTGGGACCAGCTTCAAAATTTATATCTAACAAAATAAATGTCAACGTTTACCACAAACCCTCTTACTACCCTTTACCCTAAGGTCTTTATCAAATCTAGAGCTACTTCACTAAAAACACCTAAAGTTTAGTCATCTATGTCAGAACCCTTACCCTCGTAGGAGTCTACCCCATTAAATTATATCAAGCCCTTAGGCATACACCCCATTTCTAATTTAGCTCATCCATAGGTGAAATCAGATTTAACTCCTCAACAATAAGTAGGAGTTTCATAGCCTAAATTATAGAATAATGTTAAGCCCCATAGATCTTGATGATCCCTTCTTCAACCTTCAACTTTACCATCCATTTTGGGGCCACACCCTTCTACTTTAGTTGGAATATTGGCTAACCAAGAAAAATAAAAGGTTAAACTACCTCCACTTCTACCTTTGCCATCTGGTAGACCTCTCACATTTGACACTAAGAAAGTGACAACAAAAAATGTAACTCTATCGTCACAAAACAAGGCACCATTTAAAATTACCTTTTTAGCATTGAAATAAAAGAAGGTGTCCACTCCTATTAGTACAATAACTACAAGCCCACTTTTAGGCTCTCAAAGATTTTTATTACGTCAGTTATTAAAATCTTCCATAATAATTATTCTTCCTATTAATATCCTCTTGGAATGAAGCCATCTTAGTTTGATGATACACAAGTGTGTTTATATCATCATTCACCTGGACATGATACTAAAAGTTGTAAAGCCCTCATAGTGGATATTCAGCAACACTTCGATGTCGACACTCTCTTTGATGACACTACCATTAACCTTCCTATTATTCCACCTTTGGCATCCATAGTGCCTCCTACTATTCCACCTAAATTCAAACCTAAATATGTCATCATAACCCCTTTACCACCTCTTTCACTAACTTTTCAAATCAACATAGTTAATGTGCCCACAAGGTCATAAAACCAAAAGGATAAAAATAAAGAAAATGTCACTACTCCTTGGGCTCATCCTTTCAACAACAACACTAATCCTCTTAATCCTTAGATTTCCATCTTCGGTGTTCTTAAAAAAACATCTTCAGATGTTATTCAAAGCTCAATGGTGAAATAACTTCACCAAACTCCTATGAAAATGTCTTTATATGAGTTAATCCAAAACTCATCCCAACATCATCAAGCTTTGATTAGTGATTTTTAAGTGATTGAGGTATAATCAGATGATCCCCAACCTCTTACATCTTTGGTTGGCTCCCTTAGTTCCATCTCCCTAATTTATTTTAGTGATTCAAAAATTCCACTTTAACATCCTGAAGATCAGGATTTTTCCCTTTTTATTACAACATATATTGATCAAACTCATATCAAGAGAGTTATGATCAATGGGGGAGATAGTATTAATATTATTTCCACCCATGCCTATAGACAACTCACCCTTCTTGACAATTGCATGTCTCAAACTGATGCAGTACTCTATTCCTTTAATGATACTACAACTATTGTAGTGGGTACTATTGTCTTAAATATCCATGTAGGACCCCACACAATTCTTGAGCTCTTCTATGTTATGGAAGGAGAGTTATAATATAACATACTATTTGGATGACCTTGGATATGTGTTATGGCATGTGTACCCTCAATGTTGCACCATTGTGTCAAGTTTGAACATGATGGACAAGTACATGTTATAGTTATTGACCCACCTCCATTTAAAATATGTAACATGACCTATAGTCCTAATGATGTTCTCATCCCATTAAAAAAATCATCTTCCTCACATGATGCTGCTAAAGCTTCCACAAGCTCCACTCCCATAGTTACATAGATACTGGCAACACAAATTCCTGACAAGGATCCCATGGAAGAGACCTTTCAACATTTGTCACTTAGTGAATATCATTTGTTGATGCTTGACATGTTCTATACTCCACAAGAGTATAAAGGCTTCACATGCACCCAAATTATGATCCTCATATTGGCATGGTCATCCCTTATTATCCCCCTAACCTTTGAACCAATTTTACATATAAAGGAATAGATCAAGCTCCCACTGCCAACAATCCATCTTCTTCACCACAACCATTTACTTATGACTTATCTTTCTTGATTAACCCTAGATTAGCTCACACTTATATCTATAGGTGTGCTTGGAAAGGATTTGGTTTGGGTCATTGTGAGCAAGGTATCCATATGCATATTGAATATCCTACTTGTAACACCATTGAAAATTATAAAAAGAGGCATGGAGTGGGATATGATGAACCAAATAAACTCACTAAAACCCCCCATGCACCAATTATTAAAGAACTAGTTTTTCCTTCTCCACCTTCTTCTCCACCATCACCTATAGAATTAGAGGTATCTATACCTCCTATTTTTTTTTCAATAAATGTTATCCATTTGGGGCCTCTCACCTATCATCAAGGTAAGGAAATAATGTCCCTTCCTCTTGTTCATCCTAAAATAATTGATGAATATTCTCCCACTATTAACACTATCCAATGTCAAGATGATGATGTAATTCTCACCTACATGGGTGTGGATGATTCTTATATCCAAAGATCACTCCCATCTGAAACACAAAATATGTTAAATGAATCAACCATTAACATCAACCTGCCCTCTCATGATAACCCTCAAGTCCTCAAGATTGGCCAATATTTAGATTCTTCTGAGAAGGTTGATTATGACATGTTTCTTAATGACCATATCAAATCCTTTGCTTGGTCTTATAATGACATGCCTAGTATTGACCCCTCTATCATCACCCATAACATTGTCACCAATTGAGATGCTAAACCTGTTAATCAGAAGCTTTGTAAGAAGCATCTTTGTATTGCTCTCCTTGTCAAAGAAGAACTCCAATACCTCCTTTCTATTAGCTTTATCCAACCCATCAACAACTCATAATGGATTTCCAATATTTTTCTTGTCACAAAAGTGACTAGGGGAATTTGCATTTACACTGACTATCATGATTTAAACCTCACTATCTGAAAGATGATTTCTCATTGCCAAGTATTGAACAACTTATTGATCTGACGGCTGGCCATGAGGTGATATCACTTATGGATGGATTTTTTAGATATAATAAAATCCTATTTTCTCCTGAGGATTAATACAAGATAACCATTATTACCCCATGTGGGACTTTTTATTATTAATTCATGCCTTTTCACTTGAAGAATGCTAGTGAGACCTACCAACACACCATGACCTACATTTTTCATGATCTCCTACACAAAATTATGGAAGATTATGTGGATGACTTACTTGATAAGTCTAAACTTCATCAAGAACACTTGATGATTCTCAAAACCATATTTACTCATCTCCTCTAATATAACATTAGACTAAACCCAAAGAAATTTGTCTTTGGAGTTCTTTTCGATAAACTCTTAGGTTTTATCATTTCTCTCTATGGTATCAAGGTCAATCCTGCTAAAGTTAGAGAAATCTTAGAGATGCCTCCACCTACTAATATCAAACAATTCCATAGCCCACAAGGCAAACTTTAGTCAATTCACTTCTTCATTTCCCAATTGTTAGATCGGTGCTAATCCTTTCACCATCTCCTCAAAGAGGATGTCTCCTTCCATTGGAATATATATTTCTAGGAAGATTTTGATGCACTTAATCAATACCTCATTTCCACACCAGTTCTTATTTGACATAAGGAAAATTAACATTTCTACCTATACATCTCCATAATAGACCATTCTCTAGGTTATATGATTACACATCAAGAGCAGGTAGTTAATTATATAAGTCACACACTTATTGATTATGAGACTCGATATACCCATACTAAAAAACTTTACCTTACATTGGTATTTTTTGCCTCCAAGCTTCGCGATTATCTCCTAAATCACAAAACCTATGTGGTCACCCATACTGATCCCCTCAAATACATGCATTCCAAACCATATCACAACCAATTTGTAGCTTGGTGGCTCATTCTTCTTGCTAAATTCAACTTAGAATTCATTTAGCAAAAGTCTATTAAAGGGCAAACAATTACTGAACAGTTAGCTACTACCCCTTTACCTAAAAATCAACCTTCAAAACTTGAATTCCCTAAAAAATCTATTATAATGCTCTCCACCAATGACATCTATCAAATGATGATGTTCTTTAATGGATCTAAATGTCAACATGGTGGGGGTATGGGGGTCATTCTTATTCCTCTAGATGGTGAGCCTATACCTTTGTCATTTAAACTAGATTTTAAATGCACTAACAATATGGTTGAATATGAGGCTTTGATTCTAGGACTTCAAATAAAATTCTTCTTGGATGTCAAATCCATAACCATTTTTGGTGATTCTCAGCTAGTGGTTAACTAGGTTAATGGTTCCTACCTATGTAAAAATGAAATTCTACAATGATATAAACATCATGTAGATATGCTATTGGGATTATTTGACTCTTATCTCTTGTAAACTACTCCTTGATCTACAAAAAATTTTGCTGACATGATGGCTTTACTTACTTCACACATACCCTGCTCATCTTCCTCTTCAAGAATCTATGTCACCATGCATCACTTAACATTACCCTCCTATGTCTCAGCTAACATCTTCTTTGTTAGAAATGTAATAGTGAACCCATAAGACTTATGGTATAAACAACTCATGGATTATCTTTCTTTCTCTATTACCTCTTTTGATCTCTACAATAATGGGAAACAAGCCTTTATAAAATGTGCCACTCATTACACTATACTAGGGGGACTTCTCTACAAGTGAGGTTTTGATGGTCTTCTCCTTAGATTCCTAGCTAGTACTGAGACTCCCTTAACTATTAAGGAAGTCCATGATGGGACTTATGGTGGGCATTTTAATGGTCACATAGTTGACAAACGTATTTTTTGAATTGGCTATTATTGGCCCACACTTCATCAAGACTGTGTTGATTAAATTTGGCATTATGTCAAGTGTCAACAACATGCTAACCTCTTTCACATTCCTATTCATGCATTACAAGTTGCTAAAGACTTTTGTCCCTTTTTCCAATGGGGCTTAGATCTAACCAGAGAGATTAACCCTCATTCATCCCTCTATCATTATTCTATCATTACTACCATGAAATACTTCACTAAGTGGGTCAAGGCCATCCATCTCATATCCACTAAAGTTGACAAAATTGTTGACTTTATCAACCATCACATCATCTATCATTTTGGTGTCCCTCATAAGATTATAATAGATAATGACAAGTCTTTCAAAAATAAGACTATTTAAAGTTTTTGTGATACATTTGGAATCAAATTAAGCTTCTCATCACCATACTATCCATAAGCTAATGGATAGGCACAAGCTTCTAATAAAACATTGAACAAAATTCTAATGAAGGTAGTCAATGAAATGGGTAAGGATTAACACACACAAATTCCTTTTGCTTTATGGGCTTATGGCACTAGCATTTAAACCCCTACAGGTGCTACACCTTTTTCATTGGTATATGGTATAAAGACTATTTTGCCTCTTGAAGTCCAAATTCCTTCTATTCATATTTCTCTACATGACATACTAACAATGACTTTTGCCAAGAACATTTGGCTCAACTTGAATTGCTTGATGAACGTTGTCTTATAGCCCTCACCCACCTCCAAATCTATCAAGAGAATATCAAATGCACTTATAACAAAAACCTCAAAGAGTGAGATTTCAATATAGGAGATCTCATCTTAAAATAAAATCAACATGTGACGAACATGGAGAAAAGAAAATGGGTTAAGTTTGCTCCTAATTGGCTTGGACCTTATATCATAATTGACAAGTATGGCTTAGGAACTTATCACTTGTCTTCTCTTAAAGGAAGACCAGAACTCAAGCCTTTAAATGCCTTACACCTACACCATTCTTTTGTTAACAAATGTCATTTTACCTCATTTTTAAATTGAGCTCATCCCTTGAGCATCCCTATTACATTCATTTCCCTTCCTCTTCACCCTTACTCCTATACAATTAGTTAACTTACATAGTGGTATGGTTTTTACCTCAAAGTGGAAAACTTTGAAGCCTATATAGTCTTGTCCATGACTAAAATTAAAAAAATAAAGAGATATTTGAAAAAGTTATAAACGTCTTAGGTCATACTTCTCAATGTAGACTACTCCCTTGAAGGACAACTATGTAAATTACCTTTGCTACTATCAATAGACTACTCCCTTGAAGGATAACTATTTAAAATTAAAAACAAATGCTTAGACCACTCCCTTAAAGGATGGCTAAGCCAATATTTTGTTCTCAATGGTAAAAACAAATAAAAAAGGCTCCTCATATCTTTATATGACCTTAACCCATAAAAAATCCCATTGTAAGCTTCCCGTATTGATCAGCTTACACCAAAAAAAAAACTTTAATCATGGACTTGCCTTTAGTAGCTCTCAGGTCACCCATAGTAGGGGCATATATCCCTACTTTGTAGTTTATGATACTTAAAACATTTTTACTCATTTTACCCTTTTTCCCCTCATACTCTTTAAAGGGACTGTGAAGCTCACTTAATATAAGGTAAACATGACGCTTCTCTAACAAACACAATGGTTTAAAGATATAAGGCATGATAGAGGCTCATTTTCCTGAGCCTTTTTATGTTCTAATTACAGTCTTTGCCAATGCATGAGCATTCTACCTCTTTATTTTCCCATCCACATTACAAGTCAATCTCTCTATTTTAGATGAAGAAACAATGTCATAAACTAACATAACAAAGCCTACTCAATTTATTTGATGCATACACCATCACAATTAGGGAAAAATGATTAAATAAACTAACATAACCAATTTATTCATTTTAAGCATACACCATCATGAAATATGGAAAAATTCTAAGATGAAATTAATCAACCAAATATGCATATACCATCACATATATGGGAAAATCTAGTCTAAATCAACTAACATGATCAACACTAACATCAAATTAACATAGCATAAAATAATCATCATCCATATCATCATCATCATCATCCATAATCACATCTCAACATCACAATAAATAAATATCTCATGTTCATATATATATATGATCAAAATAATCATCATTTACATCATCATAGTATCTCTCTCTCAAAATATACATCTCACATTTGTGGTTCATAGGCTGATATACATATAACATAACTACTAAAAACTAACAAAATCTGATACTCATGGTCATCAAGGCTCTCCTCATGGTCATGAGGAGGTAGTGTCATCACCACTCTCTACCCATCTGTGTCTACGTGAGCTAGAAGTCATCACACGTGACATCGACCTCTCCTACTTTTTAAACTCTAAATATCTCTAAATCTATGAGAACTCTCTAATCACCCTCTCATAGTAGGAAATTTCATCTAGGGCAATCGAATATCTCACCATAGATATATTCTATGAAGGTCCCATAGCACCTGATGATGGCCCAATTTGTACTAGTCCCTATGGTGGTGGTGGAGGAGGAGTAGCTTGGCCTACTATTCTCACACTATCTCTCTCTACTATCACTATAGTCACCTAACCCTATAAAATAATAACCTACCCCTATAGTGTTGCAACCTAGCCTTGTAGAGCTCTAATCTAACCTTGTAACATCACCACCTACCCTTGTAAGGCTAAAACCCATGCTTGGGCTATCTCTTAAGTTGGAACTATTGCATCTCAGGCCTACACTGCTGTATCTTGATTTTGTACCACTACATCCCTCTCTCTAACCAACCCCTATGAATCTGGTGTTGGCCTTCTAACCTCTACCACCAAATGTAACCTTGCCCACCAGGTTGTATAGGCCATTATGCACCCTGGGTCTCCAACACCTAGACCTACTGGTAGCTCCTCAAAATTTGGCCCATCTATCTCCAAGGGAAATGATAGGGGTACTTTTATGTCATCCCTCCTATATCAAGGGAAGGTAGGTGCAATATACTATAATATACCAAACTACCTCCTAATCCATGTGATAGGTACCATCTCTAACTCACTGACCCATCTCCCCTTGACCCATCGTGAGCTCTACAACCCAACAAGTTATTGTGCCTATCCTCTAGAAATTGGGTATGTCAAATATGGTCTCCACAAAATATTTGTAGGGATCAATCCCTCAATCATGTGCCTATAATAGGCAATGTCTTAAACCATGACATCCACTTAGGTCTATGCCATGCCCTCTCTCCACCATCTAAAACCAACCTTGAAGCTATCAAGTATAGTGTTAAGTAACCCTAATGGTCATGTTACCATGATGCGCTCATATTCCCAATAGTGCAATAGATGGCTGATACACAAACTATATTACCATCACAACCTCAAACCCCATATCTCTCTATATAAATGCACCAAAAATACTAAACCCTAGTAAAAATTGGTTCACTACTTAACCACCTATGCAAGCACACTTATCAATGTAATCATAAATATCCTACCATCTACATCTGGTAATGCATACACCATGATCTTGATCATCATGAGGATGCTCAAATAATGTTGCTCCTCATCAGTCATATAAAGTGGATCATATGTGAAACTCATAGAGTGGTAAGTCACCTCACTAACATGCTCTCCATATAAAGAACCATGTACATATCATGTTCCTCTCTCAATCATGCAAAAATCTCCTCACCCTAGAGTGGTAGCCATAAAATCCTATACATATCCTCTTGAGTCACTGTCAACTCTTTGGTTGGAAAATGGAAGGTATTGGTGGTGTGATCCCACCTCTTAATCAATGATATCATCAGGGACACATCCCAAATGACTCAATAGTGATATTTCACTCCTCCTAACCCCATGACCATCATTTTATCCCACTCATCTAGAGTGACATCCCTCTTCATGCATGTCAACAATCTCGGTAGATGATTTCATAATGTTAGCTCCATCCTTGCCTATATCCATACACACACAATTCAAGTCACATACCTTTTAATATACTCTATCTTTACCTTTTCCCCTTCTCTTTGGGATAACTACATTGGTCTAAGGTCCTAAACTAGACTATGTAGGCATCACTCAGTTGACATAGGGTCTTCTAAGGTTAGGTCAACCATAAACCCACCTCACTAATTACCCTAGGCTTTACTTCCTCTCTTTCTACCATAAGATTAATTACCTCTCTCTCTCTAACCTAGACATCACTGCCTCTCTCTCTACCCTAGGCCTACCTACCTATTACAACTCTAGGCCTCATAGCCTATATTCATAACTATTGACACTATGACCTATCTTTTAAGACCTAGACCTCTCAACCTATCTCAACTTACCTTTTTACCCATTTCCCTTATCACACCTTTTTAGATATTTTTCCTAGGATTTAGGAGAAATACATTGGCATAAGGCCCTAAAATAGGGCTATGTAGGTAGCACTCAATCGACACAGGGTCTTCTAAGACTAGCTTGACTATTAGGCTAGTTGATTACTTCCATTAGGGATCTAAACTCACCCTTTTTCCTATTTTTCTACTTTCTTACAGTCATTGAAATTGGCATTAATGTTTATGCCAGTGATTTATAGGCCTACATATTGATTGATGTTGGTAGGTAACTACTAACCTTAGTGCCATGTCGACTGACATCGGTGGACCTCACTGACATTGGCAACTAGTTTGGCCCCAAGGCTGAATAACCCAAACCCAAACTTACCTATTTCACCTAAAAACCTACCCACAAAACCCCTAACTTATCCTAAAACTACCCTACCTTATTTTTTACCCTTCCACTAACATTTTAAACACCCCCACCTCTCAATTAGCCTAAAAATTACAAATACTAAAATCAAACTTTAAACCAACTAGTAGAGGCTCTTACCTCATCTCTCCATCTCTTCCTACCTAGCACTACTAGCACTTATGGTGGTGCACCACCCATTGGGTCCCCTTTTTGAGCTACCATCTCAAATCACTTTATAAGCTCTATTTCTCCTCTCCAATCACAAAGTTACAAATGAGTTTGGTTAGCCACTAAACCCCCTTTTGTTGGGTTTGATCAGCCACCGACATTGGCATTTTTGACCTAACCTACCAACATTAGTGCTTACACCTATTGACATCAGCAACATTACCCTAACTTTACCAATGTCAGCACTTTTTATTATCGATATTAGCAAATATAACTAACATCAGCACCAATCCTATAATGTTTTTCCTAACCAAGCAAACCCAACTTTTCAAACTTTACCCATATATTGGAGCAATTGGAGATCACATATATCTCCCCCAACCACAACAAATACCATTGCAGATCACTTAAATCTTCACGGATGATGACTTTTCTTAGATACCACGAATATATCCTCACTCATTAACCCTTTTACACCAACCCTGCATTGCTTGTCTTGATCGCTTATGCTATTTTTCTATAGTTGGGTATTATGCACACACATGTATATTAGGTGTTGTGGGTAGAAACCAAGCTCATCTTATCACCTTAAATCATTTTGTGTTTCCTAGGGGCACTTCCTACCTCATATACCTAGGACACATTGACCATTAGAGCTATAACTTTGATTATTTTGACGTATCAATTATCACTTACAAGATATGTTTTGGTAACTTCTATCTGAATCCTCCTTAACCTTGCCTATTCTTAACTTTATTGACTATATCTCATTGTAGTATATTATTATGGAGAGATACTCAATTATCCACCATTCACCCAATTACCATTTTATCAAATTGGTACCTGATTCTAGTTTTTCCTCCATCGATTCCCATTTTGAGGATGGGATACCTCATCCAATACTTAGAGCATCTAACTCCTATTTTTGTCTTGTAACATGCTAGTACAAATTATAAGACAAAAAGGGGAAAATGTAGACACCAAAATTACATCACACACACATGTGTAACTCCCTACGTCAAAACCCCCCTTAAGCCCATTTCAATAATAAAAATTAATCTCCCTAACCCATATTTTACCCCTCACATATTTAATTAATGTAATTAAAAACCCCTTTTGACACCTTACCTATCCACCTCACCTTATGACTAATTCTTACCTGATGAGTCACCTCAAGACATGGTTACCTCATCCTAACTACCCAAGACTTATTCCCACTTACAAACTAAATTACTAATCAACTACCTCCTTCTTACCCCCTTATTTTTACTATTTTATAATGGGTGTCACACTTGGCATGAATAATAATAGAAAACAAGCTGAAAATAGTAAGGTTTACCTATTCTAGTCCACTGACATTGGTCAACCCATGACCAACATCGATGAGATCACTGACATCAGTATTATAAGCCAAACTCCAACTTGAAGTTCATATCAATAGAAATTAATAAAATTGATTCTTACTCTCATTCAAGCTCTTAAAATTATATTTTTGACATCCTAACTTACAATCATCTTGCATAAGTCAATCATGATTAGCAACTGAGCTCTTAAGGACCAACATCACTCATTTGTTATCTCTATTCAAGAATTCAAGTTTAGACTCCCTGTTAGGGATCATCAATCTAGCACATATCATTAGGTAACCATAGCTAAGTACATCACTTATTCTATGTCTTTTAAACATCTATTCTAATATTTCTTTATATCTACTGTGCATTACTTTATGCACTTCTGATCAAACCCTCGTGAGGGAGTTACAAAGCTTTATCTCTTATTTCCCCTTAACTTGACACACCAAACCTTTGACCAGATTTATCCAAGTCATAATCTCTCTCTCATAACACTCTCAACCTCCTAGATCTAACCTAAACCATTTCCCAGACCCAAAAAATCCTTCTGCAAGCTCTTAGATAATTATTTCCCTTACTGATCTCAATAATCTAACCAACATTGGTCACCTGATTATTGACCTCAATAGTATAACTAATATCAATCCCTCCCCTACCAACATTAGTGACTATGAATTCCTTAGCCTCTTCATAACCTACCTAGACAACTTTTAAAATACAAATAGAGTACATCAGAGCACCCTATCACTCTCTACTATATACAGGTTATTAATAATGGTAATATTATATCTCTTTCACTCTCTCTTTACCTCTATTTTAGTTATTTATTATTATTATTTCTCTCAAAAGTGGACTATCATCTCTAAGGAAGTTTCACACTTCTTAGAATAAGTACGGAGCTTGGCAGCCCACTCATTTAACTACTAACAAACATCTTGTGGTAGTTTTTTCTTACTTATAGGTAGTCCTCCCTAGCCAAAGAGGAGTGCTCATAATGTATAGATATGGTGTGCAAACCAAATATAGTTTCATTCTAATCACTTATCCCCATCATTCTTTCTATTTTCCTTTAGACTTAAAATAGACAAAATCTAGTGAAACAACATCATCATTAGTCTATCTTCTTCACCCTTGAATGAAATAAGTGTATATGACTATCCATCCTACTTAATGGTGTATGTGTTGGCTATCCTATCATGTATGGAATGATTATCAAACTTATATGGTCTCATAAGTAGCAAGTTACACACATCCATAGGCAAAACATCATACAAAACTTGATCTTGATATCTTCCTATCTGAAACTCAACCCAACTTTGTTCACTTACCAGTATCTACTAACCTTTCTGAACCCATGCAACTCTATATGGATTTAGATGTGGAATTATCTTCAACCTCAACTTCTATACAATCTCTAATGAAATAATTTTGTTAGTGCTACCACCATCAATAAGCAAATTTCATACCTTATCATAGGCCTTGCATCTAATTTTAAACAAGATTCTTCTTTGGATTTTTTCTTTGCCTTAATTTTTGATGCAATAGTACTCTCCTCATAAGCATTGACTCATTCATGTCATGCCTTCTATCCTCATTCTCTTCTCTCTATTGCTTCATATTTCTACTTACATTCCTTGGACACTCTATTGCCTTGTGTCCATCTCTATGGCAATTCTAACATTGCCCCTAGAATCTGTCTTGGTCATTGTCTCATTGGACCTTCTTCTATCCTCATTCAATGATCTATAAATGGTCTAACCTACCTTGCATGGTACCATCCCATGCCCTCTTGATATATTGAATGTACATATGGTCTCCCTTGAGCCATCTCTCTATTCTTTCTCTCATCTATCCTTGCTTGTAAAGGTGTTGCCTCATCTTGATTTTTATCTTCTCTTTATTATCTTTGTTCTCTCCTTCTGAGAGTATCTCCAATATCCTCCATCCTTATCACTAATGGATCAATCATATGGGTCATTATCCTGACCAACTCATCCTCATCTCTATTGGCTCTCTTTATGGAATAATGCACCTAGTTACCTATCTTGCACTTCACCTCAAAACACATCTTATTAATTTCATTCACAATCAAAAATATTTTTTTTCTAGCTCTGATACCAAATGAGGTAAAGAAATTAGAAAAATAACTCACTCTACACCTTTACTCAGAATGCACTTCTTTAACATAATGGATTGCACTTCTTGTTATGGGTTTCCAATACATTCCTCATGTAAGAACTGAGGTTCATATGATAAATCAGATTTTTCCATATACTAAACCTTATTATCCTATAAAAAATTATTCCTCTTTGGTCAATCAACAACTTACCAACACCATTTAGATCTCAACCATTCCCTTCACAGCTCTATCATCAATAGATACACTTCTTGTATTAGGATCATGTAATGTAACTAAATTCTTCTTTCCTATATTTTGGTTCTAATGGTATTCATAATATTTATGAGTTTTTTCATCAACCCTCTCTATCTTTCTAATAATCCATCCACATTTTCAAACTCAAGTCTTTCTTTTGCATAACTCTGCCAACTTTCATTAGTCCTTCTAGCCCTCTCTTGCCTATTTCTTAGATTAAATGAAGAAGCTAAAATGAGTCAAAATAAATAAATAGTATTTTTAGATACTCTTTTCCACCACTTTTCTATCCCCAAAGTTTCAAGAACTTACTCAGTCCTTAACATAATTTTCTAGCCTTCTTTGATATATAATTAGTCCTTCTAAGCTTAATTTGATATCTAATTAGTCCTTAACAATACTTGAATCACCTTATTCATGTTTAAATCAACAATAATACAAAATTTTATCTCTTTTTGATGGTGTAAATCCTCTAAAATGATCAAACCCTAGTTTAGGGTTTACTAGCTCCTAAACAGGCGTGAGAGCCTATAAAAATTAATATCTTGAGTCTCACACAATTTAAAGGTAAATTTTTTATTATAAAATATTTTTATAGACATTTATCCACCTTCCCATTCTTTAAGAAAGACTTCAAACCCATTAATACATTCAAAATAGGTATATCTCAACCTGGTCTGACTGTATTCTGTAACAAAAAATAGGGTTAAATAAGGGTTTATTTTTGAAATGTTACCATCAATATTTAAAAATTTATAAGAATATTATTCCCACCTTTTATAATCATATTAAACACTTTTCTAACATACCTGAGTCAAAACAAGATTTAACTCAAAGAAACTCAGTCCTTTTATTGACTATACTCAATTCTCCAAATAAGGTTAGGTAGGGTTTAATGGTTTCAAACTTTATCAAAGCCTTTACAACCCATATCAATGTTCTTTCCACGTCAAAACAATTTATAAAGACTATATATATTCTCTTATTTTCCACTTTGATGTCTAAGACCAATTTCAAGGTAAGCATATAGTGATCAAACTCAAGGTTTCTGACTGTATGCCAATAGTTTTGAGTATTAACACTAAGAAAATTAAAATTTACCATTATTGAGGCCTAATATAGGTCACAATAATTATTTAAAACACTAAGAAACATTTCATCTACTCATTATACATAGTAATCCATGAGAAAATATCACATTATCAACTGAATAAACTACATAATTTCATACATTGTTTGATAGACCTATCTGTCTCCTTAAGAATCACTTTCCTTGCAATTCAACAAAATATTACCTATCTCAATTAGGGATTAAATATTTATTAAAAAAAATATCAAATAATAATATATTGAAATTACTCAGTACATTATAAATTCAAGCAAGCTAACATTCTATCTTTGTCATGCAATAACATTGCACTCAAAAATTCATGTATCGTATCCATATTCATCAACTTTATTTGTTTTCATATTTATTCCCTATCTCCTTCAAATGGAATACATTATGACAAAATCAATAATTTACTTCATCACCTCTTACCAAGATACATAACTAAATCTTGGAAGTTACTATGTAGATGTACTTGAAAAGATTACCTTGCATTTTAATGTTTTCCCACTATATGTATTGAATGACCATGCATATAGACTAAAGAAGATACTTAGTACCTTTTTAATACTCTTAAGACATCTCAGACACCTTATGAATATGTTTTACACCTTACCACTATAGAAAACTAAAACTGACCACCAATAACCTCCAATCAGGGTTTTGGCTAGTTTCCATCTAAAATACACAATTTGGCCTAAAAACACTAAAACAAGAAAAATGATGTGAAACTGACATATTCAAATTCCAATTTTGGCCAAGGTATCCCTAAATTGGGTAATTAAATTTATGGGCTAGATAACTTTGATTAGTTCAGTTTGAGTCAAAATGCCAAATTTGCACCTACGTGCTTTGGACTACTCTTTCCTATCAAATATTTTGCACAAGACTTGTGCCTTTGTTATTTATTGTTGGAAACATTATAAATAATAATAAACATCCAACACATCTAATTTGGACTTCCAATTCAAATCTAGGACCAAAAAAAAGTCATTTTGATCAATTTGGGTATTTTGTTCACAATGTGCTTAATCATGCCTAAGAGCTAATTAACCCAAATCAAGGCCTAAAAAAGAATTACATGGAGACTTGTTGAATAATCATTTTTGTAAATGAATATTGAATATTTTCATCATCAAGTGACCTCATTTTTTGGGAAGACATCGTTAGGCCATAAATGCCATAAATATTAGGATTCATGCCCTCCATGCCTCATCAATGCCTTCCATGATGCCCTTCATGCCTCTTAATTGCCCATTTTTACAATTCCATGATGAAGATAATTAAAAAATTAATTCCAAAAATTTAATTAATCCTCAACCACACATCTCAATCTTTAGATGGATGGTTGAGGTTTATTCTGATCAAATCCAAAAATCTATAAATAGGAGGCCTCACAAAATCATTTCTAAGCTTAATTAGTGAAAAGTTATAATGGAGGATTGGTTCCAAAAAGCTTCAAGAAGAGATGGATGTTATAATTCCAAATTGATTCCAAGCCAAGCCAAGCCAGGACACAAGCCAAAGGTTCCAAGGAGAGATGGAGGTTGTCAAGCTTCTATTGCCAAGGACTTAATGAGCACAAGCTGAGCAAGCCACTACTAAAAAGGCATTTGGAGCATCCAAGGAAGGTGAAGGAATTCTTGTATTTTATTTCTTGCTTTTTTGTTCTGCTTGTCATTTGATTTTGTTAATTGAGCTCTCCCTAATGGTATAGGCCTATAGATGTTATACTATTAGTGTGTTTATTTCATTTTGTTTTCATTTTGGAACTAACACCATACTAACCATCCTCTCTTGAGTCAAATTACTAGATCACATAATGGCACACCTAATGGGATGAGATGCATCTCACACCTAAAGGAGATAATTTTACAACTCTAAAATATCCATTTAGACCTTTAAAACTCTTGCAAATTGATTTTCTAACTTTATTTTAACATTTTTTGTTGCCATAGGTTTACATAGCAACCAACATCGATAGAAAATACTGACATCTATTACTTGGCTCAATCAACATTAGTTAGTAGAATAGACATCAGTTAGATCTTGATTAGACATTACTGATGTTGGTCACTGTGTTTTCTTAAAAACACAAACTCAAGAGCTATTTTAAAATGTTTGGTTTGGGGTCATACGAACTCCATTTTGGATGATTATTTTTAAAACCATGTATTTTATCCTAAATTTTCAAAATTTGGAATTAGTTTAGCTTCAAGTTTCATATAGTTTTTACAAAATTTGGAAAATTCATTTAAAATGTTTCTAATCTAACATATTTTCTTTTGGGGTGATGCTTTACGAGTAGACAAGTAACTAGCAGATTTCAAGCTTGATAAATCATGTTTTAGAACATATTTTACATGTTTTAAAATGAATTAGGAACATTATTTTGGTTCTTAAAGTAAAATTTAAGGTGATTAAATAAGTGTTTTTATCATTATTTTTCAAAATTACAACTAAGTCTGAGGGATCATATGAATATCACCTCATTTTCATTTGGGCTTAAAAATGAACTCATCTTTCCAAGCTTTTTGTCTTCAATAGTTGCTCAATCTAATTTTTTTTTTGACAAGAAGAGGGATGTTGCATGTATGATCTTCCATTTGTCCCCTTTAGGGAACCCTTAGAATCAAAATCACCATTATTATTGAATGTATCCTATTCCAAGGCTTAGAAAGAATGTCACCTAAAGCACTCCCAAAAAACTCGCCAAAGTTTGGGTGATCTTGAAAATGACCCAAAAGTCTTTCTATTTTATGCTTTCTTAATTTTCATGCAAACTTGGCTTGAAATGGGGACTTCATCACCTCCCACAAGTTTTTTAGGGAATATTTGACCCAAGGTTTCATCTCCTAGCATTGACTTCATTTGGATCCTTTGGACATTGCACTACACTAAGTGAATAATAGGATGTAGTGGCACTTTGGACATTGCACTACACTGAGAAAATAATAGGATGTAGTGGTTTTGAAAAGGACTAGACCTTTTTTCAACAAACCAAGTGATATTAACCCAAAATCTATGCTTTTCTTTTGTATTTTTTGGTGTGAAATTCATTGTGTAATTGATTCCCCTAGTGATGTTTAAAACTTGATAGTTTAGTCAACCCTACATGTCATACCCTTGTTAGGATTTAGATGATTATACTTAGTGTATTTTGGTCATTTATCTTAATTGGTATTTTTGAGACTAAAACTTGTTTGTTTGTGTGTAAACCATGTCAAAACCATTTTGTCTATACATCACTCTTTTGTCTAAAGAGGTGTTATTCTGGCTATTTTACACCACACTTGTGCCTTGAAATTTTTGCTAAACTTGTTTGTGTGTGTGTGTCATTTGAGTTGAAGAGGGTAGCGTTATGCTACCCAAATCATGTCAAAAAAATTAGATCCTTTTAAGTCTTTTGAAACATAGAATTGATCACATTATTCGAGCATGCTTACATCATTAGGATACTTGATTTATTTCAAGACTTGTTTACCTTGCACCAAAAAACCATTGTTTCAAACCATTTTGTGTATACCATTAACAACTCTATCTTGTGTTGTCATGTTGTTCAATCTTGTCTAGCTTATTTGGTCAAATCTTAGTTTTTAATGTTGAGTTTTCAATTATCCTTGTTAAGTTTGGATCCAAACATTGATTGATTTCTATTTAGGCCTCAATTCATGGGGTTGGTACATAGATGTTTTTATTTTGTGTTGCATATCTTCGGTTAATTAATTACCCAAATTTGAAAACTATTGATGGTTTGTTTGTTCAATGCCTATCCTCATCATTATTTACACCTTTATTTAGGAGAATATAGTCTTTCTCAAAGAGCCTTTTGTCTTATATGTTATGCCAATTGATCATGTTTATGGTTGATTCTGTGTACTAGGTTTATGTCAAATTTGTTTCCAAAAATTGATAGATTAAATAAAATCACATCATGCCTATTTTTTTGAGCCTATATTTTGACTCCATGTTTGGACAAAAGACTTATCAACTCAACTTTTCCCTTTCCTAGTTTAGACCTTGTTTGGAACACTTTGACCTAGACCTTTGACATGTCAGTTGTTATTTAGACACATGACTTTTTATGTGTATGACATTTAAAATTAGACATTTAACATTAGACTTTTTTATGTCAAGTTTTATCACCAACCATTTTGGAGATACAACTCCACCTTTTGACCAAGTTAGACCAAGCTGATATCATTTGTCAAGTTTTTTCATAATTTGTAGAACTCTAAGCCTTTTTGTTTCAGAGATTTCATCATTTATGTATATATGTATCACTACACTTATGGTAGAGTCACTTAAATTTTTTATCCAAAGCTCAAAATTTCTAGTTGATAAATATTTCAAGAACACAAAAATAACACAGTAACAATGAATTCTCTGAGAAGAGATGTATTATTACTCAAGATTGCAATAATGCTATATGCTTATCTCTAAGAAGAGATGTCTAATTTTCCATTTTAGGTTACATATTCATTTATACCCATTTTGAAATTAGGGGGGGATGTGGAAGGTCACCAATCTTGAGGGAAATTAAGTGGTTTGACTTACATGCTTTAAAACAATATAGAATTTGAGGAATTACTATTTTTATAAACTTACTATTTTTAGACTGCACAACTAAAATTGAAATTTGGTGCACTTCCATTAGGTTTTCAGGGTTCAAACTTCATTGAGAAAATCTCCATGCCATATCATGATGTTATCCTCATTCTTAGCTTTCCAATGGTTCAAACGGTGAGTTAATTGGATCTATGGTGCAAAAGTTATGGCTCCTAAAAGTTTCATCATTAATTGGGGTGGAACTGTCACCCAAATTGTCACCTGAATTGTTGCCCAGATCAAATTTGAATTCTGATAGAATGGACGCACAAAATAAATTTTATGGATTTTGTCAAGACCTCAACGATGCTAATATGGTTTGTGAGATAGATTTTTATTTGCCTCATATTAATCATTCATGGGAACAAATCCATGAAGTAACTTATGATCCAAATCAAGACCTTGATTGGTATGAAGAGGATTATGAAGAGGAATTTAAAGAACCAAATATAGATAATGTTATTTGGAAAACATACCCTCTTTGCAATAATCAGTACATGAAACATAGTCAAGAACCAACTTATGAGCCAACTCATAACTGGGATGATATGGTTTATGAGGAAGACTTGGATGCTTTTTCTTGTGTAAGAAATCAAGTTTCATGACATCCTTTTGTTATTTGATCATCAGCTACCCTGAACCCTCCTTTGGATTACACAATCCATCAAGCTCTAAAATATCCAAGGAATGCCATTGCCATTCCTAAACCTAATCATTTAGCTTATGCAAGAAACTAGGTTACACAATACCCAACCATTTTTATACCAAGACTGCATCCATTGGTTTGTGTGAGCAACCAATCTCTACAAAACCCCTTCATCATTCTAGGGCTTAGTATTTTGGCTTGTACAAGCAATCAAACTCTGCACCACCCTATCATTACCATCTCAATAATTAGTCCATTATCTCATGTGAGTAATCATTCTCCCCAAGGCCCTACCATTATCTAACTACAATTCATTCCTCATCTAGTACCAATCCCAACCAAACTTCAACTGACCCAATCATTTAAAGACCAATCAATGTTCAAAACTGGGATTTTCCAACTCATTGGAAACTAAGGCCAAAAAAACCAACCAAGCTGAGACATTTTTGTTGAACCAACCATTTACGATAAGTCAATCTATGATAAATTACCTATTGATCCTATACCAATTATTGAGGAGTCTCACACTGACAAGCCAATCTTTATTGAGTCACTTCTTAATGATTATAACCACCTTTGGGCAAATCATTACCTCAACTATGTGCCTATTTTTCAAGAGCCTTGTATTGACAAGCTAGTCTCTGAGGAGTTGACTCTTGACCTTTTTCCCATCCTAGAGGAGTCTCACTTTGGAAAACAAATCTTTATGGAGCCCATCATGCCATCATAGGCCATTACTTATCCAAAATTAAACATTTATCAAGATATCATTCCAATAGAGTACCCATCAGATGAAGCATTAGAATCAAAATTATAGTCAACCTCAATCTCAACATCAAATTTAGAATTCCTTGAGTTAGAATTAGATTTAGAAGAAGAATATGTTTGAGGATGTTACAATATTGGTTACACATGCCTCATAGATCAATTTGAATACATTTAATATCCTTCTATGGTTTTTAAGGATGAGTACTTTAGATTTGACACAAGTTATCCTAGTATTTTCTATAAGGATTGTGTAGCCTCTCTCCATTCCATTATCATTCCATAGGCCATTACCATCAACCAAAATAGCCATATCATTGACATTCCATCTCCCACAAGTGTTGATTAGGACTGATAGAATCATATTTTATTGAACTACATCCATGGTGACATAGTAGTTGAAGAAGAGTAAGGAGGATAAGACAACATTCAGGTAGTAGAAGAACACTCTCCTAGTGGGACCTTTTTGAAGGCACTAGAGGACAATTAAAGTTAGAACTTAGCATCTTTTAGTGAGACCTTTTTAGAAGTGTTAGAAGAAAATCAAAGTCAAAATTCAACATTCCTTAGTGAAACCTTCTCAAAGGTGATACGGGACAATCAAGACAACTTCATTGGTAAAAACCTCATTGAGGCATAGATAGCTTAGCACAAAAGTTATTCACTACTTGACAAAGATAAAATCAAAGATCAAACTAAAATAACTTCCAATCTACAACCTAATTAGATGGTCACTACTCTCAAGATCAAACAATATGAAAATCTAGTGGTCCTCTCAAGAGAAAAAGTCTTTGGCCCCACCATAACCAAAGTTATGTTGAATCTGGCATCAACAACATTACATGTGATTGAAAGTCATGATCTTCATTTATTTACCCACCATTCCACATTCCATTATCATCTACGATTCCATTTCACAAAAAAGCCTACCATCCATTATTTGTCCTTGTTTACCATCCATGGTCACACTTTCCTTTTTAGAGGCTACAAAGATACCTTGTCTTGATTCTTGAAGGAATCATAATCAATGACCAATGAAGATTAGAAAAGCATTCTCAACAACTAGATTTGTAAGCCATTCTTGATAGAGTAGCTATTTTGATGAGGTGTGGACTAACAATTAACATGATCAAGTATTCTATTTGTATCATTTGTTGATTAGGACACACGTCTCCTCATCAGTGGGAACAATAGAATAAAATACCACACCTAGGCCAAAAACATGTACCATGCCATTGCCATTGTTACATATCCATTTACCATTGTCGCATACCTAACCATTCACCCCATTACTTGGGGGAAACCCTCTTGGCATTATATCCAAATTTCTACCAACCCTCTTACCATTTTAACCCAATTATCAAAACCATCATTATCTTAAAGCAATACCATGCCATCTTATCATTCCATTCCTATCTAGACCAAAGCCTATTTTTAGTCATCCTAGCCAATCCTATTTTGATCTTGGTTACTTTAGTTCTTCCTACACTTTTTTTAGAGGATTCCAATCAAGTTTAAATAATCAATCCAATCCATTTTTATAATGACAGTCTATGAAAGTAGTGTGACAATTGATCTAGTAAGATATCTTTCATCTTATATCCACATTTGTTTATGTGAGCTTGATTATAAATGCCTATGGGCAAATCAATGTTTCACTAGTATTTCTACTAATTATAACTACCTATGGTCAAATTAGTATCATTGACCTATGCCATTATATCCTTGTTATAAACACCTATGGATAAACTAGGGGCAATACTTATTTGTCATGCATTGCCATGTCTCTTTTCCATCGTTATTTTCATTTGACTGACCATTAGCCAGATTTGAGAACTTGTTGAGACCTAGTTGATTTTTCCCCACCTTTTATGTGGATAGAATTATTATGACTTGAGGTAATTTTAGGACTATATGGGTCATGCTCAATTCATGTTGAGGTCACCTCAGTCCCCCTTTCCATGTTCTCACCATTTTGTGAGCAACCTAAGCCAAATGCTCTCATTGTTTTTCAAGTAGGTATCTTGTCATTATCTAACAAGTTAATATACCTCAAAATTTCAAAAACATTCATAAAATTTCAAAAATCCAAAAATATGTCTTGTCTAAGTCTAATCAGTTATGCTCGATCTACAATACTGGGGCATTGTCATTGTTAGGATGCTTTATTTTGATTTTATTTTGAAGCTTTCTTTTTGTTTATTTATTTCAAGTTATTTGTTTTTTTGTTTTTCTATTTATTTTTTTGTTTATTTGTTGGTCTGTTTGTTTGCTTTCAACACTTTTGCCTTGACTCAATCTCTATTTGTTCATTAGGTGATTCCTTGTGCACATTATTCTTGTGTCCATCCATATTCATCCATCAATATTGCCATCATGGTTTTTATCATTGGTGCATTGCTTTTTTAATGTTTATTAGATCAGGAGTTATTCCTTATGCATATTTTGGCCAATTCTTTATGGTGTTCTATCATAAAGCCTACCATCACATGCTACAACAAAAATTAGCTTCAAGAAGGTGTACAATCAATAGAGATATAGAATTTTCTCCTTGGCACCTTGGAAAATCCTCCCACCCACCTTAATCAATAAACTCATTTGACCATTCTAATTATATAGTTATTAATTAGGATGAGCATTTCCTCATTAGTAGGTACAATTGAGTCATTCACATTGATTAATCTTATTCTTCTATCCATCTCTTTCATCATTTTGTGCCCACTCATATTTAATCTATATTCCAGGTTATATCCTTGAGTTATACTTTCTAATCATCCCTAACCAGGGCACAATCATATTTAGCCAATTCATGTCCTCATAATGATTATAATTGCCTATGGGCGAATCATTATTTTGACTTTTATTCATAATTATAATTGCCTTAAGGCAAATCAGAATCCTTTTTACATCAATACATGCAAGAATTTTCTTATTTAGATTAATCTTAACCATTGATTAATTCCACCTTTCTTCTTGTTTATTTTTGAGGGACCATCCATCAATAAATGTGATGACCACTCCCTCGAGGGGGCATCATCATAGGCTTCCCAAAATCACTTAGATATTTGTTCTTTAATCATCTTCTTATTTTTGGCATATAGTCCATTTATCATTCTTTGAGATGACATTGCTTTTCCTATGGTTTGAAACATCTTTCCAAATAGGGGCAAACTATAGACACCTAAAATTGGCCATTGATAACCTCCAACCAAGATTTTGGCTAGTTTCCATCTAAAATGCACAATTTGGCCTAAAAACACTAAAACACATAAAATGATGTGAAACTAACATATTTAAATGCTTATTTTGTCTATGGTATCCATATATGGGGTAATAAATTTATGGGCTAGCTAACTTTGATCAGTTCAATTTGAGTCAAAATGCCAAATTTGCACCTACGTGCTCTGGACTGCTATTTCCTATCAATTCTTTTACACAAGACTTATACCTTTGTGATTTTTTATTGGAAACATTCTAAATGATAATATTCATCCAACACATCTAATGTGGACTTCCAATTCAAATCTAGTCAAACTTAAGACCAATAACAGGGCATTCTGATCAATTTGGGTAATTTGTGCATAATGTGCTTAATCATGCCTAAGAGATAATTAACCCAAATTAAGGCCTAATAAATAATTTCATAGAGACTTATTGAATACTTATTTTTGGAAATGAATATTTAATGTTTACATCATCAAGTGACCTCATTTATTGGGAAGACATCCCTAGGCCATAAATGCCACAAATATTAGGATTCATGCCCTCCATGCCTCATCAATGCCTTCCATGATGCCTCCCATGCCTCTTAATTTCCCATTTTCCCAATTACATGATGAGGATAATTACGAACATAATTGGAAAAATTGAATTAATCCTCAACCACACATCTCAATTTTGAGATGGATGGTTGAGGTTGTTTCTGATCAAATCCAAAAATCTATAAATAGGAGGCCTCACAACATAATTTCTAAGGTTAATTAGTGAAAATTTATAATGAAGGATTGGTTCCAAAAAGCTTCATACAACTAATGTTATAATGCCAAATTGATTCCAAGCCAAGCTAAGACACATGCTAAATGTGCCAAGGAGAGATGGAGGTTGTCAAGCTTCCATTACCAAGGACTTCATGAGCATAAGCTGAGCAAGCCACTACTACAAAGGCATTTAGATCATCCACAGAAGGTGAAGGAATTCTTGTATTTTATTTCTTGCTTTTTTGTTGTGCTTGTCATTTAATTTTGTTAACTAAGCTCTCCCTAGTGTTTAGGCCTAGAGATGTTATGCTATTAGTGTGTTTATTTCATTTTGTTTTCATTTTATAACTAACATCATACTAACCATCCTCTCTTCAATCAAATTCCTAGATCACATCCACCTTCAAACAATACATGAAAACCCTTCAACCAGGTTTAAAATTTCAAATTTTCAAATGTGGTAGTTTTGGAGGAAAAATCCATAATTCAAATCTTATGCACTATATGACACTCTATACTTCACAAATAGACTAATCATGACCTATAGCACATATCAAAACACCTAAAAGACTAAACAAATATAAAAATGAACCTAACTTGGGATCATCATGGGATGTCCCTTCATCACCTTCACTACATACTATATAACCTAATAAAACACCAAAAGACGTGAAAAATAGGAATTTATTCAAATTTGGTGTTATTCATAGTGCCCTACATATTTCTAACATTAATTCAAGTTGTTATAAATGTTTTCTAACTAGAACATTACACAATCATCTAAGTATACTTTTAGAAAGTCATGGATGAAATCCTTGAACATAATCATCACAACTCTAGAGAATGTTGCTAGTGCATTTTTAAGTCCAAATGGCATGAAATTATAAGTGAATCAAACCCATTCTTTGGTTAATGTAGTTTTTTTCCCATCCTCTTCTATTATGGGTATTTGATGGTAACTATTGAATCTATCTATGAATAAGAACACTTCATGCCAAACAATAGACTCTAAAACTTCATCTGTAGAAGGAATGGGAAAAGGATCATTGACACAAGCATCATTGAGGATTCATTAGTATCCATAGATGCATATCTCTCAAGTCTTATTTGGTTGAACTACATGGGGATAACCCACTCAACTTTATCGACTGGGAAGATAATGCCTACTTCCAACATGTGATCAAGTTCAACATTCACTTTTAGCTTCATATTTGGGTTTAGCCTATATGGTCTCTTCTTTATTGGTTGCATACTCTTTTACACTATGTGCATCTCCCCCAAATAAGGATCAACAGTTTTGAATTCTATGTAAATTATAGGAAAGACATCTTAAAAGTCTCAGCGTAATTACAAAACATCTAAGATATCTTCTTGTGTCTAATAGTATCTAACATGCACCATTTTGGGTCCTTCTATACCAATATTTGATATGTGATCCTTTAATGGATCCTAATACATTCTAAATTGTTTTTTAAGAATGAATTCATAGATTATCTGTTATCCTTGATATTTTATAAATTATATATGTCACATCTTTTCCTCCTTTGTTTCCACATTAGTATCCATAGATGCATATCTCTCAAGTCTTATTTGGTTGAACTACATGGGGATAACCCACTCAACTTTATCAACTCGGAAGATAATGCCTACTTCCAACATGTGATCGAGTTCAACATTCAATTTTAGCTTCATATTTGGGTTTAGCCTATATGGCCTCTTCTTGATTGGTTATGTATACTCTTTTAACACTATGTGCATCTCCCCCAAATAAGGATCAACACTTTTGAATTCTATGTAAATTATAGGAAAGACATCTTAAAAGTCTCAGTGTAATTACAAAACCTCTAAGATATCTTCTTGTGTCTAATAGTATCTAACATGCACCATTGTGGGTCCTTTTGTACCAATATTTGATATGTGATCCTTTAATGGATCCTAATACATTCTAAATTGTTTTTTAAGAATTAATTCATAGATTATCTATTATCCTTGATATTTTGTACATTATATATGTCACATCTTTTCCTCCTTTGTTTCCTCTAAGACTAGTTCTAGTAGGGGATCTAACTCTCTCTAGTTTAAAGAGATCCCCTATATCCATATAATCCTCACTATCCATCTAAGAAGATTACTCATCCTACTCTTGTATCCTATGGTAGGTCTAAATCCATTTTTATGACTCACCTTGGCCAATTTATATAATCTACAAGATGTGGTTTTTATTTCTATTTGTGATTTCATGAGAATCAGGTTCCCCTTGTGCTTGTAAATATTTAATTATTGTGTGGCATAGAAAGGTTTTCAAATATTTATACTGGCTTATACCTAAGGATTATCACTTTCAAAAATGATCATTTGAATGAAATCAAATTGGATATATGCCTAGTGCCTTGTTTTTTTTCTACGCTCCTGATGGATGTACTATATTGTAGGGAAAACACCTAGGGTATATATGAAACTATGAAGCCATAAGCTAGGAGATATATCTTCTAACATATATACCTAAATGAATATATACTCATGTAATTTTAGGCATTTTATCTCTTGATAGATAGGCTAGCCTCTTTTGATAATATTGGGTAACTAAAATTAAGATACAAGCATCCCACATGCTTCATCTCATGTTAAGTGAGCCTCCCTATGGACAACCCACCATTTCATAGTAATCCCCTTCATCACATAGTTAAGATAACTCATCTTATAGGTATCATCTAGTACATGATGTTAAAATCACATAATGAACTCACCAACATCCTTCATGTAAAAATATGGGGGTATCAGTTGCTAAGTCACAAAGACCATTAGCAATGGTTGAAGTTCATTATCTCATTTCACCAAGTTGAGTACATGGGTTTCTAACTATCCACTAATTGAAGTAGATCTATCCCATGGAAGAACACCCTCTAGGTCTGGTTCTATGTAGTCCTACTTAGTATAACCCATTTGATATAAAAAATTTATATCAGACTATGTTGGATATCTTATCATCATTGATTGCACATCCTCCTCAACCTTCTGAGGGATATCTAGGGTATTCAGCCTCATCTTGTCCAAGATTCATTATGTGTCAATAATTTGAGTCTTCAAAATAGTATTTTTGTAGAGAAAACTATACTCAATTATTCACAAAGTCTTCTATTTACCTTCAATTATGGCCTTTATCTAGCTAGCATTAACACCAACATAAAGTGAGTTTGGATCTTTTGGAATGATATAAGGTTTAGACTCAACCTTGTTCAGAGGAAGGATAATGATCTTGTCATATTGATGAGACTCTAATTAATTTATGATTGTGTTAATAGCCATACACCAATCATAGTCCCACTTCTTCCCTATCAAGGTAGGTTAGTGAGTCTCATTTGTCTTCATATCAATTACTTCGATATCAACTCATAGATTGAGTTTTATGACTTTGATTTTGACATATTCTAGGTGACTAATAGGTTCAACCCTACCATAGTCTATAAGGCTGAGAATGATAGGGCTATAACTCAATTCAGGTCTTCCCAATGCTTCTTAAGTGGATATGGGGATCATATTTATAGTGCTTCCTAAATTGAATATAGCATTGGGTATGTCATATCCAGCTAATTATATGTCCATCCTTACATCAATGTCCCAAGGTTTATTGGTCTTTAAAAACCAAACCAAATTATTTATCCACAGTTGGTCTTTGTACACACATTCTATTACGTTATGGGGTGGGTTCATGATGTTCTAAGAGATATCCTCATTATATAATATACACACTATCTACCCATACATTTGTACATGAAGAGAGATACCATCCCCTTCATTTTTCATTTTCTATTGGATTGTCTTCAAAATCTATGTAGTTTCTTATATTAGGACATTTTTAGTAGTAGGTTAGTGTATTAGTTTGACCATGTATTTTTAATACCCAAGTCTTTATGCATTTCTAATGGAGGTAATCCCTATTCTACATCTTATTTTCTATTTAATACCTATAATTTAACATCCTCCCTTAGCTATGTATGAATCACATTAACATTTATAATAGGTCTCTTCTTCCATTATCTTTCTAAGACTAAACAATCTTCTATGTTGTATTGCTTTATTACTCTATATCATGAATAGTAAGGTTATCTTTGAGGATTTTTAATATAATTTATCTACATATGGTTTAGTTATCTATAGAGATAATAATGAATGGATGGTATAGGCCCATTATTTCCTCAGCCTCCCAACACACCACCTTGGTATCCACCTTTTTATCTACCTCTATTTCCTTAAGATCCCCATCCACCTTGGTGCTATCGTTGCCTAAATTTTTTAGTATTTTAGGGTACATTCCATCCTTGATGTTTTGGATGTTCATTCAATCCAACCACTTATGATTGTGGTGCATTTAGAGCCCATCCTAATTGTTACACTTAAGGAATCATAAGATTTCATGAAGATTGATTTGGGTAGGTCATAGTTGATTGTGGAAAGTTTTACATGGTAATATTCTAGTTCTATGCAAAAGGTAGGGAAATTGCTAGTGTCTAAGGCTACTACTATTATTTAAGAACCCAAGGAGGGATTCTAACCTGGTATGATGCTCACTAAGGTAGGAGTAGCCTATAGTGTAGCTATAAATTTTTTCAAAGAAACCAAAAATATGTTCTTAGTTATATCCTCCTTTAATTCCTAGAGTGCACAAGAATCTATATCATCATGTGCAGCTGACTTATAGAATCTATAATACATGTTCTATGGAGTTGTTATGTACTAGTGTAAAAGATGACACTAAAAGATTGTATTCCCTACCAATCTTCATATCTTGAATAACTCTATCTTTACTTAGGGTCATTTATTTCTATGGTGCCCTTGTTGTCTTCACTCTATACACTAGATAACTGACTTCGGTTTCTCAACCCTTCCTTGAAACTAATCCAATCTACTCAAAATAGTTTTCAAGGTACTTTCTACCTTAGATGATGGTGAAGCTACATCACCATACTATTCAATATTTTCTACCCAAATTTTAGAATATTTGACATTAAATTTATCTCCAAACTGAGTTTGAGCCATGGTAAATTTGATCCTTGGTCATAAACCTTCGATAAACTAGGAAAATTTATCTATATCTTACAAAATAAATTCTACCTTGTTCATGATGTCAAAAAATCGGTGACCATAGTCACCAGTAGTCTACTGAGGTCCTTGTCATATCTCTTTAAAATCCTAGATCATTTGGCTTAAACTCTTATTTACCTTAAACTCTATGATGAGCCAGTTCTTAACATCATCTAAGGATGGTCTAGCTATATTTTTCCAAAATATGAAATCCAAGTTACATCCATGTAAAGCACTAATCAATTCAAACTTGATATTATAATTAGTGATTTCTTTTGCCTACCATTTCATGTCATAGGTAAGTAAGTACTATTTAGGGTCTGTAGACCCATCATAGGGAGTTAGATGTATAAAATCACCCAGCTGTACTACCATAATAGGGTTTCTTATAGATATCACAATTATTATGGTACAACTAGTGTCAAGGATGGTTGTGGTTTTGAAGACTTATATTTACTTAGGGATGACTCCTGATTTGGTATAAGTTGTGTTGTCTCCTCTAAATCTATGGATGTAGAGGTTATAGATATATATCCATCATTTCCTTCCTCATCTTCTAAAATATGAAGTTGTGTAATGAAATCCTTAGCCTGTGCTAGGATTAGAGGATCTATTTCTATAGCAAGAAATGTTGTGATGCTCTTATTCTATTGGTCTAAGAAATTATTCAAAACTTCACGATATGCAAACTTTTGTACTTCTAGAGTTTTTATATAAACTTCTTCTTTAATTGGTCCTTGACAAGTGTCATCATCTAAAGTCATAGGGGAATTACCATAATTTTGAAAAATTATGGACTCAAGGGATGTCTTCTTCCTTATGAGATGATCCTTGCCTTGAAAGATGTATCTCTTAAAAATTGAACCTGTACTATGTCTATGACTATAATGTAATACTTGGTGTTCTTTATAGAATACCCCTTCTAAAAACTACAAAATTTTACTCATCTGTTCTACTTCTATAATACTACCTTATTATTTTATCCATGCTAGAACCTCATCACTTACTCTCCCTATATCTCTACTTGGCCCAAGCTCTTCTCTCTATTTCTCTTCACTATACTATTCTACTTATCATCTTATCTCATCCAAATAATCAATGTTGCTACTCCTCCTCATTCTATTTATAGTTTCCTAAAGTGTACTATATCTATTCCATCTCTTATGTTATCACAACTCTTTTTTTAATTCTAGAGTCTTTTTTTATCCTTCTTTTTTGGATTCTTCATGATGGACTCAAGTTCAAGCTCTATCTTTTCATCTTTAATTCATTCTCCCTTATCCTACACACATCCCCATATGCCTAAAGTGACTACTCCATATTAGCAAGAGTGGGCACCATGGCCTTCTCAAAGCCAACATTTTGATCAGTATTAGAAGTTGCTACACATATTTTCCTATGATTCCTCTTATAAATTTATCATTCAATACATCAAAGGATAGATATCCTTACACTAAAAACTTAGTGATATATCCATCAATAGTGGAAACTATCCAATGATTGATCACATGAGTCTAATTTATTTCTAGATTTTGTAATAATTCTATCTTATCCTTGGTCTACACAATAATATTAATCACTCATGGTCAAAAATAGTGATATTCGATTTGTTCCAACTAATAATATATCAAGCTCAGTATTTTACACTAAAATATCTCATAGATTTCACCATATAGGTGTTTTTTAATAATCTCCCTTGAGGTACACCCAATTATTTGGCCTTCTTTCTCTAAAAATTCAAAAAAATTATGGTGTAACTAGATCTCCTCCTCTCTTTGGGTTAGTAATCATTACAACATATCCATGATCACTACACCATTATTAACAGAGGTTCTTTGGTTTCACTAGAACATGTTAATTATGGGGATAGGGTGTGCAAAGTGATTTCAAAATATTATAGAAAGGTTTAATCAAGATTTGGAATCCATAAACAAGGTTTATTAAAGAGAACTATACTATTCTAAAGGTTCAACACACAAGGAAACTATTATAGATAAATAAATTGATACATCAAAGTAATATGATGAAGGAAATAGTTATTATAATGAAGGAAAATCTATGATTATACTAATAAAGAAAACAAATACTTAGAATTCATATTAAAAGGTACAATAATAGAGATTATAATAAAAAAAATCTCATAGATTGATGTCTAGTTCTATCAATATTTTGTGCAAAACTTTCTAAGAATAACATTCAGTATTCTATTACTCACATACATACCAAAATCAACATAATCATCAACCCTTATATCACATTTGTTAGAAATACTTATAGGCACTATTTCCTATAGTTGTAACTTTTGGATTCACCATGATCAAAATAAATCTCCATATTGCATTTGGTGGAATCTTGGCCAACATGTATATTCCTATAACAACACCTAACAACCCATAAATAGAATAAAACTAAAATTACCATAGGATGTTCTTTTACATACATATAATTTTAAATTTACCATTTACTAATAACAACAAGCCTTACTACTATGTATGGGAGGATTGTTTTTTTGAGGTCTATGGAGTTTTTTATTCTTGAGTAGCTATTATCCCAGTGGCTCTTGATGTATCCATTGCTAAGGGTATTGACAAATATTGTCCTTATGCCTTGATATCCTTGCTCTGTACTATTTGTATAAGTTTCTATGGAGGAATGAACTGGGGTTCATCTACTATTTATACAATTACTGGATCAACTTGAACTAGATCTTGCTTGAGCATTTTCTAGTTAGTAAGTACTTCACATACTACTACAAGTAGAATGTGTAGTGGTACCTAGATCATTATCATGTTTTTTAGCTCTTTGTCTTCTATGATTTTAAGTAATTACTTGGCATTAGATTATTTTTACTTCATTTCCAAGGTGAGCTCACCCAATCTATCTACTATCCTCTATGTATGAATGGATGTAAAAGTGTTGTGCATTATTTCATGATGCCATACTTATAACTTATGTATAGTAGCCTATCGAGAATCCAACATTTGTTTGATTACATTGATAATTTTATCTATAGTTTCCATTTTATCCTCTAACACAAATTTAGCTTTATCAATAGTGGTAAATTTAGGATGCACAATAGTTAGGGATTGATTCAAATGTTATCTCTAGTTGAGCATATCCTAGGATAGATTCCTATTTTGAGATGTAATAATGTCTAAGACCTACTCATATTCCTTAAAGAGTTGGTACATGGTCTCTATTTCTATCATTAGAGCTTATCCATGTGTGCGTAATTCCAAAAAAATTTACACCCCCCCCAACTCTTTGTAAGTTCTATCAATAACACCATGAATTGTTTATCTTATGACATAACTTGATTACCTAATAATTTCATAACCAAGGTGGGAAATGAATTATTAATAAAATTCATTACATTAACCAACCTCTCCTTTGATTTATCCTTTTCATCTTGTAGCCTCATAACTTCTTGATCTAAATCTAAATTTGTATATGGAATAGATTCTTAAAAAATGGTTGATCCTTTAATTTATTTTGAAAGTGACAGTTGAGTTACATCTAATGATGTTTGGTGTATATCATAGGAGAAGGTGTAAACTAAGAAATTGAAAGTAATAATGTAATCCATTAGGTGGATGTAGTAGGGACATCTTATAACCATTGACTAGGGATATGTATTACTTCTTCAATGCCATTAGTGTGACTAGTGGTCTATACCTCTACTTGTGCTTATACATACTTGAGCTCCTTATCCTTGGTTTTTAATTATACCTTAGACTTATTATTATCTTTATCTTACACTTTAGTTTCCTTTTGGACCTTAATTTTATATTCAACTTGGGTTTTAGATTTGGATTTTGCATCAACCATACCTTGAGTTTTTTGTTTGGCCTTAGCTTTGGCTTCAGTGTCAACCTTAGCTTTGGCTTCAACTTTAGCTTCTTGCTCCTTATATTTTTACTATGTAGCTTATGCCTCTTATTTTCACCTTTGTTTTTTTTTAATTATTCTTTGCGTCCACTTCTTTATCCTTCTTTTATGCAGCTTTAGCTTCCACAACTTACTTTCACACAACCTCTAATTCCTCTATTTTTTTCATTTCTTTATGGCTACATCTTACTATTTTGGCTATGGACTCTATTAATCTTATTATAGTGTTGATGGTAACATGATTTTTTTTTTATTCCTCTATATTTTTTTCTTGTTATCTCACCTTAGGCTCAAGTGTTCCATGTTCAAGTTGTTATTCCTCCTCTTCTCTAGGCATGGTTATATCCATGGGTTCTTCTTCTCCCTCAGTGCTCTCATCTGATTTAGATAATTCAAATGATTTTATGTGCCTAGTTATTATTTTTTAACAACTTATTTATTATAGATTTGGATGGAGGCTTGAGTGTCTTATTTTTTTCTTCACTCCCTAAGGTTGAGGTTATTGAGATGGATATGCACTACTTTATTTCCAAGTGTGCCAAAATATACCATACTTTCTTATACTATTTATGATGGATTCACAGTCAAATGTGTGCATGGTTTATTGAATAATATTTGTGTGGGGATATATTTTGTAGATAAGTCTATGGCATGTGCAATAAATGATCCCACAACTAGTTCTATTGAAAATATTTTTGCTTCTAATTTTTACCAAGATGCTTCCTATCCTATAGTGTCAATAAAAATAGAAATAGGTGGTTGAGTGATATCAAACCAAAGGTCTTGACTTACCTAATTTTACACTTGGAAAGTTCACACTAATTTCCAAAAGATGAACTCCTTTTCCTCCTCTACATCATACACCTCAGTGTCAATGTCATCTAGGATTGATTGAAGCACTTATTTTTATTCTACCCCTATCTCAAGTAGGTCACACTCAATGGCTATTTTTGGAACCATGGGGTGATTGAGCCATGACTTCACTTACTAGGTTCAT
Organism: Torreya grandis; assembly: GCA_037957365.1. Lineage (NCBI taxonomy): Eukaryota > Viridiplantae > Streptophyta > Pinopsida > Cupressales > Taxaceae > Torreya > Torreya grandis. The sequence continues at coordinate 1,658,730 of JARHVA010002466.1, read as the reverse complement.
TTATTTAATAGAGGTGGTTAGGCTCTACATGTAGGTGATTTTATCTTTCTATTTCAATGAATTTTAGCTTATATTTTAGAAAGGAAGAAGAAGAAAATAACTATGGGTAAGGTTGAAAAACTTGTTTCATTATACATGCATGGAATTAGAATATTGTGAAGAGATCCTCTTTGGCTTGGGAGGATGACCTGTAGATAAGAAAGCACTAAAAAAAATTATTTATTAGATAAATAGTTGAGTGGATTTCGTAGCGATAGCTAGATCCTAGAAGCAAGAGCTTCTTTAGGGGCTATCAATCCACATGTTTTAAATAATCAAGTTTATAAAATAGAATAGAAAGTACTTACATCAATAGTAAAAATGTAATGAAATTAAACATAAGAAATGCTTACTAAAAATAGAGAATAAATGATTAAAAGAGTGATAAGCTAGTTAATACTAGTGCTAAATGGTTGGGGTGTGTTTTAGATAATAAAAAAGGGGTTTGTGAATAGGTAGGGACACAAAAAATTAGATTTGGTTTGAGGTAGGTGGGTGAAAATAACTTGTTATAATTTAGTACCATAGTGATCATCGTTGGTTGGGTTGACTGCCAATGGTTAAGGTGACCATTGGTGGTCAAGATGACCATCAATGGTTGGATAGACAATCAAAAATTAAGGCAACCATTAATGGTTATTGTGTGTGGATCTGGGTTGGTAAAAAGGCTAATTAATAGGATCAAAAAGTGGGATTCTAGGAGTTGGTTTATTGTTGGGCTGAATGTAAAAAGCAAATAAAGTAAATTAATATCAAAAAATAGATACTTATCTTATATAAAGCTAATTAGGTGATTGGTTGAGGCATTTGACTCATTAGTGGATTCTAACATGATTTTGATAGAGTAACAATACTTATCACTTTAGTGGAGCTATACCAACAACATGGATTTTTGACATAGTAGTTGGTTCACTAGATTGTTGATGATGATTGACTTATAAAACAAAGGAACTCTAGATGCATAATATCTTGATAACAATTATAGATCATTTTCATCTTCCTATTCCTCTCTTCTTATAGGTAAGGATAGAAAGCTTTAACAAGACATGAATTGAGCTTCTTAATTTTAAGTCATCTATGCAATGGTTCTCAATTGGATTTAGACAAGTTATTTTTAGAAAATAAATGTAGATGAGATTTCATGTTGGTGGTTAAGGAGGTGGAATCTAATTTTCAGTGGTCAAAGTAACCTTCGGTAGTCAAGGGTGAAGGGTTAAATTAGGTAAAAAGGTAGGTCAAGCCAATTTGGTCAAACTAACTATAGTTAGGTTTTATTAGGGGTCAGAGGGTTAAATTGGTCTTGAGAGGGTCCCAAGGTGGTCAAGGGAATTATAATATTCAGAACCATGATGTGCAATTTTTTTATGTCTACATTTTCCCCCTTTTTTTATGTGACTTGAATCAATAAGTTAAAAAATAAAACTTAATGTTGGTCAAAGGTCTGACTACCCAAAGTATGGGAGGAGGTGTTCCCCTCAAACTAAGAGTCGATGAGGTAAAGCAAAATTGGGTGCAGGTTTGATAAGGTAGAAAAAGGTGAGGATGAATGTGGACATCATGAAGGTGGATTATATATTAGGTAATAAATCTCAAATAGTCACACAAAGTGTGATAAAAATGTATGATAGACAAGATTGTATAAATGACTAAGTTGACATAGTTGAAAACAAAAAATCTTGGTTCTAAGAAGAAAATGGATAAGTAGACCACATGATCATATTTATGCATGGTCTCTAGGTACAATAGGATGTCTCTAAAGTAATGTCTATGTTTTTATAGGTGTCCAAAGTAGGAAGTGATCGTGATGAAAACATAAATAAGTCAAGTGTCATAGTTATTCAAGTTAGGAAGTGATCTAAAAAAGACACAAGTGGGTCAAATAAGCATTAGGTAGAACAAGGTCAAAAAATGTAAACATGGTAATGTTGTTGCTATGGTTAAAAGACTAGCTAAAAAAGTGTTGCAAAACATGTGCTAGTTGGGCCAAAATGGACCAATAACGAGGTGACAAGGTGGTTGAGTTAGGTGGAGAAGGTAGTCTCCATGGGTGGGTGAGTTGATTTGATGTTGCTTAAAGATGGATTACTCAAGGTAAGAGTAAAATAAGGTAGGGCCACCTGACCATTGATGGTTAGGTTCACCAAGGGTGACCATCAATATTCACCCTAACCATTGATGATCAGGGTGACACCCTAAAAGTCTACAGGGTAATAGTGAAATGGGAATTAATTTTCACTCATTATGACTTTAGCTTGTGTTTGAATTTAAACTCTAAAAAATTTGGCACTTTTTGGTGAAGGTGACTACTAAGGGTACTTGTTAAGGTGGAGGTTGAAATTTAGTTGAGGCAGATCGAGGTGATTAGTCAATATGTAGCGAGAATGTATGTGTGAAAAAGGATGACCAAGTCTATGATTGAATCCATGGTGGTAGTCATAAAATGAAGTAGCGAATGCATTTAATTTGGTAATTGAGATGGATAATATATACATTGGGGTTAGCTACTTGGGTTATGCCCTAGGTAGGGTTTGGGTAGGTTTCAAGTATAATTATGGGTAAAATTAGGAATTGGTAGGGTGGGTGGGTTATTTGGGTTGGGTAGGGGTTAGGTTAGAAAATTAGGTTTTTGGGTTTATCATTTATGTAGGTTTGAGGGTATAATAAGGTTTTAGTAATTCAGCTATGGAATACCCATAGTGACCATCGATGGTTAGGGTCGATCATTGATGTTTAACATCTTAAGAAAAAGGATGCCTAACCATCAACGGTTTCCATGACCATAGACTAGGGTATAAGATGAGATTATAATGTATTTTAAATTCTAAGGAAAATTTAGATGATTATTTCTAGGTGTAGGCTGATGTTGTAGGTTTAGAGGGAAAACTTAGCAGGTATTGGGTTGATAGGTAGAATAGATAGGGAAATAGGTTAGTTGCTTAAAGGGTATGATAGATGACAATGGTTTGGGTGACTAAGTTATGTTTACATATTAGTGTAGGCCAGGGAGTAGATATAGATTCATGATTGAGTGTTATGTATCTTTGTAGAGATCTAGTAGGGGATGACCCCAACTGACTGGGCCCACATGAAGGAGGTTGAGTTGGGAGTGATGAGGAACTATCAACATGTGCCTTAGAATGCATCCATGGTCATATAACTCATCAAGAGATGGGATCTTGATATGAACACCTTCCTATTATTGACCAGTGAGATGATTATCTTACCCAAGGATATGCATAGGATCACTCAACTTCCACTCCATAATGATCTAATCTATCACGTAAAGTGAGAGGAATAGGATGATCATATTAAACTTTTGTATGGAGATGATAGTGATCAAGTTAGATGGCATGCTACGGGGTTTATGTATAGTGCTTTATATTAGAGGATTTGAGTGAGAAGAGACTCATGACCATGCTGATGATTATTATTTCATGCTTTGTGCTTCCTAATTCAAGCTACAAGAGGTTCCTTTATTTACCACTAGTGGTGTTGGTTGAGTTATTGCTAAGGTATACTATATTTGGTTGGGTGCCTTATCTATTGGTGAAAATATATAGGGAACTATGGGGTTTTAGGGACCATAGGAGGTATGGGATCAATGTTTACCTAATTCTACATTATTGGGCCTACAAGCACATTAGGGTGTTGAGGTTAGTAGGATTTCCATGGGTAGGATTTACATAAATTGAGTTTCCCATTCATTTCATGTGATAGAGGGGTGATTTTACTACATCAAGTGTAGAAGGTGGTACATATGATGTTGAGTGGTTCAGAGGTACACTGGGTACATTAGTGATAGGAGACAACACTTGGAGGCCTTATGTGTAGTTTCTAATATGGCTTGAATATAGGAGGGAAAAATTCTCCTTTCAGAGCTAAAGATGGATACTTGACATGAGAGATGGGGAGGTGGAATTGATCTTATTTGATAGGGTACAAAGGAAGTTTGGCCTAGATAGGGAATTCTAGATCCATTCCTTAGGTAGAGACAAGAGGATTTAGAGATCCTATTACTAGAGCCACATCTTATGCCTAATTTTCAAGACTATAAGGAGCTACTAGCTAGGGGATAGATAGATGATGCTAGGTTAAAAAATGGGTACATGACATGGTACCAGCTTATATATGCAACTATAAATATTGGAATGGATGATAAAGGTGTGCGGCCAATGGCCATGGATCTAGATAGCCTCAATGGATAGGCAAGAGCGGCTTGAGTTACTACATAGGAACAAATTAAAGTGTTATAGGGGTAGGTGGCCACCTTATAGGGTCAAATTGCTACATTATAGGGTCAGGTGGTCACTCTCATAGGTGACAGAGACTAGGCATGATCTTCATTTGCTATGGTTACATAGGAGAGGGACTCTCTAAGGTAGAGGGGAGGAGGAGTAGCCACAACATAAATAGGGAAATTGGGTGCCATCCCCATGGCATGATACCTAGATACCATGGAAGAGATAAGATACTATGAGGCCATAGTTTTGACATAGTGTCCATAGGAGCCCAAATGGGGTGAGTATAGAGCCAACCTAGAAGGTGGTGCAAATGTGGTGATATTAGGATAGTGGGTAACATATACAGCTAGATATATAGGGATAGCTAGGGTATTAGGAGCTATAGTAGGTGGGCAGGAACCAAGACCTAGTGGTGCTGTAGGAGATAGTGGTACCCTTAGGGAATAGATAAGATATGACTTTTGATATTTATGTTGTATATCATTTTGATTCTTACATGTGAGCTGATGTGATGAGATGTACATTTTGAGAGAGAGACATGTCTATCTATTTGTACACATTATTATGTTATTTAACTCATGATTTATACATATTATTATTTTTTATGCTCATGTGCATGGTTCATGGTTTTATGTTGATATTTAATTCTTATGGTGTGATGTTTGTATTGCTTATCGATTATGCTTATGCTATGGATGCTAGACACTGATATAAGCTTAGCTAGGAATGAGATGGCTTTGATTTTTTTTATGTTTAATACATGCTAAAGTTTAATGAATATATTACTTCATTACTTAGATTTAGACATGTGGTGGAAAATGGTTGGTTGATTTATTGCTCATATATGTTATTATGGTATTGTACTTGTTATGATTATGATGTTATTTATGACACACATAGATAGGCCTATTATGATTATGGTTGTTTTTATCTTTCTTAAGTTAAAGTACATAAGGTGAGGTAACTAATAAAACTATATGGAATAATAAAGAATATAATCAAGAGAAAAATAGCTTAATGAAATAATCAACTAGTCACAATAGGATAAGAAGAGGGCATGATGCTTCTTCTTGGATAAGAACTAAAATAATAGAATCAAAGTTAGATCAACTTAATGAACATAAGCCCTTCAAATGCTTTGCATTAGCATTTGGTCATTGATTAAAAAGGTGTCTTGGCCACATATTGTTAATTAAGCTCAAAATCACTTGTACATAGTGTATAAAGGGGAAGTGGGTGAAAATGGAACCTTATTGTGAGACTGGCATACTTCTTATGTAGGTGTCTAAAGAGTCAGTATAAACATGTCTATGCCAAACTATGTAGATTGATCCATGTGGGAAGTCTACCTATGAGAGCCAATTATGGATTCTACCTTATTATGTTATTTAAAAGCTAATTGTAGATGTCAATAATTAGTTTGATTTTATTTTAGTGTGATAATGGGTCTTTTTTTTATTATTGTATATGGTAATTTGATTGATGCAGGAAGCTTCCAATAAATTTCTATGCTTTTGAAAAATTATTACTCAACCATCCTTCAAGGGAGTGGTCTAAGTTTATGTGCTTTATTTAATGATTTTTATATTTTTCCTTCAAGGGAGTAGTCTACCTTATATTTGGCAATTTTAAGTAAATTTTCAACAACTGTCCTTCAAGGGAGAATTTTGTGAATGCTAGGAATAACCCATGATTGCTAGTGATGAGAAATTTTGACTTTTTTATTACTTTGATTTTGATTGACATAAAATTGATTAGGCTAAAATAATGGTTCACCTTTATGAAGGAAAAACTAAAATAAGAAGAAGGTTGATTAGGGGTAAAGAGGTTTAGGTGACAATGATCTTGAGAATTCATCCTATGAAAGGGTGGAAAGTACCATGATAACCATGCCATGGGTAGAGCCATGACACCCATTTTTTAAGATAAGGCTATGACTATGACATATAATCACATGATTCAATTTTAATCAGTTACCCATAAAATAAAGAGATGGAATGTGGGTGGATAGCAAGGGATGAGCTCAATTTAAACAAAAAGTGAACTTGATCCTTCTTAATAAAATAATGGATGCAAATGTGAAGCATTAAGGGGCTCAGGTTCTAGGTGGACTTTAAGAGAAGACAATTAATAAGCTCTTGATCCATACTTTTGGGTTATGATATAGGGTCCATACCAATTAAAAGTGAACTTACCTCGCTTACTTTTCTCCATATTAGTGACATGTTGATTTTCCTTTGGGATGAGATCTTTGATGTTGAATTCTCATAATTTAAGGTGTTTTTTATAAGCATGCTTGATGCACTCTTGATATACATGGAGATGGGTAAGGTCTAATAAGTAATGTTCATCAAGTAGTTCCAATTGTGCTAAAAATTACTAATGGTAATCATCCTAAAAAATAATCTCTTGCAAGGATATGCAAGAGAGGTTATTTGGACTTTGAGAGGGAAGATGGCCTCCACTCCAAACATAATATAAAATAGGGTAACACCCATAGGGGTTATAATTCTAGTAAAATATGCCCATAAGGTCAATGGGATGTGAAAATGCCAATCCTAACCAGATGCATTGACCATTTTAGTTAAAATGTTATTAAGAGTTTAACTAAAGGCCACTACCTATCCATTTGCTTGAGGGTGATAGGGTGAGGAGAAGATTAAATTAATTATAAAAACATCACAAAGACATTAGAATTGATTTTTTTAAAGAATTCACCATTAATAGTTATAATATTATGATGAACACCAAATCAGTAGATGATATGATGGTTGATAAAGTTAGCAATCTTTTCTAATTTGGTTGAGAGTAGAGGAATAACTTCTACCCAATTGGTAAAATATTTTAGCATGGTGATGATAGAGTGGTGTCACTATGAGGAATGGGGATTGATTTCACAAATGAGATATAGACCTTATTGTGAAAAGGTCTAAAAATTAGTGGAAACGTAAAGACTATGGCTAGACACAAGATGTAGATTGGAATGTTATTGACACTTAACACACTTTTTCACAAAATCACTATAGTCTTGGTTAAGGGTAAGACAATAATATCATAGGAAAAAGATGTGCTTAGTTATAGTGAGGCCACCAAAGTGTCCCCCATAGGGACCATCATGCATTTCCTTGATAGTGTGAGAGGCTTCATGACTATGCAGGCAACAAAAGAGGAGGCCATCAAATCTATGTTTATAAAGAATTCCTCCTATAATGGTATAGCATGAGTTACTTTGGATAATCACTCTTTTAATTTTTCTTAGAAAGACTAGAAGGAACTATGCCAAGGTTAAGATAGTCAAAGGTATACTGATACCAAAGGTCAAGTTGTGTATCTTACACATTGAAAATGATGGGAGAGTTTGGTTTGACATAAGAAGTCTAGGTGAGTCTATGGATAATGATAGATAGGTTGAATTCTGAGGGTGGTGATGGGATATAAGAGGTAAGGGAATCCATGGTGTTGATAAATTTATTAGTAGATCATAGGGTTGATTAGATGTGATGGTGTTCAAATGATGTTAAGATCTCATCAATTAATTGTTTATACTTTAGAAAACATTATTATTATACTAGTAAGATACATTTATTTGATTAACCCTAAGTTGGGAGTCACCAGAGCTGTTGATCATTTTAACTTTGAGGGCTAAGGAAATATAAAGGCCTATCACTAAGGCTTCATACTCAACCATATTTTTGGTACATTCAAAATCAATCTTGAAGGATAAAGGAAGAGGTTCAACATAAAATGGGATAAGGATGATACCATCTCCCCCACCATGCTGAAACTTTGATCCATCAAATAACATGGTGAATTCATAGGTAAAATCTACTTGAGAGAGCATTGTAATAGACTTATCAGGGAACTCAAGTGGAGGAGGTTGATTATCTACTAAAGATGCCTTAGCTAATTGGTTGGAAATAAATTCCCACTTCATTGACTTTTTCTAGAGGAACTCAAATTCAAAATCTACTAAAATAATGAACCACTTGGTGATATGCTAGTTTTGGTATGGATTAGAGTGTATATACTTGAGGGGGTCAGTGTTGGTTATGACATAGGTTTTATGGTTAAGAAGGTAGTGGTAGAGATTGGTGGCCATGAAGACTAAGGCCAAAAAAAGTTTCTTGATATGGGAATATCAAGTATCATACTCTACAAGCATGTAACTAATGTAGTAGATGGATTTCTTTCTATGTTGTTCATCCCGATGAGTAAGCATTTCCCCTAGGGAATGGTTGGTGGCAGAGATATAAAGTTAGAAATGTTGGTCATCCTTGAAGAGTGAGGATATGTGGAGACAAAAGGTACTTTTTGAGTGAATCAAATGCCTTTTGATAATCACTATTTGACTTGAAAGAGGCATCCTTCTTTACAAAGTGGTGGAAAGGCTGACATCAATTTAAAAGTTGGGAGATAAATCAATGAATGGATTGAAGATTCCCTTACAAGCTACGAAGTTGCTTAAGGTTTGTGGGAGGGAACATGTTGAGGATTTTTTTGATTTTAGAGGGATCAAATTTGATTTCATGAAGGGAGATAATAAAACCAAGAAGCTTTCCTGATAAGACCCCAAAAATGAACTTCTTGGCATTAAGGTGGACATTGTAATAGATGAGGCATTCAAAGATGGTCTTTAGAATGGCTAAATTATCCTTTAAAAGTTTATATTTACTGAGAAGGTCATCCACATAGTCCTCAATAACGTTATGGATAAGGCCATGGAAAATATAGGTCATGACACATTGGTAGGTTGCACTAATATTATTTAACCTAAAAGACATGACTCTATAGTAAAAGTTCCCCTATGGGGTGGTAAAGGTGTTTTTATGTTAATCTTTAGGGGAAATTAGGATCTGATTATAACCAAATAATCCATTCATGAGAGATAACATCTCATGTTTATTTGTAAGATCAACTATCTAGTCGATGCTCGATAAGGGAAAGCCATCTTTAGGGCAGGTGAGGTTGAGGTAATGAGATTCCATAAAAACATGTATTACCCATATGGATTTGGTGATAAGTATGATATTTGAGACCCATTAGGGGTAGTCAATCAGTTAAATGAAGTTGATAGATAGAAGACACTAAAACTCTTCTTTGATAAGATGGGTTATTCTAAAATGCATGCATCAGAGCTTTTACTTGACAAGCTTGGCATCATAGTGGGTGACTATGTTATGGGTAGCAATGGTGGGGTAAATTCTAGGAATGTCACTATAATACAAAAAAAAGGATATGATGTGCTCTTAGAGGAAAGAGGGAAAATATTGAAGTTCCTCAACATTCAACAATTGGCTAATCTTGACAATGTGGGGGTTATTCAAAGTGCCCAAGTTGATATCTATGGTGGATTGATTCAATGTGGTCAAGGTCTTGGGAGGAAGGGATTTATGGATGGAAGAATCTAGGGCACCTAGGTAGGTGAGAATATATTCATCATCTTTACATTGAATAATGTTAATAATAGGGGAGTCATACCCTATCATCTTAGGATGGATCAAAAGGATAGTTATGGTTTCCCCCTCCTAATAATTCAAGGGTCCTAGGTTGATCATGTCAATAAAAAAAGTTAGGTAGAATTATGTCATCATCCTCACACATAGGTGGTGGAGAGGTTGATGAGGAAGGGGTGTCTTCCTTAAGAAAGGTGATATTAGGTGGTTTGGGTTAATTTTTTTAGGTAGGATAAAACCAAGGAAATGCTTCTCATGAGGTTTCCTATTCTCAATGGAGGCCAACTCATGTGGGCCATGTTTATACTACCCAAGAACAAATCTTTTCCAAGAACACCTAAGGAGGTATGTTTTAGAAAAACTCAACTTGTATAGGTAAGAAAAGATGGAGGTGGATGGTTGAGGTGAGGAGGAGGCAACAGAAGTGCTAAGGGGCTTGTCAAGTCCCCCATAAATTAAATGGGTTTGACAATAGGCTGGTCCAAATGGAATAAAAGTTCTAACATTAGGGTCATAACTAATTTTATGGTGAATTTTACCATACTCTTGTGGAGTAGGGAAAGTGTCAATGGAAAGGATACAATATTCCCTTATAAAAAAGTAGTGGAATGTGGATTATAAATGGTTCATGGTGGGGATTTGACCCGAATAGATAAAGGAACTAGTTTATGCATCATCGGTGGAAGGGGATATGATATCCACTTTAGTGGTTAAAGGTTGGTTTTTAGCTATTGAGGGTGTGTTGGGTGGGTGTAAGAGGACATCCTTGGGTCAGTGGGTCATGTTTCATGTCAAAAAAGGACTTGGGTTAGCTTGGATGGTGATGACTTGGATTTCATACTCAAAATTAATGTAATAATGTAGGGTAGAGGGGATGTAACCCATAGAATGTATCCAAGGTTGTCCCAATAAAAAATTATATCAGAATTCACATTATACTACATATAAAAGTTTAAGGAGCATGTGAGGGCCTACATTGATATGAAGGACAACCATTCCCAGGGTGGTGGTTATGGTGTTGTTAAAGGAATGAAGGATGACTAAATTTTTGGACATGACATTATCTGAAAGGTTGAGTTGGTTATAGGCATTAGAGGAAATTATGTTAATGCTAGCTCACCCATCGATCATGACACATTTGATGCAAGTTTGGTTGATGTAAGTAGTAATAATAAGAGGGGGATCTGGGTCATCAGGGTGGATATAAGGTATCTCTGAATCCTTCAAGGTAACAAGGTGGGAAATTTGAAGGGCACCAACAAAGGTTGTTAGAGGTTAAGGATATTTAGGTTGGATCTATACCAATTATAAATCCTCCATTAGTACTTGGTGGTAATGGGAGAGGTAGAGAATAAATCATACAAGCTCATCTTCATCAGGATCTGGTAAAGTTGATTGAGGATAACTCTCTTGATGGATGCCAAGGGGTTATATTGGAAGGCACCTGGAATAGACACTGTAGGTCTAGTTGAAGATGGGGATGGATTGGTTGAGTTAGTTGGGGGCTTGAAGATGGATATCTCCATAGAATAGACACCTTAGTCTTCCCCTTATCCTTCTACTATGATCTTATGACCACATTGATAGTATGGATAGGAGAAAGAGCTGGGGTAGGAGATTGGGTAGACTCATCTTTACTTTGAGGTGAGAGTGGAGGAATGGGTAAGCATCAGGTGGGTGTGGTTGTTGGTAGGATTATCATAGGACTCATGGAATTTTTTTCTATTAATAGATCATCCTCATCATACATCTAATGGATAATGGTTTGGAGAGCTTTGAAACTCTATATGTCATGGCTAGGTATCCTATGATAAGAACACACTTTGTGGTCATTATACTAGATGGGTTTTGAAGATAGAGGGTCAAAGGTTCTAATGGGAGGTAAGGACAAACAAGAAGTTTTAAATAACCTATGGAGAATAGTCAAGTAGGACTTAGTTAAAGGTGGTAAATATATAGTGGTATTTGCTTTGATGGTTTGGGTAGGAGGCCTTTTGGAAATAGATTGGTATGCTTAGTTGATGGATTTTGTTTAGGCAAGCAGGTTTATGAGCTAGAGGTAGAGGACTGTAAGGTAGGTAGCTTAGGTATTATTAGTGTGGTAAATAAAGGTGCATCAGAAAGCAATTGTGAAGGTGTAACTACCAAAAAAGGTGATGGGGTCTTGGTAGAGATAACTAACTTCCTTCTCAAGGTATAAGGATGAGGTCCAAAAATGGAGGGAAAAGTTCAGGGAGATAAAATTTAGGCCTTTGACCCTTTGAGTGGTTTTACCTCTTTCATTGCTTTGGTTTGGTGCTTGGTTGTTGGTTTTGGTGAGGTGAGATCTACCTTCATAATTAAGACTCTATGTAGGGAAGGTGCCAAATTTCTTGATTAGTTTGGTTGGTTTGGTTTGAGAAGGTGGTTTGGTTTCTTGGGGTTTAGGTACCCTGGATTGTTGGATTGGTAGAATTTTCTATTGGTTTGGTTGATAGGGTAGGGGATTGGATGGTGGAAGTGGTGGGTTGGTCTGCTAAAGGTATGGTTGGAGGTTCTTGCTTGGTGATATAAGTTAGATTTAATTGACACTAGAAGATCGATCAATCCATGTCAAGGTTGGAGGTAAGTTCCAATTTTTGCACTAACCTAGAGAATGGTTTGTAGGCTGGTTTTATTCCGTAGATAGTGGACTTGAAAGATGAGCCCATAGGCTAAGATAAAGGGATGGTAATCTCATATTCTTCCTCAATAAAAGGATGTGAGGTTTTAATGGGTGATACCTTTTTAGGAGATGTACACAATGGGGCTTCCTCTTTGGGAATGATTTTTGAAGGGATAGTGAGTTGCTCAGTGGTTGATGGAGGAGATAATATGGGTGATTTTCTAGGTATGTTAGTCAAAGGAGAGGTTGGGGACTCCACTACCTTAATAATTAGAGGAGGAGAAAGGGGTGTTTCCTTAGTTTGTGTTTTTTAAAGAGGAGAAGGTAACTCTGCTACCTCAGTAAGCAGAAAGGGTTAGGATCATATAAGTTGCTTAGTAGGTTTGAGTGTGCTAAGAACCATGTTGATAATATGGGCATAATGAGAGCACTCAACCATGTTGATATTGTTCTTGGTAGGTACATGGTTGGTAAAAGGCTTCCTAAATATGTCAAGGGATTAGTTTTAAGGCATGTTGGGGTTATCCAATATGAGATCCCCCTTGTCAATGAGGGACTGGATAAGCTCTTATAGGTATTACACATACTAACATCATGCCATATCACTTGGTGAAAGGCACATAGGTCATTCTCATTATACAAACTAGGTGAAGGATGACAAGATTCAAATTGTTAGGGTAGTTTGATATAAGGAAGTTGAATGATGTTGACTTTTAATAACTTCTCCAAGATGGAAGTATGGGATTCCCTAAGTGGAGTACATTTCTTTAAGAGGTTCTAGTTTTGGTTTCTCATGTTTTATTTTGAGGAACCAAACAAATTTAGCTAGTTTTTAGATGAAGGAGAAGAATATTTAAGGACCACAACATTCATTGTTCCCTTGCCCCTAGTATTGGTATTGGATTGGTTATTTAGTTTAGAAGAATAAGCCTCATTAGTTTTATAGGTGGAGTTACTATTCTTGGGCTTTAGTTATCCTTCATTAATGACTCAGTTCTCTATCTTACGCACCATGGTAAAAGCTTCATTGAAGGTTTAGAATCTTTGGACACATAGTGTAGAGGAGATATGCTTGGCATATGCTCAAGTAAAGAGGTCTATAAGTTCAAGTTGAGGTAGGGAAAAGGAAAGTTAGTTAATTAAGGTCCTCTAATGAGCTAAAAAATTGGAAAAAGATTCATCCTTAAACTATGAGATATAGTAGAGGTTGGTGATAGAGACTTTCTTGAATATATTGATCAAAAAATGATCCAAGAAGGTTTGAGCTAGTTAGGTGAAGGAGAAAACGGAGTGCTTAAGTATGGCACTTTAATAATCCAATGTCAAACTAGATAGAGATGTGGGTAAGGTATGAAGAAGAAGGGCATCATCATAGGTGATGAGATAAAAAAGCATGCCCAAATGCCCTAAGATGCTATTGGGGATCCTCCTTACTTTGGAATTTAGAGAACTTGGGAAGTTCCCATTGAGGAAAATATGGCTTGATAGGTATGTATGGATGGATGGGATCATTAAAAATATGGTTGTATGACAAGATGTTGTGACCACCCAATATGGATGACTCTAAAGTGGTCATATTGCACATAAGCATCTTTATTATGTATACTTGGGGTTGTGCATCTGAAAGGTTAGAGGATGTATACTATTTTGGTTGTTGGGTGACATACTAATAGTGGGTAGAAGGTTAGGAGGCTACCATATATTGGTATGTGGATGTTAAAGGTTGGGTCAAAGAGACATAAGGGTAGGTAGATATATGTGGTTGAGTAGTGGGTAGAATTACATGCCCTTGTAGGTTAGGGATGTAGCCAAAGTTTGGGGTAATGGGTGCTTGTTGGATAAGAGTGATAGTTGGGTTGGTGCCCAATGGAAGGGTGGTGATCCTTGTGTTGATCAATGGTAAGGTAGAGGGTATGGACACCATAAGGCTTTGAATCAGAGTAATGTTTGATGGATTGGGGGTAGATAAAGGAAGGTTGGTAGTGCTAGAGATAGGCACTCCTATTATGGAGGAGTGGTTGATAGGACTGGAAGGTATAAAGGTAGTGGTAGTTTAGGTTGGTTGGTTTTATATGGTAGTATCAAAGGGATTATTAGTTGATGAGGAAGCTTGGGTAGTCAATGGTTGGGTAGTAACTATGGTAATAGAGGTTCTCCCCATGAGGTGGGGAGGCATGCCATAAGGTAGATCTATGGGTGGGACCAAATTCAAGATATAGAAGACATGGTTGTAAGATAATGTTGCAGGGATATGGGGTTGTTATCTAGGAAAGTGGAAAATCTGCATGTCCTTGAGGAACCTATCAAGGTAAATTAAGACTTCCCAAAGGGTGAGGAGAGTCTACTAGTTTAGATATGTATTCCATGGATGAATAGGTAGGTTGGCTTGGTGATGGGTTTTTCTCCATAAGGTTTCTTCACTGCTAGCTATTGAGAACCACATGAGATAGGGGAGAGATAAAGCATAAATAGCCTCACTACTAAAATAAAGAGAAGATAATAAAATGATCAAAGAAATCAAATCACACTCTAAAAAAGAGGTTAAGACCTAGATTTTTTATTTATCTCACTTTTGGCTTATGCCTTAAGAAATTATGTGACTAAAATTAGCTTATAGAGTGGGTACTAGAAGGAAGTCTAAGGTTGGTTTCAGGGTATGTTTAGGTGTTAAAAAGAAATTTGTATTAGAATCAATATGTGGCCTAGTATTAAGGCCTACCCCCTCACTTCACACACTATAGTGATAAGGGTGTCAGGTGTTTAGCTAAAATATATTGATTTCCAGAGTTTATAATCAACTAGAGAGCTGAGTTGGTTCTCCTCTTGGTATTGACCTCTAAGTAGGATCATTGAGAAAGGCTAAGGTTACCTCTAGGTGATGAAATCCTAGTCAGGCCTTGTCTCACATTTTCTTGATGTTTAATTAATGAAAGTGGTTTGGTTTAGTGTGTGCAATAAATAATGAAGCTACAATAGATTAATTTACTTTTAAGTTAAGATATGTGAACTAAACTTTCAAGAAGTTGATGTATGCACTTAATTTTAAGCCTAAAAGAAAGCTTTGATTGTGTTAATGTTCATATAATAGAGATAAGATGTAGATAATCAATAACCCAAGAAAAGACACAAGGTTCCCATCGAGTGTGCCATAATGTTTCAATGAATTTTATCTTATATTTCAAAAAGGAAGAAGAAAAAACTAAGTACAAGTATGATTGAAAAAACTTTTTGATTATGCACATGTGGAATCAGAAGATTGTGAAGAGCTCCTCTTTGGCTTGGGAGGATGACCTATAGATAAGAAATCACTAAAGCAAATTTATTTGTTAGACAGATAGTTGAATGGATTGCCTAGTGATAGCTATATCCTAGAAGCAAAATATTCCTTAGGGGATGTCAATCTACACATTTTAAACAATTAAGTCTATAAAATAGAATAGAAATTACTTGCATCAATAGTGAAAAGGTACTAAAATTGAACATAAGAAATGATTATTAAGAAATAAACCAAAAATGATTAAAATAGTGAGAAGCTAGTTAATACTAGTTTTAGATGGTTGAGGTATGATTCAAATAATCAGAAAGGGGTCTATGAATAGGTAGGGACATAGAAAATTAAATTTGGTTAGAGGTAGGTGGGTAAAAATAACTTGTTGGAATTTAATACCATAATGACCATCATTGGTTGGGCTTATCATCGATGGTTAAGGTGACCATCGATGGTCAAGATGATTATTAGAGTTTGGACAGACGATCAATGGTTATGTCAACCATCGATGATTACTGTGTGTGGATCTAGGTTGGTAAAAAGGCTAATTAATAAGATCAAAAAGTGGGATTTTTGGAGTTGGGTTATTGCTAGGTTTAATGCAAAAAGCAAATAAAGTAAATGAATATCAAGGAATATTTTTGTGGTGAATATTCATACTTTGGTGAATTTTACATTTTGTCATTGTGTTTTTTGGTGATTTCTATGCCGTTCCATGGTTTCCTAGTCGCCAAGCTTTCTTGGGTTTCGTGATTGCCTAGCTTTGTAATTGCCAAGGCAAATGTTTTGTTTGAGTTTCTACCTGGCAGTATTCGCCTTTCACGTAGCCAACCAGGTAGCGCTTAATGTGGAATGTTTTCCAGGTTTCACGTTATGGGAAGTGGAGGAGTCAGCTCATTTTGCCAACACACTTTCATTTGTAATATGTATAAATCTGAATTCAAGAAAATAGCAATGAGACATTCAATAACCCTTTTTTTTTTTAAGCCAATAGTATACAAATAAAATAAGTATAAGTTTACATTTATAATGGACATCTAGTTTCTTATACTTTAAGTTATATTTTATTTATATACTTTCAAGGTGTTTGAGAGGGGTTTCAGATTGCTAGGAGCTATAATGCAAATTCTAGGTTTTGGTGGATCCTATCATATTTCAGAGTTAGTCAGATTCCAGGGTTTCAGGGTTTCAAACTTAGCCATAGTTTAGGGTTTCAAGATTTCAAGGAGACATCATAGGAGGTATGAAGGCTGCATGAAGGGATGTATGCGTGATAGAATAGTATGAAAATCTCTCTCGCAAAGTGCCACAAGCCGATCCCACCCCATTCCCAGTGCCCAAAAAATTAAAATTTTACTATGATTATTATTTTTTGTTCGCCAATGTATAATTTTTTTGTGGTTTTAAAATAACACAATTCGCCCAGATTTTACACATTTTTTGAGAGACTATGAATGATTCGCCAATGGCGATTATTATTTTTTCTTTGTAAAATATTTTTTTTGCCACAAAAAATAATTTTTTTGTCAGGTGTTTTACACATTTCACCAATTTTTTACACCTTTTCTAAAGGAGGGGTTTCTTAAAGTATACCCTGATGAATATCATAAAATAGATACTTATCTTGTGTAAAGTTCATTAGGTGATTGGTTAAGGTGGTTGAATTATTGGTAGAGTTAGACATGATTGTGATAGAGTAATGGTACTTGGCACTTTGGCAGAGCAATAATAATAAGATGGGTTTTTGATGTAGTAGCTAGTTCATTAGATTATTGATTATGATTAACCTAAAAAATGAAGGAAATCTAGATGTAAAAGATCTTGATAACAATTGCATATGGTTTTCACCTTCCTACTCCTCTCTTCTTATAGGCAAGGTTAGAGAGTTACAAAAAGATGTGAATTAAGCTTCTTAAAATTTTACTCATCCATGCAATGTTTTGTAACTAGATTTAGATGAGTTATTTTTAGAAAATCAAGGAAGATGAGCTTGCATGTTGGTGGTTAAAGGGTTAGACCTTGACTGTCAGCAATCAAAGTGACCGTTGGTAGTTACCCTGACCATTGACGGTCAAGTGTAAAGGGTCAAATTAGGCAAAAGGGTAGGTCAAGATAATTTGGTCAAACTAACTAAAATTAGGTTTGGTTAGGGGTTAGAGGGTTAAATTAGTCTCAAGAGGGTCCCAAAGTGGTCAAGGTAATTATGACATTCAGAATCATGGTGTGTATATTTCTAGTGTCTAAAATTTGCTTTTTCTAATTGTGTTGAAGCTTTCAATTGTGTTGGCTATGCAAGTTGTTATGTAGGCACTCACTCTACTTGTTGTTTTTTGTCTTATAAAAGTATGGTTTGCAATGGAGGTATGGATCTTGTAACTAAATATTTATATTGACAGACCGCAACCTTTACTTTGACCAATGAAATGAAGAATGGCATCGAGGTGATAGTTGGGTTAGCCAAATCATGTACCTTTATCTATATGTCATTATGTAGCTTGGTAATGGATGCATGTTAACCTAGATACTACATGACATCCTTTGAAATCTTAGGATGCGATCAAATTAACACTAGGGATTATATCCACCATGCATTAAACCAATCCAATTGTTCATAATATTGACTAT
Organism: Torreya grandis; assembly: GCA_037957365.1. Taxonomy (NCBI): domain Eukaryota; kingdom Viridiplantae; phylum Streptophyta; class Pinopsida; order Cupressales; family Taxaceae; genus Torreya; species Torreya grandis. The sequence continues at coordinate 1,640,460 of JARHVA010002466.1, read as the reverse complement.
TTTTGGTCCATACAATGCTTCTGAAGGCATTACTAGGCCAAAAATTAGGAGTGACATTTACTGGCACTATCAAAGACTTCCAAAGAGTGAAACATAATAACATGACCAAGAATTTATATTAAAAGGTTTACGTAGTTCTTGTAAATATATTTCTTATAATTATGGTAAGCTCGATGGTAAATAATTCAAGATAATTGAAATATTTGTGTAGCTTCATCATTCAGTAGGCAATGCAATTGATGCCTCTTGTTATTTATTTTTCATGATTTGTGGTTTTCAAAAACATTTTAATAATACATTGGACCTAATAAATCATTTGTAATTGAATCAAGGAGAATTCATCTTCCTACCTTAGTGGTGATTTATTCTATGATGTCTCAGTGAAATGGTGGTACTGTAGACTTGTATTGCATTATAGATTTTCCATGATTGGGTAGGCCAATTTTGCTTGAAATTGAGTGTGAATTAATCTAGATGATAATATGTTGAGCTAAATGAATAACACCTTGGTTATACTAACTCAATAATGTCATCATGACTTCATCTAACTAGCTAAATGTAGGTAGCCTGAGTAACCTTTCAATGTTAAAACCATGGAGTGGATATTGTAGTGTTAAAGTTCCTTATTGTGATACTCCTTGGGTTTATTGATCAAACATATTAGATTATACCTTGATGAAATTTAAGGGTTATGGATCATTATAATTCATTTGTTAGAGCCCTAGCCCTATTCCCATTTCCTCCTTTTGAGCATCAGATAATGGTATCAAAATTTGACCTCTATCCATGGATGGATGAATGAGTAAATTTGATGATTAATATAAGGAATTACACCCTGGTACAAAATCTATTCATAAATATATAGTCAAAAGGCTGATTATAAAAATATTAGGTTAATTAGAGGATGTAATGTCTGATCATTATCCATATCCCTTTCTTTTATAGCTATTTGGTACTGAAATTCATGTCACCACCTCCTTTAAATGGATTAAGTGCATGTGCATGAATGTTCTCTTTGTAATTAATATTAGATGTTAGAAATCACCTTGACAGGGATGTTTGGTTCTTAAGATGTGTGATTTATCTCTAGGCAATTATTTATGGTGAGTAGATATTCCTTCAATTAATCAATTCATTTCATGTATCCACTTATCATTTTATTTCCAAATCTTATTCAAAACTATTGTATTATTTTGAGATACCATGTTATTAATGGTCAAACCTAACCATTGGCTTTCCATCTATCATACCTATCTTTTCACTGCCTTCCCATAATTAATTACAAAGTTTGATTTAGTGGTAGCTAGCTATCTTGGGTGAGTTGTCTCAGCCAGGTGGTCACATCCTATGATGATAATTGGTTGTAGTGGTTGTGATGTGTTGTGTAACAATGAGAATACTAACAAACATTCTAACCTAAAAAATAAAATAGAAAACAAATAATCATTAAATAAAATCCTAACTACATGGTGTTACTTAGCACCCATTCAATTTTTAACAACATGATAGATATTAAAGATGTTATGGCTTAAGCCTACGATAATTGATTTTCCATGGTAAAATGGTTCATTATAAATATTTTATTAATATAGCACCTTGTGGTGATACTTCATGAATGATGTAGGTTCCTTTCCATTGCATTTACAAATTTCCTGATAATGCTTTAAATCTGTTCTCATAAAGTAATATAGTTTAATCTGACTAGAATTGCTAAGATCATAGATTATGATCATGCCATGATTTTTGAAGTTATTTATTGATTTTTTGGGTACATTATGTTATTTCCCTATCTTCTTCCATCTTATTGAAATCCAAAAATCACATCCTTAATGAGTCCTGATCCTCTAACCTCATGATCATTATAATGTGCAGATTGGGTACAATGTCTTCCATAAACATTACTACCTTGATTCCATATAATAATTATAAGGGAGTGAATCTAATGTCTCAATTATAATGTGTGTAATACACCCATATAATTTTAGGAATGTGGTCCTCCTAATCATCTCTTTGGACACAAAATGTTTTGGTTAGCATCTTACACAAAATTATAATTGATGCTTCTACCTGTCCATTAGCTTGTGAATGGTAAGTTATATTTTTGTGGTGTGACATAAATAATTATCACATGAGAGTCTTAATAGTATTATTGAGAAAGTTCATGCCTATATCACTTACTATCTTAATTAGATATCCTAACCACATAATATTTGTTTCATATAAGAACTTGGTAGGAATCCTTCACATCACATCTTGGAGTGCAACAACATCTACCCATTTTGTGAAATAGTCGGTTGTTGTGATAATGTATCTAGCATTATTATGATTAATCAAGGGAGATATATGTCCAAAAAAACTAATTCCCCATTATTCAAAAGACTTTTCTACAAGCATAGGAACCAACAACATTTTAGCTTGTTGATTAAGCTTACCCATTCATTGACATATGTCGTAGTGTTTAGCAACTATGTGTGCATCTTAAAAAAGTATAGACCATTATCAACCACTATGAATTATTTTATTGGAGTAATATCTCTTGTGAAGTGTCCCCCTTCAATTCTTTGGTGATTTTCTTGGAGAATTTGGGGTCACTCATGTTTTAGAGCTACCTTGTATAATACATCATGTTTACCTAGCTAGAACAAGAAACCATTAATGAGGCTATATGGTATAAATTTGGTAGCCATATGTTTATCATCCCTCTCTATATAATGTACATGAAAATTTCCTTATTCTAAGAAGTTTGTGATGTTCCCCATGTTATCAGCGAATGTATCAATTTTAAATAAATGTGCATCAAGAGATTCATCTTTGAGTTCCTTTGGTTCTTCCCCATTGCATAGTTAACTGAGATAATCTAGCCCCATATTCTCCTATCCTAGTTTCACATTGATTTGGAATTGTAATTCCTATAAGAGCATCAATAAATTGGAGATTTATCCCCCTACCATTGGTTTATTGACCATGTATCATAATTCCTAATGGTCTATGAAGAACTCAAAAGGAGTAGCTAATAATTAATGCCTAAATTTTTTTAATGTAAACACCATAGAGATTGTTTCTCTCTCAGTTGTTGTGAAATAATTTTCCATAGTTGAGAGTTACCTAATTGAAAAATGTATTTTATGGTCTATCCCACCTTCACCTAGCTATGTTAAGATGACTCTTTCTATAGTGCCCTAAGCATCCACATGTACATGGAATGGTTTTTTCTAGTTAGGAAATACCATGATGAGTGTTGTTACTGTTAATGGCATAAAATTGTGCTAGATCCTAGCCAATCAATAATGGGAAGTTTCAAGCTATGGGATGATGCGGCTTGAAACAACCTCCAGGTTTTAAAGAAGATGGTCTCTTTTTTTTATAGGTGTTGGGGAAAAGGGATAGGAGATTAATAGAAATGCAAAATACAGGAATTAAAACCTATCTATGGCAATGCGCCTGAGCATAATCCTAATCCTAACCTGAGCACAGAGTGACTATTATAGGATTCTATTACATTTAAGAGTAGATAAGTGCATGATCAATGTAAAATATTGGAATAACAAAAATAGAAGGCTCATAATAAGGGAGTCTTTTGCTGAGATACAAGAATTGTCAACAAACGCATAGTGTTCTATTTTCTTAGTAGAATCCTCCAATCACATAAGAGGCACAGAAGTCACTCACAGTTATGTAGAACTTCAAACTCCAAAAAATGAGACAAAAGCAAATAACATTTCCAATCACAACACTAGAAAATCTATAGTATAGACTACTTTGCAAATAACATAGACAACACCAACCAAGGCATGGAGCTCAAATTTCCTTAATTCATTCAGCCACATAAAGGTCATAGAAACATGCATGATTATATCAACCTTACAACTCAAGAAAATTGAGGCAAGATCAAATGATATTACTGGTCACAAACCTCAGAAAGTCTAAAACTATGAGAATTCCCCCTCTTTTTAGATTTTACAATCCTACTTATATAGCCTTAGATGTCTCTTTAGATCACTTCCTTTCCCATGCAATCTTCTCCGTCCTTTGCCTCCTTGGCCATCCAACTATCTATTTTGCCCCCATTGTTAGGGTACAAATAGGCAGTGCCTTCAATGCTATGGGTGGGCTCCAAAAATCTACTTGATGAACTGTTTCATCTACTTGAATTAACTCTAGCCCATTTTCCCTCCATTTCGCTTCAATAGGTAGGCAGGCACTTTGAAACAAAAGAGGACACTTAGCAATTTCATGAAAATTCTCTTTATGATCTAGGAGGAACTAGAGAATGACACTTGGCACCTTCTACCTAATTCATTGAAGACATGTGGATCCCTCCACTTCTCTTTGGCTATGTTGTAGATTTATTCGGGACACATATTAGACTTTTATCGCTGGTGAAACTTGGCAGCTTTCGTAAACTTTTGAAGTAACACCCAAGACCCACCACCATTTTATATTTGTCAATAGAGCTAGAAGATGATTCTCTTGGGTGTTGACACATGGAGGCTTCTCTGGCTTTAAGGAAGATAAGTGGCATCTTCTACTTCTTCATCTAGGGGTACGTGGCACCTTCCGCTTCTCTTTTGGGGATGGAGTAGAAAGGGATCAGAGAGTGACACTTGGTGCTTTCTACTTTCTCTACTACTTAGCTTGTTGAAAGTCTTTGAATGAAATGTGGACACTGATATGAGATGTGGATGATAACACGTGGTGCATTCTGCTTAACTGCTACTAGGTATGTGGTGCGATCCACAGTTCTCTAGAAAGTTACAAAAAGGGGACTCAGGGGATGCCAACTATCAGCTTTATCTCCTAGAAAGTGACACTTGGTAGCATCTACTTGAACTTATATTTAGGTAAAAATGAGATGAAGGAAACAAGAAGGGAAAAAAATTTGTGCTTAGAGGGTGACACTTGGCAGCTTCCACTGCATCTCAACACTTAGGCAAAATGAACTAGCCCTCTGCTTCAAAATTATGTCACGACATCCAAGGCATGCAGGAACCAAAATTGTAGCACTTGGATCAAAAATAAAAATAAATTAAATATGATGTAGAGTAAAAATTACTCTACAGTTACCAACCTCTAATTTAACTCAATAAATTTTGTTTAACATTCAGGTGTCTATTCAAATTTGGTATCCTTGCACAATAGCTTTTCCATAGATGTTGATATAGTTTCATATCCTTTTATGAATTTCCTATAATATTTGGTATGACCTATAAAGGTGCACACTTCATTTGAGTTTGTAGGAGGTGGCATTCTTACTATAATAAAAAATTTATATGAATCAACTAAAATTCCATCATGGGACACTAAATGACCTATAAAAACACTAAAATGTGTAAATAATAGACATTTTTTAAAAATTTAAGATGATACATAAAGCCCTGCATCACTCTAGTATCAATCTTAGCTTTGATAAGTGCTCTTTAAATAGATAAAATACTAAGTAATAATCTAGATATATCTCTATAAAATCATTAATGAAGTCTTTAAATGCATCTACCATAGCTCTAAAAAAGATAATTGCTACACTATTTAAAACAAATGGCATTACCTTATATGTGAATGACCCCCATTAAATAGAAAAGGTGGTTTTACCCTGATCTTCTTTAGTAATTAGATTTTGGTGGTACCAACTAAAACCATCTGTAAAGGAATACATCTCATGTTCAGTGATAGATTTTAGTACTTCATCAATAAAAGTGATAGGAAATGGATCATTGATGTAGGTATCATTGAGTATGCGGTAATATCTACACACCAATATTTATCCCATATTATTAAGTTATACCACCATGGGGATCACACATTCTACCTTATCAACTAGATAAATAATTCTAACTTCTTGCATTCAATCTAGTTCAACCTTTACTTTAGTTTTCATGTTAGGATTGATTCTATATGGTTACTTTTTAGTCAAGCACGTGCATTAATTTAGCTCAATTTACATCTCTCCCAAGTATGGATATATGCCTTTGACCTCCAAAAATTTACTTAGAAACACATCTTGGTAGTCTGTTAATAGTTTTAGGGCTTCAAATATTTTATCTTGTCCCCAGTAATTTCCCACTATTACAAGTGTAGGGGTTGATTTTATCCCAATATTTCCTTGATTATTTTACAATGGTTCCTAATATATTTTACTTGATCCACTAGGCATAGTATCTTGTAAAATACATTTACCTTCCCATTATAGGATGTCAATACTACTCAACTTCTATTATTCTACCTACTCTATGATTTTTACTAGTTTAGGCTCCTCTTCACACTACAGTTCAAATAACCCTTCCAAATCAAGATCCCCATCACTATCACTATCACTACATAGACTCTATCAAATCATTATTTATTCTATTATAGGACTGAATGTAGAGTAGTTATTTTTTGTTTGATTTGTAATTACAAAGTGAAAAATCCAAATCATATATAGCTTCTTGATGAGAAGATGATTCATGAACATTTTTAAAATCCTCTACATGTCCATGACATAAGATATTTTTGATCTTTTGTAGGGAATTCTATACTAAAGGATTATCATCTTTAAATAAAAAATTTTGGAAAAAATCCTACTAAAGTTATAGTCAGTGTTTGGTTTCTCTTATACACTCTTGATGCATGTACCAGGCTATTGGAAGAGGTACAAGGGTATGACTAAATATTTGCATCCAATATCAAGGCTCTAATCCCTTTGTAGTCCATATATACATGCACTAATAGATGTGTAGTTTAGTAAATTAGCCCTATTTAAATAAGGGCTATTCTAATTTAATACTAGTTGGTAGATAAAACCTTACATGCAAGATTTCATAGGCATCCTCCCAAATCATATCTATGTTTCTATGCACAACCCACCATGTTGCAGTAGTTCCTTTCAATGCATAGTTGAGTATGTTGACTCATTATTTTACATCTTGTACATGGTTTTAAAGCCTTAAGATTAATGGATCAAGGTCTTAAGTTGAAAAATATTGAGGTATTTGATATTATGTAGCGAGCACCATGCACAAAGTTTGCAACTCATAATCTCTATGGGACCAATTTAGGATGTGTGCATCTAAGTCACCACTTATGAATGATGTTGAATCCTAGGTTAGGATTCCTTCAAGGGTAGGTTAAATATAATCCATCATAGTTGCATTATTATTATACAAAAATTTTATGTCAGATCTTGTTGGTGAATGTACTGAAGGAGAAACACATTCTTTAATTTAAACCTATTTGATCAATGACTTTGTGATAACTAGTTTAAATACCAACAATTATTCCTACTACACAATACTGGGCTTACACTTTTGACATTCAATAGTATGTACCCAAGTTTGTCTTTCATCTATCCCCATCTTAAAAAAATATTATCCACATAAGAGTGAGGATACTCTAGATCCTTAGTAATGATATATGGCTTTTGTTTAGATTTTTTTAAAGTTATGAATACTATTTTATCCATCTGATGTGCTTCTAACTAATTACATAGAATTAATAGTCATTTGGCCATCATATGCCCATTTATTACCTATTAAGTTATGGTAATGGGTCTTTTATATCTTCATGTAAATGACCTCAAAGTCCCCTCACAAGCTAAGTTCATGCACTTTAATTTCAGCATCTTCTATTTGGCTAATAGGTTAGACTCCACTGTAATCTATTAAGCTTAGTGTGGCTTCCCATGTTGATCAAAGAAGCATATTAATAGTACTTTCAAAGTCAAATAATACATTTGGTATTTTGTATCTAACCAAATTTATGTCTAAATGTGAATCCACATCCTAAGGCTTCTTAGTCTTGACATACCACACTAATTTATTGGCCCTTATTTGTCCTTGATGTACACACTCCAGAATACTATGAAGGAGGTTTATGAGATTCTAGAATATATCTTTATTACAAAATGTGTTAAGTAGTTTCATTAGATCTATTAAATTGGTCACAATTCCTTCTTATCTCATAATATGAACAATTTTCCCATACATTTGAGCATAAATAGTACTGGTATCCTCATCAAAAACTAGTTTCTATTGTATTTCCTATAATACCTATGCATCTTGATACATTAAATTATTTTATGTTGTAGGGTCAGGATAGTTATCTACATGATATTCTCTAATATCTTGATCCTAAGTAATATCTAATGGAGGTAACCCTTATTCATCCCTTTGTTTCCTTATGACATCTTGCATAAATGCATTTTTCTTTAGCTGTACATTAATCATGTTTATGTTGTGCACTAGCTTCTCTTTTTGTTTTTCTAAAACAAGGTAGTCTTCTATTTGATGTTAACCTTTGATCTTAAAATATACATAATAAAATTTACTTTATGGATTTGTGGGACAGTTCTTCACATAATTATTATATGCTCTACATAGATAACATTACTTGGGCAGTTGATTTTTTTGATTATCATTATTGTGACCTCCTTGATATCTGCCATGATATCCTCCTTTGTAGCCTCGTCTATTTTATTGATATCCCCAACCTTGGAATTTTTGTCTATTCTATCCTTCCTACTAATTAATCTATACATCATATCCTCCATATTTATGTTGATTAGAACTTGAGGTCTAAGTTATTTTTTTTGAAGATTTGTGTTGTTTCATAGTTGTGCATACTGACTAGAATATTGATATGATGGAGATGACTTATTATTATAGTTAGTTAGGCCTTGTGGTTGTTAATATGGTGATGATGTCATCTAATATTATGGTAATGAAGGTACCCATATTGGATTTCCTTGAGTCACATTTGTCATCTCCACATCTAGTGCTGGAATTGCTTGTTTCATAGTGGGTATATATTAGGCCATAAATGTGAAGATGTTCTTCATTATATATTATGTTAAATATTGCAATGTGAGGTAACTAATATCACCATGATTTATATATTTGAAAAAATTGTAATACATGTTTTGTGATTTTTGAATATATTATTAGAGGAGATGGTACTTGGATGTAGGATATCCAACCACCTTACAAAGTTCACAAAATTATATTTTTATTTTTGGGCAACCATTCCTATGATGTCCCTAATGAACACAATCTATGAACCATAAAAATAATTTAGGCTTGTAAATTTCATGCATTTCATTCATCCTACTCATAAAATCATCTAACTTAGCTTTTAATTTTTATCATATCGAGGGAAGATTTGCATAGTCTTCTATCTGTTCAACCTTGATGGTGGTAGATTGAACATCAACTTTGGAGGAGAACTAGGTTTATGTGATAGTGAAATTGATTCTACATCACAAACCTTATATGAATAAAGCAACCTTATCTTTATATTATAGATTAAAATCAATTTTATTCGTTATGTTGGATAACCTATGATCATATTCTCCAACTATTTCTCCTATTTTTTGTCAAATCTTTTTTAGATATTGGATCACTTGATCAGATAATTTTTTTACTTTGAATTATAATATCAATAAATCATTGAATTGTTTTAAATCTAGGGTATTGACATTTACTTTGTAAATGAACTCCAAATCATGTCCTTCTAAAGTTCCTATGAGTTTGTATTTATTCACGTCATCTGATCTAACCCCTTTTATAACCCATTTCATCTAACACGTGACTAAGTATTTTTTTGGATTTGAAGATTTATCATATAACATTAAAGGAACAAACATCCATGCATGAAGTGACATATTTGATGGATTGTTGGTTGTTAATACAAGTGTTTGAAAACTAATCACTATAACTGGTAGTCTCTATGCACCAGTTGTTGCATACTTGAGTGATTATGTAGTGGTTACTATGACTATAGGCTAATTCACATTATTATTTTCAAGGATAACTAGGAATTATACTTCCTATAAATTCTTTATTTCTAATGCCCATTTAGTTGTTATACTGAGCCTTCCAAACTTGTCGATAAAGGAATCAAACTAGCCTAAGTAATCTTTTCTCTCTTTATTTTTTCTACCTTCTATAAATAAAGTGGGATTATTGGATGTTTACCCTTAAAATGAATGATGCTTATTTACATATTCTTCTTGCTTCTAACTTGAACATGTAATAGTAATACCTTCAAATTTAAAATCTTCCTAGGAACTTTCCTTCCTAGTTCTATTGAAAAGCCCTTCAATTAACTATGACCTACCTCTATTTCCTAAATGATCTACCTTGAAATCTCTAGCATCCTCTTTCTCATCTAGTCTTTTTTTCTATTCCATGTACCCTTTTCTTTTAGTAAATTTCAAACCTACCTTTCTTTTCTAGAATCTTTTCCTTACAATGCTCTAGCTCTAGTAACTTCTAATTTACTCCTAGTCCTACTCATAGTTAATTTGGGGTAATTTGTCTCATTACATCTTCTTTTCCATCATAACTCTCTTTCACATCCTAAAATTTTATTTTCACCCATATACTTTTCACCTTCAATTTTTTAAGATCAAGTTCCTCTTAGCTCTTCATCATCCATTTTTCTCTTACATGCACTGCCATGGTGCCCCAAGTGACTACTCCATGTTGGTTGAAGTAGGCACCATTGACTCTTAAAAATAACATATTGATCAATAAGGGTAGTCATTATGAAAAAATCCCTCAGATTCATTGAATAAATTGATTTTGCATAGTCTCAAATGCTATGTATCCTTATCCTATGATTTTTTTGATATAGCCATAAATCTTAGCCTTTGTCCAATAATATACTTATTAAGACCATTCAATATTTAGGTTGAAAATTTTCTCTAGTTTTTCCTCTATCCAATTTATATATTATGTTCTCCTTAGACTAAATCAAAAGTATTCTAATCTAACTAACCACTCATCTAACAATCTATGCAATTTATATAAGAAAATTTCATAGATTTCACCATAGATTTGTTCTTATATGATCTCCTCTATAGTATTTCCAAATATTCAAGCTTCTTCCTCTATAAAATTATTAATTCTCTCGTTTAGCCATCATTCTAGTCTCTTAACCCTGAAAACCATCTCAACATAGTTCATCCTTTGGTTCCATGCTCACCACACCATTGTTAGCATATATTCCTATAATTAAAATATAACATGCTAATTACAAGGATATATTATATAGTGTAGAGTTAAAAAAGGCACCAAAGAGATAAAATTAGTACAATCCATCAATGGCATCTTCAACTAGATCAAAAATTAGGAAGAAACAGATATATAATATAACAAGACCATAATTTGTATTACATCAAATTAAAAAATAAATAAAAATAAAGTACTCAATTATGTATACACCATACTTAAAATAAAATAAGGGAAAAATATAATATGACAATATCTATTAATCTCTATCAACACATTAAACTAGATTATATTACAATAAATTATTGTTGTCACTTGGATGCACCTTATGAGAAGAGGTTTTCTAGGCCTCTAATCCAAGTGGAAAAATGGGGACATCTCACTTACTGTGGGTGAGTAAACTTGTGAGATGAACCTCTAGATTAGGGGCTAGCTCCTCTTGATGCACCATTTAAGCTCATGCTTCTAATACTATCAACTTGGGGTGTTGAAAAGGGTTGAGAATAATATAAAGCAAAAATACACTATGGAGGTGATACACCAGATGTTTGATGACTTCCAACCACTTGCATCCCACATTTGAGACCAAGGCACCAAATAAAACATATTATTTCTCAAATCTATGTCTTCTCACATCAATACTACATTATGAGCTCCTAGATGATATGTAAGGTTAGGAGGATGAGAAAAGAGGTCTTGAATGACTCTAATGAAAAGAATACTCACTTTAACCATGAACATCTCTTCAACACTTCACATGCCCTACAAGAAGAGGATGAAAATAGGTGAGAGAATGAAGTACAATGCTAAGGAATCTATAGTATTCACTAATTAAATACAACATTCAAGTAGAGTACACTATGAATAGTCATGAGAGAGGTAAACACTTAGTCATTTTATTGATCAAAAGGTGTACAATTTATTAGGGCTTCACCATACTTAGGTGGATCATACCAACAATGCCAAAATGACCAACTCTTAGAGAGAGAGAGAGAGAGAGAGAGAGAGAGAGAGAGAGAGAGAGAGAGAGAGAGAGAGAGAGAGAGAGAGAGAGAGAGAGAGAGAGAGAAGTCCAAGGGTCACTTGGACATGTGTCAAGCTAAGAATTTTAGTTATTAATGCATGAGAAGAGGATATGGGTTAAACCATGTAAGGGTAGGAGCAAAAATTGTCAAACCAAGACACAAATTTGAAGAAAAGTGGCAAGAAATTCCTCCCTTTGCACATAACAACTACCTTCGTGATTGGGCCTATTTTAATGTCTCCTAACTAATATGGATTAAGTATAATGATTATAATGAAAGTTAGAGATATAATAAATTCCTCTCCATGCAGTTTTTACATGCCTAGTCCTCTAAAAAAAACTAAAAATGAGCCATCATCATCTATTGTCTTGAAAACTACCCTTCCATGCACCCTACACACTTGGCCTTGAAAAAAATTTAGTTTGTCATGAAAATCCATGGGAAAAGGATTAATGACACCTGGAAATCTTATCCATGACTCTAGACTCTTCAAATATTCCTTAAAATGACATCTAATATAGGTTTTCACACTTTTTACCCTTGTGTGCATGATGCCAGCTTTGACTGCCTAATATTAAGGCCTTTTTTTGAACACTTATAAGTTTATAAATAGGATAAAATGATCATATGGGGTTATTATAAGTCTATATATTTCCAAAAAAAATTATTTCATCCTATGAAACCTCATATACCCTGCACAATATAAAAATGGTGAAGAAAACCCCATTTTGCATGTTTTTCCTAAAAATCTATACATATTTCTCACGTGTGTGGAAGCCTTGGAGATAATTATACATCATATATTTTGTTTCATTGTCATTACCTAACATATGGATTCTTAAAAGGTGTGCTCACTATGAGGGTTTTGTAAGGGTTTAGAGTGATTTGTACTCTTAACCTTTGTTCATAAAGGTGTGCTATTATAACCTATAAAAAATGAAAATAATGGCTCACTAGGGATCCTATAAAACTCCTTAAAACATTTATATATCCCATGCAAATGTTCATAAAAGTTTTGAGCTCTTCAATTTGCCCTTTGAATTTGATTTCTTGCATTTGAGAAGTCTATGCATGTTTTCAAGCCTATAATGGTTTCTTGGGGATTTAAAATATATACCTAAGGTTAAAAAATATTTTGATATTACCCAATAACATTATAAAATAATTTTAATGGCTCTCCAAGAGGTAGGAATGAAGACTAACCCATGTTTGGCACTAGGCCTTTCTTTTGCTACTAGGTCTGCCTGTACCTTTAGAATCCATTTGAAATTTTCATGATTTAATTTTAAATTTATGGCTTTAAAACTTCTAATACACCCATTAAAATAATAATCCAACAATTAAGAAACATATATTATGCCAAAACATAAATTGACCCTCAATTTGGACTCTTGTTCTTGAGTCTATCTATGGGGTTTGACTAAAACCCTCCTTATATATAATGTTTTGTATACCTCAAAACTTTATATAATGGTTTAATAGATTTTTATAGATGTCCTTAATATTATAAAACCTTTCCTTGGTTTCCCTTTTATTTTTTGGTCTTCAAAACCACTCCTTCTCTCCAAGTTGCCTATGCTTTGTATGAAGAGACTACCCCTATTCTGAGATAAAATAGGGGCATGTTACCTTGTTTACTTATTGAAACCAATAATTTTAAATGGTTATATGCATCATATTTATATTCCATACCAAAATTAATCTCTTAAATCCAAGGGGAGGTCTTCCAAAATCATAAAATAACAAGACTGGGCTTTAAAAAAGGCCTACCTACCTGTAGGCATTAGTTTTTAGGACCCTATAGGTCTTGATAAAGGTCCATTTAGGGAATAATTTTGATAAAAAATTATGGTTTAATGAAGATACCATTTCATTTCATTTCAATTCACTTCTCCTCAAGCTCCCACATATAAAATCTTTCTTGATCTCTTGCCCATTATCTTGTCCACTGTGACAGTCACCTTGAATACCCTGCATGTAGATGGATTTGAAATTTTGGCTAGAGAAAAAATGAATAAAAGAGTTTTAAACATGTACTAAATATATTTAAACCTATATATTATCATTACATTACCTTGTATAAGTCTTTAGAGACTCATGAAGACAAATAAAAAATTTAGACCCCTTTATGCCATCTTACTGCCTGTGTCCTGCTGGTAGGACTGAGACAACCTTAATGAGCACATTTTGATTGGTTAGGGATCATGAGAATGGAGTTTTTAAAGGTTATTTGATCCATTTTAGTTGTCATAAATTTTCACTCCTTATTTTATTTACAATCCTATTATATACTCTCATGACTTGACTGTGACCAATTTGCCAATACCTCTGGCTATAGGTGCATAATTTAGGCCTGTAGGTGGGTTTAGTAATTTAGAGCATGTTTAATAAAGTTTAGAGTTTATTGATACTATTTTTAGATTTTTATAATTCCTAATAGGACCTAGTTCCTTATTAGGAACCCTCAATATCATCTCCTTATGTCAATCATCAAACACTACTTCCAATGCATGCTCTACCATATGTACAAATAGGGGATAGGTCCAAAAGGTCATTCCATGCAACACAACACCACCTCATGGCTTAAGTGATCAGGATTGATGGTTGATTTTTTTTGAATTTTTCCCTTTTACATAAATAGGTCTAGGACTTGTCAAATGCATGTAGGACAAGTACTCATTGAGAATCTTGTAGATATCACTAATGTAATTCAGTGATTTATTAACATTTTAGGAGGTCACAAAACCTAATTTCCACTTACTCTTTAACGATCCAAATTGGCATAGATGATGCTTGTATACTAGGAAACTAAATATACCTAATGGGATCTTAAATAAAAATTGTTTCTTCCACCTATGCAATTGTTTAGAACCTCTAGGATCATTGTTTGGCCATTTTAGAGCATCTAGGCTTGATTTCAATTCTTCATTTCTTTTTGATGTTTTGGCACCCTTCCTTGTCAACTAGGGTGATAATAGTCTTGTCTAGGCATTATATATGGAAATTAACCATCAAAATTAATGGATAATCTTATTGGAATAGCTCTAAAAGAGCTATTAATGGCCTCAACTATAGATGACAATCTCCTTTCATAGGTGTAACTGAGATCTTTTTCCAAATTAGCTAGTTGGTAACATGTATGTGCCTTTTCTCAAAACTTCAATGCACATTAATAGTCCCAAAATGTGGAGGACTATGGAAAACCTTTAAAACTATATTGATGATGTCAGCATATCCCTATAGATGAAGTTTTGACTATTACACATAGGCAGAAACATGGAAGAGCAATGAAATGTGAGGTAAGGATTTTTAAAACACCACAAAGACATTTGAAAATCCTTAAAACCTAAAAAAAAACAATTATATTCATCAAAACAACATCAAAACAATCTTTCCAACATGAAAAAAATATTTTCAAGAAACTAAGCTGACTGTGAACACAAATTAGGCATTTTGCTCCCCTAAAATAGGTTTTATCACACCATTGAACTCTCCAAGACAATAAAAAGAATGAAATCACGTTAATAACAATTTATAAACACTTTAATAAGATAAAAACATTAATCCAAGTCACTAAAATCTAAAATAGGCTCAAAAGGGGACGCCCTCTTTAATGTAAACTCTCAAAACATTGCCTGAGGTGTTAACGATTGTTAATAAAGAATAATGAACCAATCTGAGACTTATTTCCATGAAATTGGATTTTACTAATATTAATATATACCCCCAAGACCATTCTTCTTGATTCCACCTATATGGCCCATGGCGAGTACTTGAAGTTGGGCCTTCTTTGTGTGCCAATGGAGAAAATGGGAAAATGAGTTGCATAAGAGATTTTTTGCACTATCCTTCAATTACAAACATTATAAAGAGTGTGGGAAGGTAAATATTTGATCTTCCCATGTTTTTCTCTGATGGTGGACTTGGGAAGTTTGTATAAGTGCCCAACAACTCCTCTTTTTTATGAAAAACTCCTCTTTCTTGATCAACCTACAAAATTTTAGTTAGGTACATATACTACAGACTCCTTGGAACACATGGCATGTGATGCAACCTTTTAACACTTTTAAAATTCCCAAAAAATATGTACAAAGCATTAAATACACCTAAAATGACCCAAAAATGATAAATAGTCTTAGGGGACTAATAACCAAAGGTGGTATAACATGAAATGGCATTAATTAACCCTTTAGAAACCTTATAACATATATTTAAACCCCCTATAGACCTCAAAAATCATGTATTTGCCTATAGGTTCCCTAGTTTGACTAAAAAGTCAAACTTGGTCAATAATTACTATTTATATCCTTTTACAATCCTGTTATCTCTTCACCTTCCAACATTTAGAAAAATAAAATGAAAGACTTTTCACATTATCCAATTATTGAATTATAATTTCAAGGCCAAATAAATTTAAATGCTTCAAACATGTGTTTATCTTATAGAATTCACAGTTTTAGAAAGATCCATTCTACGACCAACATTGGCAAGTTTCTTGAAGAGAAATATGACAAGGGAAAAACATGAAGGGATACATAGGCATTGGAGTTAATACGTAGTGATGTATTTGGGGTATTCACTAAACCATATTTCATTCAAGCTAAGTATTTTATCATATTTATTGATAATTTTTTGAGGTATACATGGATCTACTTCCTTTGATAGAAGTTTGACATTTTCAACAATTTTTGAGACTTCAAGGGTCTCGTGGAAAAACAATCTAAGAAATTTATCAAGGATATGTGAATAAAAAATGGTGGTGAATATGTTAAAAATATATTTGAGTAGATTTTCACATTAAATTTGATTGATTTGAAGCATACATTTCTATATAATCCTTAGTATAATGGTGTTTCAAAATGCAAGAATAGGTCCTTGAAAGTTATGGTTAACTACATGATTCACTCCAAGTCACTAACACCTTAGTGTTAAGGTGTGTTAACATTATCAATCTATAATAATGTAAATATTTACACAATATTACATTAATATGTTTTTGTGTGGTATGTATTTATTGTGAATAACAACAATAATATACAAGCTGCTTTTATATAGTTTGGAGGTTATTGTTTGTTGAGGGTTTATAGGGATATTGAGATCCCCATATTTAGCTCATGCACTTCCTAAATAAGTGTGTTATAATATCTCGTATGGTGTGTTGAGTTGAAGAATTAAATGAGAGTATTAGAATATTATTGTTTAAATCATTCTTTATTATTTTGTGATGTTCAGATCATTCATTATTGATTAAAATCTAATTTTTACCAATAATTGGTAGCAGAGCGGGTTGGATTTACACTTGTGATGGAGTAGAAAATCATTACATGAATAATTTATAATCTTTGTTGTCTTATATATAAGATATTTATATCAATTTTTATATATTTTAATACTAGTTTATTTATTGTTTGTATGGATTTGTATTATAAAGCATTGTAAAGTCTATATTTTTTATGTATACCTGTTATGACCTATGAACTTCTTAACATTGACAACTTCTATATTTGATTGGCATTGTGAGATTAATATTAGGGGCATCAAACCTTACATCTAAATTGGGGATTCAATGTTTCTTGGGTTTTTTAGACTAAGAATTTGACTCAAGAGAGGATGGCTAATATCATGTTAGTTCCAAAATGAAAACAAGTTAACAAAAACACACTAACGTAACATCTCTAAGCCTAGTCACTAGGGGGAGATTAGTTAACAAAAATGAATGGGAAACACAACTAAAAATGAAAAAGAAACCTTCTTTTACCTTCTTTGTATGCTCCAAAGTGTTTGTTTTAGTGGCTTGCTTGGTTTGTGCTCATGAAGTCTACATCAATGGAATCTTGGCTACCTCTATCTCTCCTTAGCACCTTGTGTGGCTTTGGCTTGGCTTGGCTTGGCTCAATATTTTAGCATTATAACACTAATTTTCCATGAATATTTGGAATCAATTCATCATTATAACTTTGGCATATGAGAGATTAAAATTCAATAGGCAAAGCCTCTTATTTATAGATTTTTAGAATGGTTTGAGGATCAACCATGATCATCCATCTCAAGATTGAGATGTGTGGACATGAATAGATCCAAATATGAAATTCATTCTAAAAATATCATCATTAATATTTAGGATAGAGGGGCATTGAATAGGCATGTAAGGGATTTGATGAGGCATGGTAGGCATGAATCTTGATATTTATGACATTTATGGCCTAGGGATGTCTTCCCAAGAAATGATGTCACTCAATGATGTAATTATTCAATATTAATTTCCTAAAGGAAATTATTCAACAAGTTCCATATAATTCTTAATTAAGCTCATGATTTGGTTTAATTAGATCTTAAGCATGATTAGTCACTTTGGTGCAAAATGTGGCCCTTTGGTACACAAATTTATCAAATTAGTTAAAATGTCTCATTATTGGCTTAAAATTTGACTAGATTGGAATTAGGATGTGATATCAGATGCATTGGAAACATTATCCCATTTAGGATGTTGAAGACACCAAATAACAAAGACACATATCTCATGTAAGATATTTGACATAAAAGAGCAATCTAGAGGACCCAGGTGTAAAATTGACATTTTGACTCAAAATGATCTGATCAAAGTTAGTTGGTCCATAAATTACATTATCCCATTTAATGATACCCTAGCCAAAATCAAAACTTTAATATATCAATTTCAACTCATTTAATGTGTTTTAGTATTTTTAGGCCAAATTATGCATTTTGGTGGAAATTGATCAAAAGACTGGTTAGAGGTTATTGGTGGCCAAATTTAGGTGTCTATAGTTTGCCCCTATTTGAGAAGGCATTGTAACCTATAGGCATAGTAACATCTTCTCAAATAATTAAAAGGTATTATATGCCTACAACTATAATAATGATGAACTAACTATATGATACCCCATCGAGGGAATGGTTGGCACAAGGAAAGGTCAACAAATAGTCCCTAAAAAGGAAAGAAGTGAAATGAGGAGACCAAAGAAAGGAAAAGGATGGGGTGAAAACACAATGAGTTTGAAAATGTAGTAAAAATCATTAATAATGTAAGTGGGATGGTGTACAATAGTTTTCCCAAGGTAATTATAAGCATTGTACTCTAATAGTGGAAATGTGGCATGATAACACAATGATTTTCCTAAAGGTGGTTATAATCATTAAGAAGATGGAGCTACCCCAGTTAAGATAGATAAACAAGATAAAAACATTCCCCTATTTGGGCAAAAGAAAATAAATTTGGTGAGAACATAATGATTTGCCCAAAGGTAGTTATAATCTTTAACAAATGCAGGTGGGATGGTGTATAATGATTTGCCCATAGGTAGTTATAATCAGTTGACCCTGATTATGGATAACATGACTAATTTGGTTTATGATGATGATAATTTGGTAAAAAGGATAAAGATGAATTGGGACAACTTGCCAGTAGGGAGATGCTCATTTGAACTAAACAAAGGTTGAAATTATTTTGTTGTTTAATTATGCTATGTAGGATATGATTGGGATTGATTCAAGATGTCTGTGTTGAAGATATTTCAATGCCACCATTGTTGAATAGAATTCCTAAAGCTAAGGTTTGTTGTAGCATGTGTCAGTAAGAATCATGATAGAACACCATGAGGACTAGGCCAAAATATGCATAAGGACTGACTCTTAAAATCCAATATTCAAGGGAAAACAATACACCAATGATATAAACCATGATGTCACTATAAACATATGAATATGGATGGATTCAGGTATAAATGCACAAGGAATCACCTAATGAATGCACATATACCAAATCAAGGAAAAAGTGATAAAAACAAATAAATAGGCACACAAATAAAACAACAAAGAAATAAACAATTTAAATTTAAGTCACACAAACATTGCCCCTAGAAAATAGGTGACAACTTAATAAAATAATAGAATGGGGAATAAAAGAAAAGGAAGGGGGTGGTCAAGCGTCTCCATATGCACTAGGCAAGTGGATGCTTCCTACATAGTTCTATAGATGTAATATCCAATAGAAAAATTAGGCCAAATGTAGTTCTCCTAGAAAATTGGAAGAAAATGATAATTGATGAAAACAAAAAGAATGGATGTGATAGAAGAATAGGAATGGTCTTGAAAAATGGTAAGTGCATGGGAGAAATTTCCAAAAATTATGGGGAAATTAAGGAACAAGTGATTTGCTTGTAACTTAGTAAGGGTTCCTAGAATCCTTAAGGCAAAGAAGTGGTCAATGTTTTTGGTTTTTTCTAATGGTTTTACAAATGTTTTTAGAATTTTTAGAGTATCTCAACTTGATCGAGAATGATGAAATACTAAATTATTCAAGCTCAAAAAATGGTGAGAGCATTACTTAGGTTGCTCGTAAAATGGTGAGAGCATGGTTTAGGAAGGGTGACTAATTTGACCTCAACAAGTGTTGAGCACTACCTACATAGTCTCAAATTAAGACCTCAAGTCACTATAGTTCTAACCTATAATGGAGAAATTTGACTAGTGTAGTAGTCAATTCAAACAAAATAGGCACAGTTGGTGTAAAGGCATAGTACAACATAGGAAATGGTAAGTTGGTATGTCAAGGCTCTATAAACAAATGTTACCCCTAGTTTGACCATAGGAGGTTATAACTAGGACACAATGGCATAGATAAATGGTACTGATCCTCCCATAGGTATTTATAATTAGTAACAAAATTGGTGATAAGAAAATAACAACAAACGAAGGATACAACTATCGAAACTTCTATCATACTAATCCAAAATATTATATCTATTTCGAATGCTTGAAATAACTATTGAAATTGATCGGACTCATTGGTGTTGAAAAGGTACAACCAATGACAAAACCAAGGTCAAATGGGCTAGGTAGATAGGATTCAAAATATGGTTGGCCAATAGAATGAAATGGTAAAATGGATAAGTAATAGGCTTAGGAAGAATGATAAGAATTACATTCTCACAAAAAAGAATAGTGATAAAGTGGCACAACTAAAATAGTCCTTGTAGATAATACACCATAGCACTCATGTATAGTACCACTTGAGGTGAATAATATTGATCAGATGAGGAAGTTCATCTTCATCTAGTGTGGTGACTATGTATGCTCCTAATCCATAATATATAGTAATGATGAAAGGCCCTATCTAGTTTGGTTTGAATTTACCTTTATGCTTCTTCTCAGCCATGGTATTCTTTTGGTTTTCTTTAAGAACAAGATTACCAAGCTCAAATATTCTATGCTTGACATGCCAATTTTAATGGCCTTTGAGTTGATTCTGATATGCCTAAATATTATTGAGTGTAGCTATGCATTTTTTATCAAGTAGGTCTAGATATTTCAAGTGAGCTACTTGATAGTCATGATCATCTAGGACATGATTAAAAGATATGCATAGTAAAGGCAACTTGACCTCAATGGGAAGAATGGCTTCTATACCATAAACAAGTGAATATGGAGTGGCTCCTATGGGGTTATGGTGATTGGTACAGTATGCCCAAAGGGCACAAAATATCTAAAGGTGTCAATCATAAACAACATCATTGACAATCTTTTTAAAAATGTTGATAATGGTTTTGTTTGATGCTTCAACCTGGCCATTACCTTGAGGGTAATATGCTATACAAAAATGTTGTGTGATGTTATATTCAACACATATCTTGTTGAAAACCTTATTCTTGAATGATCCTCCATTATCAGATATAATGTCAGAGGGGATACCATAGTGGTAAATAAGATGGTTGAAGATGAGCTTGGAAATTTGATTTTCAATCACATAAGTGAGGGGTAAAGCTTCAGCCCACTTAGTGAAATATTCAGTGGTGGTAAGGATATGCTTATGGTCATCTAAAGATGTAGGATTTATTTTCCCAATGAGGTTGAGTCCTTATGTAGAAAATGGTCATGATGTCAACATTAGTTTTAGAGTCTTGGTTGGGGCATGAATTAGATTGACATGCCATTGAGATTTTTCACACTTCTTTACATATGCAACTATATCTGCATCCATTTTGGGCCAATAATAACTAGTACACAAGAGCTTTTTGGATAGGATGGCCCTATTAGAGTGGGGTTCCACATACCCTTTTAGGAAATTCCCATAACACTAGTGTAGATTCTACCAAAGTTAAACAATGAAGTAGAGTTCCATCAAAATAGTAGTGGTAAAGGTTGATTCAAGTAGAGTATAATGAGTGGGGTAATGGATAAAGGATTTGGTTTGTTTTTGGGATAGGTTAGGTGGTATAAATTGGTCATGAACATAGTTATAAAGGTCTAAATACTAGATAGAATTAGGACCAAAAATATCATAAATCATTTCCATAGTTGAAGGTTCATGAACTAGTGCAACCAAATTCTCAATGAGGAAATGATACTCGCCAGCTTTGTTTATTTGTCAAATTAGAGAGTTTATAGTAGCCATGACATCTCCAGTTCTATTACTATCCCTTAGTATATGCTCAAACTAGATATCTACAATTTGTTGTTTTAGAGTGTCAACTATAGCTTTGTAAAGAACTAGCTTGTCATCATTAGTTTAGAAATAGTTTGTAACCTGATTGATGATTAACTAAGAATCACCATAAACTTTGAGATGAGATATGTTTGATTGTACTTTTCAAATTCCTGTAATAAGTGCTTCATACTTGGCCATGTTGTTTGTATAAGGAAAACTGATTTTGAAAGACTTAGGAATTAGATCCCCCTATGGTGTAATAAATAAAAGTCCTCCCCCTGATCCATGTGTAGTAAATGATCCATCAAAATATAGCTTCTAATGCTACTCTTCAATAGGTATGTTAATGATGGTCATTATGGATTCACCCAAAAATTATAATGTGAGTGGCTCTACATCTACAAGGGGTGCTTCAACAAGTTGATCTGTAAGGACATGTCCCTTGATTGCCTTTTGATTGACATAATCTATGTCAAACTCACTAAGAAGCACGATACATTAGGCCATTATATGCTGTAAATCTATTTTAGATAGTAGATACTTGAGTGGATCTACTTTTGAAATGACCATGGTCTTATTGTTCAACATGTAATGTTGTAATTTCTAAGTTATGAAGACCATGGATAGATAATGTTTTTCAATAGGTGTATAGTTGTGTTCATACATGACCAATGTAAAAGTTAAGTAGTATAATGCATGCTATTTTATAGTGTCATCATGTTGAACTAGAAGTGCCCCCAAGGCACTATCTATAGCTGATAGGTACAACAAAAATGGTTTTCTTGGCATAGGGGGTAACAAAATATGCAGATTTACTAGGTAATCTTTGAGATATTGAAAATTTATTTGGTAGTAATCATTTGAGTAGAATGCAACTCCCTTATTTATAAGATGTGTAAATGGGTCAAAATTGTTTTATAACTATGATATGAAGCATTGAATTGATTGTATCTTGCCTTGTAAACTATGGAGCTGCTTCAAATTAGTTGGTGGTGACATCTCTAGTATAGCTTTGACTTTGGCTAGATCAACTTCAATACCTCTATGAGATATAATGAAGCTGAGAAATTTATCAGATGTTACTCCAAATACACATTTATTTAGATTCAATCGGACTTTGTACTCATATAGTCTTTCAAATATCCTACATAACACTGCTAGATGGTTGGCCCTAGTTTTTGATTTGCCTAGTATGTCATCAATGTAGTCTTCAATAATATCATGCATCATATCATGGAATATGATGGTCATGGATCTTTTATATATAACTTAGTCATCTTTAAGACCTAAAAACATGACCTGATATTAGAATGCTCTCCATGGAGTGGTGAATGTTGTCTTGTGTTGATATTTTGGTGCTATTCTGATCTGGTTGTATCCTAAAATGTTATCCATTAATGAAAGCATTTCATAACCCATTATGGAGTTAATAATCATGACAATGTTTGGGAATGAAAAGTCTTATTTAGGTCAAGATTTGTTTATATCATGAAAATTAGTGCAAAATTTGATTCCTTTAGTTTTTTAATAATAGGTACAACATTAGATATCCATTTTGAGTAGTCAATGGAGTGAATACAAACTAATTATAAGAGTTTTTCTAACTCTTTCTTTACTAATACAAAAATATGAGGATGTATCTTGTGTAAATTTTGATTAACTAGTTTGGCATGAAGATTTACCATAAGGTGATGTGAAACCAAGGTGGGATCCAAACTTGGCATGTCAGAATATGCCCATGAAAATATATCTACAAATTCTCTCAATAGAGCTGTAAAGACTTCACATTCCTCTTCAGTTAGGGGTGCACTTCATTTTATCCATTTCAAGTCTGATGGAGTCTTGATGTTTATCTATATTGTATCTTCAACTAGAAAGGTCGATCCATCTTCTAGGATAGTTGGCAAAGACTTGAAATATTGGACTATATCAAGGTCATCTATTAGGACTTACTTTTCAAATTCTCTAGGCATGATGAATCTGAGTCCCCCAATGGGAGATCTGGCTATATCATAAAAATAGTTAGAAATTCTTGAAGAATTTGATCAAACACTTATTTTTTCTCAAAATTGAACTTAGATCGAAAGGCAAGCTCATTGTTGGTGGTCTCCTAGTCTAAATTTGAAGAAGAATGAACACCCCCATCTAGTGGTGCCTAAAACACATTTTCACTACTAGACTAGCCTTTATCTTTAATTTTTCCCTAGTCAGAAAGCACCTTAAATAGGTTTTCACTTTGGGACCTCAATGTTTTATTTATTTATTTTTGGCTAGGGGTGTTCACTCACTATTAAAAATAGGCTTTAGGATCTAATGTGATTGAGAATCTTGATTTATGATCTCCCAATGGAACATTGTCTCTAAGGCCTAGAAAATCATAGAATACTTCATCATTTTGAAACTCATCAATTGGTAAATTGTATTCTTGTTGGTCCCAATCTATCAGTTGGGGATAGTATAATGGAAATGGATTATATGATGAATGATTGGGCTAAGGATACATATGGCATTGTTATCAAATAGGCTAGGCTCAGCTAGGTTAGAAAAGATAAAGCTATGATCAGACTCTACTTCACTATGAGCATCATCATGACTAGCCATCAGTGATGGAACTCAAATAAGATATGTAAGGTCATTCCTAGGTTTAAATCCAAGTCCATAAGGTCTTTTGTACTTAGTCATGAAAATTGGCTCAATGGTTCATTGTTGATTTGGTTTGAGGCCTCTTCATAATATTGATGTTTCATGACCCTATTTGGAATAGGATACTTGGTGTTCTTGTAAAAATCAGCCAATTTGTCATTGTATAACCATGATTCATCTCCTTTGAGAGGATCTTGTTCTTGGCTAGATGCTAGTATGAACGTGACTAGTCTTGGATTATGAAGTTTATCTTTACGTTTTCATTTCCAATGCATGTGTGGGGTGACTTTAGGTCTTCCAAATGTCTTGGAATCCTAAGGAATATTGGAAATATGAAAGGTATCATGGGTCACATACTCCCTTGGGTCATTATCTAAAATGGTGAAATGATTTGAATATTTAGGTGGTGGCATGTGGGAAAGGGAATCTAGGGTATTAAGATCTATGTAATCTTCTGGAGGATTAATAAGTATGGTCTTTCCTTTATCTTGCTTGGAACTTGGATTCATGTTATATTGGTAATTATAGCTTTGAAACTCGGCCTTGAGATGTTTGCAATGTTCATATGGGTGTAAATCTCTTAGAATATTCACCTCCATCCCTAAGTAGGAAAACTTGATACATTAGTGTAACATTAATGGGACTGCATGAATCTCATGTAACCAAGGCCTACCTAAAAACATATTATATGAAAGCTCAAGATCAAACACATGGCAAAGTGTATCATGGGTCAAAGGCCCAATGATAACTAGTAGGCTAATGGTGCCTTATGATTCTCTCCTGATTATCATAGGCTTTGATAGTTATCATTTTAAGTTGGAGATATACCATCAAATACCCAAGAAGCTTGATGAGATTTAGAGACACTATGTTGAGGCCTAATCCATTATATATAAGGACATGTTTCACTTTGTGATTTTTTATATAAACTTCTATGTATAATGGATTATTATGGAGTGGTTCAAGGGAAGACATATCACTTTTATTGAATGTCACTTGTTGGGTTGGAGCTAGGTGTCCAACTAAAGCTTGAAATTTATTAGGGGATATGTCAATGACAATAATATATTGGGTCAAAAACTCATTCAAAATGTTCTTATGGATTATTGATGTTTGTAATAAATCTAAAATAGAGATCTGAGCTAGTGTCTTCTGCAATTATTCCACAATATCAAACTTCTTTTTTGGGTCAGTGGTAAATGACTTATTTTGAGGTTAAGCATTTGATTGGATAATGGGAAAATTAGAAGATGGTTGTGGTCCTATGATGGTAATCCTTAACCTCTGAGTTGTGGTTACACAATTGGTATTAAATACAAGACCAAAATTTCTAACAAATAGTGGTAATGGTGTGGGAATAGATAAGTCTCAGTTGCTAGTGCATTTGTATGTGGTCATGAGACAAGGATGAGTTATCAGTATAAGGTCTAAAAGTGGAAATCCTAGTTTTTTGGTTTGTTTATGTGTGGTCTCAAGTCAAAAAATGATTATCCATATAATTTAGCTGAGTGGCATGGTTTAGCAATGGTCTAGATTCATTGGTGCTTGGTCTTTTATTAATGGAGATGGTGTTAATGTTGTCCCCTAAAATATAACCTACAACCTTGTTGTAGTCATGTAAAACTGCATGGTAGGCTTTTTGGTTATTACCATTATGACCTTAGTTTTATCCATTATTTTGATGTTGTTGGTTTTGCTATTGATTTTGCTAGTTCTACTAGTTTTATTGGTTTAACCTTTGATTTTGATACTATTGATTTTGTTGTTGCACTGGTCATGGCTGTTGTTATTGTGATTATTAGTTATGTTGTGGAAAGGGTTTTGATAGATGTCAAGATTTTGATTAGAAGTGGAAACACCACTATCCAATGTGATCTCCTCATTCTCTAATATATTTTCAATTAAATGCTTGATTTGTACACATCTTCATAAATTGTGCCCATTGACTTAATGATACTCATAATTTTTTTTTCATGATACCAATTAGGATAAGGGATGCCTTGAGGATTATTCTTTGTTATAGGCCAACTAATCAGATTAGTGTTAGTAAGTTTGCAAAATATAGACTCAATAGGCTCTCCAAGGTCACTAAAAACATGACACATGGGCATAGTTCTCCTTAGAGGAGGGTTTTGCAATGGTAAAGGTTGTGGCATTTGTTGTGCAAGTCTTAGTTGTTATGCTTGTGGCATTGGTTAAATAGGTTGTCTGGTATGAGTGAGTTGAAAAGGTGGTGTAGATGATGTTTACAATATTTGGACATGATGTGACTCAGTTACTCTATTTCCCAAAATATTCTTATTGTGGTTGAATTGCTTTGGTCTATCTTGGTTATTGGCCTATACCGGTTGTGATGCTTGCATTTGGATTGGATGTTGGTTTTGACTACTTTCTTGATTGGTACCTTAGTTATGATTAGTTGAATTAAGATTGATGACTCCTTTATTGATGAGTGCTCACTCAATCAACAAACTTTTGTCAATTATTTATTTAAAGGTATGTGCAAATTATAGTTCCAAATGATAGGCTATCTCACTATGCAGGTTTTTAGTGAATACAGTGGCTAATTATTTATCTAGTAAACTATGAGTGAATTGGTTTGTAAGTGCTCTCCATCATTGTAGATAGCTTGAAAAACTCTCACTAGATTTTTTTTAGATTGCATCAAATCAACTAATGAAATAACATGCTTGAGATTATAGGAAAAGTGCTACACAAACTTGTCTAAAAGATCATCAAAATTAGTTATTGAATTCTCAGGCAAATTTAAGAACCACTCCAAGGCTTGTCAATCTAAGCTCATTATAAACAACAACAAAAGGTATATATCACTATATGCTACTAATTGGCATGTGATAAAAAAAAATCAGTTAAATGGGCTTTGGGGTCACCTTTCCCCTTGTATTTATCAAACTTTGGTGGCTCATATCCTAGAGGGAATAAAATCTATAAGTAATCCATATTGAAAGGATAGGAACACACATTGTCTAGCTTTAACTTTTTAATTTGTTTCCCCACTTGGATGGCTGCAGTTACATCCTTCATTTGTTATAATTATTGGGACAAGAAACTAGAGGGAACATTGTTTTGAGGGAGAACATTGGCCTAAGTAGATGGTTAAGTGGTCATAAGTACAGTATGTTGACCAAGGTATGATGAGGGTATTTGGTATACATTGTACTGGTTAGGAAAATAACTTGGAATATGCATACATGGATTAAGATGTACTTTTTGAAATTGTACATTTGGTTGTATGATATTATTTTTATGGTTGGTAATAAAGGTTTGAATTAGAGGATTTTAAGGTTGGGATGGAGGGATATAATGATACTATGCCTATTTTGGTTGAATAGGGACCTATTTCTGACTACGCAAACCTTGTTGTTGAGTGGGAACTTGTGAGCCAAGACCCTATCCCTAAAGTTATGGTATGCCCTACATAAAAGGCAATTGTTTCCTAATAGGTATTTGAGAGACATTAAAACCACCTTGTTTTATGAATCTTGATTAGTAAGTGGGTGCATGTTGGAGATTTGGAACCTATAGCTAACCAACATGAATATGTTGTTGATTAAACATCATTTGGTTTTGAATTAGCATGTTCGTATGCAAAGAAGAAGGTACATTTACTACTCCCTGATGAGGCAGAACATTAGTTGCCCCTTGTTAATGTGGTAATATGTTCACCCTCTATTGTGTTAGTATATTCATTTGTGCCTATTATTTTAGAATTATACTCATCACCTATTGAGGAGAAATAAGATTCATCACATTATATTATTGAGGCATGAAATTGGTTATTGGTTAACTACCCGATCCTATTGGTTGTGCACTTGATGAAGTAGTTGGTTGAGGTTGCGGTGCATAAGCTCTCATTCCTAGGTTTGTCAAGCCACTCATGGTATTAACTAAAGGCACATGTTGTTAACTAGTTGTTTGTGTATTAGTACCACTTTGATTTAGAGTGGACATTGCTTATGCATTATCCATTGTGTTTAGCTCATTATTCTATATAGAATAAAAAGACACTTCTTCAATAATTGGTGTATGTAACAAGTTTTATACCAAAGAATTTTTCACAACTAATTCTAAACTCTATTTATGTTGACTAGTTAACTCTATCAAAACTTCTATTGAAGGAACTAAGTGAATAAGAGGTTTACTCACCATGGTTATCTGATTGAAATTTCATGCTAGATTTAGGTAGGTTTGATATGCTACCTACATTTGGTTAAGGTGGTCTTCCATGAGATTATTTTCTTTGTTAGGCATATGAGGATCTTGGTACATCATTTGAACTAGAGTCAAAGGATTGGTAGAATAATCCTATTGACTATACAATATGTTGTGAGGCATTCTTACTAGGCTTGGTAAACTTTCATGAGGAAAGTTTGTTGGAAACCTAGCACCTAATTCTATGGCTCTAACAAAAATCTCATTTTTGTTCTCCAAAAAATGATTCTCAAATAAAAATGAATCATACATGGAAGGTATATTATTAGATTAGGATTGTTGAGGAACTAATTATTTAGCTATGGGCATCATAGCTAGGTATTGTAAAATCTGCTCTTGGTCCTATTCTGAATGTGGTGGCATATTAACCAAATAGTTTGCTAATAGATCTTGGTTTTGTACCCCTATTTGAATATTATAGGAGAGATAAGGATCTATCTCATAAGCAATATTATCTACATAGGGGTATTGTACCATTTCATCTTATGCAACTACAATACTAATCCTTGGATTGTACATGAGTCCACTATGAGTGTAGGAATACATGTTGGTATCCATAGTGAATGTTTCATAATAGAAAGGGAAAAGAGTTTTTAAAACCCTAAAAAGATGATGTTCAAACTTGGTCTAGATTAATCAAAAGGATGGAAAGGTCTATGTAATTATTTGTGACAAAACAAGCTAATTTTTAAGTATCTAACATTACGCATCTTATAAAAAAAATATTAAGTAAATGGACTGTAAATTAAAATGCTAAACTCTAAGGTTGAAGTATTTCAAATCAGTGTAGTCTAGGAAATAAATAGTTTATAGGTCTTTTGGGTAAATGCAACATCAAAATCTGGGCTCAAACAAGACATGTGCTAGGATTCTTGGCCAAATGGCATCAAAATATAAAATTTTAAATAAATGAGATTTTAATCTAATGGATTTCAAACACTTCTAGCAAAAACTAGCCATTTGATTGTTGGTCATGAACTCGATCAAATAGGTATAAGGTATGAAACAAAAGGCACTTTTAGAGATAATTTTTTTTCTTTAAAATAATGGTATAAAACTTGGTTCTTTTGATAAATACGCTAGACAAATGTGAACAACGTAATTGTGCTAGACAAAGATTCATTAAGGTATACTTAGATTGGCTTGAAAATGTGCACAAATTTGAACTTTATGAAACACTATTTGAAATGTTTTGGGCAGCATAACAATGCTAGACTACTCAAAATATATGACAAAATGTTTGTTTCAAAAACACCCTAAGGAAAATATGGTTTCTCACAAATTTGGTAATGCAACACTGCCTTTCTTAACTCAAATAACATACATACCTCCAAAATTTTGATAGTATCTCGAAGGAAAAAAAGTTTGCATCCAAATGATCTAAGGCAAAATGGGATGGTAACACAAAAATGTTTGGTGCATAAAATCAAAGTGTAAGTGTTTATCATAAAATGACTTAAGCCTATCAAGTGGTGATAATGATTATGAATCTTAAATGACCTTCAATTCAAATGGAAATTTGAACCTAAGTTAAAATAAGTTTAACATGAAAATGGTGAACCCACTTGACACATCAAACCTTAGAACATAGAAAGGTTCAAATTCAAATGTGAATTATGAATAAAGGACTTTAAATAAACTTTGGTAAAGGTCTAGACTCAATTGGGAAGCATAACTGTGCCAAAGTGGATGATATGACTCCAAGTTTTGATGAACTTTGAACAAGGTAAATTGATGATTCATGTGGGCAATGTAACACTTATTTGTTTAAAGGAAAATGAGGATTATGTGTTTTAGTTTGTATCATTTTTTCACACCAAATTTTGACTCCAAATAAGACTTTAATCTATGATAAAACCAACTAATTAATCGCTCTTTAGATTCTAAACTGACAAGGTTGTTTGGTATTATTGAAATCCATCAATATATGTCATTTGAGAGGATTTAAAGTGTTCATCCAAAACTAAATGTGCATCATATAGTAGGGCTTTTACACCCCACTTCTCTTAAATGACAATATTATGACATGGATCTTGAGGCACACCTTGCACCAATAACACTTTTGCTAAAAATGGGGATTTTGCTAAAAAAATAAAAGTTTTCAAACGTTTCTAAGGGAATAAATTACACAATAAATTTTAGGTCATGATGAAAAAAAAGCACATAATTAGGTTTTTGCACTTGGCTTGTTGTAGAAAGGTCTTTTCCTTTTTATGACCACTATATCCATCACTTGTTTAGTGTAGCGTGATGTCCAAAGAGTAGATACGTCTCATGTGAAACTCCAACACTAAAAGGTGGTTTAACTGATCAAACCTCTGATCTTAGTGGGAGTGGGTGAAGTTAGTGTTGGAAGATGAAACCCCAGGTCAAAGCTTCCCTAAATAACCCGTGGGAGGTAATGAAGTCCCCTTCATAAGCCAAGATGTAATGAAATAAATGACTAAGTGAAAGAGATTTAGAAGTTGTGTCTAGGTCACTCAATCCATGTGAGTCCTTGAGGATATCCTTAAAAACATCTCTTTCACACCTTTAACTATGGCACTTTGTACTAAAAATGGTACTTTTGATCCCAAAAGTTCCATAAAGGGGACAGATGGGAGAGTATACATGAAACATCTTTATTTTTTATAATAAAATTATATTTAAAAAACTATTAAATACAAAACTTGGACAAATAAGTTCAATTTTAAGCACTAAATCAAAGTTTGGTGATATGTTCTTTTTGGCCCTTTGGCCTTAAGTTGTGAGCTTTGAAAGACAATCACAAAACATAACCAATAAAGCACCTTAAATATTTTATTTAAACAAGAAAATGAAGGATTATAATTAATTTTAGACATCCTAATTAAGTGTGAAAAGAATAATTTTAGTTTGTTTTGGCACTTTGTTATGTAGATCATACAATAAAAATGTTATCACTTTGTTTAACCTTGAAGCACATTTATCAAATGAGGTAACTTTGAAGGGCAAAATCGGTCAACCTGAAGATAAAATATCATAAAATCAAACACATTATATTATAATTGGTTAGAAAAAATTTTAAAAAAAAAACTATTAAACATATGAACACCTGAAAACAACAAATTAGAAAGCTAAAAATAAAATATAGCACAACACATAAAAGCTGACACATAAAACATAAAAACCTACAGTTAGTATTTTATACATAAAGTTTACAATATAGATTAGTTTGAAACAAAATTTTGAGATATTTTAAATAACTAAACATACCATATTTAATAAAAAATGTAAAGTCCAACCAGTCAATTAAAAAAAATTATTAACTTTGTTGTAGCCATTTTTACTAGAAAAATAAAAAACAAAAAGTGACAGTCAGTAAAATAGTCACAACTTCTAAAATATAAAGATATTTTTTTGAAATTTTAATATAATATCAATGACATATTTATATATACCCCTAAAAAAAATTATAAAAAAATATTTATTAAATAAAAAGTTATTAATTATTTATGGGCCATTTTACTCTATCAAAGCAAAAATAGTAAAAAAAAAAAGAATTAAAACTATGAATACAAAGAAATTTTTGGGTTGCACACTCATGAAGATAGTCCCACCAGGAGTGAATTATGTAGACTAATAATTTGAATCGATAGAGGATGATTAGTATCATTTTAGCTCAAAATGATAACAAATTGATAAAAACACACTAACTAGCATAACATCTCTAGGCCTAGTCACTAGGGGGAGCTTAGTTAACAAAACATGAATGGAAAACACAACTAAACATAAAAAAAGAAAAAAGAAAAAAACCTTATTTTACCTTCCTTGGATGCTCCAAAGTGCTTGTTGTAATGGCTTTTTTGGTTTTTGCTCATGAATTCTTCATCAATGGAAGTTTGGATACCTCCATCTCTCCTTGACACCTTGTGTGGCTTTGGCTTGGCTTAGCTTGGTTCAATATTTTAACATTATAACACTAATTTGCATGAATATTTAGAATAAATTAATCATTATAGATTTGGAATATGATATCTTAAAAATTAATAGGCAAGGCCTTCTATTTATAGATTTTTGGAATGGTTTAAAATCAACCTCAACCATCCATCTCAAGATGGAGATGTGTGGCTAAGGATTAATTAAATTATGTAATTAAAATGCATAAATATACCCATTAATATTTTGGATAGAGGGGAATTGAATAGACATGGGAGGCATGAATCTTGATATTTGTGGCATTTATGGCTTAGGGATGTCTTCCCTAAAAAATGATGTCACATGATGATGTAGTTATTCCATATTCATTTACAAAAGGAAATTATTCAACAAGTACCATAAAATTATTAATTAGGCTCATGATTTGGTTTAATTATCTCTTAAGCATGATTAGTCACTTTGGTGCAAATTTTGGCCCTTTGGTGTATAAATTAATCAAATCGATCAAAATGCCTCTTTATTGGCTCAAAATTTGACTGGATTAGAATTAGGATTTGATGTTAGATGAATTATAACCATTATCCCATTTAGGATATTTTCAACACTAAATAATAAATGCACATGTCTCATCCAAGATATTTGACATAAAAGAACAATCTAGAGCACCCAGGTGTAAAATTGGCATTTTGACTCAAAATGATGTGATTAAAGTTAGTTAGCCCATAAATTACATTATCCCATTTAATGATAAACTAGCCAAAATTTGCACTTCAATATATCAATTTCAACTCATTTAATGTGTTTTAGTGTTTTTAGGCCAAATTGTGTATGTTGGTAGAAATTGGTCAAAATCTTTGTTGGAGGTTATTAGTGGCCAAATTTAGGTGTCTACAGGTTAATTTTGACATTTTCATTGATCAAATGTTTATTTGAATGTAACATTCCAAATCCATGCTACTCTCTCTATGTAACTTGGTTGATCCATCTAGCTTAGCTTTTTGAAACAAAGCATGCTCTCATCTACATTCAAGACTATTTTTTTGTGAGAGATTATGTATAAAACTAAAGCTTCACAAACTATTCTTTCAAAATCTAAAGCTCCATGATAATGAGGAGTCCTTTGAGTAGGGACTCTATCAATGCACATTGATTTTTATATTATTTTAAAGACTCATATGAGTACTTTCTCAACATGTGCTTTTTCAGCTCTTTCAATAGCTTTTAACTATATTAATTTGATAGTGTGCATTATCAAAACTACTCAACATCCTCAAAACCACCTCTGGATGCACCTATATATATAAATACATTCAAGAATTGTCTTCACCTATACTGGAGTGTGCACTGATTTTTACATCAAATTTGATTGATGTGGCATCCATTCAATCACAATATCAAATCTCACCAAAATATGGATATAGCTATTCTCCAATCCATATTTTATCATTATCATCATGTATCCCACCATTTATGTGAGCCAAGCTTCATTCTACCTTCCATGATGTCATCAAAAGAATCTTTTGGTTGTCAATAAGTCTTTACTTTATTTGGTATTTAAGACTCATTAGTTATTATGTGGAGTTTATTAAGTTTAGTCAAGTGAGTTATGTATAATAGTTGTTTGGTGTTTTATTATATTTAGTTTTTAATAAATTATCAAAATAGTCCATAGCTATGTTATTAGTGTTGGTCAATACTCAAAGTCATTTAGGTGAATATTATAATTAGGTATGTTTGGTATTATCATAACCATTAAATAGTTAATGTTAGTTATGTTAAAAATGAGTCAAAAATCAAAAATTAATTTTCTATCAATAAATCATTTTGAGTAATTTTTTGTAAAAGAGTCATTTTTTAAGAGGTTATCAAAATTTTCAAAGTCAAAACTTTTTCCTTGTAATAGATGCATTTTCGGGTGACCCTAATGTCCAATTTAAAAAAAAGTATGTCAGTATTGAAGGTGGATTTTGTGACATGTAAAGTATGAGATTCAAAACTTCATCAGTTGAGTAAGAAACAAACCTAATAAAGGATGGTGGAATCAAAGGCTAGAGGTGTCATAGCCTCTAATTAGCCAATAGTGATGGGGCCACTTTTTGCTTTAGTGGTATATTTTATTTTTAATTGTGTGTTTGATTTTAATTATGTGAATAAGAACAAATTATGTATACCTATTCACATTTGTAATAAGTGAACTAAAAAATCCTCTGTAGCTTATTTGAATATGTGATAGTGAAGAAAGATAGTAATAGTATTGCACATAGTGATGTATTTTATTGTAATCCACTTATAAAACCATTTGTTTATGGTTATTGGTTATCCACTTTAAAACCATCCTATTTTGGTTGTTGGTAAGCCATATGTAAAAACATCTGTAAGGTTTGTGATTATCCTATGAAAATCACCAAATTATGAGTACAGGTGTAGATATGGGGTTGTTGTTTTCCCCATGTTCACATTAAGGAGGTCTATACTAGGGGTTAACAATATTCACAAGGGGGTGACTGTTAAGGTGTGTTCACATTATTAATCCATAATAATGTAAATATTATTGGTTACACAATATAACATTAAGAGGTTTTTGTGTGGTATGTTATTGTTGTGAATAACAATAATAATATACAGGGTGATTTTATATAGTTTGGAGGTTGTTGTTTGTTGAGGGTTTATAGGTATTTAGGGATCCCCATATTTATCTCATGAACTTCTTATATAAGTGTGTTATAATATATTGTATGGTGTGTTGACTTGAAGAATGGAATGAGAGTATTAGAATATTATTGTTTAAATCATTCTTTATTATTCTGTGATTTTTGACTCATTCATTATTAAGTAAACTCTGATTTTTACCAATACTTAGTACTAGGAAGACATAACAAACTATATTTGATACATTTATAACTATATTCTTCATAAATCCTTGAAAGGAATCACTCATTTTAAATATTAGAATAATAAAAAACCCATAGTTGAGTATTTCAAGGTTGTTAGATCTCTAGCTATAAAACACATACCTAAGAATAAATGTAAGGATATAAAACCTTAGAGTAAGCATTACATCTTTGTAGGTTACCCAAATGGTGTTATGGGATATCAAATTCATATAACCACACATGATCTTTTCATTAATAGAAATGTTTGATTTCAGGAGAGTCCCTCATACTTAATTCTTGACACTTTTCCCACTTCATTAGACTCCCATGGATTCGATGATGGTTATGATGATTTAGATCAACATAAGTACATTCTAGAGGTTGAGGAATCTCATTCTAGTTTAGATACTAAGAATAATGATAGATATCCATCTCCACCCACATCTAGCCATGTTTTAGAGAATGAGGATTTGACACCTGAATCACATACTTTTAGTCCTATTTGGGATAGGTACACACTATAGAGTGTAGGTACATGGGTTGGGGATCCTTCACATGTTAGGTAGACACAGTCAAAGTTTCTAATGGGATAAATCATTTATATACCTCTACCTCTAATCCATATACTTTTTAATAATTATTTCACATTATTAAAAGGAACATTGTTATGCATGAGGATTTTAGTTCATTTATTATGAACAACACTTGAGATTTGACACACCTTCCATAGGGGAGGAAGATAGTTTGATGTTGGTGGATATATCAAACTAAGTATGCATCAAATGAGTTATATAATAAGTTCAAAGTGTGATTAGTTAAAAAATGTTTTTTGTAGGTGCCTAACATTAACTACACCAAGATCTATGCACTAGATGTAAATATTTACTCTATCAAACTCACTTTTACCATTTCCATAGCTCATCACTAGGATGTTCATCATATGGGTGTGAAGAGTTACTTTATTCATGGTGACCTCAAGGAAGATATTTATATTGAGTATCAATAGGGTTTTTTCAAGGACTCTTCCTTAGTATGTAAACTTTGAAAATATATCTATAGCGTAAAACATTCCACTTTAGCTTGGTATGCCAAGATGGATTCCTTCCTTCTCTCATCAGGATTCATTAGATGCCATCTTGATTTAAATGTCTACTTATTTTAGTAGGATGATTCAATTTTTATTATGGTCTTATATGTCAATGATATATTGGTCACATGTGGTTATTAATCATCTATTATAATAGTGAATGAATCTCTTTATGAAATATTTTCTATGACTAACTTGGGTTTGTTGCATTACTTCCTTGGGATCCAAATTTCACATTCTAACCCAAGAATTACCATTACACAACCTAAGTATGATCTCAATTTAATTACTCAATTTCACATGGCTGATTGTAAGCTAACTATAACTCTATATGTATCCAAATTCAAGCTTGAGGCTCATTTTTACACATCATTGGTTGATGTTACCTTATATAGAGAACTTGTTGGTAGTCTCATCTACTTGACACATACCAGATCTAATATTTAATATGTTGTAGGCATGGTCTTTGGATTCTTGTAGGATCTTCATGAGATTAATTGAAAGAAATTAAGATGAATATCAACTACATTCAGGGTACACAAATAGTTTAGATTCATTATTGAGATAGCATTGATGTTGAATTTGTTGGGTACATAGATTCAGATTGGGTTGGTGATCTTGAGCATTGTAAGTCCACTTAAATCTATAGTTTCTCCCTTGGTTCAAGTATGATTAGATGTCCAAGCAAGAAGTAGGATGATATTAATTTTTCATCTACTTAGGTAGAATGTAGAGGAGTTATTAATTTTACTATTGAGTCTATTTGGTTTCAGATGATTCTCACAAATCTTTGTATTTAGTTTAGGTAACCCATAGTCATATTATGTGATAACTAGTGTTCTATTCATATTTTTAGGAATATAGTTCAACATCAATGGAATAAAAACATAAAAATTCACATGTATTTCATTAGGAAACTCATTCATGCACATGTCATTAATCTTATATATTGTTAAACTATAGATTGGATTGCTAACATATTCACCAAACCCTTCACTGAGAGAAATTATATTCACTTGTGAGTTCTTCCTGAGGAACAGTTAGCTTCAACATCATATTTTAATGGGGCCTTATAGTTCTCTTCTTTTTCTCTCTTTTAGGGGAGTTTTTTCCTATGAGTTTTCTCCTTTTATCCAATTTTTGAGATTTACTTTGTATTAGGTACCCCATCAAACCATGTTATCAGGAGCCATTTCTTCAACCCA
This sequence comes from Torreya grandis, assembly GCA_037957365.1. Taxonomy (NCBI): domain Eukaryota; kingdom Viridiplantae; phylum Streptophyta; class Pinopsida; order Cupressales; family Taxaceae; genus Torreya; species Torreya grandis. The sequence continues at coordinate 1,602,068 of JARHVA010002466.1, read as the reverse complement.
CCTAAACTAGGCTTAAGAGGGGTATTAGTGTAGGATATTATTTTACTCATATTTATTTATTATGGATTATTATTATACTTGAAGAGTTATCTTGCATAGGTGTACTTGGTCATAAGGAGTTACACTTGACCACCATTATTAGCTAGTAGAAGTTACTCTTTGACCAAATAATCCACTATGGGATTTACATGCCTATTATAGGCTTTTTGACCCATATTCATGGAGGAGTTACACATTCACTCTCCTATATATATATATATATATTTAAGATATGTTAAAAATGTCTTGGATGAATTGATTCTAAATTTCTATTATTATCATTTTTATTTACTCACATCTATTATATGTAATTTCTTGACTCTTGCTTGAACTAGAGCATTCAATTGATTCACTGATCTTAGTGAACACTTTGATAGAGGTTAGTCAAGGGAGAGAAGTAGAGGCCCCACATCTTGACATGATAGAGATAAGAGGGAGATAGATAAACTATTATATCCCATAACCTATTGTACCAACATGAAAATGGATACAAAGTAGATTATAGGCATAGATAGTACCATTGGGAGAGGCAAAGTTATAAACTTCCTCTAAAGACAACACCATGAGACCTGGTCAAGGACTTGATCCAATTCCATCCTTTTATGGAGTCAATGAGGGTTTTGTAACTAAGGCATGGATAACATGTCTTTAAGGATGGTTAAACTTGTATGATTATGATTATAATGGTATATCCCATCTATCTACTCACCTAATAAGAGGTTTAGGAATATTTCATGGGAGTATAAGGAGGGAAAGTTCCATTTAACTCTAGTAGATTTATTTCAAGAGAAATTTAGACATTATTACATTTCAATAAGCTACATATAGAGGAAGGTGGATGAGTCCATGAATTTAATTAGGGGATTAATATAATGGTATAGTATGAGTGTCCTTTCTTTGAATTGTTATAGTATATGGGGTATGTGATAGATTAATATATTTAGGTGAACCATTTTATCAAGAGTCTAAAAATAGACTTGGTTGGTGTAGTAGGAACACTCTCCCCACAAACCTTAATGGTCATGGTGGTGAATTATTTAATTATAGAAGATACTTAGGGTAATTTATATGAGGCTTGAGAGAGTTTATATGGTAGTTTATGGTCCTAACATGGTGTGCAACATGCACCTAGGGGAGGTTGGTGACCTACCTAGTCAACTCTTAGACCCTGTCATAAGTAGAAATAAAGTACCCATAATAAACACAATACTTAAATATTCAATAGGGGTAAAAAATATCAAGGAAAAATTAGTGAGATGAGGTAAGATAGGTAACATGTATGATAACAGATTGGACTAACACAAACTCAATAGTTTGTACCAGTATGACCTTTAAAGTCTACAATTATAATTGGGTAAGGGACTATTGGTGCCCTATCAGGAACAAAAAAAATTAGAGGTACATGCTACATTTTTTACTTACCAAAACACTATGAATGGGATTACCCATAAATATCTTTAACTATCACAAGGTAGAAGGCTCTGATGTTTGAGCAAATAGTAGGTGATGGGGCTCGAGGGGACAAGATGTATGTAATAGAGGAAAACCACCAAAAAAAAAGAAAAAATCAATGGTCATGGATACAATATGTATGTTTAATTTAATATTTTTTTCTGTTATGTTTGATTTTGGTGTCTTTGACTCCTTTTATCCCCTTTAGTCATAAACTATTGTAGGTTGGTAACTTCTAGATAGTGTGACTATTAGGAGGTTTAATTGACCACTATATTAGTGCATTATTATAGATGCACTAATATTAAGCTAAATTAGTAAATTATATTTTACACTAATTATAATTAGTGTGTGCACATGTATTGAGAAGTATGCATTTAATGTTTATTCACCTCACACATGATACCACTCTTTATGGAAGCCACCATTAGTGGAACCAGTAAAAAAAGGAGGGATAAATCTTATTTTATCTATATATAACCTCTCCTCTATGTGCACCTAATATAATTTTTAAATAATATTTTAAAGGAAATACATATTCTTGTCTAACATAGTGTTTCATCTTGGCGTGAGTCATAAATGTGGAAATATAATCCTGAGGTCTCCTTGTTTCTTTCCTTATACCAAAGCCTAGATTTACTAAACTAAGTTGTGTATTTATATGTTTTTAATATAATTATAATTTTTACACTAATTCATAATCCCATAAATATTTTTTTAGCCAATCCACATTGTGGGTGTTTGAAATTACCCTTTGGGTATATTTTGTTTGAGCTAAATCTACAAAATATGGACATTTTCTTTATTTTTTATGTTTTTAGAAAAAATCAAAACTTTCTCGAGCAAGATAATATTTTTATATATTATTAGTAATAAAAATACATTTTAAAAAATCATATTTATTTGACATTCTAGTGATTTTCTATGATTTTTTAAAGTTATAGAGCTATAGGGAAAACACGGAACAACAAAGAAGATGGTGGGTTTTTTTTTCAAAAAATTGATTAAATTTATACATAATTATATTATTCTCATTGATATATTTTTTAAAATTCCTATTTTTTAAGAAAATGGAGCACTAAATCACCCATGGTGAGCATTTTATGATCACAGTCTAGTTTGGAGGTTGTATTTGGTGCAAGGATCATTATTTAAGTTGAGTGACACCCATATTCATTACTTAGATCCACCTCTCTTAGATCCAAAATTGATTTTTCACCACAACCAATATTTTGTGTCATAAATCATGCCTATGTGACCATTCACTAGGTTTTATCCCCTGTATACACGAATGCAACTTACATTTTGAGCAAGGAACTTCTAGGGGGCATATCTTCATTCCAGAAGGCTTGGGAAGGTGATGTTGTTTTCACTCTTATTATTATTATTATTATTATTATTATTATTATTATTATTATTATTATTATTATTATTATTATTATTATTATTGTTGTTGTTGTTGTTGTTGTTGTTGTTGTTGTTGTTGTTGTTTTTGTTGTTGTTGTTGTTATTATTATTATTATTATTATTATTATTATTATTATTATTATTATTATTATTATTATTATTATTATATTTTTAATTATTTTTATAATAGTACACATCATATTTATTAAATTTTAAAAGTTCTTCCTAGGTAGTTGCATAGTCCTAGTTTGAGGCACATTTTTGGGGTTATATCTTTTAATTTGATCATCAAATCTTAATGCTATTTTTTTGAAAGTGTGAATTTTTATCACTCTATGCTATTGTAATTTTTTACCAAGTTTAGTTAGTTATAAAACTATACTTATTTAATTTTTTGTAAAAGTTTCATTGTAAAACAACTTGTATCATACTATTCATAAAGCACAAATCTTATTTGTAATAGAAGCTAAATCATTGTACAAAAATGAATATTTATAAAAATTTGGGGGGTTTATTTAATATAATTGAGTGTGTTTTTTGAGGCCTTTAATTTTCCTATTTTAATGGCTTCTTGCCTAGATCTGCATGCACTTACATTGGGAAACTCAATGTTGTTTTATGAAATTTGATCACTTCAAGAAGATATGATAAAATTTATAGAATAAAATAGGAAGATAAAGAATAACAATCTCATTAATGTATCCTCTATTTCCAATAATAACACACTCATATATTCATTACAACACAAAATTTCAATTTTGTAACATCAACTTGATATTTTGGATTTATATTCCTCTAAGCCTAGTCTACCTATAGTCATTGATCCTACACCTATTGACCCTGATTTGTCAATATTTGATCCATATATTATATCTAATTATTAAGTTTTTTCTAATATTGTTGATTATATTGGCATGCCTTTTATTTATTGAGAAGTATTTTCATTGATGTCAAGGTGAAGCTAGTGAAAATGCATGGTGAGTATTCTTTAAGGTATGAACCTGTGTGTTTGATGTGATAAGGAATCCATATGATAAGAGATAATTTTAAGGAAAATAATGTATACTCTATTGGTTGATGTCAAGGTTCAGGTCAGCGTGAAGCTGTCAGTGTTGCCACTAAGAGGTATGATGGTCAAGTGAGCATTGAAGCATGGTTATGAGGATGTAGGTTTTCATGAGGTCATAGATAATTTTGATCAAAAATATATTTTTTCAATAGTGTTAGAGTGATATATAAATAGTGTTCTCATTTGATAGCATTGAGATAAGTATGTTTGAGTACTAGTTCTTGAGTATAAGGTGTCTTGAGAAGCCTAGTCTAGACCCTATGAAAAGATGTGCATAGTGAAGTTGGTGAAATAAGTAAGAAAAATATTGTGAAAAGTTTTATGAGGTTACTTGAGCATGTATATGAGGTATTTTATCACTCATGAGAGTCTCAGGATAAGCCTATAAGGGTAGGACCTTCAGACCAAATCTATAACTAGACCACTTTTAGACCCCACTTGGCCTAATGAAGTATCATAATTTATTGTTAAGGCATATGAAGGATGTATGTAATTTTTTAAGCATGATATAAGTTTATTTTATATGTGATTATAGTGGAGAGAACATGGAAAGAGGCATGAAGGTCAAATTAAGGCCTAATATGGTTTATAAGTTAAAGTCTAGAGAGCAAAGAGATAGAGTGTGGCTTAATGAGGGGTCATAATTATTTTTCAACATGTTTGAGATCATATAAGAATTTTAATAGGTAATTCATGTTTTTTAAAGTTTTATCATATATTTTAAGGTCATATTTTGAAGGACAAGGCATGAAAATTGGGTTTCTAGGTCTCTAAAGTGCATAGAATGAAGGATTCTCAACCTAAGAAGGATTTTATTGTACTGATTATCTCATTAAATTTTTTTAGGGGAATATAAAAAATTCATGTTATATATGGAAGGGTCCTAGCTCAAAATTATAAGAATTAATTTTTAGATTAAGAGGATATGCTTTATGAATGATTGTTAAGAGTGGAAACAGGTTTAAACCCTTGTAAAACCCTAATAAGGACCTGATGTTGAATATATTGATAAAAATTAATCATGATGGATTGAATTTATTAGGTAATATATTGGATATTATATTGGACTATCCTAGGTACCTCCAAGTGGTAATGGTTAAGAGAGGAGAGAGAAAATGATGAGTTACAAGCTTATTTTTGAAGAAGTTATAAAAGTCAATAGTTACATTAGACTTAGTAAGAAAATGGATGGATGAATAATATAAATAATCATTTTTCATGTAAATTAAGGTTTATATATAGGTTATAGTCCTAAAATGTGCTAAACTGGTCATCCAAGTTATCCAGTTGCTAATAAGCCTAATGGTGTAAATAGTGAAAAACCTAAGTAGTAGTGAGAAGATGATTAGGAATATGTTTTCATGTAGAGTGATGTAAATATTATCACTTAGATTTTCACCATTTTAGAATTTTACTAAGCTCTCTTCATCTAAGTGGTATAATGGAAACACCTCCAGGCTTGTGGGTATCCTAAGGATGAGATGAATCTTTAGATAGGGATAACTCCCTTGATGTACCACTTTATATTACAAATACACCTAAACTTTAGGGGGGAAATGGAGAGAGATAACTAGAATAAAAATATCCTAAGGGAGGTGATACACCAAATAAGATGATGAAGTCTAACCAGTTTCATGTTACACATGAAATCAAGGGACAAATTGAACATACGCTTCTCCAATCTGCATCTTTTCACATCAATGTTACATTATGAGGTTATGGATGAATGTGAAAAGATAGGATGATTAGAAAAGAGGAATTTAATTTTGATAATTAATATACTAACTCACTCAATCCTTGACATTTCCTCAAACATTTCACATGCTCTACAAGAAAAAACTTTCTAACTACAAATAGGGTGAAAGAATGAGACAACATGATAAGTAATACATAGTCTTCACTAAGAAAGATTCATCATACAAGTAAACAAAATTATGAAAATTCATGTAGGGGTAAAAATAGGAAGTATTATTGATAAAATTCTATGTAAATGAGTAGGGATTCACCATACTTAGGAGGAGCATAAGTTATAATGGCCAAAATGGCTAGTTCTTATAGAACTTGAGAGAGAGAGGATAAGAGAGAAGCCCAAGGGTCAAAAGGACACGTTTTAAGATGAGAGAATAAATTAATTGTTCATGAAAAGAGTATATTGGATGAATCATGCAAGTTTATAAGATAAAAGTGTGAAATCAAGTCATGAAACTCTTGAAAAGTGGCATAAAACTCCTCTTTCTAGCTCAAAAAATTGCCTTCATGATTTGGACCTATTTGAATGTCCAAAAAATTATTAGGGATAGGTATAATGATTATAATTAAGTGGAATTAGTTTATAAATGCCTATCCATGCATTGGTTATAGGCCTGGTCATCTGGAAAGGAGTGATCATCATTTGGAGTCCAAAAAATGCCTCTTTCATGCACCCTACACACTTGGCCTCAAAATTGGCATCAGTTTTCCATGAAAATATATTATATGGAGTGGATGACACATATAAATACCCTATATGTATTTATAAGCATTAGGGACACATTAAAATCACTCTACTTGAAGTTTTCCACCCTTCTCACTAGCTTGTCCATTATGCTAGGTTTGACTATTTGAGATAAAGTAGTTTGTTGTCACACATAGGAGATTTTTTTATGAATTAAAAAAATATGGGTAGTTATAAAAACTATTAATATTTTCTCAAAAGTTATTTTCATCTCTTGGAACCCACTATAACTTGTATAACACACAAAATAGTTAAGAAAACCCTATTTATACTATGTTTGTATAGATTACATACAACTAATTTTGATGTTAGGGATCCTGATTGAGTCCTCTTTAACATCCAATCATAATTCATTCCATTATATTCCATTTTGGTACATTACCTATCTCATTTCCTTAAACTAGTCTTTACAAGGGTTTAACAAGGGTTTTGAGTAGTTTTTAGTCTTAAGTTTTTTTCATAAAGCTCTGACATCCAAATTGTAAAAAAATACATAAAGATGATTTTTAAGGACCCTCATAACAACTCTAAAATCCTTTGGCATCCATGCATATCCTCCAATAATATATGAGTATCAAAACCTAACCTATTGAGCTCTTTTCTCCAACTTGCATAGGCCCGATGTTACGTTTGGGCCAAAAATGGATTCCTTGTGATTTATTTTCCCTCAAAAATATTTATAACCTCTGTATCCACCCTAAAAATATGTTTCAATCCATAGGGATGCTCATCTCATGCTATAAATGTGAATGACCCCACATTGGCCCTAGTTTAAACCTTTTTTAACATGCTTGAGTTGGGTTTTAGATAAAAACATGACCTCCTTGTGATTTATCTAAAATTTTAAGGATTTAAAAAACCTAATTCCACCCTAGAAACATGGTTCAATCCATTGGAGTGATTATTTAATACTATAAATGAATTTGACCTTTCATTTGGGCTCTAGGCCTCACCATGCTCATTAATCTTGTCTACAACTTTTGTAGGTTTAGACCTCCAATATGAGATTATTACTTATAAAAAATCTTATTAAAAATTTATCATGTTTTTTCAACTTACTACACCTTTTTCCAATGCTCAATCAGTCCCTTGACCCACCATTTTACTCTTGTTCACTAAAATAGGTAGTTTGCATGCAAGGGGAAATACCCTCTATTTAAGAAAAAATAGAGGGTAATTCCATATTATCCTAGAAAAACTAACTATTAGATTGGATTATTAATGTATCATAGAGTATCTTTACCACTTTTGAGCTTGTGGTCAGGTTAATAAACCTCTTAACCCATCCAAAACCTAAAATAGACCCCTGGCGGAATGGACTATATGCAATTTTTTAAAGTAATGGTTATATGTTACTTACTCAGGGTTGTTATTTTGCTTATTTTTCATGAAAATGGATTATGGAGACCATAAATTTCATTAATAATGTGTCATATGTCTCTCTAACACTTTAACTCCTTACATGCTCTTTCTCATACATAAACTCTCAACACTGTATTTATAATTCTTGACTGTGTCTTCATTTTCCTCACTTAAAGATGACCCCTTCATAATATTAAATTGAATTAAATGATTATAAAAAATTTATAAAATAAAAATATGGTTTAAATTATATTTAAACCACCTACCTCATTTTTATCACTCACATACTCTTAAATTGATCATTGATTACCACAGTTACAGTTGACTATGTCTTTTTTGCTTTGAAAAAGGGGGGGCACCTGTAGGTTTCCTTTAAATACATAGCCTTTGAAAATATTATGTATTATTAAAATCATCCAATATTAACCTAATAAATTTCCCTAATTCACTTCATGTTTTGGGTTTGAAATGCTCACAAAGGAAGTCATAACTAGCAAACTATGGATTTTGTGTTTTTACCAAAGGATGCTTCTTGTAGGTGATCCATATGTTCTAAGATTGAATTATAAGTCCAAAAACATATTTATATTTCCTTTAAGTAACCTTGGAAATATACCATTTTTTCACATTTATTCTTTATACAGCTCAATAAATCTAATTTACTTGTTCCCTGCCTGCTCAGTCAACACAATCAACTGTGTTGAGGAAGATGAAACCCTGTAGGTGTTGAATTGGTCATAATGTTTGAATATTTTAAATGAATAATTAGAGTCATATAGTATTTAATAATACTATCATTCACCTTATATGGGATCGAATACCACTAAACTACCAAGTTTAGTTCACTGCCTCCCTATTTTACTATAGGTGGCTAATCAGGCCTATGTACAGACTGAAGGTGGGTATATGGATCTAACAAAACTTATGAGTCATTTATATGATTTATTAGGTCAAAGATGTTGCTTTAAAAATTTTAAACCATTTACATATGTTTATAAGGTCAATAACTGAAATTTTTTGATGGAGATAGTCTCCTTTGAAATCATGCTTTTCAGTGATACTAACTATTTTTAGTGCATAAATTGACAAGTTTAAGTTTCCTAACACCTATCTTCCACTAATACCCTACCCATAAACCTACAATAAATAATTTTATATACTAGAGGATAAAAATACAAGCCATTATGATTCCTCATAATATTTTTTGACCATGTCATATGTTATTCCAAAAATGTTCATGGGTCTCTGTTTTCACCTTTGGGGGATTGGAGTCCTGAAGCAGTCATCTTATGATTTTGAAGGTGGATTTTCAACCTTGTTTAGAAATAAATCCTTTAAAAAAAGTTTCCAATTATATTTTCACCATATTAATACCTTAAGGAAGTTTCATTACTTATTTAAATTCCATACCACTATCTCTATATCTTTGTTAATCCCCTATAGGAGGATAAAATCATGCATATAGGTAGTAAGGTGTAAATATGGATAATAACATTGGAATTGGCCTTTAATGGGTTGTATATCCATATTAAAATATTAAAATGCATTATTCACACATCAAAAAACTTGAAAACACCACTAAATCTCCTATTCTATCATGAAATCATCTCAAGAAGCTCTTGTAGATGCACATTAATGGCTGCCTAACTATAAATGTTATACATGATTGATATAATCATGGAGATTACTTTAAATAATTTATTTTGAAATTAAAATTGAATATATATCACATGAAAAACATGTGAAATATCTTATCACAACCCTCTAAATATATGAACAAGCATGAAGTTCTTGAAAATGGTGGAAACTACCTATAAGTCAGAAAGGTGTATCCTCTTGGAACTTTGAGCTAATTGACTCATAAAAAAACCTTGAAAAATTAAAATAAGCATGGAAATAATTTGAGGATTATTTCAACATCATCTAAAACCAATATAATCAAATGTTTCATATGTACTTTCCCAAAATGAAGCAAAACCTATAGGTTGTATGAAATAGTAAAAAGAAAAGTATAGTCAGCTTCATGACGATGGTTCATGAAGCAAAATCCACCATTATTAAAATTATTTATATATAAATTAATTTATATAAGTTTAATTTCACCTCCCCAAGGTGTTTGAATTGAAACCTCTTCAACTATCTTTACTAATCATGAATTTGAAGACTATTTTTGCTTGCCAAGAAGGGTGAAAAAGGAGAAAAATATTTTTAGGCCTAAAATGGAACTTCCAAATCACTTAAAATGTGTAACTAATCTTGATTAATTTGAAGATATGTTTTATGATCATTTCACATGTGGCACACTTCCCCATGGGCTGTATAAGTCCCAAACTCACCTTTTTTCCCAAGAAAATTGTTATTTCCTCTAAAGCACCTACCACTTTCAGTTACCAATAGTTGATTAAGACATGTGAGGATACATGGAATGTGAAATAAATTTTTTAAACCTTCACACTTCCCAATAAATTTGTATAAGTCATTAAATACCCCTTTTTTGACCTCAAAATGACTAAAAAGACTAGAATGACTAAGGACCAAGGCTAGCATAACATTAAATGACATAAATTATCCTATAAAACACCTTGTGACATATGTATTAGACCTATAAAACACCTAAAAATCATTTTTACCTAGCGGTGCCCTAAGTTAACCTGTAAGGTCAAATTTGGTTAATATATTAATGATTCATAAGGGTAGCATGCCTGCTATGCTAACTAGAATAGTTGTCTTATTAGTCGATTGGGATTAGGTAGTCATCTAAAGTAAAAAACAAAACAAAGAAAACTTTGACTACAAGTATTTTATCAAGACAAGACCACTTGACTACCTCAACCAGATAAAATAAAGGATACACACCAAACAAAGCAAACACACCAACAAGACACACATGTACTCAAAGCACTTAATAAAAATATGAATAAATAAATTATATACAACTAAAAAATAGGCATATGTCCCTTTCTAGAATCAAAAGGAAAGATCCTTGCATCCCCTTCTTCATGATATGAATCATGGTGCCAAGCATGTTGCTATTTAGATTGAACACTTGATAGATCAGATATATTTCTTGATACCTAAATTGCTATGCTCTCAAGTAAACCATATTCAAATAGGTCTAAAATTTAAAATTATTCCTCTTGGCCTTTTAAACCTATGACATGTTGCTTCCTACTCTTCATCTCATGATCAACTTTCATCTTCTTCGTAGGCATGATCTTAAGAGGAGTAGTTTCTTGTTCTTTTGAAGGTTGAGGGCAGTAGAAGTTTATATTGGACTCTAAAGTCTGATGTAGAATTTTCTCTTGTTTAACTATGACATGTTTTACAATTTCATCTTTCTCATCTATGACATTTTGGGTAATGTCATCTTACTTATCTATGACATGTTGGACAATGTCATCTTGCTCATCACTTGTAATCAATTCTAATGAAATAGTAGACCCCTTAAGAGATTAAAACTCATTTAAAATGTTTTCAAATTTCTTCCACAAGTACTCATCCTCTTTTTTATTAGCATCATAAAAGGGAAGAACAAAAGGATCTCTTTAATCTTCTTATTTAGAATCCAAAAGGACTTCATCCAAGGTCTCCTCTTCAACAAAAGGAAGGTGTTCTTCATTATCAACCTAACAAAAAGACTAAAAAAAAGGACTCACCTCTTCCTCAACACCTAGGACCTATTGAGGGATATAAAATTATGTCTCAGCTATCATAATCTGATCTTGATTCTCAAGGGCTGCAATATCTTCCATTTCCTTCTCCTTTTTGGTGATGCCAAGACTAGTTATCTTGAAATCCGGTGACCAATCCCAATGAGGCTGCCAAGGAGTTGCACTTTTTTCATGAAAGAATTCTAAATTTTACTCAACTAAATGTTCTTATTTGGGCTCCCATATCATAGGTCCATAAAGTCAAAGGTTGATGGGGTGAGGACAAGATGAACTAGTTGGTGGAGGTGGAACATAGGGCTCAAAATTAGATTGAGAATTTAAAGTTGGGGATTCTTTTGGAAGATATTAAGGAAGGGGAGGTAGACATTGGTCTAATATGAATTTTTTATCTTCCTTATTCTTTAAAATCACTTAATTAACATCTGATTCAACTTGGTAACTCTCTTTAGGGAGGTTAGATGGGGTGTGTTTAGGCATAGGATCTTCTTTTGGGTCTAAACCTTCCATCACACCTTGACATAACAACTTCATCCTTGACTCCAAATCTTCAATTTTATTATCTAGGTTCACTTGGAAAAGTATTTATTTAATTTCATATGCATTATCATGAGAATAAGGAGTAAAAAAAGGCTCATATGAAGGATAAGAGGTTTCTTGAGGAAGGGTGAGAAGGAGTTGCAAAGGATCAACTTCATTTTCAACTTCACACTCCTTAACAATGCTTCTATCCTCTTTCTTTACCCATGATTATAATATATTACTCTTACTTATGATATTAGGGTTATAAGTCTTATCTTGAGGTTGTGATGCAATTTGTGGAGTGGGTGAAGTGTTTAATGAAATTAGAATCTCCTTAGTCTTTGATTCTCCACCTTATCTCTAAATTAGAATATCATATCTAGGGGTCACTCCTTGAGATGGGGATGCAATGTGAGAGGGAAATGAGGAATTGAAATCCACTTAATTTTCTTCTAACATGAATTATTTCATATACATATTATCCAACTCAATCTACCTATCAAGATTAGCTTGAAGCATAAGGTTTCTCTTTTCAACTTCCCCTCCAACTAATTGGGAAAAGGATGACTTTGGTATCTTTGATTAGGCTCATGAATAGGGATAAAATATGTCTGATAGTAAAATTTGGGAAGTGGATATGAAGGCCAATAAGTTTGGTGAGGTTGACTTTCATAAAATCTTATCCTATCTTCTAAACAATAAACTAGGCCACTCAGATCAAGAATCTCACTTGTGAGGTTTTTCCAACTGGCTCTCTCAATAGGTATCCACTCTCCATTGACCAAATCTAATACATCTCTCACCTTATGAATAATATGAATAGGAACCTCTAGACCATATCATGTTTGTGTGTCAAGATATAACATATACCCCTCATAGCCTAAAAGAGTTTATTTGAAGGTGGAAATGGATTTACTTGAGCAGTGACTAGGAGCTAGATATGGAGAAGGCTAATTAGAGGACTAATAAAATTCATGAAAGGGATGATTAAGAACATGTTCATATTGATAGGGAATGACACAAGTTTAAAATGTCTCACCAAATTGTGTAAAATAGTGCTCAACACTAAGTTCAACCATGAAAATTCATTAGGAAGCAAGAACATAAGGAAAGGTTATCGACAATATTCAAGAGTAATACTTGGGATACTTGACCAACTGATGTAACTTTAGAGTTTCCATTGATGATTTGAAAGATGCCTAAAGATGTTAATTATTGAAAGACAACACCAAAAATATTTCAACCTCTTGGACTAAGAGTCCCACTAGGTATGACAAAAATTGTTTTCAGTTGGATCTGTAACCTTTAAGGAGGTGCATAAGCTATCCTCATCCAAGTAGCACAATGGAATCACATTTAGGCTTGTGGGTAGCCTAAGGATGAGGGGAATCTCTAGATAGGGCTAGTTCCCTTGATGTACCACTTTAGATTACAGCTACACTTAAACTTTGGGGGGGAAAAGGGAGAGAGATAACTTAAAGTAAACTATCCTAAGGGAGGTGATACACCAAATAAGATGATGAATTCCAACCAGCTGCATGTTACACATGAAATCAAAGGACAAACTAGACATACACTTCTCCAATCTACATCTTCTCACATCAATGTTACATTATGAGGTTATGGATGAATGTACAAAGCTAGGAAGACTAGACAAGATGCCTTGAATGGTGATAATGAATAAAATAACTCACTCAATCCTTGAAATTTACTAAAACACTTTACATTCCCTATAATAAGAATCTTTCCAACTATAAATAGGGTGAAATAATGAGACAATATTCTAAGGAATCCATAGTCTTCACTAAGAAAGATCATCATCTAAGTAAAACACACTTATGAATAGTCATGAAGAGGTAAAAATTAGTAGTCTTATTGATCAAATGGTATGAAAATGATTAGGGATTCACCATACTTAGGGATAATATAAGTTACAATGGCCAAAATGGCTAGTTATTATATAACTTTAGAGAGAGAGAAGAAGAGAGAAGTCTAAGGGTCACAATGACACTTATCAAGTTGATAGAATCAATTACTTATGCATGAGAAGAGGATATGGGATGAACCATGCAAGGTTAGAAGATATAAGTGTCAATTCAAGGCATTAAAATCTTAAAAAGTGGCATAAAACTCCTTTTTCTGGCTCAAAAAACTACCTTCATGATTTTTGTAGACACCTAAAATTGGCCACTGATGACCTTCAACTAGGCTTTTAACCAATTCTTATCAAAATGCACAATTTAGCCTAAAAACAATAAAACACATTAAATGAGTTGAAATTTATATATTCAACTACCAATTTTGGCCAAGTTATCATTCAATGGGGCAATGTAATTTATAAGACAACTAACTTTGATCAGATCATTTCAAGTCAAAATGACATTGTCGTACCTAGGTGCTCTGGATTACTCTTTTTTACCAAATTTATTACACAAGACATATTACTTTATTTATTTTTGTTAGAAACATACTAAATGGGATAAATAATCCAATTCATTTAACATCACATCTTAATTCTAATCTAATCAAATTTTGAGCCAATAATGAGATAATTTGACCAATTTGATTAATTTGTGCACCAAATGGCCAAAATTTGCATCAAAGTGACTAGTCATGATTAAATACAATTAATTAAAATCATGATACTAATTAATAATTCCATGGATATTTTTGAATATTTATTTTTGGAAATAAATATTGAATATCTGCATCATCAAATGCCATCATTTCTTAGGTAGGCATCCCTAGGCCATAAATGCATAATATTTCAAGGTTAAGCCCCTCATGCCTCATTAAGACCCTCCATTCCTATTAAATTACTCTATATCCCAAATATTTATGGGGTATATTTATAAATTTAATTACATAATTATATATATTCATGGCCACACATCTCAATCTTGAGATGGACTATCATGGTTAATCCTGAACCATTTTGAAAATCTATAAATAGAAGAGCCATGAACATCATTTTTAATATTGGTTAGTGAAAATTTATAATTTAAAACTAATTAAAAAATATATTTCAATTAGTTTTATAATTCCAAATTGTTGAGCCAAGCCAAATCCAAAGACATCATAAAGGTGGCAAGGAGAAGAGGAGATAGCCAAGCCACTTCAATAAGCTATTTGGAACATCCATGGAAGGTGATGGATTTATTTGTATTTGAATTATATTTTTTTTATTACTTTATTTTTTTAATATTCTCTCCCCTTGAGATATTCTTAGGGTTTTATCTTAGTGTGTTCTTTGTTTAGATTTGATTTCATTCACTAATACCATACTAATATTGCCCTATTACAATGCTATGTTCACAATTTGGACCTATTTTAATGTTACAAAACTGATTAGGGATATGTATAATGATTTTAATTAATGGGAAGGATTTAAAACACACCTCTCCAAGAATTTTTTATAGGATTGGTCATCTAAAATAATTTGGAAAGGAGCTATCATCATTTGTAGTCCAAAAAACTCCTCTTTCATGCACCCTGCACACTTGGCCTCAAAATTGGCATAAATTTTACATGAAAATACATTTTAGGGATTTTGTTTCACCTATCAAGACCCTAAATGTATTTATAACCATTAAGGACACCTTAAAATCACTCCACTTGAAGTTTTCCACCCTTCTCACTAGCATCTCCACTATGCCAGTTTTGACTAGCTGAGATGAAGCAGTTTGTTTACACAATTTTTTTTTATGAATTAAAATAATATGGGGAGTTATAAAAAGTATTAATATTTCCCCCAAATTTTTTTTCATCTCTTGGAACCTCTTGGATCCAACAAAAAACATAAAATAATTAATAAAAAAATGTTTATACCATGCCCATACAGATTTCATACAACTAATTTTAATGTTAGGGAGATATAATGAGTCCTATTTAACATAAAATAATCATTAATTCCATTATATTCAATTTTGGTGTATTATCTCTCTCATTTCCTCAAACTTGTCTTTATCAGGGTTTAACAAGGGTTTTGAGTGGTTTTTAGTCTTAAGCTTTATTAAGAAATCTATGACATCCAAATTTTTAAAAAAATATATAAGTATTATTTTCAAGTACCATTATAATACCTATAAACTCCTTTGGAATCAATTCACAACCTCCATGAAGATATGAGTGTAAAAACCTGACCTATCGAGCTATTTTCTCTAACTTGCATAGCCCTAATGTTGCTTTTGAGCCAAAAATGGATTCCTTGTATTTCATTTGACCTTAAAAATACTTATCACCTCTATATACACCATAAAAATATGTTTCAATCTATGGGGATGCTCATCTCATGCTATAAATATGAATGATCCCCCATTTGGCCCTGGCCTAAACCTTATTTAATAGGCATGAGTTGGATTTTAGCTCAGAACATGACCTCATTGTGATTACTCTAAAAATTTGGGGCTTTAACACAACTAATTACACCATATTAAAAATTTTAAATCCATTGGAGTGCTTAGTTAAGACTATAAATGAATTTGACCTTTCATTTGGGCTCTAGGCCTCACCATGCTCATTAAGCCTATCTACAACTTTTGTAGGTTTAGAACTCAAAGATGATATTATTCCTTATATGAAATGTTATTCATGATTTCTCAAGTGTGTTTCAACTTACTAAACATCTCTACATTTCTCAATCAATCTCTTGACCCACCATTTTCCTCCTATTCACTAAAATAGGTAGTTTGTATTCAAGGGGAAACATCCTCTATCTGAGATAAAATAGAGGGTACTTATCCTATTTTACAAAAAAAAAAAAAAAAATATTGTATGGGATTATTCAGGTCTTATATAGGTTTTATATCAATTTTAATTTCTTTTTCAATTTAATATACCTCTCAACTCATCCAAAACCTAAAACAGACCCCTAGTGGAATGGGCTATATGGAGTGTTTTGAAGTTCTAGTTGTATGTTACTCAAATTTATTATTTTGATTATTTATCATGAAAATGGATTATTAATACCATAAATTTAATGAATAATGTGTCATATTTATCTCTAACACTTTAACTCCTTACATGCTTTTTCTCATACATGAACTCTCAAGACTGTATTTATAATTCTTGACTGTGTCTCTATTTTCCTCACTTAAAGATGACCCATACATAATATTATCTTGAATTAAATTAATATAAACCATTTATAAACTCAAAATATGGTTTAAATTTTATTTAAACCACCTTCCTCATTTTTATCACTCACATACTCTCAAATTGATCATTGCTTGCCACAGTTATAGCCGACTATGTTTTTTTTGCTTTAAAAAAGGGGGCGGCACCTATAGGTTTCCTTTCATGCCTTAGTATTTGAAAATATTAAGTAAGTATTACTAAAATAAACCAATATGAACCTAATCAATTTCCCTAATTTACTTCATATTTGGGGTTTGAAATTCTCACAAAGGCAATCATAGCTAGTGGACTATGTATTATGTGTTTTTTACCAAAAGATGCTTCCTATAGGTGATCCATATGTTCTAAGATTGAATTAAAAGTACATATACATATTTATATTTCCTTTAAGTAATATTGTAACTGGTTTATACCATTTATTTCACATTTATGCTTTATACAGCTCAAGAAATCCAATTTACTTGCTCCCTGCCTGCTCAGTCAACATAGTCAACTATGTTGAGGAAGATGAAACCCTATAGGTATTGATTTACATTGGTCATGATGTTTAAAGTTTTTAAATGAATCATGAGAGTCATATATTATTTAATCATACTAAAATTCACCTTGTATTGGCTCAAATAACACTAAATTACCAAGTTTAGTTCACTACCTACCTATTTTGTTGCAAGTGGCTAACCAGGCCTGTGGATAGATTGAAGGTGGGTATAGCAGTCTAAACACAACTTATGAGTAATTTTGATGATTTATTAGGTAAAATATTTTTATTTTACCATTTTAAACCATTTACATATTTTTACAAGGTTAATAACTACAAATTTTGGATGGAGATAGTCTCCTTTGAAATCATGCCTATGGGTGATACTGACTATTTTTAGTATATAAATTGATAAATTTAAGTTTCCTAACAACTATCTTCTACTAATCCCCTACCCCTAAAACTCTACCAAGTAATTTTATATGCTATAGGATACAATTATAAGCCATTAATATTCCTTATAATCTTTTGTGACCATGTCATATGTTATTCCCAAAATGCTCATGGGCCTCTATTTTCACCTTTTGGGGATTGGAGTCCTGAAGTAGTCATCTTATGATTTTGAATGTGTATTTTCAACATTTTTTAGCAATACATACGTTAAAACAATTTTCCCATGATATTTTCTCCAAATTAATACCTTAATTAAGGTTCATTACTTATTCAACCTCCATACCAATATCTCCATATCTTTGTTAAGCCACTTGTAGGTGGACAAATTCATGCATATAGGTAGTAAGGTGTAAATATGGATAGTATCATTATAATTGGCCTTAAATTGGTTATATATCCATATTAAAACATTAAAATTCATTTCTAACACATCAAATAACTTGAAAACACTGCTAAATCTCCTATTTCGGCATGAAACCATCTCAAGAAGACCCTGTAGATGCACATTAATGGCTACTTGACTGTAAATGTTTTACATGACTGCTATACTCATGGATATTGATTTAAATAATGTGTTTTTAAATATAAATGGAATATAAAACACATTTAAAACATTTTAAATATACTATCACAACCCTCTTAAGCCATGAACAAGCATGAAGTTCTTAAAAATGGTGAAAACTACCTGTAACTCAGAAAGGTGTATCATCATGAAACTTTGAGCTATTTTACCCATCCAAACGCCTTGATATGTGAAAATGATAATGATAATAATTTTAGGAGGAGGTAAACATTATCTATAACTAACCTAAGCAATTGGTTCATATGGACTTGCCCAAAATGAAGCAAAACCTATAGGGTGCATGAAACAAGTAAAAAAGTATAGTCAACTTCATAAGGATGGTTCATGAAGAAAATTCAAAAATTATTCAAAATATTTATATTTAAATTAAGGTATATAAGTTTAATTTCACCTCTCCAAGGTTTTTGACCTGAAACTTCTTTAGCTATCTATATTAAGCATGAACCTGAAGACTACTTTTGCTTGCCAAGAGGGTAAAAAAGGAGCATAATGGTTTTGGGCCTAATATAAAACTTACATAGAACTTTAAACATATAAATAAGCTTGAATAAGATAAATATATGTTATATTATCATTTACCATTTGGCACACTTCCCCATGGTTTGTACAAGTGCCAAACTCACAATTTCTCTTAAGAAAACTATTCTTTCCTCTGAAGCACCTACCACTTTTAGTTACCAATAGTTTATTGAGACATGTGAGGACACATGGCATGTGACAACATTTTTAATCCTTCACACTTCCCAATAAATCTATAAAAGTAATTAAATGCCCCATTTTGACCTCAAAATGACTAAAAGGACTAAAATGACTAAGGACCAAGGCTAGTGTAACATTAAATGACATCAGTTAGCCTATAAAATACCTTGTGACATATGTATTAGACCCATAAAACACTTAAAAATCAAATTTTTACCTATGGGTGCCCCAATTTGACTTTTAAGGTCAAATTTGGTCAATAGTAATTAGGTACATTAAGATATTTTTAGGACTGGTATGTCATATTCGTGTTTGGTATAGAGCTTGGAAGTTAGGTATAGTGATGAAAATGATGAAGCAAAAATGGCTTGTAAGACTTAGTAAAGTTTTTGTGTAGTTAGGTCAATAAATTAGACTATAAGACCAATAGTTGTCACTTTACCATATGATTTTTATATTTTAATATGATCTAGAGATGTCATAAGTTCATATACATGAATAATAAGTATTTGAAAGTGGTCATATAGGTGTTGAAGGTCAATGTCACCATGACTATGCTTTAAGGTAAACTAGCAGTTCTGGGTAATCAAGTTATAGTGAATGAGTTTAAGACTCTATGCCCTGAGTTAAATTATCTAATATATATGATGTTATTATTTATCACTTGAAAGTATTTTTCATTCTTTTGGAAATCTTGGAATTTAGTGTAATATTTTGAAAAATCAAAGTCAAAATGGTTTATCTAGTTCATACAAGATTGTGTGAGATAAGATTAGAAGATTGGTCTGCAAGCCCAATGTTTGATATTAAAGATTATGGTTTTTGTGATTGATGTTGTTTTTAAGATGTTATATAAGATTTTTAATGTATTAATAATGATTTAAAGTGTCCTTTTAGGTGTTTAATGTCAAATAGTTTCACGACTCACTTTTAGCAGTCTTGGTAGTTCTAAGTGAGCATACTAAAGAGATGACTTTAAGCCTTTTTGTCCTGAGTTGAAGTGTTTCAAGTATATGATGATGAACATAAGCTAATATAGAATTTATTTATGCACTTTGTTAATAATACTTTAGTAGATTAGTTGATTTTGAGCTTGAGTATTGAAAGATAAATTTTTGGTGTACACAAGCCTAGTAGGACTACGTATTAATGAGGGGTTTCAAGTAGTGATTTATTACAAAATGTATTTTTGAGCATAGAAGAAATAAGTGGGGATATATTTTATAGGTATATTATATGTTACTTCTATGTGTGAATTTTTAAAGTGTTCCAACAAAGGCAAATTGTAATGTGTCCTAAAGTAGACCTAATGGAATTAGGTCTCCATGAGACCTAAAAGTGAGATGAGGTATAATAGAGTTATGATAGACAAAAAGAGACTCAATATCCATTTAAATAATGTTCATGAGATTTCATATGAACTATTTCATGTTTTAAATAAGAAGTTAAGGGTGAGTAGATGACTAAGTGGCATGTGAACAAGGAATGGTAGATATATAAGGTAGATTTAGGCCTATTTAAAAATGTAGAGTGTAAGTGAATGAAATAACATATTGTTAAAAATGAGGTATTTTAGACCATCATTGGATTGTAGAGAATCTAAAATGAATATTTAATAGTGTGTTTGAATATAAATATCAAGGTCATATGACCTAATTAGTCTTGAAGAGATCTAGTTAAGCAAAGATTCCTAGAACACAGTTTGAAAGAGTTAAAGAGTGTGAAGAGATAAATGAGGTAATCATCATCTATTGTGTGAAAAACATAGTGTTATAAAGGTGATAAAATCAATTAGGTGGGTGAGTTAGTGCTAAGTCATCTAGGGGGTTGGTGCCTCCTTGTAGGTTGGTACTTGCTAAAGCCTAGTTGAGTACATGTTTGACTAGTTGGGGATGGGGCTCTATGTAGAGTTGGTGCTTCACTAAATATTAATTTTTTGTCTTATAAGACTATAGTCCATTTTCAAATATTAGTAGGTCGTATTCCCCTCGAGGTTTTCCCACATATGTAATATGTTATCTTGTTTCATGATTTTGTATGGTTGTATAGGCTTTACTAGATGTTCATGTTTTGTATGAATGGTTCATGTATGATTAACTAGAAATGAATGAATTTTTGAAGACACTAATTCAACCCCCTTAGTTATTGTTCTTCCAAAACTATTTTTACCACTTATGATACACCTACTTATCTACCTAGTTATTTTGATAATCATACTATTGAATTGAGTTCTCACATGCTATATTCTATTGGTATATTGGTTGAGGTCTTTGTAGACATTCATAGAGTATTATTTATCTCATTTGGCATTTTATTTTGAAGAATTACCATCACATTGGTTTTAAGGTAGGTATTTTATTTGGTTCATTTTATGATATATTTATAGTTTTTGTTTGTTCCACTCTTTATGAGGATATTAAGCAACACATGAGTTATGCTACACCTTCAGTCAAGAATAAAGGATATGGGAATGCTTCAGTTAGGCATGATCAATGTGTCACACTTTTGGATATTTCCTCTTATGTATGATTTGTATCCTCTGCACATACTCACATGTAATCATAATCATCCACCATCCATATTCATATGGGATAGATTTTATATCAATTCTAGAAACATTGTTAGTATTATTTACAAGGATTTAACTAATGTGGTTCCTCTAATATTTAACTTCTTTGTTCATAAATTTCTCCCTTTTTTAGTATAAAATATCTTGTTACTAATGATTGTTTTCTATATATTGACAACATTATAGAGTTTATTGCACCATTTTGTGGGTTTGTTGTTTTATGGGAACATTTTAAAGTCACATTCAGTTACAAAGTGCCATGAGGGGTTTTATCCTTTAGACTTGTCTAAATTCATGCATGTGTTCTCTATTTTGGGTAACTTTTCACTATTTTAGTTTCTTTATTTTCCCATTATTACCATGGACATATTCTTATGAGATATTTTATATGTATTTTTGAAATTTCTTAAATATGTTGATAGTCTCTTATAACTTGATATATATATATATTTTAATGAGTCTAGTGTCACCTTGTCTTCTTTGATAGTTTGATAGTATCTTTCAACTTGATGTGGAGCTATTCTAGTGCATATAGTGTCAACTTGTCTATGTTTGAGTATTTATCTTCACCCGCTCATATATAATTTTTTCATCACTTCAACTCTTCAGTAGTATGGAAGGTGTGGTGATTATATTGCTTATTTAGGTTTTATATTCCCTACTAAGCATTAGCACACCACATTTTCTATTTTAGGCAATTGATCAAATTTTATTTGGTGATTTTTTTTGTACTTTTGACACCTCTAATAGTATCTTTTTTGTAAGGAGTTATTATAGTGAGTACAATGTCATTTTTTATGATCAAGGAGTAGATCCAAAAAAATCATACAAAATAGAGTTCCTGAGTGATTTTCCATCCACCAAACACCTTTAATATTTTTCTATTGTTGTTATTAGGTTTTTTAGAGACCGTTATGGCATATCTCATTTTTTCCAATGTGTAATTATTGTAAATTAGTACCTCATCAAACCTAGTTGTTGATACCCATTTTTAGAGGATTATTATATTTATTTAATTGTATATACCTCCCTAAGTTTCACTTAAGGTGGGTGTGTTGGTGCATTATTCTAGATGCACTAATATTAAGTTAACTTAGGATGTTAGGTTTTCCACTAAGTATAAATAGTGTATGCACAGGTCTATAGAAGTGTGAATTTGATGCTTACTCACCTAACACATGTTACCACCCTTTTTGGAAGCCACCTTTAGTGGAACCAAAAATAAAAGGAGGGATAAATCTTTCATTAGCTACCCTCTCTTTTATGTACATTTTAAGATGATAATATAATTATATTATAAAGGAAATACATTTTATTGTTAATTTACATAATGTTTTATCTTAGATTGAATCATAACTATATAAATATAATCTTGAGGTCTCATTGTTTATTTTACATTAGAGATAGGATGTACATTAAAAAATTAGTGAACAATTGTGTTTTATATTTGGGTATATTTCCCACCATTAGTAACTTAAACATTATACCCTTAGGGAATCATGATTTTTTTTTTTGGTTTATGGAATGGATTAGTTATCATAGTAAGGTCATTGAGTGTGCTGGTGACCTTAGGACAAATATGATTATCACTAGGGTTAAGAGATGCATCTCCCTCTACATGGTTTATGTGATGCAACTAAATAAAATCATGCATAATAGATATCAATTGTTTATGGTCACAATAGATGATAGGTAAGAGGAAGAGAAAGCTTAATTAGACAATAATCCCATCCTTTGGGAGTTTTTTGACATGTTTTCAACTGAGTTTCCTAGGATTCCCTCACCTCAAGATGTTTATTTTAACATAGACCTTATACATGGGGTAAAATTGATATCTAAATCACCATATCAGATGACCATGCCTAATATTTGTGAGGTCAAGATGTATCTAGAGGAATTGTTGGTGAAGGGTCTTGTACATCCTAGTGTTTCCCCATGGGGAAAACCTATTATATTTCTAAATAATAATAGGTCCTTTAGAATTTGACTTCATTACCACCCATTTAAATAAGTAATGATAAAAAAATATTACCCATTACATACGATTGATGAATTATTTTATCATATGTGGGGAGATAGAGTTTTATCCAAGATAGATTTAAGTTTTGGGTATCATCACTTGTGGATTTCAAAATAATATATTTACAAGATTGTATTTCAAATGTGGTATCAACATTATGAGTTTATAATTACACATTTTAGTTTGACTAATGTATTGATATTGTTATAAGCCTCATGAATATATTTTTCCATATCTTTATAGACTATTTCATGTTGATATTCCTTGATGACATATTGATATATTCATGTAATGAGGAGGAGAAATAGGATCACTTTTTGTAGGTTTTAAAACTTCTAAAAGAACCATTTATATGGAAATAAGGGGAAGTATGATTTTACATACTCAAAGGTGCAATATCTTGGTAACATTATTAATAGGGAGGGGATCTCAATATACCCCTCAAGGATCTATGCTATTATAGAGTGGTTGGCACAAATGAATGTCATAGAGGTACATAAATTCATGGGTTTAATCGACTACTATCTATACTTTATTGAGGATTTTTATCATATTGTGAATCTTATCATTCCCTTCAAAGGAAAGGGCATACATTTATATAGACAAAGGAGTGGGAGTGGGACTTATAGTTATCAAAGGATCATATCACTAGTGCTACCATATTATTAGTAAATAATCCACTTTAGGAGTTATTCATTTGCATTGATGCCTCAGTTGAAAAGTGGTAAGGTGTTTACCTAAAAGTATAGGAAAATTAAAGACTACCTGATGAGATATCTGAAATAATAACTTGCTTTTTAAGCTATTGTGCACATTTTTTGAAGATGGAAACACTATATTATCATTCTTCACTTTATACTTGGAATAAATCACTTAATCTTGTAGAAAATATTCAATCAGCCTAACCTTAATTCCCATCAACAATGCTAGATGGATATCTTTTGTGAGTAAAATTATGATATCTAGTATATTGATGGAGAGGAAAATGTGGTTGCAATCAATATAAGTATGAGATTCCTTGAGTTGGTAGTGATGAAACTTTGTACTTATTTATGAAGCCAAATCTTTGAGCAAATTCTTGAGGACATTTTCAACCACAAAGTGTGACATATGTTAGATTCATAGAGGAACCTAAATGAAAAGTATGTGGGCTATAAATTTGAGGTAGATGGTTTTTGGAGTTACATGAGGCATATTTATGTGCTTGTATCAAGTGACTTTTAAAATTTTATATCATAAAATTCTCATTTATCTGCTTACCATGGACAACCTAGAATGAAGAAGATGTGTGCAGATTTGAGATGATTATATCATTGGGTTGGTTTATAAAATGACATTTTTGACTTTGTAGCTTGATCACTTGAGTGTTAGAGGGTCAATTATGGGCATCAACATCCTACAAGGTTATTATATCCTCATGATATTCTATATTGGAAATGGGATGACATCTCCATGGACTTCATTGTTGAACTACACACCTCATCCTATCAACATGACTTGATTGTGGTGTCTAAGGATAAGTTGATGAAGGTAACTTAATTTATCTAATGAAGACTATTTATAATCTCACATCAATGGAAAGGGTTTTATTCGATGACTTATTTTGATTGCATGGGATCCCCCATAATATTATTTATGATTAGGATCATGTTTAGATGTCTAAATTTTAGATCAATATACAAGAGGCATCAAGAATTTAGGTCAATTTCACTACTTCCTACCACCTTGAGAGCAATAGACATACAAAACAAGTCAACCAATTTTTAGAGGACATTATTTATATGTAAACCATAGATCATAAATCCTATTTGGAGGATTACTTGTACCTAGTGGAGTTTTCATATAATATCAACTACCATAGTTTGATTCAAATGGTGTCCTACAAGGAACCATATGTTAGATTTTAAAAGACCCATTTGAGTTGGGATCATATTAAGGATAGATTAATCATTAGTCCTACCATGTTGCAGGACATAGAATATAGGTTGTTCATATTTAATAGTGCATTCAAGAGGCATGAGAGTGATAAAATAAGTATGCAAACATGAATGTGATTGATTGACACTTTGAAGTGGGTGACAAGGTGTTTTTTTATAATGAGAGACAATAAAATCCATATTCATTATATAAAAGACTCTAATTTGGCACCTCACTTTTGGGGGATTGTTTGAAATCTTGGATACCATCATCCTTGTAGCATATTACCTAGCCCTGCCACCTAGCCTATCACCTATTCACAATGTGTTCCATGTTTCTTATTTTCCTTGATATATTCCTAATAATACACATGTTATATATTGGATGGAATTACAAGCAGAGATGGATGGGTTTTTAACTTTAGAATCTATGTAGATTCTAATGCATAGGATGTTTAGCCTTTGAGGTTGAGAAATGGATCTTGCTAGAATTATATGGGATTGACATGATGAGACAAATACAACTTGGGAGGATGTGTCACTTTTTGGTTCTAATATACTCACATATTGTATTAAATTATAAGAGGAAGTCTACATTATGGGAGGGGGATGCGAGGCCCAATTTTCATAGAATTTTTTTTTGTTTTTTTAATATTTTTCACATGTCTTGATGTGATGTGATACTTATATTATTTGAGGAAAAATAGCATTAATTTTATATTATGACTGATACTATGGTTTTTATGTACACTATTTTATTATTTTTCTTAGATTATTATTATTCAAATGTTAGTTGTAAATGATTTTAGTTTGTTCACTAATATGCATATTATATTATTGTACTAGTATATCTATTAATTATGTATCATATAATTTTATTATATGGGTTATTGGATGTTGAAATTTTAATATTACCACATGATTAATATATAAATTTTGTGTTTTAGAATGGTTTTTATATTTGCAGTGTCTTTGAATACATGTTACTTAATATTATTCTATTCGATTGTTTCAACTATCGAGGATAGAGAAATTTTATTGGTAAACTGATATGAAAGTTAAAAAAGGATAGGTGAGGTAATTTTGAATACACTAAGCATGGGTGAACAAATGGTATTAGATAATTAGTGTCCTATATGACACCCTAAATTAGAATGTAATCCTAGTCTAATATTGTAAACTAGTTATGAGTCTTTGGTATTTTAGACCTACTTAACACTATTCATGCCCCTTTTCATAGATTATAAGTTATTTTAACCTTATAGTGATTCATAAAGGTGAAAATAAAATAAAATTAAGATTCCACTTTCCCAAAAAATTAGATGGAAAAGTATTCTTATGTTTTTCAAGTATTAAAAAGTGAAATAAAAAAATTGTGTATTTAAGTAGCTTTAACCAAAGGGAAGGAATTGGACCTTTTTGGATCCTTAAAGGATTCAATAACACAACCCATATGACAATTTATGGCATGGAAAATATAAATATTAAAGTGCATGGATGATTTTTTCTTACCTTTATGGATTTGTAAAGTAATTTATTACATGGGAAGACTTTTGAAGGAATGAACAAGTGTCACCTCCCCATTGGACATTATGTTTTGGTGATTTTACCATATGAATATGAAAATAATTCTTTAGAGGATTTTTTTAGGTCATTATTTTCATTTTTAGAGATGATTTTGAGCTTGAGGAGGAGGAATAAGTTAGAATTAGAGGAAGATTACTTGTAGTAAGGTACTTTTATGAGGAATTATTGCCTAGGAATAAGTAGAGGAACTAAGGTAGGCCTTCCGACTTCACCCATGTAATTTTTTTACTTATTTTGTTCTAATTTTTTTTTATTCAATATATTTTGAGAGTTTTCAATGGGTTTCATGGCCATTTGGCTTGCCCTTTTTTTGAATTGTTGTTTTCCATGATTGAGCCTATGGCCACCATGTTGTTTTTATCGATTTTAGGGGTATGGAGATGAAAAATCCATTCCATTTACTTGATATTTTGAAATCCATTTATTTAAATTGAAATCATATTTATATGTTCTCTAAAATGGTTTAGATTATGTGTTTGATGTATGAATTCATTAGGTAGGGTTTGGGCATGGGAACTATGTTCCAAATTCCCCCTAAATGGTTCATTGCATAATGTTTGGGTAATGGAAAAAATAAAATTTTAAAAATTCATCCATTGGAAAGGGAAAAGGGTTTGGTCAAGTTGATGTATTCTAAATTACTCATTATCCCACCCCATAGAGTGGAGAATAAAAATTCTCATCCGCAATGAGTGATCCTTGAGTTTATTAAAGTATTGGAATATTTTTTGGTTGTCATGTGTCTTCACATAATTTATATTTTTACGTTCTTAAGATGTTTTCATAAAATATGTTAGGTTTTAGTTTAAAACCCATGATTTTAGGGTAGTTTGATAGGTTAAGTCATCTAGTTGAGCTTGCAAGTATCCCCTTTACCCAAGTTTTCCTTACCTCAACTTGTTGGTACTACCTATGCTCATATTTGGAAGTAATTGGTATGGATAATGCCTAAGGGATCCACCTCATGATTCTATTTATGGATTGGAGGAGATTCCATCTTTAATTTGGCCTTGTAGTTTTCCATGATCTCAAATTATAAGACTAGTTTTCTCTACTTTATTTTTATAAATGTTTGTCAGTTATGGGAAGACATTAAAATGTAATAAAGTCATTTTATGAGTTTTGATAAAGAAATATATAAATGTATTATTTGAAATTTTAAGTGTTATATAATTCATTCAGGTACCTATTAGAATACAAAGAAATTTTTAATTAGTGGTCTTTATATATATCTATGTAATATCAGAATTAAAAATGTTTATAAAAACTTATTTTTGTTGGATTTATTATAGTAGTTCAAAATAAATTGTCATTGTTTTAAGTATTTGAAATGGAATACTTTTATTTAGGGCCAAAAAGTAATGGTTTACTTAATACATTATTAATCTAAGCTAAATTCACATAAATATCCTTGAATAAATTTATTTGTATAGTAGACTTCACCATAATCCCTTTTTTCATAGAATAATTTTAGACCTTATAGTTTGTAAGATATGATTTTTAAGGTAATAGTAATAATCCACACTATTTATTTTTTTCAAATTTCATAATTTCACACAATTATTTTACATGAAAAACAAAACAAAATTGTGCTTCAAACAATTTTGGATTTGATTCATGTTTTTATAAGCTTGTAGAATTTTATTTTACAATTTATAGGAGCAATGGGATGCTCATAATAAATTTTCAAAGTTAATTAATTTATAGGGTAGTTATTAGATACAAAATCCCTTTATTTTAGGGTACAAACCACTTTGAAGGGCAAGGGTTAGTGGTTTTTCATCCATATCACTATAACCTATCTAAAAATAAAAATAAAAAGGTTGGTTATCTAGTAACTACCATCACTTGACCATACAGAGTAGTTATCTAACATTTAATCATCAATCCTCTATTATATGCCTTGGGATAAATTGGAATCATTTGGAGTTATGGAACTACCTAACTAGGTGGTGAATACACTAAGAGGGATGAAAGACTTGCATGATCTCTTATGGGCCCAAGGTTTATGTAGAGCCGAAGGGCTCGATGTTTTTTAGCAAGTTACAAGGTCATAGCTTTGTTCCAAGTTTGAGTGATTTGAGTGGTGCTCAAATATTATTAGTGAGGGGAATAAATCTAATATAGCCAAACGACCACCATACATTGTTGATGTAAGAAGTCACCAATGGGATTTCTTAATTCTAGAGATGTTAGAGGGCCACTAAGGAAATAACAAAGAAAGGATGAGCACCTTAATTGGTGGTGGCTTGATGTCTCAGAAGTGGAAATTAGCTTATGGTGCCTATACTTAAGGTATCTAATGGAGGTGAATTGGTGAACCAGTAGATCCCTCCCATGAACTTTAGCCTTGTATAGTTTTATTAAATTGTTTCAATCTTATTTATAATCAAATAATATTTATTTTATAAATTTAATTTAAATCTTCTTTAAATATAATAAATTAATTTTAGTATGTTTTAAAGGTAGTGAATAATAAAATTATATTTTAAATTATTCTTATTTTAGGTCCATTTTGTGTAATTGATGGAACCTAGATTTACACTAAAGGCCTAGTCTTAGAGAATTTTCATGACCTATTTAGGGTACTCTAGAGGCTAAGGGCATCCAGAAAGGGCCCCTAACTTTTTTTTGATCTTATAAATGGAAAGGTTTTTGAGAACAAAAATCAATATCAATCACATTTCATAACCCTTTTTTAAAATATCGCTTTTGGCTTGAATAGAATTTTGAGGAACCATGGGAACCTTATAAGTAGGGTGACCCTTAAGGGACCCCACTTATTTTATTAAGCCACACATAATAGATCAAGGACTAATGTGTGATCTAAAAGTGGAATTTATCCACTTTGTGTTTGAACTTTCAGAAGTTAGTGTTAGTTGCAAAATTTTTTGTAGACCCAAACTTACACTTTACCTACTGAATCTTAGATCTAGAGAGATGGACCTAGGGGTCCCCTTTCTTCCCCAAAAATTATGAAAAATGAGACATCACCCCTTGTTGACCTTACTATCAAGGGTATGAAAGTGACTAGTTATGATCACTAGGGAAGTGTTCACCCTAATAATTTTTGTCATTATGCAAGAGCCCAAAATGTTATGAAGGGATAAAATGTTTATGTAGTCATGTAAAATGTGAAAATTGGTAACTTGAGTGTGGATCATGACACCAACCCATAGGTCCATCTTGATTGCTCTCATGACCCTTAGAGGTATATTTTCACTCATTCCTAGTCATTTTTAGCCTTGTAGACAATGATTCCACCTCCTTTAGGTAGCATTTTTAGTGATGATTTCATCCCCCTAGGTCCTATTCCTTTAAGAATATAGAGCCCAACTTGGACTATAGTGCCAAACCCTAGGGTGTTCATTTTTTATGCTCCTATCCAAGTGCATTTTTACCTTCAATGGTCAGTTCATTATAGTTCTTATTCCTTTTCTTTTTGGCATAACATGAATACATTTGACCGATGACCATTAGATCCATATAAAATCCCATTCAAAGTTCATTTATAAGGGGTTGGAAATTATCACAAAGCAAGAAAGAATACAAGAAAGACTACCCAGACATATTTCTCTATTCTCTGCATATAGCCATCAAATATAACCACAAGCTCATTCAAATCCTTACACTAGTCCCTATCCACCTTAAGCATACCTAGTTTTAGAATTTTTCATCTTCATACACACAATTTTACAAAGCACATCAAGTGGGAGAATTACATATGGATTGATCCCTCTTCACATTATTAGTATGTAGGCAACATGCCCACATAAGGGGTGTTGATACATGTTTAGTGCATCTTACACACACTAACCCCCCTTCTTTCCCAAATTTTATCAAATAATAATGGAGTCTAGGGTTTTAAGACTAAATTATCTCTATAGGGAGTTTTTTGGACATCTAACAGCTGAAATTTCATAGGTAAGATCACATAGACACAGTTAACAAAACCCAAAAAACCTAGGTCTCCTAGATAATAGTGAAAAAAGATGACTATAACACTGAACCCTAAGGTATCCTATTTTTATACTCCTATCCAATCATAAAATGAAGGCCAAATCCTAATTTATGACACTATCCCAATCCTATATAGTGAATTTTAGACTCTGTCTCAGCTATCTTATTTTCATCACATTAATTACTATTTGTAGAAAGGTTAAAAATACAATAAAATTATACAAATCAATAGCTTAATTATTGTAATTTTATTTATTGATTTTCTATTCTAGACCCTTAACTAAATTAGGAATAAGACTTTAATATTCCAAAAACTATTAAATCATTTGGTGAACTTGACTTACTTTGTTTACGCATAAAAATTGTAGAAACCCTAGGGTAAATTCCTACTTATTTTTTCTATATTTTTGTGATTTATTACCTACATAATAAAATTAAAAATTAGCATTAAATTTTAAAATTTCATAGTAATTTTAAAATAATTTTCTTTCAAACCCTAGTTGCCCATACTAGGTCCCGGTATTTTCCTAGTATTTCTCCAATATTTTTATAAATTTTTACATGCATATTTAAATAAAAAATTCAATTTAATTTTTAAAATTTCATAGGAATTTTTATAAAAAAAAATTATCCAAAACCCTAATTGCATACACTAGGTCATTTCTAATCAAGAATTTTCCAATAATTTTTTGAATTTTTGCCTACATATTTAAATCAAAAATTTGAATAAATTTTTAAAATTCCATAATAATTTTAAAAATAATTTCATTTAAAAACCTAGTTTCATGTACTATATCCTATTTGATTCTTGAGGTATCACCTTACATGTTTGTGATCTTCGTATCCTTTTTGTGCACTATTTAGTTTGTTGTTTTTAGGACTTTACATTTCTTATATTCAATACTTTCCTTTTATAGCACCTTACTTATTACAAAAAATTCAATCAGTTTTAAATTTGTTTTCCTACCTTAATAATGGACCAATACATTGGTTTTGATGAAACTAATAAAAGAGAACTTATAAAAATTTTAACTAGTAACCTTGACATGCAAGATGACATGCTTAAAATACTTCAAGAGGAACAAATAAAGTGAACAATGGTAAATATTCTCAGACCATTGAGAAACCAATTAAAAATGACACTATAGGGGCAACTATGTCTCAAAAACCCCCTATAGCAGCCTAACCTTCCCCTATGCCACTAGGTACAACTAGTACATCTTTATCTCCTAATGTGGTAGCCCTTGTGCAAGAGATAGAATGTCTTCAATTTAAGGTATTACATCTTGAACAAGGTGATTCTAGACCTACATAGGCTTTGGATTATTTTTATCTACTACATACACCATTAGCACATCATATTGCTTCTACACACTTACCATAAGGTTTTGTTCAACTCAAGCTCACTTTATATGATGGCAAGGGTGATCTAGAGACACATTTGAGAGTATTTCATGCAACATGTTTGGACTATGTACCAAATGACTAGTTACTTACTAAGCTATTTCCATAGAGTCTAAAGGATTATGCTTTGTAATGGTTTTATAGTCTACCAAATCATTCAATCAACATATTTAATTCTTTAGCTAACATGTTCCTAGCTCACTTCAACATTAACATTGGTGATAAGGTTTATTATGCCCAAGTTGCACAATAGAAAAAAAGGTCAAATGAGCATCTCATAGATTATGTTCTTTGATATAAGACTATTTTGCCTAAGATGACTAGCCCCATGGTTGATCAAGAGTTACAAGATCTCTTCAAATAGAGTCTTTTACTATCTTTACATGAATCAATGATGTTCAAAAGATTCTCTTCCTTCACTGAGTTATGCCATACACTAAAGGAAAGGGAAGTCAAATTAATTTCAATAGGCAAACTCAAGTAAATAAGTATATCAGAAAAAATAAACAAGAGTGACAACATTATCACATATAAATTCAAGGTTAATGATAAAAAGAGTTAAAATCAACCTAAAGTCAATGTGACTTCAGAGCCCCCTCAGTGTGTGGTTTTATTAGCACCTCGTCAATAAACCTTTACCAATCTATTATTTCCTCTAGTCAAAGTTTTACAATATATTTTGGAATGTAATATCATATCTCTCCCTCCTATTTGGGAAGTTGATCCAACAAAGACTCTTCCACGAGGATATGATCAACATGCATTTTGCATGTTTCATAGGGCACCAGGACATATAGCAAATAGATGTATCAATTTGAGACACAACATATAGAAATTGATAGATGACAACATTATTGATCTTGGAACTTTAGTTGAGCCTCCTTAGGCAAAGCAAACACAAGATAAATATTTAAAAATCTTCTTAGATCCTTTTACAAAAAATTCTAAACAAGATACAAGGGATACATCAAGTGTCTACCATGAATATCATGCACATCCCCTACCAGATATATATAGGGCACCTTCAATTGAGTTACATCCTTTGAGCAACATGATTGGTGTATATAATTCTAGAGTTCTAGCTAGATATTCCATCTCCTTCTTAGAGAAGGAGATAGTTGAGGATGATTTAGATTATCATGCACTCTTTATAAGAGCTTACATTAATAATCATCATATTCATAGTGTTCTCATAGATAATGGATCTAGTGTGAACATGTGCAATATGAAATTATTGTATAATTTAGGATATTTAGAGTAGGATATTACCCTAACAAACATAGTTATTAGTAGATTCATTAGGCACATACAAAGTTCATTAGGTGAGATTGTACTTCATCTACAATTTGGTCCAACACATATGGCCACACCATTTACTATAGTTCCCTTTTCAAGAGTTTTTGATATATTACTTGGCCAATCATGGATTCAAAACCTTTGAGAAATACCTTCTATAGTTCACATATGCATGAAATTAATTCATGATAATTAGGTTGTTACAGTTGGTGGAGTTTCATATGAGTTACCACTTCCCACTTCAAAGCTATCTACTATTTTACAACCACCAATTTTAGTTTCACCACTAGTTTTAGTTTCTCCACCAGTTTAAATTATTATTATAGTTTAGAATCATACATAGTTGAGGCCTCCATCACTAACATAGATATTTCATACACTTCCACATAGGTCTCTTTTAAATTAACCATAATTTCATGATTTTAGACACCTTTCAGCTACAATGTTCACACCTAGGGTAATATCATTGATGTCTAATACATCTACTCATAGAGAAAATGTTTAGAGAGCTTCTCCTACTACTAGATGGGTCCCTAAGATCCCTATAGTTACATCCACTTCTCAGAGTTTCAAGATAACCCCAAATTTAGTTTCTACTTTAGAGATTTCAAAGTATTTATAGCATAATTTTTTTTTAGATCTATAGTATTAGCCCTTCCATCATGCTTAAAAATCACACACAATCCCTTTCCTTGGTATAAGACACCATGATAGTGAGTCTTATATGAGACTTATTAGTTATTATCATCCCTTCCCAGCTTACTTGTACATAGTTTCTTTTTAATTTCTTGTACATAGTCTTCTTATGATTGATTGTACATAGCTTATTCCAAAATACATTCAAATATGTCAAAACATCAAAAAAATTCAAATAATTTAAAAAAAAAACATTCAAATAATAAAAAACACAAAAATATTTAAATTGGATGCATTATCCATGCTTTACATTTCTACTACAATGCTAGACTCACATTTGCTACTCTATGCTATTTTTTGTCCATTTATCTACATTACCATTCTTCACTTGATCTTCATTGAGTGTGTGTAGTGACATCTAGATCCATGATTATTTGACTCTACCCATTGAGGGGGCATATTAATTATACATTTGAGACATACACAAATAAATTTACTCCCTAGAAGATCTTCTACATGACTACACCATCTAGGTTATGCCATTCCTATACCACACACTCTATTTATCATTTTGATATACATTATTTACTAGATTACATATATTACTCTATCGACATTTCAATAATATATAGTACTTGTGTATTTATTAGTGTATACCTAGTCTTTTACCTGATGTCTTGCATAATTTCATTTCTTGCTTTGATTAGTTAGATGCAATTGTATGTTTAGTATATTACATGATTTCCTTTCTTGCTTTGCATGGATAGATGTGTTTGCATTTCTAATTTATAGTTTTGTCTCCTATGTGTGACTTAGGACATTTTCTAATGTCCTTTGTTTCTATTCTTATGTGTGCCTTAGGGAATTTTCCAATGTCTTTTTCCTTTACTCTTCTATGTGATTATGGCTTTCATGCCAACTTTGCTTATTTATAATTGTATGTGTATGTGGCATTTGAATATGCCTTGTATGCTTGTCTTTTAGTTTGAGTGAAATCTACCGATCTCCCTTTTTGATTTACCCCTTGGTCACTCTTGTATGCTTCTTTCTTCTTAACTTGTATGCTTGTTGATTGATTGCTTTTCATTTTTTTTCAATGCCATGATCCACATCATATATTATCTTGCTTTATTAGATGCCATGATGGACATCATGCTACATCCATCCTTGAAAAATAAAAACTAAAATTTCTAGTTTTAGTTCATTAATTACACATGTTATTACATTGTTATATCTATCTAGGCATACCCCTATTGATATAACAATATCTCATTACCAACCATGTTATATCTTGAGATATTTTGTTGATTATCATTACTATATCATATATTCTTATATCATAACACAATTACAAGGCTCTTTCTTATAAGGATATTAATTAATGAGTCTTAGTTCCTACCATCAAAAGAGGGGGAAACAAATAGGGGTTTTGTCACAGAGATTAAAGCTCCTATTGATAAAAAACTAGCATTTAGAACACCCAAAACAATAACCAGACTTCAAAAAGCAAAACAAACCAGACAAATAGTGAAAATTATATAATAGTCATTAGAATTATCTTTAAAAAATAGTACCTTGATTGGACTATAATGTTGGACAATAAGGTGTCCATTTTTGGTGCTCCTATCCAAACAAAAAAACTAGGTTTTATATAAA
The DNA here is from genome assembly GCA_037957365.1 of Torreya grandis. Lineage (NCBI taxonomy): Eukaryota > Viridiplantae > Streptophyta > Pinopsida > Cupressales > Taxaceae > Torreya > Torreya grandis. Next base: position 1,565,662 of record JARHVA010002466.1, on the reverse strand, counting down.
TAGGCAAAAAATTAGGGTTATCTACGATTTTGTACATTCCAACTAGTTCAGATACAATAATATTAGTACATTTAATTAGAGAATCTAGATATAGGGGTCATCATGTGTCGCATGATGGCTCTAACTTCTAGTTTCAGATAGGGTAGTTGGTATAACTTTTACATTAGAATCCATGTTAAAGACACCAATGATTGGGGTCAATGTGCATGACACATTTGTCTTCTTTTCTTTCCAAGTCTAGTACATTACCTAAGCATTCTTAATAGTTACACACCTTATTCCATTTGCAAGTGGTTGGCATCATTTTGGAGTGGATTTCATATAATCCTAACCTCTACATTTCAGAGTGTCTTTCATATAAGCCTAGTGCCTGATTTTGGAGTGGCTTTCATACAAAGCCTAATCTCCACCTTTCAGAGTGGATAAGAGTGGCCTAGTTTTTAGCATACATTTGGCTATCCACATCACATTGTCAGATTAAATATCAATCATTGGATTTAAGATCCATCTCATATGACACAATTCATACTAGTATCAGTTTATAACTTCACTTCATGGGGTAATGATGGAGCTAAAGGACTAGCTAGCCTTTGTATACTTGAGCCACCTACTTAGAGGGATTGGACACACAGTCTAAACATCAATTAGCACTTGCATGATCATGTAGCTTTACTTAGTTGGTAATGATGGATCCAAAAGTCTAACCTTTGCATTCTTGAGCCACTCTTAAGGAATTGAGCACTCAAATTCATTCAAAATATTACTCTTAATATAATACATACCCAACATTACTCAATATCACAACTAGTTTTGTATTTGTTTGCATACCTAGTAAATGTATTCATTCCTTTCTCTCTCTTACCCAACTTTGTACATTCTTATTTTAGATATAGCTTATCCAGTAAGAACTTATCTACTCTTTATTTTATTTTATAGATTTACATTTCACAGCATGCTCTCTTTATACACACCTAACATCACATAGCTTCATGAGCTTCACCCTTATAGTTAAGTTTAGGTACACTTTTTATTTTTTTATTTTATCCTAGTATTTCACTTTATTGCATAACTATAATAAAGTGGGGGGGGGGGGGATTTAGCAATATAAAATGTGAAAATTGGTAACTTGAGTGTGGCTTATGATACCCAACCCATAGATCCCTCTTTCTTGTTATCATGACCCTCATAAGTATATTTTCATTGATTCTTAGTCATTCATAAACTTCCAAATAGTGATTCCACCTCCTCTAGGTAGTATTTCTAGTGATGATTCCATCCCCCTAGGTCCTGTTCCTTCAGAACTATAGCACCCAACTTGGACTATATCATTGGACCCTATGGTGTTCATTTTCAACACTCCTATCCAAGTGCACTTTAACTTCCAATGGTCAATTCCTTCTAGTTCTTATCCCTCTTATTGTCATCCTAATGTGAATACATTTGACCCATAACTAATACATCCTTATAAAATCCCATTAAAAGTTCATTTAGAAGGGGTTTGAAATTATCATAAAGAAAGTAAGAATACAAGCAAGACTACTCAATAATATTTCCTTATTCTCTATATATAACCATCTAATACAGCCACAAGCTCATTCAAATCCTTACACTAGTCCCTAGCCACCTCAATCATACCTAGTTTTATCATTTTGCATCTTCACACAAATAATTTCATAAAGAACATCAAGTGGGAGAATGACATATAGATTGATCCCTCTTTAGAGCATTGGTATGTAGGTAGTGTGCCTGCATAAGGGGTGTGGATACACATTCAATGCATATTACACACACTAACACCCCCCTCTTTCCCAAATTTTGTCAAAGTATAATGGAGTCTAGGGTTTGAAGACTAAATTAGCTCTACAAAGAGTTCCATAGATATCCAATAATTGAAAGTTCATAGATAGGATCACATAAACATAGTGAACAAAACCCAAAAAACTCAAGTCTCCTAGATAATAGTGGTATAAGAGGACTATAGCACCAGACCCTAGGGTGTCATTTTTTGATGCTCCTATCCAATCATAAAATGAAGGTTAGATCTTGATTTGTGACACTATCCCAATCTTTCATAGTGAATTCTAGACTCTATCTCAACCATCTCAATCTATTTCTAGTAAGTCTTATTTTCTTCACATTTTTTACTATTTATAGAAAGGTCAAAAATATAATTAAATTATACAAATAAGTAGCTTAATTATTGTAATATTATTTACTAATTTCCTATTCTAGACCCTTAACTAAATTAGGAATAAGATTCCAATATTCTCAAAACTATTAAATCAGTTGATTAGAGTAAGTGGGACCTACATGGTTGTGTACTATCCATGTAGCCACTTTTTGAAATTCATGTTGGATAGACATTTTTTAAATTTTTATAGTATATTATGAACTTCATGCTATGTATTTGGGTAGTTTTTGGGAATGTGGTTGTGTATAATGTGCATTATACATTAACAAAATAAAATATCTATTTTTATGTGGATTTTATCATGCTCAATTTTGGGTATGAAATTTCACAAAAAAAATATCCATGGTATCTCTTGGGTGATACTTTTATGTTTTATATATTATGAATGTCAAAAAAATTCCTCGAAGGTATATCCTAAGTGATAACTATTTAGTAATTAGATAAATCTTATTCAAGTTATCTCTAAGGTGATACCTCCTTAGTTTAATTAATGTTGAAAATATAAAAAAATAACATATGAGGTATATCTCAAGTGATACCTTCTTGATGTTATGGATTTCACATATTTCACACAAAAAACCTCCAAGGTATCTCTCAAGAAATACCTTCAAGTTTTAGATGACACAATTGTTGAAATATTTACTCTAAGGTATCTCATTAGTGATACCCATTTATCATTTAGATAAATCATCTTCAATATATCTCCTAGGTGATACCTTCTTTAGTGTACTTAATGTTTCATATGTCACACATAACCTCCAAGGTATCTCTCAACCAATACCTTCTAGGTTTTCCAGATATCACATATTTCACACAAATAATCTTTATCATATCTCCCTAGGATACCTTATTAGTTTTATGTCCATCACAATAATTATCTCTGTGGTTTTTACTATGAAATATCTACTTAGTTTTATATATTTCACATATGTCACACAAAATACCTCCATAGTATATCTTGTATAATACCTTATTAATGTTTTTTTATACCAAACATATTACCTTCAACATATCTCCTAGATGATATCTTAGTGTTTTAGATATCATATATGTTTCATAACTAACTTCCACCATATCTCCCATGTGATACCTCCATGTTTGAGATCATGTGAAAGTCATATAATTGACCTCTAATGTATCTTATGGGTTATACATATTTACTTTTATGATATCAAATTTATCACACAAATTTTCCTCTATGGTATATCCTAGTTGATACCTCTTTAATTTTCCATATGCCAAATAGGTCATACAAATTACCTCTAAGGTATCTCCTAGGTGATACATCCTTAGTTTTATTTTATATACCAATGTATCACATAAGAGATAATTGTCAAGGTAAATTTGAAGAGATACCTTAGATATCAAATCCATTTCAAACTATCACCAAAATAAAAACTATAGGGAAGATATAATCTAATATTATATTTTAGCTTTAGGATTTCTCCTACTATAATCTAATATTATATGTTAGCTTCAGGATTTCTCCTACACATTTTGATGATATACCCTAGGAGGTAGTCACCAGAAACATATACTATATGATCCTTCCATTTACTTGTCACCCCAGGGATGTATAACCTTGTGAGGAGTTTGCATCATACATATGACACTAAACTATGAGAATATTGAGAGGATAACACAAACTTGTATTAAAGTAAGCATACATGAAAAAATGTAAATGACAAGAAAGTAAATTGTATGAAATGAAATATTATATATTGAATTTCATGAAATGAAATAATAACAAATGAAATAATAAGAAATTTTGGAAGCTTCCGACATAATTAAAATTGTATAATTACAAATGATTATGAAAGAAATAAAACATGAATGCAAAGAACATATGATGTAACTACTCTACATAAAATTAAAGATACATACACACAGTGTATAAGGAAACTAAATTAATGGATGGGATATTCACCTTATAACCTCTTCAGTGGGCCCTAGCTCGATTGGATTTGTGTTAAAATCCTCTACACTATTTTATCTGAATTACTTCAAATCATGTTTATTACATTAATCAATCTATAGCAATAAAATTATTGTGATGGTGAAATTACATAGTTATCATAACAATGGAAACAATTTCAACCTTTTATTATCTACTTTGTTTCTATATCTCACATATTACCTAATTGCATCCTTATAATTCTCTCATAAATAGAGAAGGCAGTCCTTTATTCATATCAATGGTTACAATAGAGTTTAAACTAACAACTAGACAATAAAAAACGGTAGTATGGGAAATAATGGATTCATTTATTACAACCACTTAATATTTATAGTTATATAAAGGAGGAGTGGTGACTAGATAGTTTAAAATTACATTTTTATTCATAATGATGAATTGTCATAATCCTTAAATCATGGACGTTAATTGCTCAAAACCATCATCTAACTATCATGCCCTCAAAAGTGCATGAATTTTTTTGCTATGGGTGATACCCATATGTTATAGGTACACCCAATTTCTACGATTATTTTAATTAGTTGTTATGGGTAACTCTACCAAGTTTCTATGGGTAGTTCACCCAGTTTCTATGAGTAGTTTACCTGGTTGTTATAGGTAACTCTTTTCCTAAGATTAACTTTAAGATTTTTTATTTATAGATTAATGATAACACCAAAAATAATAATAATGAAAATGACACTATTTTATTCATAAATAAATAGTCTTAATGTGAAAAACCAAATATATATGCAACATATTTACTAATTTCTATAATGTAAAAAGGACTTCAAAATAATATATATTTGAATATACTAATTTTCAGAGGTATATAAGGGAAGTTTGAAAGGTTAATTAAGGTCAATTATCAATCTCATAACATCCCCCAAGTTAATTTTTTTCAAGTCCTTGACTAACTTAAATCTCATCATTTGTTGGGTACATAGTTTTCAAAAATAAAAGGGAGAGTGATCTTGTCCCTCTCTCTTCTTTAAGTAAAATACTTTATTATTTTCATATTTCTTCCATATCCTAGTCTCCATAGATTCATTTAATTGCTCTTTCTGTATCTATTCTAGAATAATAAACCAAAAAAAAGAGGATGAAAGGTTATATCCAGCTAAGTTGGTCTCTAGCTTGTTTTTGCATCAATGTACTTGTAGACCCTATGATGTGTTGCTTTGAGCTTGTGTCTTAAGTAAGGTTTTTATTTATAAGTCAAAAGTGAATTATCCCCATATTTGTATCCAAGAGGTAAGATACACCCTACCAATATATTCCAAGAGTGTTAGATAGTGATTTTGTCATTGTATTTTCCCAATTATAACATTTATGGCCATATCTCTATTTGACATCAATGTGATCCAATATTCTAATATATTTTTAAGTATGGTGGCTTATACTCTTATCATTTAAATAAAATTATTATCTATTTATTGATACCATATATCTATTTATCCATTTTTTATTAACTAATTAGATATGTAGAAAAATATTTAAGTGGTACATTTCATACATTCAATTTTGGGTCCCATTCTATGTCAAAAGTGACAACATAGTCACGTAAATAAAATTCAAATAGATGGTTTTGTATTTTAGTGGTGATTTTATCATAAACATCAAATAAGTAAAGAGGATTAGTCACTACTATGTATATATCACAATAGAGTTGAATAAAGTAGAATTTAAGCCATTGTTCTTTGAGATAGAGGGTATACACCCTTGTAGTTGGCCTACATTATATTATCTGTATAATCAATTAGATTAATCCCTCTACCTTTACATTTTGCTCATAAATATATTGGTGCTTGTTATATAGATTTTATTCTACCTCATTTAATTTCTTCTTCATATCCTCTCTTTTTTCTATCATTTTTAAGATGATTATACCATTATACCTATAGGGACTGATTCTTGACATATGTCTTCAAAAATAATGCTTCCTAATTCAATCCATCAGTTTGAGTGGAAACAATCTCAAAGTATCTTCCAAACCATGAGAATATGCTCTCATGGTTACAATTTTTATTTCTTCCTTCATATAAATGCCAATTTATAAGAATGGTTTCTCAACTAGGGAGTTACAGGCTATCATGCCAACATCATAAGTAGTAAGTTCCTCAACATCTATAAATATGTTAGATATTTTCATTATACTATAAGAATTTGTTTTTATAGATGTGGAGTATTGATATGATTGGTGTTTTTCTACATTAACTTGACTATTTTTCAATTTTATAATCTACTACCTTGGCTAATGCATTCAATCCAATTTCCTTGTTCTCTAATGCCCTAATTTGTTCCTTAAGAGACTCAATTTTCTTTAGGGATACAATAGTCATGATTTTTTTCTTTGTTAAATGAGATAGGGGGTTATGAGTATTTTTAACCAACCCTTTCTTTTTAACCTATTTTATTCATTCTATTTCCTTTTTTTCTTCCATTATTTACCCTCCTTCTGCTACTTTTTCAAGTGTATGGATGCAATGATCCATTTCATCGTAAGCTCCAAACCTTGACATAAATAAGGTAGAATATTTATCCTCTTTGTTACTTGTGGTTTTTATTTATTCATCCCTAATTTCCTATATTTATTCAGATGAATTTACTCTTTCAACATGGACAAATTATCATATCCTTATTTTGAACTATCATCAATTTAAATAAGAATCACAAAATAGATGTAGGAGATTCACTTTAATGGGTTCTTACTCTTTTCAACCATCAAGGATATGTCACTTTTATTTTAGAACCCATCATTGGAATATAGATAATTGTGTTTGCTATGTTTATGTTGAGGTTTTTTGCTAATGTCAAAGTTTTTTGAGTTGCTAAAATTAAAAAACATAAGCTTTTAGTTTTTTGTAGGTATGAATACTATTGTAATGGTTAAATATAAAAGATTATAAGGTTTTAAAATATTTTTAAGTTTATAACCTACCATGGTACCTTGATCCTTGATTGAGGAATTAAGCACCTTGTATTCATAAAATAGACTAGGTATATGACATAGGTTTGAGATTGGTAGATTTTATTAAGGACATTAAGTTAGATTGATCTTTATGTTTAAATTCCTTGATAAGAACATAATAATTATTGAATTGAATTTGATTCATTAAACATAATAGATCTTTACACATAGCTCATAATTATGTGAAATCATTATTTAAAATTTATGTGGTTGATTGAGGTTATCATTGATTATAATGATACTATGGAAATCTAAAGGTAATTTTGATTACCTTGGTAGAAAAATGATAAATTTGATTTGACATTTGGGTTGGCTAAATGGATCAATCATTTTATTAAGGTTTGGGGAATAAATTGTGAGTGAATCTTTAGTCTTTTGTGATTAGATGTTAAGTGGACTGGTTAGCTGGAAAATAATGCAAAGAAAATGAAGGGTTTATGTGTAGTATGGAAGCATTCATGGAGGATGTGAAAACCATGTTGATACCCATAATAGGGTTTACATTAATATAATTGGTAATGGACACAAGATCCATGGAAAGATAAAATAGTAGTTTGGGACCCTCCACAAACACACTAAAAGTAAAGACTATATAGAAATTAAGCTTGAAGATATTATTCATGGAGTTTTATGCATCAGGGATTTGACACTCAATAAATACACAATTGATTTTTGAATGGTTTGAAGACCCTTCACATCCTATGGAATCTTGGATAGAAACTAGTAATGAAAAAGAGAAAATATGAAACTTGGTCTCAAATTCAAGCATGTTAATTCTCCTCCTTTTTAATTTTTATGTACATTAACTATTATAACAAGTAGGGGAAAATAACTATAGATTTAATAATCCATTTGGTGTGTGTGTGTATATATATATATATATATATATATATATATATATATATATATATATATATATATATATATATATATATATATATACACACACCAAATGGATTATTAAAGTCTCAAATTCAAGCATGTTAATTCTCCTCCTTTTTAATTTTTATGTACATTAACTATTATAACAAGTAGGGGAAAATAACTATAGATTTAATAATCCATTTGGTGTGTGTGTGTGTGTGTGTGTGTGTGTGTGTGTGTGTGTGTGTGTGTGTATATAGACACACACTCAAGTTTACATATAAGAGGATATACCTTGGGTAGAATCTTACTAGGACACTTGTAGTGTCTATTATCTATTAAAGTACACATTTTATTAGTGAAAATGAATAAACCTAGTTAAAATCATTTATTTGGAAGAATGAATTTTATTTGGATAATATGATTGTATTTGATCTATATTTATTATCTATGTACTCGGAATTATTTTGTGTCTATTTATTTTTGGTTATGTTATAAAAAGGGTAAAGCCCTGGCTTTTACACACATGAGTAGAGGTATATCCCACATTGGTGTTTATATATAGGGTTTTGGTAATCATTCTAGCTATATTGATCTTTGTCCATTAAGGGATGACAAGGATTATTTAGTTTCATTATTTTTGTGTTTCAATTATGAAAATGAAAACTATTTTAGAGTTAGCATGGTATTTTTATTGCATTTAAGTTATATGCATTTAAATGGATGTTATAACCCCTTTTTGAAACATGGTATATAATTTAAGTTTTGTGTTTTATACTGAATACCATTTTTTTATTTTTATAAACTAATAAATGTTTTTAATAAGGTAAGGTGGTAAACTAGGGGCTAAACCCTTTACAAGCAAAAAAGACAAGAAGGCAATCCAACAAAATATGCCTTCAGAGAGATGACAACACTAGCTGAGAAAAAATAGACACAGAAACAAAACACAAGAAATGGAAAGACCAGAGTCAGAGAGGACTTTCCTTACATCACCATTGATTTGAGAAGATCATTAACTTTCTCATTATTCTCCACATTGTTAGCATGCCCAGTATTACCCACCTCTTTCAGCATATACATGTTCAACAAGATTGTATTCCGAAGTCCTTTGGCAAAATTCTACTCCAGCCTCTGAATACGATCTTTTAGGGCCCCAATTTTAGCTTTCCAATCAGTCTCATTCTCAATATCCTTACCAGCTTCCTTGACATACATTCTCCCCTTATTGTCATTAGTTTCCAAAGTGTCACCACCATGCTCCTTAGTAACCTCAAAATCCCTAGTCTCTTGCTTCCCTCTAGTGTCCTCCAAAATTTCTTGGATTTACAGCTCCTTAGACTCTTCCTCTTGGGTTGCTTCTTCTGAAGCACTTTCTAAGTAATCAATCAGTCTGGCCTTTAGGGCAGGTTTACCAGTAATCCACCCTGACCTTTGCACTCCATAGGATAATCCTCCCTTATTAATTTTGGAAGACTTGTGAGATTTACCACCTTGGCCCCCCATGGCCCTACTTAGATTTTTGTGGATCCCCTCCGAGGTCTCTTTAATATTCTCTTCCTCTTCATCAACTTTCCTCTTCTTACCCTTATTACTTGTAAAGGATCTGGGGGTATCAATAAGGGTCTCTTCTGGGGTGGAGAAAGAAACATATTTTGTTTTGGTAGGAGCAGGGGAAAAATAGGACTCATCAATAGCATTGCCAGACATCGGGTTGGAAAGAATGTCTCCACTATCAACTCTAATAGTCTTGGATGGCTCAAGGGCTCGATGAAAGTTGTATAAGTAAAAAATTAGCCCCTATTCTAGGGGAATAGGGTTCATATCTAGCTTCTTAGCCATTTTATCTCTCACCCTCAAGACGATGTTTCAAAGAGGAGAGCAGGTAAAAAGGAAAACTAATAATAACATTGCACCTGAAGTGATTTAACAAAGGGAGGTGGTAATTGTAGAACCTAATAAATCACCCTTCGAGCATGAAGTACTTCATGAGAATGAAGCACACTCCATCCCATGGCTTTGGAAGTTTAGCACACTTGAATCCTCCTTGATATGGGGGGAATTCTTCTCCTTGACCCAAAAATAGTTTGTGGCTTGCGAGGTCCATAATTTTTGTTTTCCTTTGAAGTTTTATGCCCTGCATGGTCATTCCCATGGCCATAGAAATCACCTTTTTAGAGATTTCAAAACTAATTCTACCCACCATGATCTACCTATTTAACCAGCATCTTGCAAACTACTCAGACAAGTTTTCATCGTAACCATTAAGCCTTTCCAGATATGGGCTGATACCCCCTTCTTTACAATAATGCCAAACCAACGGATTATCTTTGAATTCACAATAAGAGATAGGTTCAGTTCAAATATGGTCTCCTCCCATTTTGTATTTGTAGACCCAAACTGTGGAGTTCCTAAGTTTAGCCTTCAGCTTTGAAATGGTTGCTAACCCTTGTTTCTGTTTATGCATAATGAAGATGTGATGGCTCATTATGCGTAATACCTTGTAGATATGACATTGTCTACTCCCATGCTTGGAAATTATTTTCAAATGATTTTCATGATGAGATCCACTCACCTCAACCTCATGATATAATGAATCATGAATGATTGTCAAAAAAGTACCAAGGTTATCAAGTTCTGAGATCCCTGATGGCCCTCTCCAAATGGACCACCTCTGAGAGCTATCCTTGTCATCAATGTGCCTCATTCTTGACAAGTCATCTCCTTTGAATAATATCCTTAATGTTTAAGGGAATATGAACACCTTGTCACCACACCCTCCAACCTGAAAATTATTGACCAAGGTTGGCACAGGCATCAATGACCCTGTTTCCCTCTCTGTAGATATGGGAAATCTTTATTCCAAAAAACTTTTGTAAAAGAAATTGAATATTAGTAATGATGTATTTTAGCTTAATTCCCACATTTAATGCTTTGTTAACTACATCTATGACCATTTTAGAGTCTCCTTGTATTCTCAAGTTCCTTATTCCTAGGGATATAGCTAACTTTAACCCCCATAATAGAGCCATTGCTTTAGCATAGTTATTGCTCTGGCATCCAATTCCACCAGCATAGATAGTAGACATCCATCCTTTATCATTCCTTATAATTCCTCCTCCACTAGCTTTACCATCTGACTTGGATGCCCCATCAAAGTTGAGTTTCATCCAGTTAGGCTTTGGGGGGATCCATTTAGTATTTAGTCTCTATAGTATTTTGGAGTTATTATACCCAGGGATCTAGTTTAAAACCTTCCATTTGGCTACAATTTGGTTTTCAATTTGAGATAGGGGTTTCTCCACAACACGAATATGATCTATTATGACACTTTCCATAATGGTCTTAGTAAAGGAGTTAAACACCTGAGATGCATTTCTAGCAGTGTCCCTAAAAATTCTGTGGTTGCATTCTTTCCATAAAATCTAGCTCAAACATGGTAGAGTTTGCTTCCATAATTCCATAAGCTAGGGATGTGTGAAGGTTGGATTCCAACTAAGAATTACTTATTTAAGGTCAAAATTATAGACCCATTTAATACCAAAGTTGTTAAGTATTATGCCCCATAATTCCCAAGCAAAATCATAGTGGATGAAGAGGCGTGAAATTGATTCCTCTTTTGAACCACACAAGAAACATCTGTTAACCAGTGTAAACCCTCTCTTTTGAAGGTTATCCTGAGTTAGAATTTTGTTATGAGTAGCAGCCCACCAAAACATGTTAATTTTTGGAATAATTTTATGATTCCAAACCTTTTTCCATACATCTTTATTTTGAGCTTCAAGAATGAGCAGATGGTAAGCAGATTTGATAGAGAATGATCCATTTTTATCTGGCCACTAGTATTGTTCATCCTCCCAGGGGAAGAGAGAGATTCTAATCTCGTGAATGCACTACTAGATCTCCCACACTCTAGGGAAAATCTTAGGCCGGTGATCACATCAGTCCAATATATTTTTCTAGCTCCTCATCCCATTGTTATTTTCCATATAATCACTGACTCTATCTCCAAAAAGCTGAGTAGCCAAGTCAAAAATCTCTCCATAGTTTCCTTGTGTGATGAGAGCCTTGTCCTTTAACTAGATATCATCCCAAAATTTAATATGCCACCCATTTCCAAGTTTCCATCTAATTCCTTGTTTAAGAAGGCTTCTACTTTTTAGCATTTTATTCCATATCACAGATCCCTGGGGCAATCCTGTCTGTTGAAGAAAGTTGGCATCATCAATGCTATGCATGTATTTAGCATACATTATTTCCCCCAATCATTATTTTTATGGATTAGGTTCTAACTAAATTTTGAGAGAAGGGCTTTGTTCATGTTCCTGATAGACCTAATATTGAGTCCACCATGAGATTTTGAAAGACACACTTTTTCCCATCTGAATAATGACATTATTTGTTTGTCTTCCACTCCCATCCATAAAATTTTTCTTTGGATCTATTCTAGTTTCTCAAAAAAATATGCAAGAATTTTAAAAAGAGACAGGAAGTATGTAAGAATACCTTACAACAAGGCCCGAAGAAGTTGCAATTTGCCAGCATTGCCAAGTAGTTTCCCTTTCCAACCAAGAAGTTTCCTCTACATTATTTCCATAATTCCATTCTAAAAAATAGGAGATACATCTTTGACTATGAGTGGGGGACCCAAGTAGGTAGCTGGTAGAGCAGCTTCAACACATTCTATATATCAATGATTATATGTCTAAGTTCATTAGGAGTGTTGAAGAAATACACATTGCTTTTTTGGAAATTTATCCTTTGTCCCAACTCTCTAGCATAATTATTTAATATATTCTTCCATCTTCTAGCTCCAATCATTGATGAGATGCCAAATAAGATGGTATCATCCACAAAATGCTGCACCACCATAGGATGAAGGGAGGAGGCAGGTTTGATGCCCACTAGCTTTTTTGAGGCTATATCTACTTGTATGTATCTTCCCAGTGCCTCTACCATAATGATGAATAAGTATGGGGAGAGAGGGTCTCCTTGATGAATTCCTCTTGAAGATGAGAAAAACCCTCTAGGTACACCATTTACCAGCACTGAGAATTTTGTAGAAGAGACAGTGTTCCGTATCAAGCGAGACGTTTTATCATTAAACCCAATTTTTTTTATCACTTGGAACAAAAAAGTCCATGAGACTCTATCATAAGCTTTAGAAATATCTAGCTTGAGAGACATACTAGGGATTCTTCTCTTATCCATGGAGTGAATAGTCTCATGTGTGGTGATCATCGCATCAATAATCTACCTACCTAAGATGAAACCTTTTTGAGCAGGAGAAATAATTTTGTCAGGTAAAGGTTGAATCCTCATAACCAACACTTTAGTACATAACTTATAAACAGTGTTGCATAGACTAATGGGCCTAAAATCAGTAAGGTGTGAAGGTTGTGATTTTTTAGGAACAAGTACTATGAAGGTATTATTATCTTGTATCAAAAGTTTACCTGATCTAAAAAATTCATGAACAACAGCCATGAGATCCACTCCTACTATCTCCTAATATTCCTACAAGAATATAAAAGGAAAGCCATAAGGACCTAGGGCTTTGAAATTACCCATGGAGAATAAAATAACATGGACTTCTTCCTTATATATAGGCTTTAACATCTCCAGATTATCTTCTTCCATTATCAAACAGGGGATTTTATCAATGAATTGGTTCATAAGTCTATCAATTCTATAATTATTATTTTCTTCTATGAGAAGATTCTAAAAGAAAGCCTTGGCTTATTCCCCTATCTCATTATCCTTAATTATAATGTCACCATTATCCAGAACAAGCTTAGTTATTGAGTTGGTTTTCCTATGTTTCATAGCTGAGAGATGAAAGAAGGCAGTGTTCTTATCCCCGTCTTTAAGCCACTGCACACAAGATTTATGTTTCCAAAAAACCTCTTCTCTTTCCATAAGATTCTTCCATTTAGAAGATAGGACATTCTCTTCTTCTAAAGTGTCTTCAGATTCATCCCCTTGATCTATCAATTGTTGTATATCATTGAGATTTCCCACTACATTTTTCTTCTGCTAAAAGACCTGCCCAAAGTTGTATCTATTCCATCCATAAACTTCTTGTTTAATGTGATGGAGTTTCTTGACTATTTTGAACATAGGAGTACCTTGAATAGGAATTTTCCACCATTGGGCCACCATTTGCCTAAAGTCTTTGTGTTTGATCCACATAGCTTCAAACCAGAATGGGGAAGGTCCAGATTGTCCCTGTTCTCTCCAACTGAGGAAGATCAGGCAATGGTCAGACATGGTTCTAAGAAAAGCTTGCACATGCATATTATTATAATATTTCTAGTTACTTTATATAAGAAATCTATCTAATTTAATTTGAATCATTTTATCTCCTCTTCTTCTATTGGTCCAGGTAAAATTTTTGTTTTGCAGTTCTATTCCAACAATCCCCAATCATTGATAAATTTGGCAAAATCAAACATGCTATCTAAGTAATCCATAAATTTCACCCTATTTTTTAGATGGGTATAGAGGAGTGTTAAAATATCCATCTAACATCCATCTAGTGTTCTGGGGATTATTCCTGAAACTGCTCAAATCTATCCATAATTTCTACCTCAAAGCTCTGTTATTCAGTCCATAGACATTGATTAATGACCAGTTTAAAGATTTCACAGAAAAATTGATAATCAAGAAGTGCTTGTTATAAGCCATAAGAGACCCCTATATTTTATCACTATTCCACATATTTACAATCCCCCTTGAATCCCCTTCAATTGGACTAATGCAAAAAGCTGCCTTAGGCCATATATAGTCAACAATTTTCCTAAAACTCTCCTCATTCATCTTGACTTCTTGGAGTAATAAAATATCTAATATATTATCTAAAATGTAGTTTTTAACATCAAACTACTTTGAGGGACTGTTAAATCCCCTCAAGTTCCAAGATAATATTCTTATTTAGAGGGTTTGAGGGGTTGGGTCTCCAGTGTTTTCTGTTTACCACTGCCAATCTCCCTAGCAATCTCTCTTTGTCTTGTTTCTCTTAGGGTTGGTCTCCCTTGTTTGGGCTCAGTGCCAACATATATAGATTTTTTACCTTTTTGGTTCTTTTCCTTTAGGGTAATTTATTCCTCTTGTTCATTACTACCACTTTGTCCTATTTCACCTATTGCTAAATAGTTTCCTGCTTGGTCTCTGACTTCTAGAGCATGGAAAATGTCTATGTTTAATTGTAAGTCTGCTTCTCCTTTAGTGGGATATATTTCTGAGGTTACTTCTTCCACTAATAAATGTTATCAAACTAATACAACTATGATTTTTTAGTATCTTTCAATATTAGAATTTGTGATTGGAGATTTGATGGTTGTTGATATATTGGTTCTATAGATGACTGTCATTTGAGCCAATGTTGGTTTTAGACTATAATGAGAAATGAATGGTTGATATTGTGCCTTTTTTTGACATTTTAAGTTTATTATTTTACATATCTCTATGCTTGAGAGGAACTCAGAGCTATGTATGAGAAGGTTTAAAATCATTCTTGGAGGACTATTGGGTAAGGTCTTATCTTGGAATTCGATTTGGTAAATCGAGTTAGATTCATTCAAACTTTCCATATAATTCTAAGTTATTTTGAATACCCTTTTAAAGTATTGTCGTTAAATTTTATTTCAATGAGTATTATGTGGAATTATTGGTTTTAAGAATTATAACTAATTTCATTTATGCTAAATTTGGTATACATCTAAGACATACATTATGATGCACTTCAATACACCCTTTGAATTAGTTTTCTATGTTAATAACTGTTAAAAATTATTCATTAATTTTGTCAATAATTTTTAATAATTTTTATACTCTACCATGGTACAAAAATGGAAAATGCATATAGTTGGTGTCAAAGTTATTATATTATCATGTTATTTTCTTTCATAGTGTTTTATGGTCAATGAATCTTCTGTGTATTTTATGATTTCATTTGGACTTTATGTTTATGAGGTATACTGAGGTGAGTTTATCCTCATAAATATAAAGCACATGGAAGATTTTCCTAAAACCTTATATAATGACAAACTATTTTTGAGTTCAATTGATTGTATAGTAATTAATGTTGTAGATTACTTATTTTGGAAGGAAATATCATTTCCAACTCCATGCTTACTTTTTTCATTACAATTACTTAGTGTGACTAATGAGTGATTCTATTTCTTTCTATTATTTGAATTAAAATTGATCTTTAGTGCCTCCTTTTGATTGTTAGATCCTATTAGCATGCTTGAATGTTTGTTTCTCTTTTATATCGAATATAATATGGGCCTTCTAATCATTAATTTAAATTTTCAACTATATTAATGACCCCTAGAGGCACTATGACAATCTATATTTTTCAATGCACATGTACTCAATATGATAAAACATTGAAGGCCAATTACTTTCCATTAATATCATTGATAGTAGCACTAATTGATATAGTCATCCTACTATATTTTTTGCTTAAATTGAAGGATAATACATATCTAAGGTCATCTCTTTATATTATTTAAAAGGTAGCTAATTTTTATGAGGATACAACCCTGTTTGGTTGCATGTTTGAATTGAAAGCACATATAATTATCCTGAATGTTTCCATTATTGAAAGATTTGTTTGGTTAACAATAATTTTATTTATATTTAGTATATTTATGTTATTATAGGTTAAAACTTGGTTATACAAAAACCCATGGAACTATTTGCTAATGTAAAACATAAGCCAAGGATTTATGCATGTTGGATTCTTGGTTTTATTGGGAAACTATTTATTTGACTATTTTAACTCCCTTACATATATAATTTTCATAAATTAGTGTTTTAAATTATTTATCTATATTATGTTATTGTTTAATTAGTTTCTTGTATAAGAAGACCCAATCAATGTTAAGTAGTTTGTGTTGAAGTGCCAATAACCACATTAATGAGGGAAAATACTAATTTATTTAAATATTAAGTTGTATTAAAAATCAAAATGAATTTTATTTTATGTATGTTTGTTGTTAAATACTATTAAAATGTTTTAATATGGATTATTTATTTATTTATTTATTTATATCATAGACATTAAAGAAATGAAAAAATGTTAAAATAAATATAGTTAATTTATTGATCTTGTAGGTGTTGTATTTCCTTAAGGTTATTTGAAAGTGGATGATTATTGTAAGTTTAATCTAATATGGTACCATTATTTGGGAATCCTAGAGACATTGATAGTCATGTAATCCAAAAATTCTATTTGTATAATTAATTTATAGATTATAAATAGTTTATTGATATGTATATTAAATTATGTTTTATTCTTGGAGTAGCTAATTATACATGTATAGAGTGATTTGACCTTCTTATAAAATGTTATCTGGTGGCATGAAAGTAGTAACAATGAAATTAATAAACATAATGGTCATGTGTAATGTCTTGTTTAAGTAAGCTGGAATAGTAGAATTATTTCACTATGAGAATAGATTGCATCATATTCCAATAATATCTTACCTAGATCTAAGTATAGATTGAAGTGGCTATGATGTTGAAAATTTTGGTTGAACTCTTTAGAATAGATAAAAGTGAGGAAGAAGCATTTTATGGTATTTATTTTTTATTATAATGACATATTTAATTGACAAAAGGGATCCTTTGGCTTTATGATTATCTTGTTGAAACCATTATGGAATAGAGGTACCCTATTTACTTAACATGATATCTTTGCATTGCTTATTATGGGAGTTATACAATTTTTCTATGAATTTAATTTGAGTTAGTTACTTTGGTAAATAGATATCCATAAGGTGAATTATATTTTGTTTATATTATTAAATTTTGTTTTGATTTAGAAGGAAACTTAAAATACTTAATCTACCTTTATTTCAATAACCTTATATTATCTCGAACTAGTATCCACAATATATTGCCTTAGGGAAAGTGAGCTGGTCTCAAACTTTAAAGTGGTTGGGAATTATTACATAAAAAAGAAATGATAATATAGAGTATTCATATATTAATTTGAGTAAATACAATTATTATTTGGTCTATGTATTGTTTAAAATTATCTTCAAGACTTCTAATTTGCTTTAGTGACATTGTCAAGGTTGAATATAAGTTAGATTATTTGGATAGGGTGTATTTCATGGAAGATTGGTTGGTATGAAATATTTAATGTATTTATTGATAATAGGAATAATTATTGGATATAAATATGGATATACATTATAAAAATTAATCTAAATTTGATAATTCCTTCTACCAAGAAGAAAATTTATGATAATGAATTGTCATGAATGATTATTAAAATCCTTGTCTACACAATAATTGAATAACTAAGCCTAAGACAATACTAAGATGCATGTAATACCTATGTCCCTTGGGGAAAATAATATTAGTTTCATAGAGATTATAACCTTATATAATGGTTAGAACTTATAACATAACTAATTATACTAATCTATGCTAGTATGACCATGTGGATGGTCATAAGTCAATAATGACTATCATATTGCATGACACATTAACATGGAGTTTAAAATATATATGACTAATAATATTCTATTTTGAGATACACTTAATACCTTGGACCCTAGCTCGATTACCTGACCTAAAATAAGATTGGATGTCTAATTTTTAAGTGTCTAAGGCATTTTTTATTTCTCTACTACTTTGATTAATTTATAAAAAGGGTCTTGAAAAGACTAAGTGTTGTGCCTTGATTTTACTAATGGAATTTAAGAAATAAACTTATCATTTATGATATAAAATCAATATATAAATATGAAGGGTTGATGTACATAATATTATACTCAATTCCATGGAATTTATTGGAACTTGTTGTTCAAGTGCGAGAATTGTTGTGGAAGACAAATTTCTTATAGGTCAAAAAAATTATGGTTTGACTTTTTGAGCTTATGAAAGTGGTATCAAAGCCTTAAATCTAAATATATCTCAATAAAAAGATTAAAAATACCTTTAATGATAAGGTAAGGTAAGTTTCAATTTGAACTTAAGCCATGTTGTATCTATAATAAACTCTTTGCCTCTTAATAATAAAATGGGATAATATTCCATTTTGTGATTCTGAGATGTTGGAAAGCATCAACTTTCATTTAAACTAAGTAATTCAAGTAATATTAGAAATTACTTCATAGTATTTTAATGTTCACCCATAGCCTTGGTGGGGTCAACCCTTCTAAAAGTAAGGTTTTGTTAGGGAGAGATTCACTTGTTTACCTTTGGCTTATATGGGAAAGTCAATAGTAGGTAAGGTGATAAAATTACTGCTCTTAGAATTAAGGATAAATTCTTGGTATTTTTTGATGGATTATATGGGAAAGTAATCAAATGATGCTTAGGGTATGATGTCCTTGGGATGTCCATGAGTATGAATCAAGCCTAAAAGGCTAAGTAAGGGAGAAATACTAGTTTGTTTGGGTAAATCAACAAATTTTTAAGGATCTTGGCTTAAGAGGTAAAAACCATGCATTGCTAAATCCATGAGGCATGAACATCACTCTAACCTACTACCAATTTATTCAATAATTAGTACTAGACTATACTAAAAATAATATTTTCTTGGAAAGGGGGGTGTTATGTTTTATATCCCTAAAACTATTTTGTCTACATTATATCAAATGTTGGTCTTAGTTGAACAACAAGATATCCATGGAAGTGTTAGATCATGTAAGATTTATTTTGGAAAAGATATTTTAAGTGACATTAATTCATGGTTTAGGTATAATCCCAGTGATATCTTTAGTATTTATTAAAAAATTTGATAAAAATGAGCATTTAGGATTGTTTCATATTATTTTTGCTTATATGGACATGTAAAAAATAATTTTGACAAATAATAAGGTTCGCTAATGCCGACCACCACTATTTTCCTATTTGACACAACCATATTTTTGTGACTATTGTGATTGATATCTAGTTTTGGGAACCATTATTTAATGTGCTATGGTATAAAAATTGATTATTTTAATAAAGAGAGTCTATTGATTTGATCTTTAGTTTGGTATTTTTACAAGGATGTAATTTTAACAATTTATGCTTAGGATTAGTGTAGAGGCACTAACATATGTCCCTACTTTGTAACTATGTTATAATCAAAATATGAGATAAGTGCTCAATGAAGCATAAGTTGGTCCCATTTTTTGGACTATTTTTTAGAATTGGCAAGGTCCTACTTGCCAAAACTCAGGTATGTGATGTATGATAAGTGCTAGTTAGCATTGATAACTCAAACATGCTAAAATTAAGGTAATATCCTACTTATGTCTAAAAATTATATTATATAACATTTATTTTTGATTTATTTTAATTATGACAATATTTTTGTGTTAGTTTTATGCTTATAATGGGTAACATAAAGTCTTGAATAGGTAATATGAAAAACCTAGGTATCCTCCTCAAAATTTGATGAAAGGTTGGGTAAATGCCCTTAGTGGATAATATTTGATGGTGGGATTGGATTGCTTAGACCCTAATGATATAAATAAGTTGAAGATAAAATGTTATAAAATTTAATGGTTACATGTGAATGTTGACATAACTTCTCGTATGTCTAATCTGATGAGTGTGGGATGTTACACTAATCCATGGAAGGTTTTTTTTGAAAGAAAGGTAACTATGGTAGCAAGGGTTATTATATTTTATCAGAATTCAATAATGGATTTATATTGAGTGTATGTGTAATACATAACAAGTATAGTGGTTAATTCCACATTAAACATAGAAATTATGTTTAAAAACTACTTGGTTTGGGTTATTACATCCTACTATAACAATTTTATAGGTCTGTGTGAAGACACCTCTCAACACTAAGAGGAATTAATATCAAAAAATTATTCCATTTGTTATATTTCTAGTAATAATTTAAATTACTCAATTTAAAATTTATGTAAATCTATAGTTATGCATGGGCTAGTATTGGTGCTTAGGGATGCCTAAAATAAAATGGGCTAGCTCCCTACCGTTATTTCCTTTAGCATTGATACATTAATTTTTTGAGGGAGAGGGGATGTCATATCCTATATTTGACCCAAATTTAACCCAAAAAATAATAAATAAATAGTAATAGATTCACTTTAATGGGTTTTTACTCTTTTTGAATGTCAAATATTTGTTTATTTTTATTCCAACAACCATCATTGGCATGTAGCTAATTGTGCTTGTTACATTTGTATTTAGGTTATTATTGACCATTTTTACCACAAGTCAAAATGAGACAACCCATATAGTATAAAAATTGATATAAGGTATATTATTATGTCATAGGGTGTGTCATCATTCATTTGATGTGATTTAATGTGCTTCTAGCCTTGGTAATAATTCATTTTAGTCCTTATGTCATCGTATGCCATTTAAGGGTCACATGTGGGTAATTAATGATGGTGGTAAATTTTAAATTAGTGTATAAGTGTTAAAACCTTCATAAAATTTCCAATATGTTAGATTCCTTGTCAGGAATGTCATGATTAACTAAAACTTGTAGGTTCCTAACTGAAAATCAAGAAAACAAGTGAAAAGAGGGAGTTTTGAAGGTTGTACAACCTATGGGAGAGAATGAAACATGGGAGAATATTATATAGTGAAATTTAAACTTACATGACTCCATTTACATGATTTAAATTCTTTGTAAGTGCCAAATATATGATATAACCATTCTATCTCTCCATCACTCCATTAGGCAAGTAGAACTAGTCAGCAGGTTTCTTCTCGGTATGGCTAGTAGGACTTATAGGTAAAATTATATTGGTGGTCGATAGTAAACTTGGTAAAATTAAAATTAATGTAATTATTTCAAGGATTAGATTAATATTATTTATGAACCAACCTTTATAAGTTGAGTATCATTTTCTACATATTAATCCCCATACCTTGTAGGTTTTGATTCTATTTGAGGTTGTCTATACAATCTAGATGATGAAATGGATTCCATATGGCATGAAATTAATTATCACATGTTTCCCATATATTTTTTCATGTTTTTAAGTGTTTTTATGATTACAAACCTCTTACATTATAGGTGGAGTATGCTAGTGAGGTTGTAGTCATATTTCAACACCTGCATAAGGTTTATTTCTATACAATGGTATGATATGTTGTATTTAATGTTTTCACGTCATAAAAACCACCTTATTTCCAATCTTAATCTCTTAATATCATGCATTAAACTATACACAAAATCATATATAACACACAGTCAGCCCTACAAGCTTCCAACTACAGTTATGGTGACTCAAAGTGTGAAAATGGTCATGGATGTGTGATATATAGTTTCAAGGTGTGTAATACTTGATTGGATCATGGGTTAGAAATTTATACTCTCTCATTGGCACATAAAAAGTTGTGACAATCAGTGTAAACTAAATACACAATCATATAACATGGATATGCACCTACACATGCTTGTAGAAGTATATCACATTGAAATGAGTATTGAAACTTGTTTCAAGCCTTTAAATGTTGTAAACATTCATGTTATCACCTTGGGAGGGTATATGAATGATTTGAATCCTAGATAATATACACATTGCTCAAGTCTTGTATTCACTACCTTGTATGCAACATCGAGGCATACCTAAAGGAGGTTGAGAACATTTAATTAGGAGTATTGAAACTTGTTTCAAATCCTTAAATGTGGGAATGATGAATTGGGAGACATTGGGAATGTATAAACCTAATTTAATTCTCATAATCATGCATACTACCTATACTCATAGCCACTACTTGCATAAAAAAATGCACACCTATAAGTGGCCCCACAAAGATTTGAAAGTGTGGTTTAAATATGTGTGAACATGTTCTGAGAAATTTATTGAGGTATTAGGATGTTGGAGAAACTATGATAGTCATTTTTGAAAATTGAACTGGTAGGCAAGAGTCAGAAGTCACTTCAAGAGAATAAATTAAGTTTCAAGGACTTGCTTCCCTTAAACCCAAAAATAGAGGCTTGGCCACTTTTGGTGATGTCATGGAATAGTGTAACAAGAGGTTTAGATTAATCCTAAGTTTTCAATCATAAATACCTCATATAGGGGTAGAACCTTGAGAAAGAGAATGGGTTTTTAATAAAGGATCATGATGTTTAGAGGTATCCAATTTTGACATTTGTTCATTGTAGTTATTCAGTGTTGTCTATAGTTTTGAGCCTTAAAAGAACCTCACAATCCAAAGTTTTAATGTACGAGCATATATATGTATGGAAAGTAGTACTATAATGTTAAGGAAGACACCAATGCTTTAAAGGTCATCAATAAAGGATGAAATGTAGGGTTTTGACCCCATCAACATCTACATATATGTTTTGCCTTGAGAAGATTTACCTGCAATTAACTATAGACTCTTATAGGTCCAAGAGGTGAGTTTAGAAATGGAAAAAACATTCTAGTGAAATATACCTTAAATTAAATAAAAGGTATAATAGACCTTGTGGCACATATTTCAATATGGACACTCACCTATATAATCCCTGTTATTCCATAAATGGTCAATTATAGTTGATTGTAGATAATAGTGATCTAGAATATAGCGTTATTGATGTTGGAATAGCATGAAAATTATGTGAATAAATGAAAATGGATGTAAAATAACCTTGGTAAATCCAATAATTTATTTATGCATCATATTCAAGGTTTAACCATGTAATATGCATCTACATGTGTCTCTTTCAAGTAAGAAAACATAGTCAATAGTCTAGACCAATCAAGTACAAGGTATATGTTAAAGTGTTTGGAAAGGTTTTGGTGGTAATTAAGTATGGATCATATTAATTATGTTTTTAATGGACTTTTAAGACCCTAATATAGTAGAAATAGGGGAAGAAGATATTATAATAAGTCAACCTATAGTCACATTCTAAAGACTACATAGTCAACTTTCACACAATCTTCTTTGAGGGTTTTCTAATATTTTGAGGAGATATTCATGTAATAAAGATATAATTTTTTTCAAAAATTATCCTAAATTTTTGGATAATCCCACCATACCTTAATTTTATATGGTACAATAGGGGAAGTGCCTCTATTTTTTCTTAGACAAAGGGCACTCCCAAAGGGTACAAACCTATAGGTTTTGGAAAAAGAGGATGACAATGTGAGCAAGGGGTTGGTGGGAATTTTAAAAATGATTTCTAAAGTTGTGTCACACATGGAAAAACATTAAAAACTAGGCACATGGGATAAAAACTCAACAGGGTGGTCCAAACCCACAAGTATGTAAGCAAACTTACTTGGTCTAGTCTAGGCTTAAAACCCTCAAGGGGGTCAATTTCATTTATAAAAATAGATAGGCATTAAAAATAATTAGAAAATTTTCATAGGGTATTTTTATATGTGTTCAAGATTTTGGTATGAATATAAAAAAATAGGAAAGCCATTTCTTGGCTCAAACCAACTTAGGCTTATGCAAAATGTAGAACAAAGTTTGAGAGGATAAGTTTGAGAGCTCACACCTACTTAGAGGATTTGACTTTGATTTAAAGGATTTTGGGGATGTTTAATGAGGTATTTAACATATAATTTGTGGAATTTGTTCATAAATTACATGTAAGACCTATATAAACAATCCTTAGAGGGAAAAATCTCCTAAAACACTCTAAAACCCTTGCTAAGAACCCAATTAGGAAAATGAAGAAGGAGATGCATCCAAATGTATTATAATGGCTTGGTAAATTATTGGAGGTTATATAGGACACTCTAGGTCTCCTCCCCACCCATTTGGATTATACCTTATTTGTATGGATAGGGTATAGAACTAGTTTATTTAATAATTTTTGGTGTTTTACAAGTTCAAGGGAGAGTCAAAGGATGAAAATAACTTTTGGAGATATTTTTGGATCTGATATAACCCATAATTAATATTTAATTAATTATAAAATCTCATAAGTTCCTCTACTAGTGCCTTCATCTTAGCTAGTCCAAACTAGCATAGTGAACACGTAAGTCAGAAGATGAAATATCTAAGCGGGAGGCATTTTAGGGTCTATTTGAAGAATATAAGGCTATGAGGAATATTTATAATTTTCATTCTCTCATTTTTATGGACTATTTTGGAAAAATAAAGGCAAATTTGGTACCAAATGTGCAAGGTGAGTGAAAGAGGAGCTATTTGGACTACAGGTAGTGATAAATCATGTCTAGAAGAATCTTGATGATTAGGGACACCTTAAATGCATATTGGATATTTTATACAATGCATAACTCTTATTTAAATCATCAAATATATCCATAGTATATTTTGGAGTGTTTCAATGAGGTCAAATGATGAAGGCAGTTTCATGGAAAATAAATGAGGAATCTTATGCCACATTTTAGGAGTTTCATGTTTTGAGGGAATTTGTCCAAGAAGACCTTGTATGTTCAATTCCATATTCCTCTCTCATACATGTTTAAATCATTTTATAAGCATGACACATTTCCTAGTGACTCTTGGACTTCATTCTCTTCTCCTCTCTCTCTAATTCTATAAGTAGTAGCCATTTTGGCTCTTGTAGACTAATACCACACCATATATGGAAAATCCCTTCTAGTTTTCACATTATAATTTACTTTTAAACAATAAATTCAAGTCTATTTTTGATTTATTTAAATTTTTTCTAAGTGTGCAAAGTGATGTATGGTGATTCTAAGTGATAATCTTCTATCCTTGCTTTTCCTTATCCTCTCATATTTATGCAAGAGTTTTAATTCTAATATCTCATATAGAGTGTAGATAGTGTGTTAGGCTCTTTTAAAGTGTATAATTTCCCTTAAATTTCAAAAAATACCCTCTATTTCACTTACCTTGTGTTTCCTCATGCATATCACCTCTATGTTGAAACACTTATGTTACAATCCCATACAAGTTGGAAGCTGATTTTTAGGTCTTATTGCTTAGTGAAATAAGTATGATGGTATTTTGTAAATAATTTTGGTGCATCATTATTTAATATTATTTTAATTTAATTCAAACTTTTATCTATTTTCCCATAATACAAATAATTATTAGGTGATAAGCATTTCAAGGTATATTCAAGGAGCTACCCTTAAACCTATATGTCTACTTCTACTATAGGTAAAACCACATACCTATAAGTATTCCCATGTTTCCAAAATATAGACGAGGAATAAAAACCATCCTATAGGGTGAAATATTTTGTAACAACATTTATAACAAAATTGGTGGGACCCATTGTCCTCAAGACAACTTGTTAAGGTAAATGTTAGTCTTAACAACATTAGATATAAATTGGTGTGCTACTCAGCATTTGACAACTCCATTCAAGGTAAAATTTTGTTCAATGAAATTATCTTCTCATAAATTTGATTGGATACTTCATGGTGCTTACTATTTCATCATCTAGTAGAGTTTTCAATCCTATCAATCCACCTATTCAGCCTGAACTTCCTCTTGAATTTCAATACCCTCATCTTAATCTGCCCTTTGAAGAGGAAGAAGATTTTTCTAGCCAAGAAAGTGAAGAGATTGAATAAATTTAAGATATTGAAGAAAAAATGGATAGTAAAAATGACTTTCCTACCTTTAATACTAAAAATCCAATTCACCTTCAGGACTATGGTGACATTCCTCCTAATACTACAAAGAGTGTGCCTATATTCAATGGTGAAAGTCATGTCACACCTAGTAAACACATCAAGGATATCTCCAATTTTTATATCTTCCACAATCTTACTATATAAAATATTTCCATTAGACTCCTTTCCATGTCCCTTAGAGGGAAAACACTTGATTGGTATAGGAATTTGCTTCATGGATGCATCACATCATGGGATGAATTTGGAGAGTTGATAACTACAAGGTTTTAAGATGAAAGTGACCATACTTCTCTCATACATCAACTCAATGTGATCAAAAGATCTCCCAAGGAAATAATTCATGAATTAAATTAGAGGTTTAAAAGACTTGGTATATACTTACTCATCCTAGAAGACCACCTACTAGTTTTGTCTTCCATACATACTTGAAATCCATTAGTATTGATATTGTTATCATGCTTCAATCCATGGGTGGTTTTACTCTTCGTGAATCATATGAACTTGCCATTAGAGATGATAATGGCCTCCTTAAAGAAGGAAATTTTACTCCTAAAGTATTTATGCCTTTAATACCTAATAATCCTACTAATACTCTAAATATTTCTCCAATTTCTAATGCTAATGCCTAGCCTAAGACTGATCCTAAGAAGGTAGATGATGCCATGGATCCATATGAAAAAATTCAAATGATAAGATATCAGCTTAGGAAATCCAATATATCACAAGTTGATCATAAAAATACTTATCCATATCAAAAAAATATGGGAGAGGAAGAGGTCAAGGGCAGCCTAACTTTAATAGGCCTACCAATGTGTATAATCCCAATTCCACCACATTGCAAGGGAGATGGTACCAATGCATAACAACTTGGTGCAAGGAGAATATTGGAAACAAGGCCAATTAATAGATGCCAATGAGGGTGGAGATCAAGTTGTAATTTCTTAAGGAGGATTCACTCCTCTCTTATCAACTGAAGATGAAGTCATGATGTAAGCAAATTAAGATTAGTAGCTTTATGGAGAAAACTTCACTAATTTCTTGGTGGAAGATACCTTTGGGTTCAATTAAGGAACCTATATTTAAGAAAAAAATATATCTAAGATGAAGGTTTTATGAGGTGATAATAACATTCCTACAAATTTGTATAATCCTTCTACAAGGAAGCAAAGCATAACTGCAAGCATGGTAGTCCCTAATGACCCTACACCTCCTTTATATCAAAACATTGGAAGGTTCACTCAAGATGCTTAAAATACTCAAATTTCAAAAAATTATTTGACTTCAAGGACTCAATAAAATTTGAATAATACTTCCCTAAACATAGTGGATTTATGGAATAATTCCAAAGCATCTATCTCTTTATGAGATGTCTTCCATATGCCTGGCCAAAAGGAGCTATTACAAAAGCAATTGTCCACTATCCATAATAGTCCTTCACCTTCAAGTAAAAATCATGGACATGATATCATTAAAAATTCTCCTAATACCATTATTGAACCATGTACTAGAGATAATAATCCTTCACCTTTATACCTCGCTTTCATAGTGGGTAACAAATTAGTACACAATTACATAGTTGATAGTGGTGATTTTACATCAATCATGTGCAAGGTTGTAGCTGATAAGTTGGGCCTAAAATATGAAACTAACATCAAAGGAGTGCTTCAATTATATGGTACAATTTATAAGATAATAGGGTTGATAAAAAACTTGAAGGTGTCCTTTATGACTACCCTAGCTTTCCCATCCTCTAAGACAGAGTTGTTGTTGACCTTCCTGATCTTTGCAATTTTTCTTTCAAGAGACTTTATATCTAGATATATCTAAGCTAACTAGTCATTTTTTTCCTTTAGGACAAGGTATGGAACCAAGGTGACCATAATAACTTATCCTCTTTAAAGGTTTCACACTGAACCTTATGTTAAAGCAAGATCTAACTTAAATTGTGTGATCAATGAGAAGGATGAGTCTAATGTGGATGATAATGGTCCTAAAATTGAGGGAATATCTGACTTATTTATATATTAATATGGTGTATATGCTTATGATCATGATCCTTATTCATAATTTGAGCAAACTAACCTTGGCAGATATATCATACATGAAGAGCCATTTGAGGGAGTTGACGTAAGTGTCAAACATCCTTTCTCACAAGCTATTTAGAGTAACTATTTGATTCACGTATATGATGATGATGGAATGAATAATAATATTGATCACCATAGTGGTAAGAATGATGTCTTCCTACCTGTTATTGATTAATTTTCCCTTAATGATGATACTTATGAGGAAGAGGAGGATGACCTATGGCTAAAATTTAATGCCATATGTCAAGAATTTGATCAGATAAGTAATACTCCTTCCCCTTCCAATAAATGTATATCTTATGATTTTGATAATGATCCTAACAAGTATGATGTTGAGTGTTCAATTTATCAAGAAAAATAAAGGTTCATCAAGCATGAAAGTAAGGACCTTTTTTTGTGTTCAAAAACATGAAATCAAAGAGGAGTTTCATGAGTCTAAGATAGGTTTTGTTATGATTAAAGGATAGTCAAAATCTCCATATAATGTTGATCCATATTAATAGGTAGTGAAACATAAAGGATAATAGTTTGATGCTCCCAAACATCATGCACATGCTAACCTAGAAGATAAATAATGAGGTAGCTATCATACATTCAAATCTATAGTTTGAAAAGTGTATATCAAGTGTGATAAGGATCAATAAACTTATAGCCTCAATAAAGGCTCTTAGAGAGAAATAAATATAATTCATGAAGGTTCCAAATATCTCACTTTTAGGCATAAGAAGGCATAAATTTGGTAAGCTTATTGACCACACACATATGTAAGTGGTTGATAATGAACATGCTCTTCATGCTAGATTGCCTTCATGGAGTGGAAAAGATGTACGGCAAACTATCTTTGACCCTAGTTGAAGTATGTTAAGATTATTTTTACCTCAAGAGTGAGGTTTTTAAAAAAATATAATGTGTGTGTGTGTGTGTGTGTGTGTGTGTATTTATTTTAATTGTGTTGTGTTCCATAAGTGTTCTAGTTGAATACATGTGTATTTCCCTTTAGTTTTATTTTTTATGTGTATTTAATTTATGTTTTGTATGGTTTTAAAGTAAAATTGTGTGTCAAACTAGTGTATAGGTGACTCCATTACCCAATAGATAGGATTAGGCAACTGGTCTTGGCATAATAAGCATACCACCCTTGGTAAATTACCAAGAATGTTGACCATTTTTACTACAAGTCAAAATGAATCAACCCCATATAGTCCAAAACTTGATATAGGGGTATATTATTATTATGTCATATTGTGTTTCATGGTTATTTTATATGATTTAGTATGCTTCTAGCCTTGGTCATAGTTCACTTTAGTCCTTATGTCATTATATGCCATTTAAGGGTCATATATGGGTCATTAATGAGGTTCGTACAATTTTAATTAGTGTATAAGTGTTAAAAATTTCATTACAACATCCAATATGTTATATTAATTGTAAATAATTTTAGGACTAACTGAAACATGCAGGTTCCTAACTGAAAATCAAGAAAACAAGTGAAAAGAGGGAGTTTTGAAGGTTGTACAGCCTATGGGAGAGAATGGAACATGGAATAATATTATGTAGTGAAATTTCAGATTACATGATTTAAATTCTTTTGAAGTTCCAAATATGGTATAAAACCATTCTATCTCTCTATCACTCCACTAGGCAAGTAAAACTAGTCAACATGTTTCTTCTTGGTATGGCCAGTAGGAGGACTTTAAGGCAAAATTATATTGGTGGTGGATATTAAATTTTTTTATATTAAGATTAATGTAAGTATTTTAATTATTGTATTCATATGCTTTATGAGCCATCTTTTATAAGTTGAGCATCATTTTCTGCATACTAATCCCCACACCTTGTAGGTTTTGATTATGTTTGAGGTTGTCCATATAATCCAGATGATGAAATGGATTAAATAGGATTTTAAATTACTTATAACATGTTTCCCATATTTGGTTTCATGTTTGGATGTGTTTTGATGAGTTCAAACCTCTTACATTGCAGGTAGAGTATGTTAGTAAAGTTACAGTTAGATTTTAACACCTACATAAGGTTTCTTTCTCTAAAATGGTTTAAAATGGATATGATATGATTTAATTAATTTTTTAATTTCATAAAAATCACCTTATTTCTAATATTAATCTATTAATATCGTGTATTGTACTATACACATAGTCATATGTAACACACAGTCAGCCTTGCAAGCTTCCAACTATGGTCATGGTGACTTAAAGTGTGAAAATGTCATGGATGTGTGATAAATAGTTTATATGTGTTAAATATATTATTTTATCATGGTTTATAAATTTATACTCTCCAAATGGCACATAAAGAGTTGTGATAGTTAGTATAAACCAAATACATAGTCATATACCATAGATACACACATACAAGTGCCTGTAAAAGGATATCAAGTTTAAATGATTATTAAAACTTATTTTAATCCTTTAAATGTTTTTAAAATTTATATAATAACATTTTGAGGGTATATGATTGATTTAAAACTAGATAACATACACGTTACTCAAGACTTGCATTCATTGCCTTGTCTACAACATCAAGGCATACCTACAAGTGGTTGACACATTGAGTTGGGAGTATTGAATCTTTTTAAAAATAATTAAAGGTGGGAAGGATGATTGGGATACATTATGAATATCTAAACCTAATTTAATTCTCATATATCATGCATATTTCCTATACTCATAGTCACTTCCCGCATACAAAAATACACACTTACAGGTGGCCCCACAAAGATTTAAAAATGTGGTTCAAAGATGTGTGAACATGTTTTGATAAATTTATTGAGGTATTAATATGTTTGATAAACCATTATAGTCTTATTTTAAAATTTAATTTGTAGGCAAGAGTGACAAGTCATTTCAAGAGAAGAGAACTAAGTTGTAAGGACTTGCTTCCCTTAAACCCAAAAATAGAGGCCTAGCCACTTTTGGTGATGTCATGGAATAGTGTAACAAGAGTTTTAGATAAATAATAAGTGTTCCATAATGAATACCTAATATATGGGTATAACCTTACATAATACAATGTATTTTGACTAGAAGAGCATGATGTTTAGAGGTCTTTAGTTTTGACACTTATTCATTGTAGTTATTCAGTGTTGTCTATAGTTTTGAGCCTCAAAAGAACCTCACAATCCAAATTTGAATTTTAAGAGAATATAAATGAGTTTAAATTGGTCCTATAATGGTAATTAATACACCAATTATTCAAATTTCATCAAAAAAGGCTGAAATGTAGGGTTTTGACCCCATCAACACTTGCAGGTGTGCTTTGCCCTCAGACAACTTACTTACAGTTGATTATAAACTCCTATAGGTCCATGAGGTGAGTTTAGACATATAAAAACCAAAAATTTATATTAAAACATACCTTCAAGGACCTAAAATTGATAATATACCATGTGGCATAGATTTAAAGATGGATAGTCACCTACAGAATCCCTTTTATTCCATAAATGGTCAATTATAGTTGACTGTAGATAATGGTGAGCTAGAACATAGTGTTATTGATATTGGCATAGCATTATAATGATTTTAATAAATAAAAATGGATTTAAAATTACCTTTTTAACTTTTATAAGGTCTTTAGGCATCATATATAAGGTTTAACCATGTGGTATGCATATACAGGTGCCTTTTTCAAACAAGAAAACATAGTCAATAGTTTAGACAAGTCAAGTACAAGGTATATGTTGAAGTGTTTGGAAAGTTTTGGGTGGTAAGTAGGTATGTATCACCTTAATAATGGTTTTAATTTCCTTTTAATATGCTCATATAGTATAAATAGTGGAAGGAGAGATTACAATAAGGAAACCTATAGTCACATGTCTAAAGTCTATACAGTCAACTTTCTCACAATCTACCTTGAGGGTTTTATGATGTTTGGAGGATTTATTCATGTGATAAAGATATAAAAAATTACATATATAATATTTAAAACTTTTATAATCTCACCATACCTTCCTTTTTTGTGGGATAATAGGGAAAGTGCCCTCTATTTTATCTTAGATAGAGGGCACTCCCCAAGGGTGAAAACCTATAGGTTTTGGAGAAAGATGATGACAAGGTGAGATAGGGGTTGGTGATAATTTTAAAAAATATTTTTATAGTTGCCTCACACATGGACCAACATGAAAAACTAGGAAAAATAGATAGAAACTAAATAGGGTGGTCCAAACCCACAAGTATGCAGGGAGACCTACTTGGTCTAGTCTAGGCTTAAAACCCTTAAGGGGGACAATTTAATTTATAGCATTAGATAGACATTAAAAATAATTATAAAATGTTAATATGGGATTTTTAGACGTGTTAAAACTTTTTTAATTCATAGAAAACAATAGGAAATTCATTTCTTGGCTCAAACCAACTTAGGCTTATGCAAAATGGAGAACAAAGCTTGAGAGGCTAACTTTGAGAACTCACACCTACTTGAAGGATTTTCATGGGAGTATAAGGAGTTAGTGGATGTTAAAGGAGGTATTTAACATAGAATTTGTTGAATTTATTCATAAATTGGATGTTATACCTATATGAACAATCCTTAGAGGGTAAAATCACCTAAAACCCTCTAAAATCCTTGCTAAGGACCTGATTGGGAAAATGAAGAAGAGGATGCATAAAAATGGACTATAATGGCCTAGAAAATGATTGTATTTTTTAGATTAATCTCTATGGATCCTCTCCACCCATTTTTATTGTACCCTACTTGTATAGATAGGGCACAACACTAGTTTATTTGATAATTTTTGGTGTTTTGAAGGTTTAAGGGAGATTAAAAAGATTTGAGTCACTTTGAAAGATAGGTTGGGACCTGAGATAACCCCTAATTTAAATTTCATGCATCAAAAAGTCTCATACGTGCCTCATCTAGTGCCTTCATCTTAGCCAGTCTAAATTGGCATAATGAAAAAACAAGT
Source organism: Torreya grandis (assembly GCA_037957365.1). Lineage (NCBI taxonomy): Eukaryota > Viridiplantae > Streptophyta > Pinopsida > Cupressales > Taxaceae > Torreya > Torreya grandis. The sequence continues at coordinate 1,532,150 of JARHVA010002466.1, read as the reverse complement.
GAGAAGGTGAGAGCTATAAGTGGGAGGAATTTAAAGGTCTATTTGAAGAATATAAGGCCATGAGGGTTATTTAAAAGTGTCAAATAATCCTTTTTATGTTTTTTTTTAAAACTAATGTCAAATTTGGTGCCAAGTGTGCAAGGTGAGTGAAATAGGAGCTATTTGGACTATAGGCAATGATAGATCATGTCTAAAAGAATCATGATGATTAGGGACACATCTAATGTATTTTGGATCATGTATAAAACCTATTATTATTATTATTATTTAAATCATCACATATATCCTATTATACTATGGATCATTCCAAGGAGGTCAAATGATGAAGACAATTTCTTAACAAATAAATGAGGAATCCTATACCACATTTTAAGAGTTTCATATTTTGAGGGAAATTTGTCTAATAATACCTTGCATGGTCAATTCCGTATTCCTCTCTCCTACATTTTTAACTCATTTTATTATCATGACACATGTCCTAGTGACTCTTGTACTTCATTCTCTTCTCCTCTCTCTCCAATTCTATAAGTAGTACATATTTTGGCTCTTGTAGACTAATACCACATCGTGTATGGAAAATGCCTACTAGTTTTGACATTGTAATTTGAATTTGAACAATAAATTAAAGTCTATTTTTGATTTCATGAAAAATTTTCTAACTATACAAAGTGATGTATGGTGATGGTAAGTGATAATCTTCTATCATTGCTTCTCCTTATCCTCTCATGTTTATACAAGAGTTCCTATTATAATAGGTCACATTGAGTGTATCTAGTGTGTTAGGATCCTTTAAAGTGTATAATTATCATTAGAGTGTGAAATCTTCCCTCTGGTTCACTTACCTTATGTTGCCTCATGTATATTACCTCTATGTTGAAACACTTATGTTAGAACCCCATAAGACTTGGAAGTTGATTTTTAGGTCTTGTTTCTTAGTGAAAAAAGTATGATGGTCTTGTGGAAATAATTTCGGTGTATCACACCATTAGATTAGTTTCATTTCATGAAAAATTCTATCTCTTTTCCCACAAGAAAATAGACAGTAGGTGATATGCATTTCAAGGTATATTCAGGGAGCTAGCCCTTAAACCTAGAGGTCTGATTTTACTATAAGGTAAATCCACATACATATAAGTTCTCCCATGTTTCCCAAATCTAGAGGAAGAATGAAAACCCTCCTCTAGGGTGTAAGATTTGGTGAAAAAAGCTATTTTCTAATTTTAAATCCATTTAAGTAAAGCAAACAACTTAAGTTTTTAATTGTTTTAGGTGTGAATATTATTGAAATGGTTAACTATAAAATATAAGGTTTACAAAACTTGTTATGTTGATAACCTGCCATGGTACCTTGAGTCTTGATTAAGGCATTAAGCATATTTTATTCATAAAATAGTCTAGGTCTATGACATAGGTCTGAGCTTGGTGCATTTTATTAAGGACCTTAAGTTGAATTAATATATATGTTTGACATCTTTGATAGAAACATAATTATTATTATATTAACTTTGATTGGTTAAACATAATAGGGTATTTGGACATAATTCATGATTATTTGAAATCATTATTTAAAAGTTACATGGTTATCATTGATTCTAATGATATTGTGGACATATAAAGGCCATTTCAAAGACCTTGGAAATAAAATGATAAATTTTATTTGACATTTAGTTTTTCCAAAAAACCTAATCATTTGATTAAGGTTTGGAGAAAACATTGTGAGTGACCATTTAGTTTTTTTGTCTTGGATTATAAGTGGACTAGTTAGTTGGATAAGAGTTTAGAGGGAATAAAGGGATTGCATGTAGTTTGGAAATAGTCATGGAGGATGTGGAAACTAAATGTTGAGACCCATAATGGAGTTACATTGATATCATTGTTAATGGGCATGGGATCCATGGAAAGATAAAATGGTAGTTTGATACCCTAACCAAACACACCAAAAGTAAATATTATATAGAAATGAAGATCAAAGCTATTATCTATGGATTCTTGTTAATTAGTGCTTTAATGCTCAGGCATGCCATGACTGAGTTGTGAGTGTCTCTGAAAACTATTCAGAACCTATGGTAGCATAAAGATAAAATAATGAAGAAAAGGATTAAAGATGAAACATGGTTTTAAAGTCTTGCATGTTAATTCTCCTCATTAAGTTTTATGTATATTAACTATTATAAAAAGTAGGGAAATATCACTATATATTTAATATTCCATTCGTGATATAAACCCATATATGTATAGTTAAGTCTATGTATAGGAGGATATACCTTGGGTGGAACCTTACCATGACACTTAGAGTGTCCACTATCTATTAAAGTACACTTTTGATTGGGGAAAATGAATAAACCCTATTAAGACCATTTCTATGGAAGAATGACTTTTTTGTAGATAATATGGTCCTTTATGATCTACATTTGTTATTTTTGTACTTGGAATTGTGATGTGGCTATTTATTTTTGGTTATGTTAGAAAAAGATTCAAGCCCTAGCTTTTGCATACATGAGTAGAGATGTATCCCACATTGGTGTTTAGATTCAGGGATTTAATAATCATTCTAGATATATCGATCTTTATCCATTGAGGGACAACATGGATTGTTTATTTTCATTATTTTGGTGTTTCAATTCTACAAATGGGAATTATTTTAGGGGTAGCATGTTATTTTAACTACATTATAGTTATATGCATTTAAATGGAGTTTGTAACCCCTTTTTTAAACATTGTATATAATATGAGTTTTATGTTCTATATCGAATACCATTTGGCTATTTTTATTAGTTGCTAAATGTTATCAAACAAACACAACTATTATTTTTTATTATATTTAAATAGTTAAGACCATGATTGGATATTCGATGGCTATTGATATATTGGTTTTATAGTGGACTATCATTTTAAGTCAATGTTGGTTATAGATTATAATGAGGAATTAATATTGTAATTTTATTTTTGACATCGTATCTTCATTATTTTGTATAGCTTTATGTTTGATATGAAATCAGACCTATGTGTGAGAAGGTGTAAAAGTATTTGTGGATGACTATTGGGTAAAGTCTAGTCTTGGCATTTAACTTGGTAAATCGAGTTGGATTCATCCAGACCTACCATAAAACTCCAAGTTGTGTTGAATACCCTTTTTAAAGTTTTGTTATTAAATTTTGTTTAATTAGTATGATGTGGCATTCTTGGTTATGAAGTATTATAATTTATTTCATTTAGATTGATGTTGGTTTGTGGTTGAGACAAACATTATGATGTGTTTGATTACATCTCTGGAAGTGGTTATGTATGTTAATAACTATTAAAAATTAGTTAATGATTCTAGCATGATTATTAAATAATATTTATACTCTGTCATACATGGTGATATAAATAGAAAATCTATATAGTTGGTGGAAGCAAAGTTATTATATTATCATGTTATTTTCTCTCACAATGTTTTATGGTCAATGAATCTTCCTTGGGTTGTATGTTTTCATTTGGCCTTTATGTTTTTGAGGCATAATTAGGTAAGTTTATCCTTTTAAGTATAAATCATAGGGAACATTTAACTAAACCATTTTATTATACCAAATCATTTCTAAGTGCACTTGAGTTTATAGTAGTCAATGTTTCATATTACTTATTTTGGAAGGAATTAGCATTTCTAGCTATGTGCTAACTTTTATCACTAAAATGCATTAGTACAAGGTGAGTGGTTCAGAATATTTTTATTGCTCAAGCCTAAATTACTTGTGAGTTCCTCCTTCTATTTTCTATATCTTATTAACATGCTTTAATTTTTATTTCTCTCCTATATCTAGACTAATATGGTCATTCTAATCATTATTATAATCTATCAATTGTGCCAATGACTCTAGAATCACTATGACAAACTATATTTTTGATTGTGTGTGTAATCAGTATGAAAAAAATTTTAAAGGCAACTACTTACCATTATTACCATTGAAAGTATCACTACATGATATAGTCATCCTGATATTTTTTGGTTACATTGAAAGTTAATACATAAGTAGGGTCATTTATTTACATTATTTATAGGGTAGCTACTTGTTATGAGGATACAAACTTTTTTAGTTGCCTATTTTAATTGAAAGCACATATAATGATCATGCATGTTTCCATTATTGAAATATTTATTTGGTCAGTAAGAATTGTATTGATACTTATTAATGTTATGTGATTGGTGTTTAAACTTTGGGTAGAAACAAACCCATGGAACTAGTTGCTAATGTAAAACATAATCCAAGTATTTATGCATGTAGGATTTTTGATTTTATTAGGAAACTCTTAGCCAACTATTGTAATTCCCCTAAATATGGAATTTTCATAAAATAATGTTGTTAACTAATTGGTTGTAGGATATTATTGTATGATTAAGTGCTTGTATAAGAAGAACCAATAAACATTAAGTAGTCTATGTTGAAGTTTTAGTAACCACATTAATGAGGGAAAATGTTGATTCATTTTAATATTGAGTTGTATTAAACCTAAAAATGAAGTTTGGACTCTGTATTTTTGGTGTTAAATAATTTTAAAATGTTTAAGTTGGATTATTTATTTTGATCATGAACATTCAAGAAATGAATAATCTTAGAATAAATATAGCTTAATTATTGAGAATGTAGGTGCTTTCTTACCTTGAGCTTGTTTAAAAGAAGATGGTTATTGTAAGGTTAATCTAATATGGTTCCATTATATGGGAATACTAGAGACATTAATAGTCTCATGGTCCCAAACATGTACTTACAACATTACTTTGTAGATTATAAATAGCATATTGATATGTTTATTAAATATGTTTGCTCTTGGAGTATTTAATTAGGACTATACAAAGTGATCTGACCTTCTTATAAAATGTTATCTAATGACATGAAAATAGTAACAATGCAATTAAGAAACATGTTGGTCATGTGAATTGTATTATCAAAAATTATGTTATAATAGTAGACTTATTTCACTATGATAATAGATTACATCATGTCCTAGTTAGTTCTTACATATATCTCAATATATTTTGAAGTGCTTATGATGTTGAAACATTTGGTTGAATTTTGTGGAATGCTTAATAATGAATAAAAAGTATTTTATGGTTTTAATTCTATAGTATAATGAGTTATTTAGTAAAAAAAAGTCTCATTTGGTTGTCTCAAATTATCTTATTGAAACCACTACAAAATCAAAGTACCATGTTTACTTAACATGGTATCTTCATATTTATTTTTTGGGACTTGAGCAATGTTATTATGAATTTCATTTGATTCCATTACAATGGTATATATAAATACAAAAATGAATTTTGTTTTGGTTAAATTATTAAATTTTGTTTCAATTTAGAAGGAAAGTTAAAATACTTGATCTACCTTTATGCCAAGAACATTATATTTTCTTAAAATAAGATCAATAATGGACTTTCTTAGGTAGAGTGATCTGGTTTGAAGCTGTAAAGTGGTCAAAGATTCTTACATATCAATAAAATTATCATCTAAAGTATGAATAGAGGTAGTTGAGTAAATGAAATTATTATTTGGTCTATTTCTTGAAACCATCTTCAAGACTTATACTCTACTTTAATGACTTAGTCATTATTTAGTATAAAGTTAAATGATTTGGATAATTTGCATTTTCTAGAAGAATGGTTGGTATGAAATCCTTAATGTATTTATTGATCATAGGAATAATTATTGGATAACAAGAGGGATACAAACCCTATAAACATTAAACTAAATTTGAGAATTATTTCTAACAAGAAGAAACTTTATGATAATGAATTATCAAGAATGATAATTAAAATCCTTGTTTTCATAATATCTGAATAATTAAGCCTAAAAAAATACTAAGATGTATGGAATAACTATTTACCTTGGGAAAGATTGTGAGTTTCAAAAATATTCTTACCTTATATAATGGTTGGAACTTCTAACCTAATAGATTGTACCAATTTGTGTTAGTATGATCATGTGGATGCTCATAAGTCAATAACGACTATCATAGTGCATAAAAAATGGCATATTAACATGGATTTCAAAATAGTTATGATTAATAATCCTCTCTTTTGACATAAACTTATTACATAAGACCCTATCTTGGTTAACTAACCCAGACTAATATTAGAAGTATGATTTTGAAGTGTATAGGGCATTTTATGATGCTCTATAACTCCAATTCAATTTTAAAAAAGGGTCTTAAAAGTACTAAATTTTGTGCCTTTAATTTATTATGGTAATTTATGAAATAAACTTATCCCTTGGGATAGAAAATATATATATAACTACCAAGGTTGGATGTACACAATATTTTAGTCAACTTTGTGGTAGTTGATGGAACCAATTGTTTAGGTATGAAAATTATTGTGGAAGATAGACATCCTAAAGGTAATAAAAAATTATAGTTTGAATTTTATAGGTTATGACACAACTATAGATATCATAGGGGTATTTTTACTAGTTATATTAATTCTAATTCTTTGGTGTTGATTTTTGGGGGTACTAAGTACATGAAATCTTGGCCTTTTTCTAGGCCAAGAATATAAAGTTATATTTTCTACCTTATATTCAAGTCCTAGATCATTTTATTTGTACTAATATTTTGAGGATGAGGGAAGTAATATTAAATTTATTCTTAGATTTCTCTTGGTAGATTTCTCAACCACCATGTTCTCTTATTTCTACTCTAGTGGAAGTTGTCTTAATGCTAGGATGTCTCCCCCTTCTAAGTTAGGTTTTTGATATCTCAATTTTTTCAACAATAATATGGATCATGCATTGAAGGGATATGGCCTTTATTTTTCCCTTATCATATTATGTCTCCACTATTCTAAATATGTTAGGAAAAAAATTTGGCACATTGACATTTATATTTTGTCTTAAATGATTGAGAAGTTTGAAATGCATTATGTACAACATAAAATATATTACTTCATATTTTAGGTACGTCATGATGAATATGGATAATTCAAACCATAATAGAGGTAAAGATGATCAAAGTGTTCCTTGGGTAGATAAATTTAGTTTCTCACCAACCTTATAGAATTCATTTCTTGGTACTATAGCATATTCCATTTGTTTCCATTTCTCTCCCATTTTGGGAAGGCTTGTTACCTATGATATTAGCTATTTTAAAATTACAACATCTATCCCTTTAATAATGGCTAATAATTTTCAAGAGTTTCTACAAATTCTTTTACTAGTTTCTCATCAAACCCTACTAGGTTTTCAAAGTAGATTAGCCATCATGAATTTATAAATATTATTTCTATATTTTGTCTTCCTATTAGTATGATGTGGTTTATTGGTTCCTTTTGTAGCATGTTTATGCCCATATCTATTCATATTTGCCTATCTTTAATAGAGGGAGGATTTTTACAAGATGCAATCTTAGCTCAAAATGATAAGGTTAAAATTCAATCGATGATCAAGGTTTTTGTTTACCAATATGAAGTTTGATGATGATTATCTTCCATAATTACATTCTCCCCATAAATTATTAATGAATATGCCTGTAACATATCTAATGAGACATTACCCAAAAGTATCATATCATTCATCCTTAAGTGAAATTTTACAACAAAAAGCAAGTGTGAGGATGGTCATAACATGAATGGGGATGATTAGGTAAAATTTTGATTGGATGTACATGACACATAAAATGGATGATGTGAATTTTTTCCAAAAATATTTTTCCATGGATGAGTTTCATAGCTTAGGATAAAACACATATAACATGATAGATAAAATGGATGACAGATAAAATGGATGATGTGATTTTTTTCCAAAAATACTTTTTCATGGGTGAGGTTCATAACTTAGGAAAAAACATATAACATGATGATATATAATAAAAAAGTTAACATTTAAAAAATGATAACTTATAAAAAAATATCATTATCCTATTTTTAATTAGTTTACCAATGAAATCAATCTTCCAAATTTTTATGTTAGTTATAAATTTGAGGCATTAATCAATGTATATAATTTATGAATGATATTGGATGATGGTTTTCATAATTGGATAATACTTATTTGTGCTAAAATCATATTCTATAAAACCAAAAACTAAGGGTAGTGATTTCAATGGTGAATGTATTGGATTTTTTTCAAGAATGTTCAATTGAAATGGATTACAAATTCCTATAGCAACCAATTATTAATAAATTAAGAAGGAATTACAACTTAATGTATAAAGTAGCCACAAAACATCCATATTAAGAGAAAGAGGAAATAATAATTGATTAGTTTTTATTTTGGGTAATTATTTGGGGAGCATAGCTAAGCTTGATAATGATTTCTAAGGGTAATTTTACCTCTACTTGTCCTTTTATAGAATTCAAATAGAGAGCTTCTTGTAATCTGATAGGGCCATGTGCCTATGTTGATATTCCTTTTGTGGACCTAGTTAGGTACCCTTATTAGCTAGTAGGCTATGTAATGGTATGATTTTGTAATATGCAATAGCTTTATGGAGTCCTTATGTTGTTATAGATAAATTTTGTAGTAATTTTAGGACTCTCATAGTAGTTACCATAAATCCTATAGCTACTACACACAACTTGTATAAAATACATATAGTTTATAGTTACTTCCTGTAATAATTATACATAGCCTATAATAACTACATACATCCTGTAGTAACCAACTATAAACTTTAGTAGCTAAATATGACTGTGGTTGAGTGGAAAAATAAAAAAATAGATTTTTTCTATTTTTATTAGTCTATAGGCTGATTTTATACTTAAGATGATATTTACTCAATGTTTGGTCAAACAATGTCTTAGTTTTTTGACCAAATACTGCCAAAAATGTATGACACTTTTCATTTTTTTTAAAACATTTATTATAATAATTATGATATAGGTTATATCATAGAATTAATGATCTCTAATTTATCTCATGTTTGAAGGGTATGAATGAACTCTTATTTTTTTTAGGTTTCTTGTGTAATTATAGGTGATGACCATTGACCAACAACATGAATCATATTGGATCAATAGTGCACAACATGGCATCTCTATTATTAAATACTTAATTGACCTCATGTATATTGAGCCACCTTGTGTTCTACTTATCCTTATGATAGTTATACTTTGAATAAAAAATTAATGCCCAATATCCAACTTACAACATACATGTCTTGATGGACTTGTCATGCCATAACACTCATTTTTGTGGACAATCTTTGTATGGCAAACAACTTATTAATGAAGCTCATCCAATGAATTAAATTGAGTGATAAATTATTTATATAATTTTGAGAGGACCATTCAAATTTTAATTTATTCCTTAGATTTTTGATCTTATATTCTATTGGGAGAAAAACTTATTTTCCATAGACCATCTCATAGGATGTGAACCTTGTAGTGGTCTTCAATATAGTTTTGTATGCCCGAACATCATATAGAAGGATAGTTTATGAATATTAGTGGTGTAAGGCTATTATATTGGTAAATATATTATCCAATTCCTAATTTGTAACATCCACATGGCCATAGGACTATGGATGATATGTAATTGAATTTTTATGTCATAGTTCATTGTTATGCCCCTAACCTATCACATGTATCAGGATCAAAATAGATGAATTATGTCTTACTTGTCCCTCTTTGATGTAATTTCACATTTCATTATGCATTTATTTGGTTATCATGTCAGCCTATGGAGTAACCATGGCCTAGGTAGACTATATATAGGAGGTTGTGCGTAGTTGTTTATTATCATATTATGAATTTTGCTCTTATTGAAGCTTGTGGGGGTTGCCCCCTAGAAGTGGTTTGTCTTTTATTCATATATTATGATATATTTAAGTAATATTATGATATATTGATGTTATTCTACTTTATTATTGAAGTAATTTTATTACAAGTGGTATTAGAGCTATGATTTGGGCTATTCTATGGGTAAAACCTTAATTTTAGAGATTTGTTTATATCTTTCAATCGAATACGAATTTTCATTAATTTTTTTAATAAATTTAGGGAATGATTCAAGGAAATAAAAAAACAAAAATTATCATTTGGAGGCTATTTTTGTGTTATTTATTTTTATTTTAGTGTTTTTCATAAATTTAGTGTATAGTGCACAATTCAAGGAATTTTTACAATTCATTTACATTTTTGGAAATATTAAAAAAATATATCTAGGGCATTTTATTTGTTTTTTATGGTTTGAGGATGAAATAAGTACAAAAATTATTGGTCAAAGTTGAGTCAAAAGTACCAATTAGGGTCAACATTGTCAACCCCTTTTATGGCAGAACCACAAACTAAGGGCTAAGGAAAAGGTGCCAAAACTCTAGGTAAAACTCATAATAAGTAATAAATGGAGTTATAAGGGGGAGTTACTAGATTATCAATACCAAGGTTATCTGAGATAGATCACAAAGTGAGCCAGCTTGACTACAATGTTCAAAGCATTCAAAGTGAAATGCAAGGCATGAAATCTACAATGGAAGCCATACAATCTAGTTAGGAAAATATAATGATGGATTTATAAAATAATCATCTAAATAATCCAAATATAATTATTACTCAACCCCACCATGGTGGATCTCCTAACCAGCCTAATCCAAATCTAAGTACCTTACTAAAGAGGACCCTGTTACCAAAGGTAGATATGCATAAATTTGATGGAAAGGATCCACTCAATTGGATAAAAAAATAGATATTTTTTTATTTGAATCAGATCCCATGTTGATAAAAGGTTACCATGGTGTCCTTGTATCTATAACTTGAATAATTCATTTGGCATTGATGGTTGTGTACTTAAAATAAAAAGATGACTCTCAATGTTACCTGGTCAATTTTTATAGAGGAGTTGTAATTACACTACAATAATAGTGTGATAGAGAATTAATTTATCCAACTAGAATTTTTTTTAAATCTAGATCAATAAAGGATTATATTCAACATTTTTATAACCTATCTTTGCATGTGGAGATGATTTTTTATAAGAACCTGAATGACCTATTTTTGGGTGTCATCAAGGACCACATTCAACATGAGATACACATATTTAATCCAATAAAAGTTTATGATTCTATTATCATGGAATATAGGGTAGGGGGAAAACTATTAACCAATAAGAATTAACCATTCACTCACCTTAGAGATTGTATCATATCTACACCATCATTTACTCCACCTACCAGATTGACCCCTCAATACATTGAAGAGAAATGTGTAAAAGAATTATGTTTCAATTGTGACAATAAGTGGATAAAATGACATAAATGTGATGAAAGTAATATATTATACATTGGGGGATCAAATGAAGATGATGAAGAAGATGCTTCCTCTAATGATGATGATGAAGAGATAGAGGAGGTAATTAAAGATTCCCAACCTACAATCTCTTGTCATGTACTTTCGAGTATTAGCACTCAAAAACTTAAGGTGGTGGGTTCCATCAAGAAATAAAAGGTGATTGTGTTTATTGACTCATGGAGCACACATAAATTCATCAACCATAAGTTTTCCACTCAATAAAATTATTTCATTTACCTAGCACCAAAATTTTAGTTCATGATGGTAGATGGTGGCATACTCAAATTTTTAGGGAAATGCCATAGTATTGATATTTCTATGGGTGAGTAAAATTTAGATTATTCTATGTTTTATATTAGCATGTGTGGTGTAGACATTAGTTTTGGATTCTAATGGATCACAACAATGGGTACAATTGAGATGAACTTCTAGGAACTATTCATATGCTTTCATTCTGAAAGAAGGAAAACCAAACTAAGTGGATTATGGGAAAATATCCATAATTGGCTAGTTAACATCACACAACAAAGATACTAAAAATTGGGTCAAAAGTATTTATAGCATGATTATGTTCCATAAAAGTTCAACCCACAAATCCATCTACACATCTTGATCTACAAATGATTTTTGATGATCACCCATCTATTTTTAGGGCCATTCCAAAAGGACTACCACCAAAAATATAACATGATCGTGCCATTCAACTACTTTCAGGGAGTCAATCACCAAATATTAGACCATATATAATCCATATTCATAAAAGATTTAAATCAAAAATATGGTCCATGCGATGTTGGAGGTAGGGATCATCAGGAACAACTAGAGTGCATATTCATCACTAGTGGTCATGGTGTGTAATAAGGATGACACATGGAGGTTATGCCTAGATTATAGGTAACTCCATAAGTACACCATCTAAGATAAGTTTACTAATCCAATAATTGATGATTTACTTGATGAGTTGCATAGTGTTGTTTATTTCACAAAATTGGATCTTCATTTTGGGTACCATCAAATTAGAATCAAGGATGAAGATGTTCATGCAAACACTTTTAGAACACATAAGGTCCATTATGAATTTTTGGTAATTTCTTTTATTCTTATAAATACACCATATAATTTTTAGAGCTTGATGAACACTATTTTCAGGCCTTTTTAGAGGAAGTTTGTGCTATTTTTTATGACATATTGAGTTACAATAAGACATGGGAAGCATACTTGAAACATGTGAAAAAGGTGTTGATAGTTTTGGAGCAGCATCAACTTTATGTGAATCCATCTAAATTTTCTTATTTATTATAGGAGGTAGAGTACCTAGGTCACATTGTATCCCATGAAGGTGTCAAAGTTTATCCTTAGAAGATCAAATCTATGTTGGATTGGCCAATGCCTAAAACCCTAGCAAACCTCCAAGGGTTCCTAAGACTAACAAGATACTAGTTAATATTTATGAAAGGTTATGGCAGTATAATATCTCCACTCACTACATTTAGAAACAAGTATGTCTTGTAATGGAATAATGTAGCCACTAAAGCATTTGATCAACTAAAAAAAGCTATGTACATCACCCCAATTTTGGCTACTCCAAACTTCTTAAAGATGTTCATTATTAAATGTGATGCATCTAGATTAGGGTTGGGATAAGTATTAATGTAGGAAAGAAGAGCCCTTGAATTTTAGAGCCATAAATTAAAAGGTAATAATCTACAAAAACCTATCTATGTGAAATAAATGATGGCTATTCTTCATGCAGTCAAACAATGGAAAACTTATTGATGAGTAGACACTTAAAGGTGAAAATGGATCATAATAGTATCAAATACATTTTAGAGAAAATATTATTATGTGAATAATAATAAAAGTGGGTAAAAACAATGTTGGGTTATTATTTTGAAATCATATATAAGAAATGTAAAGATAATGTAGTAGAATATGCACTATCCAAACAAGATACATCCACTAAAGCATTACTTTATGCAATGTCCATATTGAAAGTAGATTAGGTGGATGAAGCTAGGTTAAAATGAGATAATGATAAGGATACATAGGTTCTAATTTAGAATATCCATAAAAGTTTTATATCCTCTAAACAAATTGAATGGAAAGGTAGTTCCCTATGGTATAAGGATAGGTTATACTTATATAAAGATTCAGAGCTAAAGCATAAGATTATTGTAGAGTTGCATGCATCTCTAATTGGGGGACACTCTAGGTTCTTAAAAACTTATCATAGAATCAAGAGATAATTATTTTGGGAAGGACACAAAGGAGATGTAAATTTTTTTTAGTAGAATGTTTGATATGCCAATAGAACAAAGGTGAGATAGTTAAGACCTTAGCTATGTTACAAAATTTAATAATTCCTACTCAAAGGTGGGAGGAGGTTTTTATGGATTTCATCATATGATTTCCTTATTTTGAAGGTAAGAATGTTATCTTGGTAATTTTTTATAGGCTTACAAAATATACCAATTTTTGTGCCCTATCACACTCATTTTTAACAAGTAGAATAGTGGATATATTTTTGGAGGTATTTTTAAAATTACATGGAACCCAAAAAATAATTGTAAGTGATCATGATCCTATTTTCACTATTAATTTTTGGACTGAACTATTTTCATATTTGGGTACTCAGCTAGCTCATAGTTCATCTTACCACCCATGATTTCATGGACAAATATAAGTGGTCAATAAATGTTTAGAGGGGTATCTCTATTTTTTTGTATCTAATAAGTAGGAACATTGGGTTAAATGGCTACCACTTATAGAATAGTGTTATAGCACATCTTTCCATACCTCTTCTAAAATATCCCCATTTCTAGCACTATATGGTTACCATCTACCTTCCATCACTTCTTCTTTAAGCATGAAAAACCAAGGTTTGAGATGTAGATGAGTAAATTCAACATCAATAAGAGGTTTTGTTGGGTTTAAGAGAGAATCTCAACTTGGCACAAAATAGGATGAAGCAATAAGTAGATCAACACCATATTGAGAAACATTTTGACATGGGTGACTACATCTTTTTATGTTTATAGCCTTATAAATAGATGTCCTTGAAGCAATAGAAAGAGGACAAAAAACTTGATCCTAAGTATTATGGCCCTTATTAGGTTTTACAAATAATCATAAGTGTGGCTTATAAGATGGAGTTGCCTCATTTATCTCGCATTACCCAATATTTCATGTTTCCTACTTGAATAAGGTCATTAGATAGAAATTTTCAACCTATATAGAGCTACCAGAACTAGAGGAAGAAGGATGAGTCATTTTGGAACTAGAGAAGATCCTAAAAGTAAATAATAATAGGTTGAGAACTAGAGAGATTAAGGAATATCTAATCAAGTAGAAGAACCTAAGAAATGAGGATGTAGCTTAAAAGGGTGAATATTTTTTGGAATAACATCCATAGTAATTCAATGTCGAGGACAACAATTTTTTTTAATGGTAAGGGCATGCTAAGACCCTAACCTATCACATGTATTAGGATAAAAATAGTCAACTTATGGCTTACTTGTCCCTCTTTGATATCATTTCACATTTGTCTATCCATTCATTTAGTTAATAGGTCAGCCTTTGGAATAACCATGGCCTAGGTAGACTATATATAAGAGGTTGTGGGTAGTTATTTAAAAACATATTGTGAATTATGCTCTTATTGAATCTTTTGGAGGTTTCCCCCTTGAAGTGGCTTGTATTTTATTCATATATTTTTCTATATTTTAGTCATATTATGATCTATTGATGTTATTCTACTTTATTATTGAATTAATTTCATTACATCATACTCATAAACAAGTGACACTATTATATATGATGTGAATTGTGGCCCTTAATCAATTAAAATTTCCTATAAAACTTCATATCGTGTGAAAATTTCCTCGTACATAAATTCAAAAACATTTTCCTCCCTTTTATGTGTGAATGCTCTTACCTCGACCCATTTCGTAAGATAATCTATGCAAACACATATGTATTATTTTTGATACCTAGAGGGGGGATATACCCAACATATTCTAACCCCAATTTTTCAAATGATTATTAATCAATTTTGGGTTTTAAAGCAATTTCATCTATTTGTGTGGGTTTCCCCATACATTGACATCTATCAAATCATTTTATGTACTCCATAGTTTATTTATGCAAAGTAATCTAGTAGTATCTTATTGTAAGGATTCTACTAGTAGTCCATTGTGTTATAAAATACCCTCTATAAGTCTCATCATGAAAATCATGAAATATGTCAAAGACTTCATAATCTATTATATACCAGTGCATGAATAAGTTAGGCCTTGTGCAAAAGAGATAGCCTCATATCCAAAAAACATGATTGACATGGTTGACCAAGTTAAATATTTCCCTTAGTAAAATGTGTTGCATGATTTTTCATGTAGCTAAATAATTATAAATATCTAAAAACCAAGGCATTACTATTGAAAAGATAAATAAATGTGCATCTAGAATCATATCCTCAACCTATGGAGTTTTCTCATTAGATGTTAAGTGGGAGAGAAAATATATGAGTACATTATCCTTTCATGGTTTATCTATAATGGTAATGTAAATTTATTAAAGTAATAATAAACATTAAATAGTTTAAGCATTTACTATTGGTTTATTCATTAAATATTTAGTTTTTGAATAACATGTATGAAATAAAATAACATAGGCAATGACATAATGATGAAATTATTTGATAACATATGTTACAACTAGAATTTATTTATTTGTTATCATGTAGTTGAGATATAGGTCTGAGATATTATTACTTATAAAGTAGATAACACAGTTCAACCAACCATATTTTTTTCCAAGGACAACCCCATGTGTTGTATCATATGCATATGTATGAATATGGAAGGGTGGATTCTAATCCTATCCCTTTAGCATAGGTGTTGATACTAGAATAACTTTGAGATCCTCAAAAATCTTTTTAGCATTCATTAGTCAAGTTAAAATTAGCCTCTTTAGTTCATGAAATAAATAAATGAGCTAAAATTTTACTAAATTATTTTAAAAAAAAAAACATCTATAATAGCTAGCATGCCCAAAAAAAGTTCCTAACAACCTTTTTTTATGTATAGGAAAGTTTTTAACAGATTGTATCATATATTAATCCACTTATAATCCTATATGATAAATAAAATGTCCTAGTATAATACCCTCTATAGTTAGTATATATTATTTATTATGGCTCAATGAGAGGCTATTATATTGACAACAATAAATAAACTTTTCCAAATTTTTAATGGTTTATTAATATTAATACCCATATATTGTAAATTAATCCATTTATATTTCTACATATTCATCAAAAATATGTTCAAAAAATCACTCTGAAAGGTGGTTAGATCATTATATAGTCTGAAAAGGAGGACATGACATGTATATGTTCCCTAGGGACATGTGAAGGTGGTTTCATCTTGGTCTTTTGGTGTAATTATAGTATAATTATACCCACTAAAACCATTAAGGAATGAAAATTACTTCTTTCCAGAGAGGGTATCCAAGATTTTGTTAATGAAGGGTAGCAAAAAGTGATCTTTTCTAGTGGTGGTAGTAAAAAAAATTATTTTTAATCTACATGAACACACCATTTACCACCTTTATTAGGTATAATGATGAGTGTAAAAACCCATTAGCTATCAGATATTGTGTAAACTAAGCTTACATTGAGAAGATTTTATAGCTATATTTTAACAAACTCTCAAGCAATAGGATTCATCTAAATCTAAGGTTGAAACATGGGATTACATTCATCTATTTAATTAATTATATTTAGTGTTTGTCCTAGTGAGATATCTATTACCTTTGAGAGTGTGGCCATTAATTCAATAAAACCCAAATAATTAGGCAGGTTGCATTTGTGTGGTAGGAGTTGGTGAAACATAATAATGTCACTAGTGGGATCTTCATATTCATAAGGAGAGATATTTTTTAGTAGGTAGTCATTATATTGGAAACATTATATAATATTTGGTCATGGTAATATAAATTTTGTAAATTTTTTTATATTATTGTGTCATTAATTGGTTCCTTTAGAGAAAAGATCTGCTTAAAGGTAAGGATATGTTAGACATAGTCATAGTTTGTTTCTTCTATTTATAACTAAAGCGGTTGTTATATTTATATAAATGGTTAGGCATGAGGGTATAGTTATAATTTCTTGGTATTATTCCCATTAAACATGACCATTTTCCTAGAAATTCACACAATATAAGTGTCTATCATGATTAACTAAGGTCTTCCTAGGATGAGGGGATATCCTCGTAAACTAGCCTTAGGATACAAGACCATAAAGCCAACTAGTTATTCGAAAGAGTTAATAGATATGACAAGGTATTCAATCAACCATTTAAACAAAATAATAGTTTTTTATACCATTTGAATAATAGTTGGTGTTTAGCATAGACCTTATATCTTGAGTTCTAGTTCAAGTTCCCTCCTTAATGAAGTAATATGTTTAGTAAATAAAGGGTTGGTTGGTACATCTAGACTAGTTAAAGGGTTTTTTTTCATGTTATATTTATTATTATATGATGGGGGTGGGTTAGTTGTATGTTCTGTAACCTCCTCAAATGGTTGTGTTTTTATGGGAGTGGATGATTTTGGATAATATTCCATAATAAATGTTTAATATCATTCACTTACATTTTATATGTGGGATATGTTATCATGTCATTATTACATACTTCTACGTCAACTTATTATTTAGATTGGGTGTAGATTGGGCATGAAGTTATGGTGGCCAAGGATATTTTTGATGTTAGGTATTGGAATTACATCTATATATTGTGGTTTTAGGCTACTGTTTTAACTATGTCAAGGTGGATTTAACGTCCATTTTTATTTCCATGGGTTAGAGGATTGTTTCCACTATAGGTTTTGTTATTGTAGCTCCCATTATTATTTTGGGAACTACCACTAATTGGATTATGATTGGAAGTTTCATTATGGCCAATTTTGATTTGGGGATTGATGCCAACATTTTGAAATTATGGGTTTTTTGGTGGCCAATTTTGGTTTTGTTACTATTGCCAATTAGTTTGAGACTATAGATTCTATTGTAACCAATTTTTATTTTGGGGTAGAATTAGATTCTAAGGATTTGGTCCATATGAATTATTAGGAAAAGACTATGAAAATTAAAATTTTAAAAATGAAGAAGCTGGTAGCACATATATTTTATGATCTATTTGACCATGGTATTGTATGCCAATTTTCACACCCAAGTTTTGCATCTTTGATTTTGGCTAAGAGCAACATTCTTAATTTTTTTATTCCCACGACAAAGTGTCAAGTGTTATTTCCTTTGAAATCCTTTATTCGGTATTTTTGTAAAGTGTTATTTAGGTCTTTTTACTCAAGTGTTATTTCTTTTGGCAAGGAATTGTTTCAAACTTTTTGTATGAAACAAAAAATCTGAAGGAATTGGTCCTTTTCTCTTTTGAAGGGTTACTTTAGAAAGTATGAAGGTAGAATTAGATTCTAAGGATTTGGTCCATATGCATTATTAGGAAAAGATTATGAAAAATAAAAATTTAAAAATGAAGAAACTGGTAGCACATATATTTTACGATCTATTTGACCATGGTATTGTATGCCAATTTTCACACCCAAGTTTTGCATCTTTGATTTTGGATAAGAGCAGCATTCTTAATTTTTTTATTCCCACAACAAGTGTCAAGTGTTATTTCCTTAGAAAGCCTTTATTCAGTATTTTTGTAGAGTGTTATTTAGGTCTTTTTACTCAAGTGTTATTTCTTTTGGCAAGGAATTGTTTCAAACTTTTTGTATGAAACAAAAAATCTGAAGGAATTGGTCCTTTTCTCTTTTGAAGGGTTACTTTCAAAAGTATGAAGGGTATTTTCTCATGGAAGTGTCCTTTGAATTTTTTTTGAAGGGCACATTTAAAGATTTTTGAAAGGCATCTTCAAAAATTTTAAAGGAAAAGTGTCCTTTTCAACTTTTTTGAAGGGTTTGTTCTTTTAAAGAATTGGTCCATTTCAATATTTATGAAGTGTCACTAATAATCTTTTTGAAAGGTTTTTTCCTCATAAAAGTGTCCTAAATAGGATTTTTGAGGGGACACTTACAAAATTACTAAAGGGTCTTTTTCTCTTCTGAAGGGTACATTTCAAGTTTTTTGAAGGTACATTGCAAGATTTCTAAAAGAAATGTCCCTTGTAACTTTTTTGAAGGAAATTGGCTCTTTCAACATTTTTGAAGGAATTGTTTCAGACATTTTTTCCAAAACAATCTTTTTGAAAGGAATTGTCTCTCATGCAAGTGCCCTTTAAAAAGTCTAAAATCTCTTTTGCAAAAAGCCTGAAGGGACACTTTACAAAAGTCTGAAGGGTATTTTTCTCTTTCGAAGGGTACATTTCAATTTTTATGAAGGGACACTTCAAGAATGCCAAAGGGCATATTTAGGCTTTCAAAAGGGTAAAATGAAAATGCCAAAGGGTTATTCTCAGTAAATGTTTCCTTCACAAAATGTCTGAAGGAATACTAGTAGAAAGTTTGAAAGAAACAAATACTAGAAAATAGATCAAAAAGAGAAGGGGCCCAAGAGGATAGTTCTTTCAGAGAAAAGGGTCCATAAGAAAATTATTTGGGAAAATTCCAAAGCAAAGGTCTAAAAAAATGCCCCAAAAGAATGCTCCTAGTAGAGTGATGGTTATATGGACGTTAACTTCAAGGTGATGAGCTATTCATTGGAATTTAAAATAGTGGGTCCTACGTAGATCAATGGTCTTTATTCAAATGCTCAAGGATCTAACGGATCTTGTTCTTCATCCACCAAAGTAGATTAGATGGTTCATTTCACCATTGATCAGGTCATGATCTAAGTTATTTTTTGATGTATAATCAAAGGAATAATTGGTTATAAATGTAGACTCCAAGGGATGGCTTTCTAAGGCTAATTTAATGAAAGTGACTCTTTCCTTTGCCATTGCACACCTCAGTAAGCTAGTGAGAAGTTGTTAGCATTAGGAAAAATCTATGATAAGTGGAATCTTATTTACATAACCAATTGATGTCATTACTTAGCTTGAAAATATCTTGTTTTTACTAGTGTAACCATTGGGGAAGCATCTTTAAGAGAGAAAGTTAGATGTGTAACCACTTAAGGTGACATGGATCAATTAAATGGCCAAAATGAGCATCATTTGCAAAGATAGTTATAGTTGAAGAAGGAGAATCTTAATAGATTGATTCCTCTTTTTGGTGTTAAAGGCCTCCTCCTCTCCCTTTATGTTATATATATAACCCTTGGGATAGTTTTAAAAACACCCACATAATGTATGGTGAAGCCCTGTTGGATTGATGTTAGATTTTACCTTTAAGAATTAGTATAAGTATGTTTTTTTCAAGTTTTTGGACAATTTTTTGAGTGTGTAAGAGATGTACAGTGACAGTAAGTGATGATTTTTCCATCCTTCTATCCTTTATCCTTCATGCCTAAGTAAAATGTCTTAGTCTAATAGGTCATACAAAGTGTGTTCAAGTGTGTTAAATTGTTGTAAGTGTATTAATATTTTGAAATGTACAAATTTTGACTTTAAATTAATTTTCCTTATGTCATTTTACACATCTCTCCTTTGTATTGAAATACTTGTGTTATAACCCCTTACAGCTTGAAAATGGTCTGTGCATTTTATTATATTGTGCATTAGAATATGACATTCATGTGGAAGATAATCTTAGTATATCACCACTCTTAGAGTAGGCTTTCCTTTTATATAATCTCTACCTCTTTTCCTTTCAATAAAATTAGTTTAGATAGAAGTTGTTTTTCAAAGATACATTCAGGGAGATAACCCTTTAAATATAGAGGTTCATTTCCTTTATAAGCATACCCACATGCCTAGAAATGTTCCAACATTTCCTAAATATATAAGAGGATTGAACACTCTCTTCTAGGGTGCAAGATTTGGAGATAATATTTATAACATGCCTGATGGGACCAATTATTTACATGTCAAGGTGAATGTTGGTCTTGACAAGCCTAAGGTTATAAAAATATTCTTAATCCACCATTTGGTGACTTGAAAAGGTGAGAATATCTAGTTGTAGATCATTTTTCCCACATTATACTTCATGGTCCTCACTAGGTCATCTATGATTTTTGACCAAGCCCCTTTAGCTTAAGCTCTTCTTGATGAACAACACCCTAAACCATTCCTAACACTTAGAGATCCTAGATAAGGAGATTTTGAAGAAGAAGAAGTTGAAGAGATAGGAGATCAATAATAATGAAGAGAAATCGATAAGCAACAACATTTCCTAGCATTTAACACCCAAAATCTAATTGACCTTCCTACATATGACCCTATTCCTCCTAATACTGCCAAGAGTCTCCCTAGTTTCAATGGGGAGGGTCTTATTACCAAATTTGAGCATATTAGGGGCATCTCAAATTTTTGTAACTTCCATAATGTCACTCAAGCCAACATAGCCATCTGATTGCTTGTGATATCTCTAAGAGGTAAGGTAATTGACTGGTATAATACTTTGGAAGGTGGTTGCATTACAAGTTAGGATGGCTTTGGGAAATTGTTGGTAACTAGATTTGAGAATAAGAGTGACCATACTTTATTGATATATCAGTTGAATGTGATAAGAGAGGTCCTAATGAATCCATGAGAGATTTTAATGAAGGATTTCAAAGGATATAGCATAGGTTTCCAACTATCATGAGACCTATTCTGAGATTTTTGTTCACCACTTATCTCAAGGGTATTGGCACTGATGTGGCAATGATGTTATAGTCAATGAGAGGATTTACTCTACTGGATGTATATGAAATAGCTATTGAAGTTGAAAATAGATTGATATAATCTAGAAATCTACCTCTAATATTTTTCATACCTTTTCTATCTCATAGTTTTATTAAATTTCCAAGCATAGCACAATTTCCTAATGCTAATGTCAAGATGAGATCCTTTCCAAAGAAGGTGGATAAATGTTATGGACAAAGATGAGGAGATTCGGTCATTATGAGCTCAACTCAAGCTACCTTAATTTTAGGCAAGTGATCTGCCTAAACCTCATTAATATCCTCAATAAGACTATAGAGATCCACCCTAATATAACTACCAAGGAAGAGGATAGGGTCAAAAAGGTTTCAATAGGCAGCCTAATGCCTATAATCCTAATTCCATTCCTTCCACAAAGGTTGTTGTTCTAGTGCATGATATCCTGGTCCAAGGGGAGGATCATTTAGACTAATGGGGATAACCTCAAGGTCAATTTATGCATGATGGTGGAGAATACGGCTAAGATTTTATTTCACAAGAATCATATACCCCTTACATGATATTAAAAGAAGTGAATCTCATGTAAAGGAATATTCATGGAAAAGGTAGCAGCCAAAGTGTAGGTATGATGAACTTTCAAGTGAAGGATGATTATGTGTTAAATCAAATAAAATTAATTATGGCCAACACAAGAGCCAAGAAGAGAGATCTATGAGATGTTCTATGAGTACATGTGACTCTAAGTGATGCCTCTCCAAAGCCACAAAGTATGAATCCTAGTGCAATACCTACTACTAGTCATGCTCTTCAACAAAGTTAAAATACAAGTAGGGTTGTCAAGCCTATAATGCAATAGGTTCAAAATCCCTGACTACCTTAAAGAGTTTAATAAAAGGTGAATACATCCCCTCTAAATAGTATTGATTCTTTGAATAATACCAAGACAAGCATATCTCTTTAGGAAGTCTTGTATATTCCTGGTTAAAAAGAGCTCCTACAAGAATAGCTCGTGAGCATTCATGTAGCCCCTCAAACTTTAAAAAATAATAGTTTGGCCCTTATAAATTATCCAAATCATATATTAGAGCCTTCCAAAAAATATAAAAATCCTCCACCTTTCTACCTCACACTCATTATGGGAGACAAGTTGGTTCACATTTGTATTGTAGATAATGGATCTATTACCATTGTCATGCATAAGGTGGTGGATAATAAGTTGGGATTGAAGTATGAAACACATATTGAAGGTGTGTTATAGATTTATAGGAATCCAAAAAAGATAGTGGGATTGGTTATAGGTCTGAAATTCTTTCTACATGATTACCTATGTTTCCCCATTTTACAAGATGTTGTGGTAGTAGACCTTCCAACTCATTTTGCTATCTGCTTGTCAAGGAAATTCATAGTTAAGATAGGAAGATACATTTTTTCTAACTGGTCTTTTACAGATTTTAAAAAAATATTTGGAACCAAGATGACTATAAGGACTTAACCCTAATCAAGGTTTCATATTGAGCCATATATGAAGACAAGTTCAAATCAAAATTGTCTAATTAGTAAAGAAGAAGAAGGTGTTACGGATGGTGAAGCATCTTTCCCCCTTAAAGGTATTTTAGATATTTTAATTTATAAGTATATAACTAAAATGAATTGACTTGATCCATATAAATTCATAGAAGAGACTGATTTACGAGTTTATTGTATGCATGAAAAAGATGTTTCAATCCCTTCACTCACTAATGAAGACTATGAACTTAAAGGATTATGGGAAATGTTTTTTGATGGCTCAAGAAGAAAAGTAGGTGAAAGATATGGTGTTATGTTAGTTTATCCATAAAATAATCAATACTACTCATATACAATCCACTTCAGTTGCACCTATAATGTGGCAGAATATGAAGGCCTAGTTCATGGTCTTCAATGGGCAAAGAAGAGAAGGATAAATTTTTTGAAGGTTTATGGGGATAGTGAGTTGGTCATCCACCAAGTGATAAATAAATATACATCCAAGAATCCCTTGCTTAAATAATAAAATCATATGGTATGGGATATACTTGAATACTTTGATGCCTTCAACATATAACCCATACTAAGGGATTCAAATAAACACACTGATAGATTGGCTACCATAGGAGCATAGTTTGATGTAGTTGCTAATGTAGGAAAGGAGAAATATCAGTACCATATCAAGGTAATTATGAGGACTTATATTATATATAATTAAGTGTCATGGTAGGTGTTTTAAATTGATGAACACATTACACACTTCTTAAAAAATGAGGTAGGATTCTCCTCAAGGAACCAAAAGAGACTGCATGATCAATATGAAGAACAAGTTATTTAGTTGAAGAAAAACAAGATACCTAAGGGGTTTATTACTCTATATAGTGTTTTCAATGAAGATTATCAAAATAATAAATAAATAGTGAGCATGCCAACAAAAAAAGAGAACTATTAGAAAGTCATGATTTACAAGGACAAGCTTCTAAAAATTGGTAAGGTATGTTCTCTATTCAGGAGGAAAGATTTTATTGAATTATGAAAATAATTACAATAAATATTTTATTCAGAATATAAATATTTGAAAGGGTTTGATCTAAGTATATCTAATCACACCATTGAGTTAGAACCTGGAGCTAAACTAGTCAGGCAAAAACAAAGGCCTATCAATCCCAAGATAGAGGAACTCATGAAGAAAGAGTTGACTAAGTTGATTGAGTCTAGGATTATATTTCCTATCAAACACTTAAATAGGGTGGCTAATATTATAACTATCCAAAATAATAATGGATAAATTAGACTTTGTGTGGATTTTTGAGACCTTAATAGAGTGTCTCTCAAGGATCATTATCCACTACCTTCCATGGAACAAATTATGTAAGTTATTTTATGTTCTCAATGCTTCTCACTTATTTATGGCTATTTAGGTTACAATAAAATATTGGTGAATGAAGAGGATTAGTTCAAGTCAGCCTTCACTATAAAATGGGGGATCTTTACCTATAAGAATATGCCTTTTGGTTTATCCAATGCTAGAGATACATTTCAAAGGGAAATAGACATGGCTTTTAAAGGTTTGATCAAAAAGTTTATATTTGTGTACCTTGATGATATAACTATTTTTTTAAGGATGTTACTAATCATATGGAACATATAAGGTAGGTGTTTGAGAAATATAGGGAGTATGTAGTATCCCTTAATCCGAAAAATTGCATCTTTGTTGTCTATGAAGGTAAGTTATTGGGTCATATTGTTACAAAACAAGGCTTATCTATTGACCCCAAGAGGATTGAGGCTATTCTAAGCTTGTATTTAACTCAACAAAATAAAGGACTTCAAATCTTCTTAAGGAAAATAAACTTTGTAAGAAATTTTATTCTAGGCTTTGCAACTGTGGTAAACCCTATCACAACTATGCTCAAGAAGAACCAAGATTTTTCTTGGAGAAAGGAAGGTAAGAGTAGTTTTAAGGCAATCAAGTAAGAAATTGAAAAAAATCCTACTCTATTGAACCCAAACTTTTCCAAAGATTTCAAACTCTATACCTTTACTAACCTTGATACAATCTCAGCTATGCATATGTAAAAGAATGATGAAGAGGTAGAGTAACCAATTTCATTCTTCAGCCAAGGATTGGAAAATTATGAGGTCAAGTATAAATTTGTTGAGAATAAAGATCTAGCAATGATAAAAGGATTGAAAAAATTTAGACACATGGTTTCTCATCCTACCACCAAGGAGTTTCTCCTAAGCAAAGACCTTAATGAAAAGAGAGATGGGTGGATTACAAAGGTGATGGAGTATGATGTGGACATTAAGGTGACAAAAATTTTAAGAGGAAAAGGGTTATGTGAGCATTTGTCTTTAGATTTTCAAGATCCAAAGGATGAATTCTTGATCAACTAGGTTCACCCCATCCAACTGATCACATACAGGTTTAAAGTTGGACACAAGATATCATTAGTTTTATTCAAAATGGTGAGTGCCCCAATGGGTTTAATAATTCTCAAAGAAGGTATTTTAGAATGCAGACCATTCCATACTATCTTGTAGATTGTTTTATCCTTCGTAAAGATATGAATGGTGTGTTTTTGAGGTGTGTTAATAGTGATCAGTTTGATATGTTGTTTGGAAAGTTTCACAATGGTGTAGATGGAGGTCATTTCTCTCTTAGGATGAAAAATACAAAGATAATGAGGGTTGGTTAAAATTGGCCTACTCTTTTTAAGGAATGTTACCACTGGGCTAAAAAGTGCCCTCAATGTGTCTTCTTTGTATACAAATATAAAATTTCAGCCCTTATATTGAATATTATCCAAGTAGACCAACCTTTCATGCAATGGGGCCTTGATTTCATTGGTGTGATCAACCCTCCATCAAGTGCTATACATAAATGGATATTTACTATTATTCACTACTTTAAAATGTGGGTAGAGGTTGTTACATTGAAGGAGGGAAGTGGAAATGCTATCTTGGAGTTCTATGAGAGCATTATAACAAGGTTTGGAGTTTTCCATGTTATCATTTTTGATAATGCACTTAATTTTATAAGTGATAAAACTTTTTATTGGGAAAATAGGAATGGAGTTTACTTAAGTAACTCATCCAACTATAACCCTCAAGGTAATGGGATGGTTGAATTTACTAACAAAAATCTCATCAAGATCATTAAGAGGACATTGGAAAACAATCAAAGAGCATGGTAAAACAAGTTGAAGATAGCTTTATAGGTTGACAAGGTTACTCCTAAGAGATCAATTGGTAATTTTCCCTTTGTGTTTATTTATGGGAGAGAGGCTAGGTTATCCATATTTCAAAAAATCCATACTCTAGAGCTTACACATTATATGGAACTACTTGAAAATACTCTAATAAAAGTCAGATTGACAGAACTAATGTAGCTAAAAGAAGTAAGAGACAATGCACACAAGGACATGGAACACCACCAAGTACTCATGAAGAATTCCTTTGACAAGAGAAAAGGTGCAAGAGTGTTCAAGGAAGGTAATTGGTCCTGAAATGGGATGAGGACAAAGCAAAATTGGGTAGACATAAAAAATTTGACACTTTGTGGAGTGGCCTTTACATCATTAGCAAGTGTAAGCAAAGTAACTCCTTTTAGCTAACCAAGATGAATTGAGAAGAATTATCTATCCCTATGAATGGGATACATCTAAGGTTTTGCTATTAGTCCTTGAAATTCTATTTTGTAAATAATAGTTTAGGTGTGTGTTTCCTTTGGTTTGTTGTTGTGTTCCCTAAGTGCCTTGTAGTATAGTGTCTTTCCTTCCTTTTTTTTGGTATGTGTCTTTGCCTTTGTGCATGTGAATCAACTAACTTGTGTTTTTTAATCTAAGGTTCTGTTCAAGTCATTTTTGGGTGCCTATATACATGAATCCATGCCCAATGGAAGGATTTAGGCAACTAGTCTTATGCATAATAGGCATGCCTCCCCTAGGAATCACCAAGAATGTTAGACACTTTTCACACCCAAGTTTTGCATCTTTCATTTTGGCTAAGTGAAACATTCTTAATTTTTTTATCACCACAATAAAGTGTCAAGTGTTATTTCCTTTAGAAGCCTTTGTTTTATATTTTTGTAAAGTGTTATTTTTGTCTTTTTTCTCAAGTGGTATTTATTTAGGCAAGGAATTATTTCAAAATTTTTGTCTGAAACAAAAAGTTTGAAGGAATTGGTCCTTTTATTCTTTGAAGGGTCACTTTCAAAATTCTAAAGGGTTTTTTCTCATGGAAGTGTCCTTTGAAAAAAGTTTTAAGGGCACATTTCAATATTTTTGAAAGGCATCTTCAAGATTTCTGAAGGAAAAGTGTCCTTTGCAAATTTTTTGAAGGGTTTGTTCTTTCAAAGAATTGGTCCATTTCAATATTTTTGAAGGGTCATTAACAATATTTCCTAAATCTCTTTTCCTCATAAAAGTGTATATCAAGTATATATCCTAAAAGTTGTGAATGACTTATATAAAATACTTGATATCAATAAATTAGTTTGTAGGTGATATATTTTTCATGTTTTGGATAGATCTTATGTTGCAATCTTTACCTATAACTTATCTCAAATTCTAAGCTTCCATAGTATAATATTTCTCAATTAATAATAAACATTAATTTTCATAATGTATCTCCTCAACTACACTAACTTGTTCTAAAGTGATGGTAGTTATATTGTTTTTAAAGTACATACATACATATGTACAATGTATATATGTATGTACTTTAAAAACAATATAACTACCATCACTTTGGAACAAGTTAGTATAGTTGAGGAGATACATTATGAAAATTAATGTTTATTATTAATTAAGAAATATTATACAATGGAAGCCTAGAATTTGAGATAATTTTTAGGTAAATATTGCAACATAAGAGTATGTATGTATGTATGTATCACCTCAAAAATATATCCATGAATCTTTTGTTAAGTATTTTTGTTCAAAAATATGTATTATAAATCTCCCTGTTGCTTATTTTTGAGTTTAAAAAATTATCCAAGATCATATTATGATATAAATTAAACTTTATCTCTTGTATATATGTACAAGTTGAACTTATTTTATAAAAAATATAATTAAGAATTTTTTTCCTTATCTTTTAAAAAATTCCATGTTGGAAAAGTGCACATCAATATACTTAAAATGTGGATACTATGTTTCTCTCATTACTAATGAATAATTCATTGGTAAAGGAAGGATACAAAAAATTATAAGTGTAGATGTATACTCCTTAGAATCCATAAATAACACATCAATTTACCACAATGACAATATACCATTTGTATTTTTAAGTTTTAATGTGATAAAACACTTTATTCCTACCCTACCACTTCAAATTCCAAGGGATTTTGTAGATACTTTGAGAAATGTGGTTGATAGTTTTACTATATGAAACACTAGAATGATGTAATATATCATATACATTTTTGTATATAGGATTACATGGAATAAGGAAAATGTAATTATAAATTCTTTGAGTGTATTTAACCATTTCAAAAATAAAAACCTTGCCTAGATATGGGCCTTCACTAAATCGATAACATAACCACATTTTGTAGTCTGCCAAACGAAATTATTGGAAAAAAAGGTATATATATTTTATAAATGTACAAATCTTACAAATGATGAGAATATCACTTATGGTTTTATTAAATGTACACATTTGGGATACACTTTTGGTTATATTCTAACCCAATGGTGGAAAATGATTTAGACATTTATGTATGACACATTATATATAATTATGAGTCTTTTAAAATATAATTAACTAAATCATCCATCATTATATGGCCTTCCAACATGATAATAAACCTTGAAGGTAGAGAAATAAATTCACTGTACATGGCATCAAATGAGAAATAAATTCAAAATGTTTGTAAAATAGTTAATACTAAAGTAATTTCTTCCATATAATTACTAGAATAGAAACATAAAAAAATGAACTCGTGGCTACAACTATTCAAGTTGAAAATGATTGTAGCCAAAAAATTCACTCACCCAAGCAAAATTTGATGCAAACCTAGATAGAGAAATTATAAATTTATATTCTAAATTTTTTTTTTCTAAAATTTTCCTTTAATTAGGTCTAAATTTTGAAATGGTAAAAGTAATGATGATAAAATTAGTTAATTCTACCACAACAGATAGGAGATCACATGTCTTGAATTCCATTTATGCAAGTTTGTTTAAGATAACTATAAATAAAACTATAATTGATTTTCAAGGCATTGTGGCATGTTTGGAATCTTGTCTTAAAATATATGGATTGAAAATAAGTGAAATTTTTTACATTCAAAATTGTCACAAAAATGGAGTCTGAATTGCATTCGATGAAGAGCAATTTAAAAAAAATCTGTAAAAAAATCAATGATAGTTAAAGACTTGTTGAACCAATTAGTGGGTGATTTTTAAAATTTTTCTCCAATAATGAAATGTTAGGTGTGTGTGTGTGTGTGTGTGTGTGTGTGTGGTTCACAAAGAAATTTTTGACATAGTCCAACATTGTTCGCCTAATATTTTCTGAGGTACCACATCAATACACGACTATCATACATGGAGTATGAGCCAATATCCCAACCAAAATTCAATACCATGTGGAGAACATACTTTCATGGAATTACCATTTCCATGTTTTATGACCTTTATAGGTGAAAAAAATGTATCTTTTTGACTCAAAAAAAATGATATGGGTCCCTCTCTAGAGATTAGGTAGAGCATCTTCGTCATAAATTCATGATGCACTCAAATTAGATAATTTTTATAGGAAAATATATTACACACATAAATTAATATCATATTAGTACCATGAAGATTGTTTTTTGTCATTCAAATCAAAGTGGAATGCCAAAAAAAAATAGTGCTAAGAATAGTTAAAAAAAGAAAGTGAATTTATAATAGAATAATAAAGTTATCAATGGTAGGCATTATTATACATGGTCATGGTGTCTATAGATATAGGAATTTTTTACCATATGTTCCTTGAGTTTCTAAATTTACAATCACCTCATAAAATAAGTGATTTAAATACATGGAAACAACAATTCCATAAACTTGTGGATATTTTTTTTTACACCTATATCTTTAAAATATCCATTTCATGATGCACTTTTGTCCAATAATTGTTATCCTAAATGCAATAATTACATAAATGAACAATCAATTAGAGCCTTCAAAAAACTTCCTTCTAGGATATACCTTCACTAGATAACTATTGTTGGAAAAATAAGAACAAGTACTTCATTCATTTTTTTCCCTTTAAAATTATGATTTTTAAAATAAATACATACATATTTTTTTATTATGACGTCTTCCATTCACATAATAATTTTTTTCCACTAAAAATTTATATAATTTTTTTGTTCCCAACCACTTTCCTTGGTATTCTTGTGTGTCTCTCAAGTGATAATTTATTACTATCCCTTATAAATTATCAAATAAAATTTAACTAAAATAACCCTCATTTATTACTCTCATGAAGTATTTATCAATCCATACCTTCATAGTATGCCTTTGAATATTACCAAACATCATGTATTCAGAACACAACCCCTTAAATTGTTCTCTATGTGTCTATCAAGTAATAAATTTTATTTATCTCTTATATAATATCACAAATTGTGTATCAGTATCATAATTATTTTCATTAATACTAACATATATTTTGAGAGATAAATATAGATAAAAATAAATGGGTTGTGTTAAGAAAACATTATATTGGATAATAATCATGGGATAATATGAAGGTATTGTTTGAGAGATACCAAGGAAGACCAAATACAAACTTTCATTATCATTACACTTTATTTTAAAATTATTTATGGGTTAATATGAAAGTATCACTTTCAATATACCTAATAAGACTAATAAAAATGATTGTGTGCCAAATTATAATGGTTGTAAGACAAATGTGTCACTTGAGAGATACATGGGAGGTAAATGTATGTTATATTACATAATGTAATGACAATTTAACATCTTTTAATGATCACATTAGTATCTCTAAATCAATACATTCAAACTTATAAGTTCATATTAATAGGAAAAAAAATTAATACCCCTATATGGAATTAAATACAATGATATTAGATTTATAATTACAAAAAAACATATGTATTTTTGTATAGGTTTGTGTTAAAATATTTATTTCTCATTTTTTATAAAGGTAATTTTATCAATTTTAATGTTAGCTTTCTTCCTAGAGGACATACCCATGAGAACATCAATGACATCTATGGATGCTTATCTGAATGTATAAATATGTAAGGAATATAGAGTGTGGTAGAGATAATGGACACTTACAGGACATATGAAAATACAAAAATCTTCATGACATATTTAGTTTAATAAGTAGTTAATTTTAAAGGCTTTTTTAGTAATTAGTAGTTGAAGGGAAGTAATGAAAGAGTAAGTTTTACAAAAGGCCAATATTTTATTTTATATGTGGACTAAGGTCAAAATATTGTGTGTTGAATAAATTATATAGTAAATAAAATTGGTCCTCTTAATTAAATTTTGGGAAATAAAATTAAATAGTTATTCAAATGGTTCATAAATTAATCCTACAAAAATATTTTTCAAAGGCTTGAAAACTAGAGAAAAGACACAGGAATCCTTTATTATAACATACTTAGATAGAAGTAGAAATAAGAGTGAAAAGGAAATAAAAGAGAACTTGAATAGGTATGCAAAGTAATTCAATGAATTTGGGTCAATTTTAAATAATAAGTGGAAGGATTTACCATATTAATTTAATAATATCAATGACATAATGAAAGAAGACATGTTCCCTTATGAAGTTGAATCTATGGGAGATTTCTACCCTAGAACTCACCACAAAATACCCTTACATAGATATCTCCACCAAATGGTTCATTATAGGCCCCTTAATTCTAGAGTATCACTAACCAATACATTTTTTTGGTTTGAGAAGTAAAAAACCAAAAATATCATTCGATTTAGTTTAAGATGTGAAGATGGGAGAGATGTTTTTTTTTCATAAATGGTGATTTTATAGGAGTGAACTCAATAATATGGGTTACTAGAGATAAAATTAATATTGAGATATTTAAAATAAATTTGGATCTATAACAAAGAGTAAAATAACTTGGTTCATCTTAATTCTTATAGGGGAAAATGATATAGAATAAGTAGAAATTTATTTAGGTTATTTGGATAAGAAATGGAAGCAAAATCTAGTAGACAGCTCTTTAATTGACCATTATTTTAGATAATATCATATATGATTATAAACCAAAAAAAACATGGTAATGGAAAACACTACTTGCCACTAAAATTTTTAATTGCATTATAATAGATTGTCTAAATTCATTGTCAAATTAGGCAATTTAAAAAATAGTGATAAAATATTGTCAACCATTGTTTCCCACCACAACCTATAAAATTTTAAATGGTGTTGTTTTAGTTTTGGAATCACAAGTATGAATTATGTTTTTGGGTTTGTAGTATGTGTTTTGGGCATGTAGAATGTTTTTTTATATTCAGAGCTTCCATACTTATTTCAGCAATTCATTTTTTTGATGTAAACGGTCGTAGTCATATTTGTAAAAATATCCTTCTCTAAACAATTATGAATAATATATTTTAGTCATGAATATATTTTTAAACTTTATATACTATATATGTAGTTTTATATATTCCTAAACTTTATATATATATGATTGTCTTGATGGTTTATCTTGATGTCATTTTTTGTGCAAAAATGATATTACAATCTCAACATGGTTAATTACTAAATTTTAAAAAAAAATGATCACTAAATATCTTATCTATGGTGTACTGATTATGAATAAAAAATATTTATTTAGATTTCATAAATTCCATTTATGTTTACTTACATCTAATAAGAAAATAATCAATAATTTAATAGCCAATAACAATTCATTACAATTATTTTTCTCATTTACATATTGTAAATCATGTTCATGCATTCATTCTACCTTTATTACTTGAAATTATCCCCCAATTTCCAAATTATTTCTTACAATTTATATAAATAGGTCTTATACTTTTATCTATTTAGGACATGCAACTATCTAAACTAATAAAATCTCTTACATTGGAAAAATGGGAAAATTTCTGACTATTTTTGACATTACTTAGATAAAAATATAACCAATAATTCAAATCAATGGTTTTAATAATTAAAATCAATTAAATTCTACATTATATCTTTTCTTTTGTAATTTATAAGTTTTCGACTAGGAAATACTTTTCTTCGGATCCTTCCAAAATTTAACACAAAATGTATACTTAATTTTAAATATTAGATGAAACTATATAATTGAAATTTTTATATATCTTAAGACTTTACCTAGTACATACCTTCACTTGACTTTTAACAAAATTTAAAACAAGGCGTACACTTAACTTTCATTACAAGATACAACAATATAAACTAAATTGTTTTTTACATTTATTACAATAAAAAAATGTCATATAATAATTTCCTATCGATCAAAGGTATGCACATGAAAACATGGGTGATAGTCTTCAAATTTATTATCACACACACACAATTCATCTGCCCATGATCCTATAATATATAGTTACCAAATTTTAATTTGTCTTTGTAATGGAAGCTAAGGTATCACTAGGAATAATACCTTTTGGTACCATTTTAATGCCAATATATAATATTTAAATAAAAGATCTAAAACATACATAGAAAAATGTTTTTTGTGATAAAAAATTATATGCTTTTGAGGAACTATATAAAACAATATTTTTTATCTTCAAGATCATACATGGTTATTTCCATAAATGTTTTTCTCTCAATATTTAAAATATTATCCATGTGACCTCACCTCTTTCCCATCTCTCTTATTATTATTTTTTCTATTGGGTAAAGAAGATGGTTTTTGAAAGGTCCCCAAACTTTTTAAAATATGAATCTAGAGAAAAGGATAAAAATAATCACCAAGGTTAAACAAGGTACAAGACTAAAACTAGTCTAAAAAATAAACAAAACAACCAACATGATGCCAAACTTTAACAAAATTTACCTAGTAACACACTCACCGATATAAATCATTTATTTGGAATCATTAGATTCTCCAATGCAATGGAAACCTTTCACCTTTATTTAATTATTTGAAGGCGATTGTTCAGGTCATCAATCTCTTCAAATTTCCATTCCAAGACTAGATTATGTCTTTTAGTTCTCTTACTTAGTTCTCTTTGGCCTGGACCCAAAATTTTTACTTTTATCTTACCTAAATAATCCTAGAACCAATAAATGTATTTCACAAAGTTCATAACTACTTAAGTTCTAATTTTGATCACATGATCCATTTTTTTAATGAGTACTAGTTTAGCTTCCAACTTGTCCACCCTACCTATGAGACTCACAACCTCCTCCCTTAGATGGTTCATATCACTTTTCAACTCTAGGTTATCTTCACATGTATAAGTCTTCCCCATGGAGGTTCATTTTTTTTCTTATCCCCCTTCTTTGTATCTTTATTTTGACCATCCTTGTCATCATATAACCACTTCAACATACTCATCTATAGATTAGCTTCTTCCTACAGACTTTCAATTTTCCTTTGATAATCATATTCAGTATTAATTCAATGAGAAGGGTTAAGAGGAAAAATCACCTCTAAAAGATTTTTTGGCCTTGTCTTTATCTAGGAAATTTGAAGTCTCCTACAAATCTTCTCCTTGAATGTGAATATCCCCCTTTCCATTGATATTCAAATTTATTTCTTGAACCAAACTAAGTTCCTTAATTAGTTGGGACTCACCCACAACTTTCTAGTCAGATAACCAACCCTTTTCACTAGATTTTCACTTACCTTAGGGATTAATTGTGTTGTGTTTCACCACATTCTTCCCTTTGTATTTGGATGGTAGTTTTATACTCACTTATTACATGTTTTTTTTCTTTGGCTTAGGTACTATTTTGATTTTTGTGGCATTTAAGCTCATCCCCTTTTTGGCCTTGCCTTGTTGGGATCTCCATGATCCTTAACTTCCCCACTACCTACCTAAGTATCAGGGTCCAAAATAGATTCACATAGGTAAATGATCAAAAATGATCTTTGAAAAAACAACAAAATCAAGCCATTGTACAAATGTTCCTCACATTTTCCAATTTGTACATCAAATTTGGACCTTCTCTCTTATATAAAACACAAGGAAAATATTTTCTCATTATCTTGGAATGTACTTTATTTAACAAGTTAGTTTTTTTTATATGACAACATAATTTAAATTTACTCCAACATATATCACAAACTTTATTTATAATCCTTTCTTGTGTCAGTATATGTAATTTTTCATGTGGGCACTAAAACTCCTAAAAATATTTAAAATAATTACATCATTTGCTAATTACTATGAACTCTCAAACATGTGTCACAACCATTAGTTAATATGTGTTTTATCTATAAACTAAAATAAACCACATATTTCAATATTAAACATCAATAACTTATAAACAATAGGTCTAAGCTCATTTCCCTATCTATCACTCATCAAGGAAACATATATACACTTTTGGACATTCAAATGGACTACCCTATTAATTATAATTTGCCAATCAATCATAGGTATCAAGTCATATATAATTATAAATTACATAAAATCCAATCCAAAATTGTCATTTCCAAGTTTCAAAACCTAGATCATTAGTTACATAAATTGAACAAACACTATTTCATAATATACCTCACGAGGAAAACTACATGTAGTTTGATTTACCTCTTCAGGGTATTAGATATGAAGGAAGAACTCAACCATTAAATGGAAATTATTTTGGGTCAATGTAACCCACCTTATTTCTCCTTTTTTAAGATTAATCCTAGTGTCAAAAGTGGTCCTAGTGTTTTAGGAGAAGAAAACATATTTATGGGTATTGCACAGATAGTCAAACCTCATAATTGCACACATAAATGGAATATATGTAGGTGGAGAGAAGTATACAAATACATATATAATAAAAATTAATACATTTAAAATAATTATATTCAATCACAAATTTTATATGGTACAAACTAGAGGCTAACATTACCATCTAGGCATGCCCAGATCTCCAGTCCCTGATTTAAGCAACTCATAGTTTAGTTTACTACCTTTCCACCCACCTACATCCAATCTAAAACCTACACAAAATATTAAAATTGAATTTTATACCTCTTAGTTATTTTCATAATTAATAAATTCAATATTATAATTAGTTTCTACCTTTTTTAATTTTGTTTGATGAGTACTAGTTTAGCTTCCAACTTGTCCACCCTACCTATGATATTGACAACCTCCCCCTCAAATGGTTCACATCCATTTTTATCTATAGGTTTTTTTATCTTGTAAAAAAATTCCCCATGGAGGTTCCCTTATATTCCTAGATGTCTTCCCCCTTATTTTGATCATCCTTGTCCTTAAACAACCACTTTAACATAATCTTCTACATAATAGCTTCTTCTTGCATAGTTCTAATTTTATTTTTATAATCCTCTTCAATATTGATTCAATGGTAAGGGATAGGAGGAAAAACCACATCCAAGATATTTTTGTCCTCATCCTTATTACCTACTTTATTTTAAGTCTCCTACATCCTCTCCTTGAATTTGACTCTCTCCTTGCCATTGATATTAAGCTCTATTTCTTGAACTAAACTAAAGTCCTCGATTGGGACTCCTAAAATTTCTCCTCCAACAACTAACCATTTTCATTATATTTGAACTTACCTTTGGGACTCCTTTTGCTGAGTTTCACCATTTCTTTCCCTTTCTCCTTGGTTTTTAGTTTTATACTCACTTATCCCATGTTGTTCTACCCTAGCTTAGGTGGTATTGTGATTTTTATGACCTTTGAGCTCATCCCATTTTTGTCCTTGCCTTGGTAGTCTCTCCCTTCTCCCTAAATTCCCCACTACCTCCTTGAGTATCAAGGTCCAAACTAGATTTAGATAGGTAAATGATCGATAAATCTCCTTTGGAAAAAAATCAAAATTAAGCCCTTATGCAAAGGTTCCTCACCTTTTACAATTTATACGTATAATATGGACATTCTTTTTTATAAAAAAAAAAAGTAAAATATTTTTTTATTATCTTGGAGTGTATATTATTTAACAAGTTAGATTTTTTTTATAAAAAAATAATTGAAATATACTCCAACATGTCTCATAAACTTTTATTTATAATCCTTTTTTGTGTCACTATATGTAATTGTCCACTTGGGCACTAACCCTAATTAAAAGATTAAAAAAATTTGCATCATTTTCTAATAACTATGAGCTCTCAAAACTATGTCATAACCATTAGTTAATATGTGTTTTTATCTATAAAATAGGATAATCCACATATGTCGATCATAAACATCAATAATTTATTAATAAAAATCAATTATAATTAAATAATTACACTCTCAACTTTACACACAATCTTGATAAATAACATAAAAATAATTGATAATTAGTAAACTTCCGTTTTAAAGATTTGATCATGTAATCAACCCATTTAAAATTACAATATTAAATTTTTAATTAAAATGTATATCCAAAAAAAGTCCAACATGCTATTTATATAATACACTCTACTCTACTACTTATTCATAGTTATATTATAATATAATAGGTTTTTATGGTTTACTTTAGTTATTTTATCATCCAAATAGAGTTAAAAATGATGATGGTGCACACTTTGATATTGAGTGGCTCTTCAATCAAATTACTAGTGCATTTTATGTGATAATTATGATAAATTACAACTTCAGGGTGCAAAGGCTTTACCCTAGGGGTTCACCCTCCATAAAACATATTATCAAGCAATATTAGATAATTTTCACAAGGTTAATTTTAAAAAATTCTTACACATTAAAGTTTCAACTAACTTTGAGATTATACCCAACCATAATAAAAATGCATACCTTGTGAGGGATTAAACTTTACAATAATTATGCATGGCTATCAAATAATTTGTGGCATGTTTTTATATATTTGACATTACATTTATCAAAAATATAAAAGGTGATAAATATTTAAAAATACTTGTGAATTCCATATCTGATTCAGACATGTCCATGGATAAATCACCAGCCTCATCTAGTGTTACCCACCAACCACCTTAAAAACTATTGTCAATTCAAAAGCATTGAAAACTATTCTATACTACAAAACCTATAGAGATTTCTAAAAAGGTTTCCATACCACTTCATAGTAAAAGTGATCAACATTCAATAAATATAAAAATATCAATGCATTTCATGAATTATATGAAAATAACATGCATTTCTTTAAAATACTATTCATTATCATGTTGATGTACATGACACTAAAAAATGACATCCCAAGTCAAAATTTTAAAAGTCTGATTTACATTGTCCACACTTTGAATTACAGAAAACAATTAGTTAGATATGATATTTTTTCTACTTCAAAATATATCATGGAAATGTATATGATATCTTTTTGAACATCAAAATCATTTTTTTTTACATTAATGTTTAAATTTTCATGACTATAAATTTCACTCTTAAATAGTTTTAGCAATTACTTCTAACTTTTTCATTAAAATTGATATTATGTAATGATATTGAATGCTAGAATTTAAGCTTCCTTATTAATTTGAGAATTTTTTTGGTTATTTACCTAAACATTACACTATAATTAATTAATCATTGCTTGATGATTTATAAATTAACTAGTTAATTAATTGATTGATTAATTTTAATAAACTATAATATTTTACTTGTTGAACATAAAATATTAAAACTTTCATCACTCAAAACTATTCTAAAAAAATAGTTTAAAATGTAATTAATATGGACTCATTCCAATTCATTCAGATAAATATGGTTTACTTATAATGAATCCAAATTATTTATGATAAATTACATTTAAAAAATAAAAATAAAATTAGATTAGTATTTAATCTAGATTATTCAAAAATTTATAGTCCAAAATTATTTTTAGTCCAATAAAAGTGGAACAAACCCAAATATTTTACATATTCAGTCCAATATGTGTGGAATGAGTCCAAATATTTTGGATATTCTTTCTAATTTATTTATTAGATAGGAAACTTATTATGGGTATAAATTTCTCTCTAGTCCACTAAAGGGGTTATAAGTCCAAATTATTTAAAATAATCACTTAAATACAACAAACACAATAAACTATACCTAAATATGTCATTATAGGATTAAAGGAGACTATAAAATTGATAAATTGAAAGGAAAAAGGTAGATATATAGATGCATAATTGACATATAATTTACTATAGACACCTAATTTTGATATAAGACCATTTTCTATAATGTCATAGTTATGTTTTATCACCCTTGGTCCATGTGCACACATTTGGCTATTTTCAGTACACTTTCCCCTTTATGTGAGTTCTTGTATTGTCATCCCTAGACTTATGACATCATTACATATTTAATTTTTTTAAATTTATGTCAAATATAATATCTACATTAAATTAGGAATGTCTAAAAAACTATAGATTGAAAATTCATTTTCCCTTGTATGACCCTAGATGCTCCTAAGATGTCTAAAATATTATTTTAGGGTCTTTACCTAGGCCCTAGTCAGCCAATTATAGTATCCCCTTGACATGTGTGTTCCTTGAGACTTGACCATTGTATATATTTTATGGTGATCCTATGTGTAGATGTGAACTTTTTAATTTGTTTTTAGATATTTTACACCTAAGAAATATAAAATGATATAAACTACGCACTAATTGAGATGGAG
Source organism: Torreya grandis (assembly GCA_037957365.1). Classification (NCBI taxonomy): domain Eukaryota; kingdom Viridiplantae; phylum Streptophyta; class Pinopsida; order Cupressales; family Taxaceae; genus Torreya; species Torreya grandis. The sequence continues at coordinate 1,491,905 of JARHVA010002466.1, read as the reverse complement.
AGAATATGGAAATAAATATATTAATATAAATCAAAATGAATAATTATATATTCACTTATATTATTTAAAAATGAAAAATCAAGAGAAGGATAATATACTTAGCTAATTCTAAATTCATGTTGATCATAAGAGGTGTCATTGTACTTAAAAATACTTTGTAACTATTATGGCAGTTGTATAGACTTGAAACATAGGATGAAGAGTTATTCATATATTGTTGATGATTTTTTTTTCATTCTCTTTCATCCAAACCCTAATATTATTTTATTGACTATAAGATGATCTAAAAATGGGATTAACACTTTGTGTTTTAGTAACCCCAACCACTCCCCACTAAATAGTTGAGCATTTCATATGTTTCAATACTCCCAAGAGGGATAAAACCACAAGTAGTTCTCCCACTTATATGTGTGTTTGATAAATAATGTGAATTCAAGTATAAATTTAATTTTTTTTAGGTCCTCTTTTGGTATAATCATGTAATTTTTGTGTTATTAGATTCATTATTTTATTATCTTCACAAATTTGATTAAGAATAATATAAGTTAGATAGGTGTGTTTTCTATCTATGAATGCTTGTATGTATATGTATATGTGTGTGTGTCTATATATATATATATATATATATATATATATATATATAGAATTATTAACATGTATAAGTTGACCCAATAGGACCCAAAAAGACAAAAATAAACTAAAAAAAGGTTTCCAGATCAAAAAATAAGTGCACATCACACAAATGCACTACTAACAAGCTCAAACCCTATAGGTAATTACCATAGCCCAAGTTTATCAATATTATCTTGAGAATATAAAAAATAATCAACACAAATAAAACCAAATTAGGTATCCCTATGATAAATGATGAAGCAAAGAGAAATATCAATCAAAAGAGCATGTGACTAGTTGAACAAATAAGAGAGTGACATATCAAGATAAAATCACCAATAAGTTCCCAAATCGTAGTGAGATTCCATATGTGTAAATTCATGAAAAATTAATTTAAAAAAAGATTAAATAATATTTTTATGTTGACATATGCCCCTCTTTAATGTAATATTTAAATGTAATACTAAATACTGGTTTAAAGGGATGAAATAAAATGCATACTTCTATCATCATTTTCAACTTTTAAATTCATTTTCCCACTATTCCATAACATCCCATGCTTACTGTAAGAAAAATAAAATGCATACCTACAATGTCATTTTGAACTTTGAAATTCATTTACCCACTATTCCGTAATTTCCCATGCTTGGTGTAATAAATCATGAACATAAGTAGATAGATTTTTTATTCCAAATAGATAACACCATAATCAAACAAAAAAATTAAATTAAGAAAATAAAAACTACACATATTATTATGTAGTCTTCTACTACTCCTACAGTGTGATCATGTCATTTAGAATGGAAATTCCATGGGTCTAAATTGACAAAACTCATATGGTGAATGTGATATTATGATTTCTCTCTTTTTGGTCAAATATTCAAACAAAGGTTTTCAATAATTGTCTCTAATTGTGGAACCTTGAAATCAAGTTCATGTGTATAAGTGTAACCCCAAAATAGGTTTGTATGTAAACATGGAACCCCAAAATAGTTTTTTAATGTAAAAGAGGAACCTTGAAATAGGTTTGTATGTAAAAGAAGAACCCAAAAAAATGTTTGTATGTATGATTATATATCTAGAGTGCTTGCACAACACCATTTTTTCCATTATTCCTCAATATAGAAAATAGAATAGTGTTTGAATGAAAAAAATCCATGCCCCAATGTGATCCATTTTTTCATAAAAGTGATATATAATTTAAGTATATGTCTATCAAAATGTCAAAGGATGTATCAATTATTCTACATTATCATGTAGAATAACCAATTATATCTTAATCTATACAATTTGACCTAACTGAAGCATATATTTGGTCTTAAAATCTGAAATTTCTACATATTAGGGCCTAAATATATCAAAAAAGCCCATTATATGCCCCCCTTTTATATGAAGATGAATCCTATGAATCATACATCTCAAAAGAAAGAGTTATACACATAATGTGTCATATATAAAAGTATAATCATGTAAATTAAGTATACAAACATGATAAGATATGTCATTATAGAATATATTTTATCAATCAAGAATATTTGAAATTTTAATCTAAGGCAATGGTCATATAAGTTCCATTGTTAAGTATATATATTCATTATGCACACCATGATAAGAGTCATAGTAGATGCATCATATAAATCATCAAAACATCAATAAATTACATAATTAAAATATGTGTGATATAAATCATGAAATCAAGTTCATGGTAATAGTGAATTTAATTATTAAATAATATATGTGACCATACACATGTACACAACATAATAATCAAGAATCATACAAGCGTATAATACATGACACAACTCTGACATGACATGAACATGGCATGGACTAGAATAATGTCTAACCCAATTGACACATGACATGATAAGACACAATTAATGTATCTATATAAAAATAATTATATAACACATCATTGATCAAGCGAAGTTAAAATCATCAATATAAATATGCACAAAGCTATCAATGTTAGTATACATAATAAATCAGTGTCATTATCCACTATAACAAAGCATAATATCCATAAGAAATAACACTTTATAAAGTATGAACAACAATAAATCATATACAATAGTATAATATGATAAATGGAATAGTATATAAATATACAACCTAAAAATTATATGAATATTACCCCATTATGGATATGCCCCCAATGAAAAAAGGTTTCCCATGGATGTGATCAATGTTATGCATTTATATGTCCTTATATCATATTTAGCCCAAATTTCTTACATCCACTTCATATATACATGAAAAGCATGTGCATATAAAATGGATATGTAACTTACCATGTATATGATAAATAATATCAATCACTATGTGTACCACCAAAACATGTTATGTATAGGTCCTAGGTTTATATTTTTTTAATTTTTGATATTTGGTTTGTATTTTTAAATATTTTAATTTTTTTGTATGTTTTTTAAGAATTAAAATTAATATTAATATGAGTGTGAATTTTTAATGATATAGTATTGAATTATAACATATGTCCTGATAATAACTATATAATGAATTAATCACATTTAGAAATATTAAATGAGAATAATTAATCTAACCAGCTATGCATATAAAATAAATATTCTTCACTCATACATTATGTCAACTTTATTGATCTAACTCATGAGTAAGTGAAACACAAAGATATATGCTTGTGTTTTAATCATTATCACTCTAATAATTGTATTTACATTAGATAACTATATTGAATCTATTTGAGAAAAAGGTTTGTTTTAAGCTTTATCTTTAACATAGAATGGAGATTATTTCTTTTATCATGCCTTACGTATAATATAAATACTTAATATTTTATTATTTTATTCATTTATATGCAGTTTAATTTTATTTAGTATCCATACTATGTACTTTGAGATACATTACTATATCCTTAGTAAGATTTTGTTATACATATGTTATGTTTCATTAAAATGCGAGTAAGCCTCCATAGAAATAAAATGAAATATTATTTTTGACATTATCTATTATTGCTTCCATTATCTCTAAACTTTATTTTCCAAATATCAAATTGAATTTTATAATGATTAGATTCATTAAAAATAATGTTTCCATTACCTTAGGCCCAAAATAAATTAGTATTTGTATATGTCCTAATGATACCTCAATGATTTTTGTATGTCACAATTATATTTGTTCAATCCTTAATTCCTTAATAAAATTAATCATGCATGTATTGTATTGTATCTTGTCAACAAAAAAATTTATTTTTCTATGTTCACATTCTATAAGAGATCAAATGACCATTGTTTCCTTTTTAGGTTCACATCGCAATGTATGACCTTTAGAAATCACATGAGATATATTAGCCTTCTTATGTTATGAAATGTAAGAAGATTATGGAGTTAAATTTAAAGGTGTGTCATTGTATCCTTTGAAATTTAATGACACCCTTATCGATAAACACTTCATTTTTTTATTTCATTAAATAATAATTTCTATCTATATACCCATTTATTTAATGATAGTTACAAATGACCTTGCTCACACTTATGTTAAATTATGTGTATGGTGATACCTAATAGAAGTTAATGAGGTTAGCCTTTTATTAAGTAACATTCATAACATAATATTTGGTTTATGTTTGAGTCTTATAAATTGTATAGGTTGTTTAACAATAGAATGGGTGGGAATTATGAAAGTTTTTTTCTCATTAATTGACTTATGGGAACTTTTAGAGTCATAATAAAAAGTGAATTCATGTATAATATCACTCTCATAAGTGACTACATAAAAATTAAAGTCACTCAAAATAAATATTGGTATGATATATTTTTTTCCCCTAAGTGGAAGTAAAATATATTTACTAAAGATGAATTACTTTTATAAATTATCTAGTTGATATATTAATAAATGTAATGTATTTTTTAATCTTAAAATTTAGTCCTTCATGGGTTGATTGTGACCTTGTTGAATATTTTGAAGATTTTCTAACATTAACCTAGAATCTTTATTTTTTTTAAAATTAAATAAGCAATCCTCTTTTGGTTTTAATAAAAAAGATATATACCCACTAGGTAAGTTTTAAAACCAATATAAGGCCTTATTTTAAACTTCAATGATTTTTTTTCATACTACTGACCCATCACATGAATTTTTTCTTAGAGAAAATAAAACATGTGCAAGCTTGGTATGAGGATCTCCATATCCATCGAATAAGTGAAATGTAGGCATGATAAATCCTTATGGATAAGGATGATTGAGTATCCTTCATACTATAAGTTTTCCTAGTATAGCTTATGCATTATATTCTTAGGATAATATAATAAATCATTTTTGGAGTTCACCCATTGCATGCATCATTCACACTATATGATTGGTAGGAATCATTATATATTGGAAAGGTTCATTCATAAGTTTTAAACATGGGTATAAAATATTCATTAAAAGTATGATTATCATTTAATTTCTTAGAAAAATCATCATATATTATATCTATAAAATAATATATATATACTAACATATAGTATTGGGTAATAGTATAATACTATGTCCCACTGCCTAGCTAGAAAAAAATTTTAAAAAATATTAAAAAAAAAAATTCTAAAAAAGACTTAATGATTTTTTTGTTTAAAAAAGGAAAAATGTATACGTACTAAACATTTGTATATATAGTCTAAAACATTATTTTTGATTAATTTCAATTACCAAAATTCAATATGTTTTGAGAAGAAGATGAAAGTGTATGTGGCCTCTTTATGCCAAAAAGTGGGACACACTATTATTATTTGACCCTATTATATACATGATAATGGAAATAATAATCTTATTCACCTACCTTCACACTACATGACTTGTGCATACATATATTAATCTTATTCTCCATTCTATAACATCCACATGCTTTCCATGGGTTTGATCATCTCAATTTCCTATTAGTAACCTATAGGAATTCCATAGTTTATTACAAAATAATAAATTATCATACTCAAAAATCTATATATCATCATATAAATAATCATATATCCTAGATAAAACTATTGGATTTAGATGGTATAAGTTTTTTGGTATTATCCAAATTTGACAATTTCACTCTAAGACAAAAAAATTGTCACGTTTAAATTTAAAATCAGTGCTATGGTTTAGCCAATAAATTTTATATATTTATGGTGTTATAAATTACCCAAAGAGACTCTTATTAATATAAAATAAGTCAAATCTTATTTCCCTACCTAACACTCATGAAGGAAACACCTTTACACTTCTACACATTCAAAAAGACTACCCTATTCTCTATAATTTACCAATAATTCACAAGGATTAGGTCTTATCTAAGTAAAAATAACCTCAAAGATAAGCCAAAGTTGTCATTTTAAAGTGTTAAAATCTAGATCAAAAGTTGCATACATTGAAAGAGCACTATTACACATATACACCTAACAGGGAGAACTACATGTATTTTGAATTCCCTATTTAAAGTATTAGATATATAGGAGACATTTAACCATTTAATAATGAGTGGCTGGGGTCATATAAAACCACATGATTCTCCTTTTTTAGGCTTAAGTCTTGTGTCAAAAGTGGACCTAGGTTTTCAAGATAAGGATATAGATGTCTAGGTATTGTATGTATAGTATGACCTTGGGATTGGACACATAAATGGAAGATAATCAATAATAACATCTTGTACCAACATAGAGAAGCACCATTCATATAGATTGAACTATCAAGTTTAGTTTCTAGTGTTAGATGGTAACAAATCGATATTAACATTACCATCTGACATGCCTAGATGTCTAATTCTTAATCTTAGTGACTTAGAGTCAAATTTAATTTCTTCCCTACCAAATAAATTTAGTCTTAGACCCTCATATAATAGTAACATAGTGTGTATCTCATACTTTTGGGACTTTTCATAGTTAGTAAGTTTAAACATCAAATTAGTTTTTACTATTTAATTTTAGATTTATGTTTAATTATAATACATAAATAATATGAATTAATTAAATGTTTTATGCTTGTTTAGGGTTAAATAATCTAAAATAAGGTAAAACATATTGGTGAACCCATATATTTTATTGAACATATCCAAAAACATAGGTTTCCCTTAGGATTTATTCTTTCTTTCTAGGGTTTTATTTTTTTATATATAAATCTGATTTTCATTTTTTATTTAATTTGTACATAAATTACACATGGATATAATGGATGTACATAGTTTCTATATATTTACTCAATATATGACTTTTATCATTACATGGTTTTTTCATTTAATATTTAAAATCTATAAAAATAATGTAATTCCTAGGATCAAATTTGTATACACTAATAAGGTTAAAATAAATAATGAATAATCTCAAGCCTTTGTTAATTCATATTGTTTCATATTCAATAAAATTTTATTCTTGTCACCACTAGGAAATAAAGGGCATGCATGATTCCTTTTATTCATCCTCCCCCTAGAGCTCAAGGTTGTCTCAGCTACCATATCTATCCCATTATTCTACCATGACTTATATTGGATTCCATGGTCCACATTGTCACTAATATAAGAGGTAGGGTGCCTCAACATGTGTAGTATAATGGATATAGTCAACATGTTCCTCCTTAACCACTTCCACCTCCCTTAGACAAAATAAATAAACACAAATGGTATTCCATCATTAATCAACTAAATAATACTTATGCTAAGATTTGTATCCTTGAATTACTAAAAAGATCAACTATTTACAAGGGCATCTTATATGATACAATCTAGTAATAAAAAAGATACTTACTTTGATTATATCATCAATACATTAAAGAACATAGAAAAATTCATTACCTTTGATAAGGAATGCATACCCATATAACACATGATAGATCATTATCTATCTAGGTCCAAGTTTAAATCAAAGAAATCAAATGTGTGTTGATAAATAATGGCTCATGAATGAATATCTACAACATAAATTTCTTATAATAATTGGGTGTCCATATGGATAGTATTAAAAAAATATTAGAGCATAAAATGATTTGATTATATTTTGCATTAAATACCTGTGTCAATATCATTAAATGTGAAATTGGGACCTAAAATAATCTCTACTTTATTTCACATTATGTCTAATCATCTACATTACAATTCAATTTTTGGGCAACCTTCAATACATGACATGGAAAAAGTACCATATACATTAAACAAATTAGGTAAGTTCATGAATGATGGATGTTTATATACATTCCCCATAGATGATGGTATTTTAAATACTTCAAAATGGCATAATCAGATAATGGAAGTAATTCACAAATAGGATTTATGCATTTCTCTATGTTACCTTCATCATAGCCTATTCTAATATATCAACCTCATATATATGAGGTTGGAGAATCAAGTAAACTAAATGATAAGGAACTTTTTATGGATATTCAAGAAGAAAATAAATCAGTAATAGCTAGTACAACACTAAAAAAGACAATTTTAGAACTTCCCTTGGTGGATAATTCAAAAATTCTAGATGACATAGTCACATATTATTACAATAATGATGATGATAATGATATGCAAGACAATATAAATGATCATTTGCATAAGCTAAATTTGAATCCTATATCTTTAGATGAGTACTTGTATCATAATATGTTTACACCTATTATTATAGGTGAATATTAGGATAATTGATTTATAAAGAGCATGGATAATTTTAAATTTTTTACTCAAGCACAATCCATAGGGGACAAAGGAAAAACATCAATGGTAGATCATTAGTATAATCAAAATGCTAATATTTGTTGTAATTTTTTATCACATCATGATTCTTGTATGTTAAGAGAACCACCAAGGCAAACATTTTTAAATCAAGCATGGAAAAATTTCAAGATATAACAAAGTTTTTAGGAAAACATTAGTGAATAACATGGATTTTTTGGAGATAACAGTGGATATTATATTACAAGTAACAAGTATTCAAAAAAAACCAAACATCATCTTAAAAATATTACTTGGTAATAACTTGATTGCATTGACTACTACTAAACATAGAGATATGAGGTGTTTATCACACCAAGAAGGAAAATTATATTGTGACTACCATATAATCACTAGGGATAGAACAAACAATTATATAGCACTGGAATAAAAAATAAAAAATTTCAAGAATGATAGGATATTTAAGGTCATCACACTATATAAAGAACACTCGACTCTTTCTAATAGGAATGAAAATATAAATACAATACCTAAAGTTCATAAACATCCATAAAAAGATATTTTAACTATTATAGAATATATATAAAGTGCTTATTGACAATAATTTAGATTGATGAAGACTAATTCCCAAATGTGTGTAGTATTGCATTCTTATGATGGTTGGGACATGAAATTGATATAATAAAATCCATATCATGTTAAGTTCCTTGGAAATATTACTATAATAATTATTTCATATCAAATTTTGTCAATACCTACATATGGGTGACACCCACTACCTCCTAGTTGACACTTGCATTAGGATAGGAATGTTTATACTCCATGAAAAATATAATGAATTTAAAAAATTAGTAAATTATCTTATTAAATTAATGGAATACAATCAATATTTTACATTATGATAATGGTGCCAATAAAAAATCAAAATCTTCAAAAATAATTTTAGGCACAAAACATGAATAATAAGATACAATGGAAGCAAATGCAATGTGTTTACACAACCATAAGGACAAGTTAGGTGAAATTGATTTATATGATGACTGGGATGACTTATTTAATTTATTTATGAACATTTAAAAAAAAATTAAAAATACATAAAAATATAAAAATAAAAATATTCTAAAAAAATAAAAAAATGGGACCCGAGCATGACATGTTTTCTAGTTTACATTATTTGCATATATATTTTATCACATGTTTTATATATTTAATATCCTATTTCATATGCACACATTTCATGGTATACATGAGTGAGATGCAAAACATACAAATTAGACATGAATAAATACATGTTGGATATTATTTTACCTGGGGATGAAAATGTTGGCGGAATTTTATTTCATAGCCTACATTGATATAGGTTAGTTATTTCTATGACCTTTTCATTAGCCATGTTGAGTTATACCAATTATTTACATATGTATTTCTATTACTCATATTCTCTACAATTCTATATTTCATGTATATGTTACTTTAATGTGTTGTGATATTGACATACTTGGATAGTGTAAACTAGCTTACTTGATATATGATTCATTAATGTTGTTTATATTTCATAAAAGGATAGACATTTATTGTCTATTATTTGTGGTCCTTTTCCTTATGTTTAAAACATTTACTTTTCCATTGTATGTGGCCCTTGGCCTTCTTTGTGTGACATTTATTTTCCATTATTTCTAACCCTTATCCTTATATGCACAACTTTTATCATCCATAGTATGTGGCCTTTGGCCTTATATGTGACATTGTGTATTATTTCATGTGCTTATATTGAGTGAATCATAGCCATGAAATTTTATTCTTATGAGTTGATTAATATAATAAATATTGAGATTTATAATTTAAAAGTGTTGTGATCCATATCATGAACCTCACTTTTGTGTGTGGTACTAAGATTCATATCACACACCTTTACTTAATATTATTATTAAGTGATTATATTAATAATACTTAATACTAAATTACTAATTAATATATGCAACTTGACATGACATTGATATGCCTTATAACTTATGTTTCATACATGCTTTGGTGACATATTCATTACTATGAGGGAATATTATCCACATGTTAACGTGATTATATCTTTTACATATCATTATATAATTAACTCTTTTATTTTTAGATGAGTAACTCATGGGATACATTCCTCACCTCAAAATGAGGGCATATTAGTGAGTTTTTCATAGTGACTTAAGACTGCACTATCATAACATTAATATTTTGGCACAATTTATAATATTTAAATATTTTATTGTGGTTTAGATATTACATTTCGACATATATTTACACATAAGGATAGATTTTGGGGCATATTACATGCATATGCACTTATTTTATAGCAACACAAGTTATAATTATTCATAGATTTAGGTACATTTGGGTGCATATGCATAAAATTTTACATGAATATAATTACAAATTTTCATATATTTACATATTTAGACACATTTTGGGCATATTAAATGTATATGCACTCATTTTATAGTATCACAGGATAATAATTATCATATTTGGAATAAATAATAACATTTAGGTGCATAACATTTTATATAATATTAGTATAAATATATGGAGCATGAATCTTTCTCATGAACATACACATTATTGTAATTTTATATTTTTTAAACACTTTTGATTATACCTATAAGTTCGCATAATTGAATCTATAATTTTGCCTACAATGGTTGATTCATGTTTATTGACATAACACAGTTGAGTTTCAATGAATCTAAATGCCCTTGGCATTACTTAAAGTGAGCCCAATATGGATCTCCCACCTTTCATCTTGGGGTTACAAGATTAATTTTAATATTAGTTACATGACTAGTGTGGTTGAGGTTCAACAATGTTCAATGACCTTAGAAATACTTCATATTCATGAGGGTTTGGATATTTTATTCCTAACCCATGACCTTTCCTTAGTTACACAAATTAGGATTTTATCACCCATAATTATCCAAAGGTTTCAATAAAATGAACTATTCTCCAAGTTATTTAGTGGAAAAATACATTTCTCTAATGATTCAAAAAAGAAGCATCATCTCTAACAAATTACAGGGAAACATGGTTCACCCACTTACATCTGTATTCCTTTCTCTTAAGTTTTAAGTTTTAAGTTTTAATGAATTATTTTTATATTTTCATTTCATGGGAATTTGTTATTTCATATTCATTATAGGTTTTCTTAGATTAAGATACACTTTTTGAGCATCTCCTAAAGATGAAGTATGTTGTACATACTTAGGTCCATCTATCTATGCTTTTAATCTAGTATTTACATTTAATTTTAATATTATAATAAAAATAGTATTTTTAGATAGTAAATTTGGTATTTTATACTTTGAAATGTCATTTTTGACCTACTTTTACCCTGCATGACTTTTTCATGCATATATGACTATTATTCACCATTATCTTACATCCACATGCTTTCTATGGATCTAATAATCTCAAGTTACTATCAGTCACCTAAATCAATTATTGAATATTTTCCAAACCATTCAATTATAATACTTAGACATCTCTACATCATTAGATCAATATTCCTATCTCTTGGAAAAAACCATCAAATCTAGACTATACCATCATTTTGGTATTGCCCAAAATTGATAGTTTCATCTTGTGCCAAATAATAATCACATTTTAAATTTAAATCATTAACATGGTTTAGCTTGTATATTTTTCATGTTAATGGCATGAAATTATCCAAAGAGTCCTATATAAATATACAATATGTCTAATCCCATTTCCCTATCTATCACTCATCAATGAAACATCTATATACTTTTGAACATTCATATAGACTACCCTATTGTCTCTAATTTAACAATAAATCATAAAGATCAAGTCATATCTAAGTCTGAATCACATCAAATCCAATCCAAATCTATCATTTTTCAAGTTTCTAAAGCTATATGACAAGTTACATACATTGAACAAGCACTATTTCACATATACACCTCATGGGGAGAAATACATGTAATTTGATTACCTTGTTTAGAGTATTGGATATGTAGGTAACATTAAAAATTTTAATTAGAAGTGTTTAGGATTGAATCAACCCACCTTATTTCAAAATTTTCAATCTTAATCCTAGTTTCAAAAGTGAACCTAGGCTTTCAGGATAAGAAGACATTTTTTTGGTATTGCACACATAGTCAGACCTAAAAATTGTACACATAGATGGAATCAACGTAGGTGTAGTGAAAAATACAAAAATATATAAGCAAAATTAATACATATGAAACCATCATATTTAGTCACAATAATTAGATGGTATATAATAAAGGATAACATTACCATCTAAGCATGCTGAGATCTCTAGTTTCTGATTTGAACAACTCACCATTCAATTTCCTACATTCCCTACCACCTACATTTAGTCTCAAAACCACAAAAAATAGTAAAACTATTTTTTATCCCTCTTAGTTATTTCAATAATTACTAAATGCAATTTTAATTAGTTTATACCTTTTATATTCAAATTTATGCATAATTATAATACATAAATAATCTAAATCAATTCAAAATTTTATGCTTATTTAGGGATAACTAATCTAAAACAAGGTAGAACATAATCATTTCAAGGTATTTTATTATAAACATCATTAAAAAGTATATAATTATGAGATATATAAATAACATGAAAAGTATCATGTGTTTCATCTATTCATTTTTTAATTTTATACAAACAACATTCATCTTTCTTAATCATAAAATTAATAGTATCAAAAAATATGTATTTTTATTCTTCTAACATCATAGGCTTAACCTCTTGAATAAGAATGCATTGAACACCATTACATTAAAAATTATTTGTTATTTTTTTGAGTTAATTTGTATTAGTTTTATGTACTTACTTGTATATTTTTGAGTTTTAGTTGGTTTAAGATTTTACAATTTCATTTACTTTAATTTATTTACATTTGGCTATGTATTTAAAATAGTTTTTACTTCATGTTTTATTTTCATGTATTGTTGATGTTTATACACATGCTTCATGTGTTACTATCCAATGGGGATGAGATAATTATGGTATAAAATGAGTCTATAAAGGATAATGTGCATTACTATACATGCATTTATTGAGTATATGAGTAGAGAGAGAGATTTTATTTTCCACATTATTATTTGTTTCATATTATGCATATATTTTTTACACTTTTTAATTAATTTATACAAGGGTGGTTGTTGATCAGTGTTTTTTATGATGATGTCATGTGTGATTATGAAAAATAAAGTAAGTTTTGAATGTGAACCTCTGTGCATTTTATGTTTTAAAATGAGAATCAACTTGTATTAGAATAAACTTGTGTCCTTGGCAAGACTTGGAAGAAAGAAACAAGATGTTGCATTAAGATTGAGCCAATAAGTAACATTTAGTGCTTATAAAGTTTAATATTTATTCACCTTGTATTATATAAAAAAATTATGGTTCTAGGTTCATATGAAAAACCATGAGGTCATGTCTTTTGACATAAAAAATAAAATTTGATTAAAAACATTTATAAAGTTTTTAATGATTAAAGTGGTTGAAAAAACCCATGTCGGTCACTGACTTTGAAAAATAAAAAATAAAAAATAAAAAGGAAATAGTAGAAGGGAAAAAAATAGAAGAGTGGATATTTGCCTTGTGTAGGCTGAGGATAAATAGAAGGGCTAGGGCATGTTTCCACAATGGCAAAATGCTATCAAAATTGTTATTTTTGGTCCTCCACTTCACCCATGAACATGAAAATATGTCATGAAATAATTGAGGAATTTTTTTAAAGGTTATTTGAAGGATTTAAAAAGTTTGGAAGATATCCAATCAATAAAGAAATAATGATAAAATAAAATAAAATCATTTTAAAGAGATTTGGAAACTTTGAGGCATAAAATCAAGCATTGATTGTAATAATTAAGATTATTATTTTTATATTTCCCCATAATTTATTTTACACTATTTTTTATTTGATAAGGTAAAATCAAGGTTTTACAGGGACATGGAACCATGAGAGTGCATTAAAATAATTTTAACAGGCCAACCAAGGCTAATAGAACAAAAGCAAAAAAATTAGTACTTAGAATGAAAATAGGAAACAAAAAACTAAAACTAATTTAGGAAGAAGGTCCCTCCTAAATGTCTTTATGATTAGTATTATCCTTCACTAGGATGATGGGTTTGTCTTTTAAAACCTTGGCATGAGTATGATTCTTAGGGCCTTTAGTCACTTCCCCAGGGAAGATCATTTTAGGCTGCTTCCTACCATTAACTTGAGAAGGAGTCTATTTAGGGGAGAGACCAAGGGGATTTAATTAAATTGAGATATTTCATGACTATGGATTGAGGTGTATGAGTAGATTGGACAAAATTTTAGATAGTAGCCTTAGCCACTTGGTGAAGTTCATTCCAATCTTGAATAAGATTTTCTAGGCCAAACACTACCTATTAAACCCTTGAGTTAAAATTTTCCAGTAATTATTTTTTCTTTTCCAATTCCTCAGTCATTATAGCCTTAATTTTCCAAGTTAAAGTCGAAGGATCTCAATTTCAATATGTTCAAGCTTAGGAATAAATAACAGTTTGGGAGGTAGGTCATTATGGGGGGGAGGACTAGGATAAATTATTTTGGGGGGAGTGTTCAAGGGGTAGGTAGGAACCCTCGATAGGGTCCTCCAATGGGGAGTCCTCCTCAAAAGAGGATCCCCTGAGGGGGAAATTTATACCTAAAAGAGCATGATCATGTTTAACAAGTAGGAGGATAAGACCTTGATGGAGGATGTGATTAGTATCACTAACTTGGTGGAGTAGAACAATACTTTCTAGGGACTTGAGAAGAAAATATGGAAGACTAATTTTAAAGCTAATGAAGTGATTTAGGATCTATAAATGGTGTGAAAAAATTAAAGTATACTTACCTTCTAGAGTCATGTACCTCATGATCTGAAGGTAGATATCTAGATAGTAATGTGAGAGGTTGGTGTAAGGGAATCCTTTCTTGTTTGTCTAGATGAAATCATTCATTTTTAAGAATAGCTACAAGGATTCTTTCTTCTTTGACTAGTCTTTAAATTCCTTGGTGCCTATGTAGGACATGACCATCACATCCTCAATGAATTCCTTTAAAATATTTATGATGATGCCTCTCATGGTGAGATTTTATTTATTCCATGACACTATGAAGTCTTGGGAAACCATGGTATTATGTTTATTACTGTGTTCCATAAACTCTATAAGAGCCCCCTTCTTGAGTTTCTTCCAAACCTTCTTTTTCTCTCAGACTTCTTTACATGAAGTATGTTCTAAGTGATCTCTATCACCACCCATTGGTGATGGAAATATAAAGGTGGGATTGTAGAGCCAAAAAATTTAGGTGCAACAAAAATAATTATGACTCAAATGGGAGGGAACACCTACCAAAGTCACATGGAGTTAATTAATGCCCCTTTCTTTGAAATGAATACAAATCAGCTGAATTAGGATTTGACCCATCAAGTTGAGGGGATTCATGTGTGAAGGGACGATGATTTTAAGTTGCACTAGTACCTTTGGCTAGGATGATGTTAAGCACCTTATGGGGGATGTTGCTTGCAACATTTATTTTACCATATTATTTGTTATTATAGAATGAATAAAATGTTTGCCATAGTGAAATTTAGGTAGGCATGGAGAATTAGGTGGTAGAGATGAAAATATGGGATCTATATCATTGCATTTGGTTCCTTTCCAATCCCTTCATCTCCTTTTTATCTCTCTAGGTTTTTCTCATTGTCACTTGTTGCCCTAGTGGTCTTGCTTGATTTTATGTGGTTTGGTGCCTTATCTTTTACCTTATTTTGGATTAATTCTAAATAATTATAAAACTATGAATATTTATATTATATAAATTATAGATAAATTAATTATATTTGAATGTAAAATTAGATGTTCAATTTTAATTTACTATTTATAGAAATGACTAAGCATAATAGGATAATTAACTTGTTACTATTTTGATATGAGCAGAACCTATATATAATCATCTGAAAGGGTTTTAAATGGATCCAAAATAACTTAGATATAGAAAATAATTATCTAAACCTATTGGGATGTCTATGATATGGAAACCATTAGGGAATCCATGTAAGTGACTAATAGCAAATTGGGTAGGCATAACCCATAGACTAGTGAATGGCTAGGAAAAAGTGTGGGTAAGAATCATACATACATACATACATACATACATATATATATATATATATATATGCACAAGTCATATATGGTAAAGATAGGTCAAGAATAACATTTTAAAGTATATAGTATTTATATACTGACAAATGTCCCCATTTAATTTTGGTTTTGACAATAGCTAGAGGAAAAGGATAAAGAAATTATGTACCTTAGTGTAACTACACATTGTCTTTATTAAAAGGATATGAGTGTCTATCCTACTCTATGCAAACATGTAATGAAACAAGCATAAATAAATGTGTGTGTGTGTGTGTGTGTGTGTGTGTGTGTGTGTGTGTGTGTGTGTGTGTGTGTGTGTGTGTGTGTGTGTGTGTGTGTGTGTGTGTGTGTGTGTGTGTGTGTGTGTGTGTGTGTGTGTGTGTGTGTGTGTGTGTGTGTGTGTGTGTGTGTGTGTCTGTGTGTGTGTGCGTGCGTGTGTGTGTGTGTAATATTAAATCTAAAGTAAATTATATCATATACATACTTGAAATTTTAAAAATAAGGAATGAATACACATGTATGTATGTAAACTACACTTCCCTCTAAAGTATTAGAGACTAGATTGATTATGCCCCAAGGCTAGTGACACTATGTAAAAACTTGGGTTGATAAGGTAAATTACCAAACCCTTATGAAAATGTAAAATTTATTAGTGATTTGAGTGATTTATAAACTTGAATGGAACTAATTTAAAATATTAAGTGCGTATAATAGTTTTAAAATTAAGAAAGGTGGAATCCCATACTAGGCTTGTATGTAACTATGAATAGACTAAATAAACCATTATATATGTGTGTGTGTGTGTGTGTGTGTGTACATATATATATATATATATATACATATATATATATATATATATATATTATATTCATAATGTTACTTTAATTACCATTATGAAAATATAAAAGTGTGTACATGAAAAAAATCCATTCCCCATAATCCGATCCAACTATATTAATTTAATATAGAATGTCATAAATCTATGACACTATGATACCAATCTAATAAATCTGAAAAAATATTCCATCTATTCCATGTAACATGATAATTATGGTCATATAATATTTTTAAGGTGTCACTCTTATACCTATAAACTAATTTGTGTGTAGTCCCCATGCAATTGAGCTTACTTCTCATTCACTCTACTATGCAGGGCATGCACATCTCCCCCAATCCCATGCACTCCTTGTCCAAAGTTTATGCATAGTCATATGTACAAGTCTCACACCATATCACATACTTCTACACATTGAAACCTTCACACTCCACACTATGTACTCATTACTTTGCATTTCACTACTCGCAGCCCCATATGCTACACTCATTAGCTTTTGTGCTCTTCACAACTTGTAATCCCATACTTTAGTTCATATTTTTGTGTAGCTAGCTAACTATTAGACTCCAAAAAACACCTACATATCACCTTTCCTCAACCATGTTCTGTAATGGGTTCACCAACCATCATCCAACTTGGAAGATGAACTGACATAATCATCTTCTTAGTAACTAACAACATTTGTAACCACTCTTGTATTCTAACTATATAATTATGTAACATACACATTTAGATTAAAATTTATGCTATGCACAATCATAACAAAGATAAAATTCTCCATGTATTTATTCTATAAAACATGCACTATAGCACATTGTACTAGTTTCCCCTATTCTTTATTAATGAATGGAAGTTATATTTATTACAAGTAAGATTTATACTCCATTGAATGTGTTTGGTTATTTATTTCTGAATTATCTTTACCCATTCACTCTACACAACCAAAACTTGTCATAACATGCTTAGTCTTGGGCCCCATGGTGTGGATCATTAGTATGAGAGAATAAAAGACATATTCCTCTCTATGCTTGTAAACATGTGAGTGTAAATCTATAAAATAAGGTTTTTTAATTAGTTTTATTTTAGAATATCCAAAAGAATATCATAGAAAAAGTAAGATGTATGACACCCATAAGTAAATTAAGGTGTCCCTTAAGGTATGAAATCTCATCACCAATGCACTTGAGGTAAAACACAGTGAAAGTTTTTTCCACTTTAATGAATTTATGGTACATCTCAATCTGATACCTTATACAACACCTCTATAGTTCACTCAACATTAGTTTCAGAAATAAACCCCCTTCAAATTTCACATCAATATTGACATCCCTTTATTCAAAGGCAAGATTGATGCTAAAACATTGAATGCCTATATTTGACAACTCAAGGAATACTTCTCAGTCAATTATTTCACCAATGCTAAGAAGATTAACTTTGTATTACTAAAGGAGTATATACCTATTATTCATTGGTGGGAGAGCTTCAATGTGTAATACGCATAAGAGTGTGGTCCAATTAAATCTTAGAATATTTTGTTGATGTGTTGAAGGAGGAATACTACCATGTGTGCCATTTTGAATATGAATACATCAAGTTCCAATAACTACACTAGAGTAAAGATCATTCTATAAAAGACTAAACCAACATTTTTCATGACTAATTTTCCCACCTACATGAGAGCTTGAGCGAAAAACATAATGTGTTAAAGTACATTAGTAAATTCTCACCTTATATCCATATAAAGATGAATTTATTGACTTTTATCTCTTTGGGGAAAGCATATCACAACACTACAAAGATTTAATCTAAGGTAAAGAACAAGTATTATGTTACCTATTTATCTAAAACCATGTGAAAGGATTAGCCTTTGTACAAATACACATCATAATCTCCTACACAAAAGGAACAACACACTTCTTGAAAAGAAGAACAACACCAAAATTTTATCAACCCTAAAAGTATCTAGTGCATTATGCTTCAAAAAAATGAAAGAAGAATAAGTTTGGTGATAAGTGGTGTCATTTCCATTGCTCATCCACACATGATGATTTTTAATACCATGCACAATAATCCTTGTTCACATAGTCTATATTAGGATCCACATCAATAGATGACACTGATTTAGATGCCTCTTTTTTTATCACCAACACCATTATGATCAGCATTTATAAAGAGTGAAAACATCTCTTCCACACTAATTTCTTAGTGTAGGTCAACCTCTCCACATCATCATCAATAGTGGCATCCAAAATAACATCATCATGTAAAATACATATCATAACCTTGGTATTACCATTGCTATACATCTCAAGCCATACTCTTTAGGGTGGATGTAATAGGGGAAAGATATATAGGTCTAGTGATAATACACCTTTTAGTACAAATTCAAACCTATGGAGGATAACATCCTTGTGACATTACACCTCTAGAGGTCTATGACATCCTACCAAGAAGACCGCACTTGTATGATCATGAAGCTACATATTAAGCCAAGCTAAAGTGTTGAACTATTCATGTGCAAGATCATTTCTAAAACGTCTTTGAGTAAGTTCCCATGACCAAAATCACCTCTGCCAAGTAATGTCACAAGATCATCTCACATATATAAAATTTTGTGTTACTCATAGTTTGTCGTGATACACCTATAAAGCACACCTTGGTATCATGTAACACTCACACATAATTCTAGTAAAAATAAATCAATAAGTTACTAGAGTAGAGTAGTGAAGTATTCATAAAACTTGAAGGCCTTCCAACACATTCTCCATTAAAGCACCACATTGATTTGGTTCTTGGATCCCCTATATGATTTAACCCTCTTTATCGTAGATCAATTTGGGAGAATGATAAAGTCTAGTGCTAGATTTAAGAGCTTATTAATAAGATCAAGATCAAGCCTAGCTCTTTGCCTTGAGAGAGTTTGAAAGTCCTCAAACCAAAGAAAAATAAGTCTTGGTGACTCTACATAGACTATCTCACACTAGAAAAAAATCGTGGTGAAAAATTAATATCTATTGTCATGTATTGATGACCTTCTAGACTAGATTTGAGGTACATAATACTTCACCTAGATTGACTTGAAGTTAGGTTACCATTAGGTTCTAGTCTATCCTAAATACATATATAAGACAACAATCAATACTTAGGATTATACAAATGGTTGTTCATTTCTTTAGCCCTCACCAATGTGCCAACCACATTCATGCACTTGATGGATGATCTACTCAAGCCATTACTAAAATCCTTCATCATTTTATACTTAGATGAAATTTTCATCTTCAAAAAGACTTGGGAGGAGCATATAGATCACATCTCATGTATCTTACACACTTTACACCAATACAAGTTATAATCCAACTTATAAAAGTGTAAATTTAGCATTACATAGATATAATACTTGGGCTCATAATTGATTACACCAGAATCATAGTAGATATAGAGAAGATCCAGTGATCTAAGATTGGCCTAATCCACACAATATCATAAAATTGAGTAGTTTTATTGGACTTGTTAACTTCTACCATAGGTTCATCCTTAGTTTCTTACACATCTCATGGGCTCTCAGCTAACTCACATGTGCCAAAGCCAATTTTGATTGGACACATGCATAAAAACATGATTTTTAGGCACTAAAATAACACCTCTATGTAGTGTTTATTCTTATAATGCTTGGAATTATGTGAACCTTAAAAATACACACTGATGCATCTAATTACACAATTAGTGTAGTGTTCATGTAATATGGGCATCTGATCACATACCACTCTAAGATGTTTAGTGATAAGGTGTAATGGTACTCCATTTATGATAAGTAACTATATGTTATTTTGAAATTAACTAAGAAATGGTGACACTACATTCTTAGGAAGGAGACAATTATTCATTCAAACCATAAACCACTTCAATTCTTGTAGTTGTAAAACAATCTCAAAAATGCATCCCACATAAAATGGATGAATTACCTATAGTAGTTCCATATCATCATCAAGCACAAAAAAAGGAAATAAAATAAGGTCATAAATTACCTTATTTGACTGCTAGTTCATGCGCCCACCACAATACTAGACATGTGTGGCCATAATTTCACATTTTGGGTTCCTCTTTACTCAGTTGATAAAGACTTCAAAACAACTTACACTAGCCTCACACAAGGTATGCAAGTTTAGGAATTTTATTTGTTTGACCAACTTCTCTACAAGCTTAGACATATCTATTTTCCCATTAATTTACCTTGCCAATGACTCATATGGGACGCACAATATGCCAAAACCTTGGGATATTTTGGTGTGATAAAGACTCTAGACACATTGTAGTCACACTTATATTGATCACACATGTGGATAGATATGGAGTGACACATAAATTATTGAATTCCTTGTTGCATCACCAAGCCCATGAATATTAATTTAGGACTATAGACACCACTACTATTTCCATCAAGACCATGGGAATCTACCAACATATATTTCATGATTGGATTGCTTACAAGGAGATGACAACATGACATTATTTTTGTTGTAGTGAATCAATTTTCTAAGATGTCCATCATGGTCATATGTAGAAAATAAATTGATGCTTTTAAAACTATGCAAGCATTCTTAAATAATGTTTGGGTTCATTTTGTGTTAGCCACATATATCATCTCTGATCATTATCCATGCTTTGTGAGTCATTTTTAACAAGCATTATGGGAATTCATGGGTACATAACTGGATAGATCAATGAATTTTCATCCTCAGATAGATGGGAAAACTAAAGTGATTATTCACACACTTATTCATCTTCTAAAAATGTAAAACCATGCACATACTCACAATTGGGATGAAAATCTCTTGTATATTCAACACACCTATAATAGGGCTCTTCATAGCTCTATTGGCCATTGTCCATTCTAGACATGTCTTGGATTTCAACCTTTAGTACATTTAGACATATCCTATCACACACCATTAGGTAATGTGTCATGTGAATAGGAACAAAGATTAGATAAAGCAAGGAAGTTTCTATGCCACATCTAGTATATTCACTTGTAGGTTCAGTAGATTCTCTCTCACACTCAAGCTAATTATAAGGAGTTTCATGAATCACATCTCACACCTCATACATTCTAAGTTGGAAATAAATTTTATTTGAAACTTCATAAGGATCACTTCAAAGGTCCACAATGGAAGATCAAGCCTCTATGTTATGTCTTCATTCTTGATCAGCCTTAGTATTTGAGAATGTACCCAGTCTTCAATGTGTAACTTCTCAAGCCTTACACTCTACCACTTATTGAGCTAACAATGACATAACATGTTCTAATTTGGATCCTAAATAATTATGTCTTACAAAGAAAAACTAGATCGTCAAAGTGATAGACACATGTACCCACCAAGCAATATATCAAATTTTTTGAGTGGTCAAGGTTGGATAATATGATGATCAAGCCAAGTGGTTCACATCATAGAAAATTTAGGTGTATTTTACACAAATATGCACTAATTTAATGAAGACCATTACTCTTCAAGAAATGGTAAATGATCCATGTGTAGTTTCTATATAGTTAACCTTACTCCTTGTTCACTCTACTACATAAGATATGTACCTCTCATCAAATATTGTATACTCCTTGCTCAAAATTTTCCTATATTCATATGCGTAAGTCTTACACCATATCATATACTTATATATACTAACCCCTATCCACTCCATAATATACACTCATTATTATACATTTCACAACTCCCAGCCCTATGTACTATATTCATTGACTTCCATGATCTATGTATCTCATAACCCCATGTGCCTTGCAGTCCCATGCCATAATTCATAGTTTTATGCTCCTAGATGAATATTGAAGTCTAAAACACACCCATGTGTCACCTTATCTTGACCATGTGATTTAAGGGGTTTACCAACTATCATCCATTTTTGAAGATGAACTAATGTAACCATCTTCTTAATAACTGATAGGAGTTATAAATGATATTGTATAATAACTACATAAGTATGTAACTTACACATCCAACCTAAGGTAAATGCTCCACATAGTCATAACACAAATAACATGTTCCACATATCTACTTTTTAAAACATGCATAATAGCACATTGTACCAATTTTCCTTATTATATGTTAATGAATAGAAGTTATATTTTATTCAAGTAAGACTTCCACTTGATTGAAAGTGTTTAGTTATTTATTTATGAATTATATTTTTCCATTAACTTTGTACAACTAAAAATCAAATTTCTCACACACACTTGGTCATGGGACCCATGGTGTGGAACATAAACTTTTTTCATATGCATTGCATGTGCCTCTAAATTTGTCTCTATTTTTGTGTAATTTTATCATAATATAAGCCAGTCTAATAATTTGACCCAATATAAAAAATATAATTCATGTAATCTTTCCCAAAATATGAATTAATGTCATCATAACATGATTATATTATCAAAGCATAAATGAAACATGTATCCTAAAACATACAAGTTTCACATTAATATGGATATATAAATTAGGCATGTAGTAGTAGTGATCACTAATATAATGAATAAATAGGAAGCTATGCATGAATATTCATGATATAGATCATGGAACCACACACAATAATAAATATGTGTGATATGGATTGTGGAACCATAATTTAAACAAAAAATCATAAATGTATCCAGACATAGACATATGAAAATAATGTCATCATCGTGAGACACATAATGTATCACTCAATGTTATGCAAAAAAATATTCACACATGGTACACTCATTGAACATCCATTGTCACGTAAGAAAAGAGCCAAAAAATAATTAATAAAATGTCACACAAGGAAATAACCAAACATAATGAAAATTTCATGTCACAGAAGGTAAATTTTGCATACAATACACAATAAAATGCCACACAAGACAAGACCTGCACATAATGAGCAATAAAATATCACTCAAGGTAAGACTTGCATATAATGTAATACAGACTCAAATATCACAGCATGAAAAATGAAAATTTAATCACACATTAAGGCATGTTATTGAAATACACAATGGTTGCACAATAGACATACAATGCAACATGTAACAATAACAACATGCATATAACAAGCAAATTTATTTTACAATATCAATGTATGTAATCATCTCACATAAAAAAATTATAGTACCCATATATCACTCTAAGTAGTATGATGAATGTAAAGACATGTATAATCAGTATAAGTAAATCAATATGATGAATGAAATGATCATATAAATATTTGACCTAAATAGATGTACCAAAGAGATTCCCCTAGTGTAGGCATGCCCAAAATATGGTAAGGGTGATCCCTAGGTGTAGTAATTCCATAATCTAAATGTCCATGTCATATGATACTTGTATGCCCTAGAACTCACTAATGTATAATATGAAATGTATGTGCAAATAAAAAATGATATGTAATCTACCACAATGTGATAGAAGCATAAATGAAGTATGTATACTATCAATACACATCATGCATAGTCCTTCTTTTATTTTTCTAAATATATTTTTTGTTTTTATTTTTGAATATAAACATACATATATATAGTTAACCAAGTCCAAGTGGAAAGGCTTTTGAAAATAGAAGAATGGAAATTATTTCAATAATTTGTAGCATATGTCAAGGCATAATATGTTCCATGTGTAATAATAAAGTAATGTTAAGGAAGTTAAATAAAACATCATTCCCCATTATATATGTGAATTGCAAAATTATAGTTCAAGAGAATATATGGATATAAGAGGATGCATACCCCCAATGGGCAATAATCAGTGTATGTGTTTTATTTTTCAATTAGTATTGTAATATATGGATGTCATGTGTGCATGATTTACATTTAAATCACATTACATATGTATGCATAAACTAACCATTGATATTGGCACAATAAAACACTCTGATTCTAATAGAATCATTTACCTAACCACCTATATATAATAGTTTTGCATTATAATGATCTATATGAATATATGACACCTGTTGATGTACTTGTAATGATTATTCATTGAGATGGATTCTTTTCTTTCTCTTTTTTGTATTGTTCCATTCATTAATACTTAAGGATTAGATTTGGTACACACAGTTATGTATTATGAGATGCAACTATATTATAAGTAGTATTTTTAGACACCTAAATCTAGCCATGAATGACCATCAATCATGCTTTTGACCAATTTCCACCAAATGTACAATTTGGCCTAAAAAAACTAGAACACATTAAATGAGTTGAGATTGATATATTCAAGTGATGATTTTGGATAGAGTGTCATTAAATGGGGTAATGAAATTTATGAATCAGTTATCTTTGATCAGATCATTCAAATCAAAATGACATTTTTGCTCCTAGGTGCTCTGGATTGCTCTTTTCTATCAAATTTCTTGTATAAGACATGTTCCTTTGTTATTTTACATTGAAAACATTGTAAATGGGATAATGGTTCTAATGCATCTAACATCAACTTCTAATTCTAATCTAGTCAAATTTCAAGCCAATAATATGATATTTTGACCAATTTGATTAATTTGTGAACAAATTACCAAGGTTTTGCATCAAAGTTGACTAATCATGTTTAAGGCTAATTAAACCAAATCAAGAGCTTAATTTAATATTCCAAGGAAATTTTTGAATATTTATTTCTATAAATTGATATTGAATATCTACATCATCAAATGAATTCATTTCTTGGAAAGACATCCTTATGCCACAAATGTATAAAATATCTCATCAAACCACCCCATGCTGCATTAAGACCCTGACATGCCTCATTAATGCCTCCCATGCCTCTTAAATTCCCCTTCTTACCAAATATTTATGGGTGATATTTATGAATTTAATTACATTATTAAGATTAATTTATGGCCACACATCTCAATCTTGAGATGGACAGTCATGGTTGATCATAAACCATTTCAAAAATCTATAAATAGGAGGCCTTGCCTATTTATTTTTAATCTCTTTTATGCCAAACTTATAATTCCCAAATGCATTGAAAAATGCATTGTAATTAGTGTTATAATGTCAAATTATTGATCCAAGACAAGCCAAGCCAAAGCTAAATATGGTGCGAAGGAGAGATGGAGGTAGCCACACTTCATTGATGCAGACTTCATAAGCATAAACCAAGAAAGCCACTTCAACAAAATTTTTGGAGCATTCAAGGAAGGTGAAAGAAGGTTTATTTTTCATTTTAGTTGTGTTTTCCATTCTAGTCTTATTAACTAATATACCCCATAGAGATAGGCTTAAGGTGTTAGCTATTAGTATGTTATATTAATTTTTATTTCATAAACTAACACAATACTAATATCCCATTATTGCAATCCTATGTTCATATTATTGTGCATTTTACTTGTTCTATATCTCTAGTATGTAAGAAAACCAACTTGGAAACTAAATGATAGTCATATTAATGTTATCCAAAAAAATTCCCATTTATTGTATCCATAATTGCCCTAATATTGCATTATCTTGTGAAATACATATATTCACATATAATAATGTATATACTATCTTGGGCATAAGACTAATTTGTATGGTAAAATTCCTATTGAAATAATCATAAATGAGTGTATGTTGTAACTCTGACTCATCATATCCCAAGTCCTTAAGAAACCCAATTTTATATGTATTGCATTGTGTCTTGTCATATACAACAAGGCCTTATCTATGTTTACTTATAATAAGTGATCAAATGACCACTGGTTTATTTTTATTAATGTCCTAAGAAATATCAATCCTTATATAATGTGAGCTAGAAGGTCATCTTCTAATTATACATTCCATAGAATCTTGAGTAACCATTGCCTCCTTTATATGAACAAATTGAGATATCTTGGATTCCGTAAAATTAGTATTATAATAATATGAAAATGGGAACCTCATTGAACTATTGTTAAATATACCAAATGTAGTACTCTTATATCCATAATTTGTTTAATATTCTTTCATAATACATAACTATTTTTATCTCTGTGTCTATTGATACGATAGTTACAAAATGATCTTGCCCCCACTCAAGTGAGGAAATAATGAGGGTGATGGTTATTATGAGATAGTTTTATTAATATTCTATTAAGTGATGTATGTAAAATATAACATGGCCTTTTCTTGAAACTAACAAACTTAATTGGTTGATTCTATTTATAGAATTGAAATCATACTAGTTGGGGCCTTATAATTGATCCTTGTTGGTATTCTTTTGTTATCCATTTCCTTAGATTCCACGTTTTATTAATGAATTTTCTCATTTTTAAAATTTACCTCATGTGCAACTTCCTTGTTATTAACTTTATTATTTTTATTCCCATGATCATGATTTTAAGCATGTGTGAGTTCCTTCTTAATGCAATGGTGTCAAAGCAAAGAGATTTAAATTCAAAAGTATGATAAATAAAGATCTCCTTGAGAGGAAAGATGATACATATACAAAAAATTTATTGCATCTCCAATTTTTTTTGATAAAATAATTGATTTATACAAGTCTTAAATTGTAAAATGTAATAATTAGCTAGTTTTGACTTTCCTTGATTAAGAGAATGTAAATGCTCATATGTAACCCTTGGTACCTCTTTGAAAATATATTTTATTAATAATTTATCATCTTACTCAAGATATTAATGCAAAGATACACTAGGAAGGTGATGAGGCCAAGCCAAATCTTAAATTATTAACCTCTTATGTAATGTCTTAAGTAAAATTTTGTCATTATTACATTTATCCATAGAAGCTCTAAATTCCTTAAGATGTAGTAAAGGATCATCCCTTCCATTAAAAATTTTGAATGAATAAATTATGAAGTCATGTGGTAATGATGAATTAAGGATATTTTTCACTATTCGGGTCCTTATGTATAGCATTAAGATCCACCCAAGCATGTTATGCTTTGATTTTTATAGAGAGATGATGCACTTTGAGTTTCAAGGCACCCAAAAAATTCATTAAGGATATGACTTATTTTGAAGTCATTTTGATATTTTTAAGAGGTTCCTTCAATGGTTGAATCTTATATTGATTATTGCCACAGGTACATTATCTTGAATAGGTGAATAATTATTAGGCATAGGTTCCTATATAATATATATACATGTTAAAGCTTCATCACAAAATTTATATCATTACATTACTTAGAATAACTATTTCAATCCATAGGTACATCATTGCATAATTGAGAACTATCATTGTAAATTTATTCTAAAGAGGATGAAATAATAACATCATGTTTAATTTTAAGAGAATAAGTAGTATCACATTCTACTTCAGAATGAAGATAATCACGTTATATATCACTCAAAGAATCATTATAAATCACAAAATACTAAGGATAAACATGTATGCTATCTATCCATTGTTTTACTATATCTCCTTTATTAATGGAAATGTTATAAAAATCAAGAAGTGTGCTAGTTAATTCTTTGTTTTTGTATTCTTGTTCTTGTGTTTGATTAATGGAAGAGTGTAGATATGGAGTATGATAATTGATTTATTAAATTATAACATTGGTTTATTTCTTTTTTTCACTATAACTCTATAAATATACATCAAATAATACAATCTTCCACATGATCATAAGCATAATCAACATAGTCATCACAAGAA
Organism: Torreya grandis; assembly: GCA_037957365.1. Taxonomy (NCBI): domain Eukaryota; kingdom Viridiplantae; phylum Streptophyta; class Pinopsida; order Cupressales; family Taxaceae; genus Torreya; species Torreya grandis. Next base: position 1,463,026 of record JARHVA010002466.1, on the reverse strand, counting down.
TATTCCTCATCTACATAAACATCATCATTGGTCCATAAATTGATATAATAATAAGGCATAACACATGTAGATAATGAGACATCCATAGGGAGAGGTATTTTAAAGTTTTTAATAATCTCACTCATAAAGAATTTAAAAAACACTAGTGTTGATGTCGGTTTTATGCACATCTTAGAAATGATAGGATTAAAGTTGTTCTAGGATTATCGGACCTAACCCAAGCCACAATTTATAGTATTTGACTCTCCTACATAGTATACTTGGAATAGATCAATGAATGATGAAAATATTACCACAGCATAGATATCACTCCTACAATCATGTTTTCACTTCGTCTTGAAATATTTCCAATCTTTTCCCAAAATGAATATTCAAAATGATTCCTAAAGATTAATTAAAGATTCAAAAAAAAGGAGGGAGAGAAAATCAAGGCAGGGAAGGTGCCTTTCCAGATTCCAATGAGACATGTTTTCTTAAATGGTATACTTTTTAAATTCCAATGTGATTTATCTATATTTGTGTAGCTCAGTGTATGCTTAAACTTAAAAAAAATATGACATGTTCTAAGGAAATATCTATAATTATTATAATATTCATAACATCATGTTTATGATAAATTACTACATATAATTGATAATCACAACACATCCATCTAAAACAATGACATTAACAAAATTAACTAAATAAATTAGCTAGATTAGTATTTTATTCAAGTTAACTTAGTTCATATATAGTCAAAATATATACCATAACTATGAAAGATCAATTATATATAATGTAAATATTGGAATTTGAAGAAGAAAAAAACATTCATAAACCCACAAAAATTGTATTTATTTCTAATTTATCAATATTTAAATCAAAAGTTTCATGTTTTGAATGTTTACAACATAAGTATATATAGTAATAATGGGCCTAGACTAACTAGCAAAGACAAAGTTCTCAAGATAATTTTTTTTTAAACAATCATGACTTATTAGAAAACATCACAAGAGAAAATTCTTAGACCAACAACACAATGAATTCCTAAAACATGGGACCACATAGATTAGATCCACCTCCACTCCACTTGGAAATTATTATGGAATATTTTCAGCCAACTATTTTTATCTTTCCTGATCCTCCAAGGATTTGGTAATCAATTTGGAATAATGGTCCAAATTGGGAATATTGATATGTGGGGTGTAAAAAAACACCTCACCATGTGTCAAGAGATCAACATGGTTTTCTAAAGGAATATTTAAACTACACTTGATCGGATTAACTTTACTGATGTTTTTGATGGCTTGGGTGACTAGGTTGAAATTGCTTGGGATCCATCCTTGTTGGCCTTATTCACCTTTATTATAAATGCTACCTCAAATATATTAAAATGTATCCCAAATTATGTAATGATGATGAAATTTCCCTCATGTGTGAACAATATAGATATATTGGCTTCCTTTAAGTAAGTTAATCTTTTCCCTTTGTTTTCTTCTAAGGGTGCTATGGTGTCTTTCATGTTTTTTACACATTATTATAAATAAGTACTCGTGTGAATAATAAAAAAATTATTCAAATTTATTTAAAATTATGTCATTACCTTCAAATTTTGGAATATCCCTTTCTTCATTACCATGATCATGTTCCTCATTTTTTTTTCATTTTAACAATTTACTCCAAATACACTTGTACCTTTTGGTGTATTACACAACCATTTGATTAAGTTTCAGTGATTTCTATCAATTTTTGAAATAATATATCCAAATAATTTTCAGCCTTGATAACCAAGTTGGTGGGAAATATAGCCTTTACTTGTGATTCTAGAATGCCTACTTGACTTATCATTTCTTCCACTAGTTTCTCTATCATTTCATTGGTATCCCTTACCAAAATAACATGGTCCTCAAAAAATTGTTCTCCTCTAGTATTATTTTTCTTTATATTAAGTGAGAAAAATTCCTCCTATATTTTACATATCACAATGTTGCTTTATTATGTGAATATGTTTAGCTTCCCAGTTATCTTTTCAAACTTAAATTTTATATCTTGGTCTCCAAGATAGACCATTTTTTACTTTTGTGTCTTCTCCATTTGGAGAGCATCTATCCAATATCCCTATGTATTTCCCCCTTATGTACTAGTGAAAATGATGTGGAAGTTGTGTCTTGTGAGGTGGATGAAGTGAAAATGGGTGTGGGAGGAGGTGGAGTGAATGTGAAAGATTAAGGGAAGGAAATAGTGGGGCCATAGTGATTTGGGATATTGAGGTAGGTATTAAAGAAGTCATGTAGGCATAGATTTGGTCTTCTATAATGTGGACATAGGATATAATGATATTGTAAAGCTCAATCATTATCCTTACTGAAGAAAGGGGCTTGTTGAGATCAAATCTAAGGGGTCCTAAAACACTTGAAATTTGTTTCACTTGAGTGGAAATACCTAACATTGAGATTAATTATTGAGGAGTTGGACATGTGACTTTAGCACTCTGAATAATAATTATAAATGTAATAAAACCAAATTTAAGAGTGAATGACATAAATATAATAGGTTGTCCATATAATGGATTAATCATTTGACCAACTGGAATACTAGCATGTACTTTACTATTTGTTTGAGTGGTGTCACTTTCATTTTTATTAATCTAAGTGGTAGGTGTCACTTGAATTATCTAAACATGTGTAAATTTTTACACTCTAAAATTATCATCAAGGTGGGTAACATATATTAATGGGTAAAAAATAGGGAACTAGAAGATACAAGGGTATCCATTTAGGCTAAACTAGGCATAGGTATAACATGAGTGGAAAATACATAAGATATAGGAATAGTGGAAGTGGATGAGACTTGAGAATAAATTAACATTGGGGATTTTATTAAATATGAACTAGGTGAGGACTCAATATCAAATATAATAGAATGAGGGATGTGTACATTGATCTCCTTACCTAAGCAGTCTCCATGTGTGTAGTCACTACAACTCCTAAGAAATAAGATGGAGAATATGGAGGAAAACTTTGTAATATGATGTTATTTAATCTATGGACCATCCTTGGCATCTCATCCAAAGTTAAAAGTTTACCAAGTCTTTCCTATAATACTTTCCCTGATTCTTCCTAAGGCTCCCACTATTTGGTATCCTTCATTATGGTAATTATTTCATTTTTTATTACCATTTGTAGGGTTTAAATGAAATCTATCATCATCATAAGCCTTATGGTTTTATGTGAGGTTAATTCATAATATCAATGTATAAACATGCCAATGAAAACTCCTATGTGGATCTTACTATTAGTTTTCAAGGAACTATAGGGTGTTAAGAGATGAAATGTGTGTTTCCATGGTTTGAATAGTAGGTAAGATTTTATATTCATTTTTTCCAATCTTGAGGGAAATGGGTATAAGGCTCCTACCCTTTTATTATAATGGCCATATATTTCATGACAATATTGATATATAATGTATATCTCAACCAACTGATCTAGTACATAGTATGGTAGCTTGATGGAAGCTACATTAGTTCATTCAAATCAAATCATAATTAAGTCTTGGTAATACTATTAGACTCTAATTTCCATAATTGAGGATCTCATTTCCTCAATCAACTTGGGTATATTATTCTTATTTATTTCTATATATAGGGTTGTATAGGAATTCATTAATATGTCCTTGATATGTTTTATATAGTGATGAGCATACAAATTAGATTAAACCAAATGAGTAGGAGTGTTAAATGGTGTCTATTGATGAAATCAAAGGATGTTGGAATAAAAATGTTACACAACAAGCATCAACCATATATGACATCACACATAAGCCTCCACATTTTCTTACTCTCAACACATTTTGGGCCAAATTTTAAGTGTTAATGCCTCCCAAGGTAGGGACTTATTTCTCATCAATGATCAAACTTTAAAAAAGGCACCCATAATTTGTTCATGTGCACTATGTCATTGAGCTCATATGATCTATTAAATAACAAAATACCCATTCTAAAAAATTATCTAAAATATTTGATGGTATATGAATCATTATATTCATGATTCACTTAATTTTTAGTGTCCTCTACCCAATCTTTTAGTGTTTCCCTAATATCATAGGTCTCTATCCATTGTTGGGAAACATCTCTACTATACAAGATAGTATGCTTATGTAGGTGTTATTATTTTAAAAAATAAATAAAAATATTAAATTTATCTTATAATTACCATTTTTATATTAAATTAGATTATTATTACAAGTAAACAACATGAATAAATTATATAACAAGTCTTCACAAGGGAATACCTCAATTTTGGTTATGGATTGTGTAGTCCCAACTTCTAGATGGTAATAAGGTCCTCTATTAATTTGAATTCATATTGTTCAATGCCAATTATTCTAGGACCATGTGTATTTATTCCACTACCTTGATCAATTAATTTTAGTGTTTGTATCTCAAAATCCTAGGCATAAATGTGATATCCCTGAATTCATGAGCATGCCTAGAGGTAGATTGGGACACAACCATGCTAACTATTAGTGATTTGAATGACAAGATCTCTACAATTTGAGTAATTGGAAATGAAAAACTTTGAAAATAGATAAGGGTATTTAATCACTAAATTAGACAACCTATTCTTCCAATATTGATGGCATTAGTTTGGGGTTCAAGTGTTGTTTCAAAATCTTCTACGTGTTTATAAAATTGAATATAGGTGTGATATTTATTATAGAATCATACATGAAAATAAAATCCAAGGTGGAATTTTATGTTTAAATTAACCTCATTTTTTGGCTTTATTTAAGCCTTTATATTTTATGGTGTATTTTGTCCACCCACATGTCAGCATCCTATGGGTCATGCAATCATGGGGTGGGTAGTTTGATTTCATATTTATTTTTAAGAGTGTTCCAAATATGTGCCACATAATATATCAAAGTGATCATGGTGTTTAAAATTATTCCATGTATTCTTAGATTGATTGCATTGCTTTTAGAGTTAATAAGTTGTTCCATGTGTCTTTTACAAGGTCTCATGGTGTATAACCTCTACGAGGGTATGTTTTAAGGGAGATTATCTAGAGCATGGGAGTATGGAAATGACACATGGCCTATTTTGATTTTTTATATTTCCCATGTTGTATTATATTTTCATATTTTAAAATACATCTATGAATTCTAAGATCATGAGAGTACATCATTAATGTGTGACTCATTTTGATTGGTTAGAACTCCAACATTATACCAACCTTCTATAGTCTAGCAAACCTATGCACATCATAAGAGCATGAAATTACAAAAAATTTATAGGTGTTAGGTTCCATTAGGCTTGATATACTAAATAATACAATATTTTATTAAATGTGGGACCACAAGAACATAAAAATATGTACACAAATAAGTAAAGTAAATAAAATTTTATGTAAGAAGTCAATAATAAATAAAAAGTGCCTAGTTGTAGGAGTATAAAATCATAGAATTATTAGAGCCTACATTAGTGTGGGAGTACCCTTTACTCACATAAATCTACATAATAAATTACTTAGCCACAAAATATTAGATCATTTAAAAAATAATTATAAACTTTAAGATATTATTAGAAAACTAACCCCAATGATTTTAATGACTCTCAAAAAATTTAAAGCAATGAAATTTCTCAAAAGTAACCTTGATGTGAATTCACAAATACTAAAAGGTTCAATACTTATTTTAAATTCATCATTTGAACCCAAACCTTTTATATATAACTCCATGTTATATTTTCATCAAGTTGTCCTAAATTTTCATGTAATTATGGGAGTCTCTATTTATTAAAAATAAATGGGGGTGTGTTGGTCACAACAACTTGGATGACAATGAATAAAATCAAAAAACATACCCCTAGTATGATGGATAATTGTTTAACCCTAAAGATTCTAGATTAAGGTATCTAGGGTTAAAGGGAGTAGAAATAGTATAAGGTACAATGGTGATAAGTTATCTCTAAAGTAGGTCAATTAATTACAAAACTTATATAAACACAATGAATTTATTATGTTGAGACAGGCTGAAAATAATAAGTAAAACTATGTTAGATATGGAAATAATAAAGAAACAAAGTTCTTAACTAGTTCTGATGCTAATACAATTCTAGAACTGGACATGTAAGAAGAAGACTAGAAGAATATTTTGGAATAGTCATCATATTATATATTGGGTGCCTATAGAAATACAAACACTAGAATAAACTTTGGATGGTTTCATCAACACTAATATCTAAACCTGATGCAAGTGTCCTAAACAAAATACTTGCTACAAAAGGATGTGACTACTTAGATGCTTCTAGGTTTATCTTTGCCTTCATTTTGGTGCATTCAGATCTGAAACATGGATAGTCTCTCCTCATGAAATTTTAAATCTCTAGTTATACATATTTATAATGACCATAGGAAATATAGGTTAGAGGGTAAATGGTGCTGAGCTGATTCCAAAGACCCCTCTTTTATTAAGCATTGACTACATAACCAATACTTCGAAGAGGGCCTAAGACTGATGTAGATTTCCCTTGCATGTTGGTTTATGTGTGAATCATGAAATATGTGAAAATTAAGTATAATAGTGCTAGATAATTAATCTTAATTTGAGTCTTTTTTGTAGGTTTATAGGGTTATCTTAAGTCTTATATGTATATTCATTTATAGATTCACTTTATTCTAGCATTTTGAGGTGTCACTCACCTCTATAGTCCATGTGTTATATTTAGAGTTAATTTTAGGTAAATCCCCTCCCCCTACATGCTACACACATCATCATAACTTGTGAGAGGATTAGGGACACATGGCACACATGTTAAAACTTGCCCTCATAACTCCTTTTCTCTCTTATCTCTTTATAAAGAGATATCTTCTCCCCTTATTCAACACTTATTACTCTCTTAACTCAATATTGTAGTCCCATTATTGAATTATTTATACTCTCTTGGTTTAAGGCCAATTTTTTCCTAGCTTATTCACTCTTTTATAATTGGAGAATTTTTGTGCAAGGTTTTAATACTAGTGAGGGTTTTTTCACCATTCGATGGTTTTCCCACTTGTCACATTCACCTCAATTTTATGGTTTGATTTTAATTAAAAGGTAACATTGGTCCTTAAGTTTTTAAATTGATTTTCAATGTTTTTAATTTAATATTTAATAATATTCTTTCATGGTATCAGACATGTGGCTCTTCTAATGTTGAATGTTGAGATTTTTGCAAATTTGCAGATGGAAAAGAAGTAAAAAATTATATTTTTTGCTTAACCCTTATTGTTATTTTTTAACAATTTTTATAGGTGCTTGGATATTTTTCTTGTTGTCTATTATTTTACAGCTGACTAATATTTTTTTATTGTTAATATTAGCTACTTATAATGATCAATTTGCATTTTTTGCTTAACCCTTACTCTTATTTTTTACCATTTTTTTATAAGTGCTTTGGCATTTTATTTGTTGTCTCTCTTTTTACAGTTGACTAATATTTTTTTATTGTTAATACTAGATATTTATAATACTCTTGGATTAACACTTTACATTTGGCATTTTGGTATAAGGATTTTTATTATGTTTAAGAAGGATTTTAATTCTATTCAAGAAGAAATTTTAAAACCCATAACATTAAATCAATCATGTTTTTTTATTGAAAAACGATTTCCTTTTAAAATTTATTGGGTAATTTCATCTTTAATTTAAGACCAAATTTCACAAATTTGACAAAAATTGAGTTTTTAGTTTTTGATATATTATCAAAATTGTACATATTATTATTTTTAAAAATGTGGATTTTTACTATTCCAAGCTTTCCTTCCTCTTATCCTTTCGAAGCTTTATTTTTTTTTCCTAACTTGAGTGATTTTCCTTCTAGAAACATCATTCTTGTGTAGTCTTATTACTTTGTTGTTGTTTTTATTCTCTTTTGATCTCTTGGGAACTCAGGCATTCTTATTTCTATTTATTAGGATTTGTTGGACCATAAGTTCCAAGTGCCCTTATCCATGCTTCGATCCAAGTGCTCTTTGTCCATACTCCATACTCTATCTAATATTTAGTTTAAGCTTACATTCTATTCTTGGAATTGGTTATTCCTTTAGTGTAGCCTTATGCACTTATTTTCTCAGTGCTTTGATTGGATTCTCTTCCCTTCCATATGGTTGTAACATGTATGTAAATAGTATAACATTTAAAAAAAAATTGTAACACTTTACTCTTAATTAGAATACCATAACATTCTAATTTTTTAATTTCTATTTTTATAATAAAAATTTGTTGCCTTATTATAACAGTGTTATTATCAAAAAAATTAGTTTAATGTGCCTCATATTGAAACACTTCATAGCATTATATGATTGTCTTCCGAAAAAAAGCTTGTTAAACTTATTCAAAGCATTCCATTTACATAATACATTTTTTTTAAACAAAACTTTTGGTTTTATTTAAACTAATGCAAGTTTTCATAGTTGTCTATTTTATTAGAAAGTTTTTTTTGTTATGCATTGGTTTTGATTTTAAATGACTACTAGGTGGTAAGTTTTTTCTAATTTTTATTTTTATGGAAAAACAAAAAAATCCTAGTTTTTTTTTGTTATGAAAAATCAATTCAATTTATTTATCTCTTTGGTGTTGTGGCATGATAAATTTTATTAAAGATTTTCCACATAAGAAAAGGTGATTTTTTCAAATTTATTTAAACTTGGTATAGATTAAACTTTGGTAAAGGTGTTTCACATGCTTTTAAAACCAAAGTTATTTTAAAAGGCATAAAAATCAACATAAGTCCTTTAATGGTTAATATATCAATTTTTGGGTGTAGACTTACATTTACAAGTTAATTGATTTGAATTATTTATTATGATGAATATTTTTAAATATTATTTGGATGAATCTATGTTTTTAATAATTGATGTTTTTTTAATGATTGTTAAATTGGCTTCTTTTATTCTCATGGTATTTGAATTGGTCATTTTTCATTTTCACAAAAATTATGCATACAATTTTTTTTAAATGAAGAGATTATTGAAATCAAAAAATAAATTACATAACAAAATGATATTTTAAATAATTTAAAAGCTTATTTTATTGACCAAATTCAAAGTATGCAATCATCTATTGAAACTTTAAATGCTAAATTTGTGTCTTTTGAACATAACACTAGCTCTCATAATGGCAAAACATTTTATGCTTCTCAAACCCCTAAAACTTCTTTAAACACTTATTCTACCAACTTTGGATTAAAAATCATGCAAAATATATGCTTTTCAAGTGGTTCTCTTGGTAAGTGTGAATATGGTATTCTTGAATCCATTTTACCTACATCTAATGCAAATTTTAAAGGTATAAACTTTGATGGTTCTACTACTTCTAATACAAATTTGATATCGTACTATCCTCCACCTCGAAGGACTTATAATGCAACTTATTTTGATTATATTTCTTTTAATTCTCATAATATGGTTTAAAATGTTAAATTATGTACATATTGTTGAAAACATGAGCATCATATATCTAAAAATTAAAAATTGCATCATGCAAATTTTATGGTAAATCCATGAACAACACTTTGAGTTGTTAGAAAATGACTATTTCTCCTAACTCTAAGGGTAAAACTATTTGAATTCCTAAGGAAATTGAATCTTATAGAGACTTTAATATGTTTTATTGTGATAATTATTCTAATACTTCATGCATAATATATTTTTCAAGTGACACATCTTCTTTATTTCTATTTCGATTAACTTAATCTCTTTTATGCATTCTTTATTTTTTGTTGCATAGGATATATGCTTTGATTATGTTGAATAATTTATTTTCATGCAACATATCACACTTTATGATGGAATTTGTATTTTCTCAAACTTATCTTTATTTGACATTTACTTTTATTGCATTATGTATGTATATCATATTTTTGGCATAATAGTTACTTAACTTGAAATATTGGTGTTAGCTTGCTCATTTTACAAGTTTGTATATCATTAATCCTTCTTGTTGGTATTTTTTCCATTGTGTATCAACCACATTGTCTAAAGAGGATTCTTTGAGATTCTTGGTGATCAAATTTTCATCTTTACAACTTTTGATGACACTTTATCTTGTTTCTTCTCTCTAAACTATTGTAATTCCTCTTGAATTAAGTTTATATTAAGGGGGAGTATTATATAATTTTACTCCCTTCTTTGTTTATAAGATTTTTTTTACATTTTTAAAAACCCATATTTAACTTAAGGAGGAGTGTTATAGAATTAACCTTAATTTAGGTATTTTTTATAGGTTTATAGGCTTATCCTAAGTCTTATGTATGTGTGTATTTATTGTATTTCTAAATTCATTTTATTCTAGTCTTATAATGTATCACTTACCTCTTTAATCCATTTGTTGGATTTTGAGTTACTTGCATGTAACTCTTCTGCCCCACATGGCACACACATTATTCTCACTTGTAATAGAATTAGGGACACATGAGACACATGATAAAGCTTTTTTTTGTAACTCATTTTCTCTCTTAAATATTTACAAAGAGCTTTCCTTTCCTCTTATTCAACATTTAATACTCTTTCAACTCAATCTTGTTGATCTAGTCCTGCTCTTGCATTCTTGATGCTCTCTTGGACTAAGTCTATTATTATTATATCTTCTTCATGTTATTGTAATTGGAGATTCTTTGTATAAGATTTTAATACTAGTGTGGTGTTTTTTACCATTTCATGTTTTTTCCATTCACCTAAATTTTTTGGTTTGATTTCACTTTAATGTAACATTGTTATTTAGGTTTTTACATTGATTTTAAATATTTTAAATTCAATCTTTGGTAATATTTTTTCATATGGTACTTAATTGGTTCTAATACTAGTATAGTTTTAGATCTAGAACAAGTAGGAAGCATACTAGAAAAATGTTCTAAAACAATCATTAGATTTTAGATTGGGTGCCTCTAAAGTTACAAACATTAAATTCAACCTTAGATATCTTGATTGATACTACTATTTGAACCTACCCTAGGTGTCTTGTAAATAATACCTACTAGAAAAGGATGTGACCACCTAGATAATTATGGGGTTGTCTTCACTTTTTATATAGTACATTTAGATTTAGGTCATGGGCTATCACTCTTCATAAAATTGAAAATCCCTAGTTCTCCATCTTCATAGTGACCCTAAAGAAAAAAGGTTAGTACGAACATGGTGTGGAGCTGACCCTAAATACCCCTCTATCAATGACTATTTTATACATAATCAATACTATGAAGAGGGCCTAAGATTGATGTAATTATCTCCTATGTGTTGGCTTGTGTATTTCATGAAATATGTGAAAAGTATGTACAAAAGTGACCTAGCTTGTAACTTAGAAAATCAGACTCTTGGGCTATTCCTTCAGTAATTCATACCTATAGATGTGCAATCCTTATGATTGATATGTAAATAGGAATAAATAGGGAATATTTGATCAATTGAATGCTCTTTTAAATTTTATTTGGTATGTGTTATTTTTTTAGGTTAAGAAAGAATGAGGATTGATTTTATATTTATATCAATATATTTAGATAAGTAACTTTCATTAAAGCACTTAGGCAAACCATTAGGATACATTTCATTTACAAATTAGATAACTTTAGGTTACTAGACACCTATGTTGGAGTAGGACACCTATATTGATATAGGTGTCTATTTAAGATTCTAGTGTCCATGCAATAAGAAAATAGGCACAGACTTAAAAATTGTAGAGATGGAAGATAAATTAGTTTTAAATATTCCAAGAAAGATATAAGGTTTGAGTCATCAACATAAGAATAATCATATCAAGAGATAGGCCAAGGGGCACAAGATAAAGTAGATTTGAGACTTATAAAAATGGGAAAGGTCTATAACTAAGAGGAATAACCAAGGTATGAGTTTGCCAAGTGTGAAATACTAAGGTTATATATAATCCATAAATATCATTTACATTTCCCCCCTTTAATCTACTAATGAAATTATTAGTTTAAAGGAAATGAATGTGCGTTTGGGTGTGTATAACACACCTTACCTTTACTTGATTCCAAATTAAGTGTTTTTTTGGTGAATAACCTACAACCAATAACATGTTATAGTATATAATCATTATATAACACATAAAGTCAAAAAATAGATCAATGGCTGCGGCTCTGGGTTTTGCGCGCGCGAACCCAAATTTGAAATCAGGTGCAGTGTGTTGAGCGACTGGCGAGGCTGTGGAGGAGATTCTTACTACAAGTAAAGGGAAAGGGATTCCTACTATGGGGATTAAAGAAACCACAGCTGTGTGTCTGGCCTTTGATCCTGGTTCAGGGCATGGACCAGGGGGACATTCCTATGCGGATGTGGCGGCCTTCGAAGCAGAAATTCATGAAGCTCAGCCTCATACAACACCTGTACCTACCCACGTTTCACCTATAAGTGCCTTAAAACCTATTAGGGTAACTCTAGACCTTGAATTAGCAGAACATATCTTCCAAGAAGAAAAATGGTTTTCCTCTTGTGCTGCCATTTTCTGTTTCCATGGTTTCTGGCCTTCGTTTGTAGATCTATAGAATTGGATTGCTAAGAGTTGGTTGCATATTAAAGACAGTCAAATCTAGACCTGTGCCAGGGGATTTTTTATAGTAATATTTCAAAGTCCTGAAGATAGGCAGTCTATATTGTGCCACAATAATTTTTCTTGGCAGGGCAGGTTTCCTCTTTTGGCCAAACCTTGGCACAAGGATTTTAATCCTCTCTCAGAATCTTTTAAAAAGATCCCTATATGGGTGCGGCTCCCTTATCTTCTGATTCATTTGTGGAAAGAGGCAGTTTATAAAACCATTAGAAATGCTTTAGGGGAGTTTCTGTATGAAGATGACTGTACGAAGAGCCCCCATTTGACGTGTGCATGATTTTTGGCTATTTTGGATGTTTCAAAGGGCCTTCCTGAGGCGATATGCATTGACTCCCCAAGGGGTACCTAGACACAAATCTTGGATTATGAGGGGATTCCTTTCAGGTGTAGGAAGTGTTACCAGATGGGACATTTAGCTACCTGTTGTGGTGCTAGGAAAAACAATCCCAGACGTTCACCTTCTTGGTGGCCAAAGGATTTCTCTGAACATAGCACAGACAAACTACCTTCAGAGACTTCTACAGATTTTGAGACTGAGAATGAGGAAAGGGTGCAATCCGAATCGGAAGATGAAGAGGATTCACTGGAGAATCAATCAAATGAAGCCTCTGAGGAGGCTGTAGTTAATAATACAGCTGAGCCTGTGGAGGAGATGGTGATCTCATCCCCTATTCTGGAGGATCTTTCTAAGAGCTAGACTGTGTTAGACTATCACAAGGAGTTTATGCCTATTGGTGGCCAAAGATCTTTGTCTTCTGAGGCATGGGTTGCTGAGGCAGCTAAGGTTGAAGATGGCTGGACTGCAGTCAGAAGAAAGAAGTCTAAGCCTTTGGTCCCTCCGCTTGAAATGAATCTTCGGTCATGCAATAAGAAAAATCTGAATTTAAAAGATTCATCCAAAGTTCCTTTCTGCTGATTGGTTTTTGGGGGCAGTAAACCGGTCATTTTTTGGTTTGCTGGTTACGGTTCTAGAAGCTTTGTTTTCTTTCAGATCAGTGATTTGACAGCTATTTTTTTTTTTGTTTTTGTTCTTATCTGTTGGTTACAGGTCCATGTAAAACCTGGTTTTGGCTCTTTTTTGTTATTAGGTTCTTGTGTTAACCTGGTTGTGCTTTAATGTTTATCTTTCTCCTTGTTCAGGGTTTCGGGGTCCCTTCAAAACCTGTTTTTACCTTAATCTAAAACATATAAAGTCAAAAACATTTGAAATGATTAAAATTGAAAGAGCAAGGTTTAGGTGTGTACCTATGTATCGATGTAATCACCTTACCTATTGGTAGTTTTATTTGAAAATATGTATCATTGTAAGGATATGAAACTGACATTAGGAAAAATATATATAAATTTAGAAAATTCTTATATCTAAGGAGATAGAGAGATAAAATAGATATTATAAGGTGCATGCCCCCAATATTAGAGAAAAGGTGAGTTGCCACCCAATAGTTGAGATTAACTCAACCATACAAACCAATCATACTTATAACCTAGTGAACATGAGTGAAAAAAGTCAACTCATACTATCAAATTGGTAAGGTTGGATGATACAATCAAGTCCAACCTAAAAACTTGGAAACATTGAGTGATTTAATCACCTCAACTGTATCCAAACTGAACCAATTACTATAGTATATTGACTTAATACAATCCATAAAAGTACATCCTTATGGGTGATGATAGTCCCTAAGAGTGTTTTTAAATTTGAAACTGATTTGGATTTTACAATATTAGGTGCACTTTATACAACATATGCACCTTAGGCATGTCTTATAATGAAATTATGTATAAAAATGATACCAATGTATAGAATTCTACCACAACTATGAATCTCAATCATATAACTATGTGTTTTAGATAATATAAAAACTATGTAAGTGTGGAGAACATGCTTCCAAATCATGCCTCAACTATATATGGAGAAGTATAGAAATTTTAATAAGTTTCAATGTGGAGTACATGTTTCAAAAACATTCCCCCACTGAATCTAAGCATGTTGAATATAGAATAAGTGTGGATAACATGCTTCTAAAGCATGCCCATACTGAATCTAAAAACTATGACAAATGTGAATAAGTGTAGAGAACATGCTTTTAAAGCATGCCCCCAGTGATTTTGGAAACTGATATGTATCAAATAATGAATAAGTGTATAGAACATGCTTGCAAAGCATACCCCTACTGAATCTAAAAACTATGAATATGTGAAATTCATGCCTATATGTCATGCCCCCATTGAATTTGAAAACTATGCTAAGTATGGATAATATGTCTCTACGACATTACACTATTGATATACACCCATTTGAGGTAGGGGAAGAATATAAATCATTAGCTACCTCACCCCAAAAGGATAAGACAATTACATAATCTATGAATAGAACCATGTAGCATATAAAATAACATATATAGTTAAATGTATCATTAAAGTGCATAGAAAAATGTGATCATATGAAGGCCTAAGATGCATTATAAATATCATGGAAAAGTATAGATAGTAATAGCAAGCATACACACAAGGGAACTTAAAATCAAGTCAAGATGCAATGGTCCAAGGAGACCACATGCAAGGGGCATGTTTAAATGCTATATAATTGAAGGGGCATGACCCAGCCAAATGCCCACAAGAGCAATGATGACATATTCAAAATCCAACAATAAATAATTACATACTAAAATGCCAAATAAAACATATATAGGCATAAGATCCATAATTAATTAAGCATATTAAAATGCTTGAACAAGAAAGATAATAAAAAGGTAAGACATTAAAGGAAGTGCATAAAAGAAAGCATAAGCAACCAACATAAACATGTCATAGTAGCCCATGGATCAAATGTGTTAGTAAAAAATGTCAAATACATAGCATATTAAGTACCATGTGAAATATATAATCATGGATAAAGGCATGTGTAATTACATATATGATCTCAAAACATGATAATGTAGAGTGACCATATAATTATATAACTAGGGAGTATCATGATCATAGAGGTGGATGCCCCCAATGTCTATAAGACATGAGTAGAGTAAAAGCCTAACATCCAAAAATATGAATAGATCATGTATTTTTATATGAAAGTATCACACTCATGTATAAGTGTGACATGCATGTGTATGTAGAATTAACTAATATGACATCCATTAACATGGACCTAAGACATAGATTTCATAGAGCCAATAAAGTATTTAGGTGCTAAATATGTTTTTGGATTTTTTTTAATGATATATTTTTGGTGTTTTTGGAATATTATGAAGAGTTATTACATAATGTATTTACTCAAGTGCATACTATTCATTAGAATTTTTAAAGGTTTTCATTCAAATGTAGTAAGGTGGTATACACCATTTTTTAACTTTTTTATAACTGTGAATGGTCCCAACCAATTTGGTTTGAAATTTATTTCTTGTATTTTTTTGAATTGGCATTCTTTTTATTTTATTTTAGTACCAGGTCACCCACGTCAAAGACACATGGACAAACCTTTTTTTATATGACATTTTACATAGTCCTAATAGACACATAAATACTTAGTATCCTTTGTGTGTGTTCTGCACTCAACTTCTTTAATTGATGCAATCTCTTTTCATGGTATTCGTTATCTTTGATAATGTCTTTAAGACAAACACACAAAGATGGTATCTCAAGTTCAATTGGCACAATAACCTCTATAACATAGATCAAAGAGTAAGGTTTATCCTGAGTGTGTGTGTGGACACTAGTTTTGTATGCCCATAAAGCATATACTATTTGTTGGTGCTAATTAGTGCTATATCGTTCAACTATTTTGCTAAGTATTTTGATAATTGTCTTATTAGCTTATTTTACCTAGCCATTGAATTGTGGGTAATAAGGTGTAGATAAGGTATTCTTAATTTTGAATTTACTACAAAAGTGTTTTACCATCCTTTTTTTAAATGATGTTCCATTATAATAAATAATAAATGAAGGTAGGCCAAAACAAGAAATAATATTGGTCATCAAAAACCTCCATATTTTATCCCCTATGGTAAATTCAAGTAGAATTACATCCACCCATTTTATAAAATATTTTGTAGTTGTGATGATGAATTTGTGTCTACCAATGGATACCAGATTTACCTTTATAATTAAGTTAAAACCCCACAATTAAAAAGTCTATGGTGAAATAATTGGATATAACTCATGTGATGATGAATTATTCAACTTTGTATTTTTGGTACTGTAAACATAATTTTTCATGTTTGATACATTCTTATTCCATGGTAGGCCAATAATATCCTTGGCATAATAGTTTTTGAGACATGACATATCTTCTAAAATTCCCACTACACTCATTTTCATGTATTTCCAAAAATGAAGTGCGGGCCTCATCTTTGTTTAAGCATCAAAGTGATTATCCTAAAAAAATTCTTTGAATAAATCATTTCCAATAATAACATAAAAAAGTGCTTTGCATCATAATTTTAATTTATCATTTCAAGCAAAATGGTCTAGTATATAGGCTTAATATAGAAAATTATAAATATCATTGTATCATTTTGTGTTTATAGTATTATAAGTAACAATAAGAATGGCTAAGGTATTTATTTTATCAAAATAAATGGAAAGATCTCATAACTATCATATGGTAAAGTATATATGATCATCATTAATAAAAAACATTAAGTATATTACACTTTCCATGACATCTACATGGAGGTTATCTTTACGTGGAATACTATCAATAAAAAATGTATCAAATGTCTCTATGAGTTTATCTACCATTTCTTTATGTCTAAATATGTTTTTATTTGGTTTGGAAATGATTGGTAACTTGAATAACAATAAATTGGGAATCATCAAAAAATTGTATGTATCTTATATAAAGATTATGTGTTATGGATAATTTGATGATCAAGGCCTCATATTCATATATATTATTGGTTTAAGAAAATGCTAATCTATAAGAGAAATATATGCATTTATAGACACTAGAAACCATACATGATGGTTCTAGATGTCATGTAGATCCTTGGATCATCCCTGGACCCCCTTGAGATAATTTCACAACTTTTCAATGCCAAACCTAAGTTAAAATGACTGAACTTGAGCATTTTACCTTTACACTCTTGATCATCGATGGTCGACCCCTAACTACCAATGGTTAGCCTTGACCACCAATAGTTAATCTTTAACCACCTCAAGGGTTAACTTCCACTCAAATAAAACTTGATTTTTTACTTTTAGTTGTTTGATCCATGTACATGATCAATGCATGTTAAAGCTAAAATTAGATGGCTTGTTGAACACCTTGTTTAACCTCTTATTTAACCACTCAATTTTTCCTATATAAATAGAAGAGGATTTGAAGAGGGGAGATTATTAATCATAGAGTCTTGTGTATCAGAGCTCCTTGTGTAGGTATTCTCTTAGCTTCCAACAACCAAGATAGAAATCAAAAGTGTTATGGCTCATCAATCAATAGCCAAGCTATCATCACTCTATCAAAATTGCTTCAAAATATACAATAAGTTTTAATCCACTCACCCCAACATTATTTAAACTAATAACAAAAGATAAGTATCTCTTTTTAGTAATTAGTACCTTTGTTTCTCTCTAGAACTTCTCTCTAGCCTTCTTAAACAAACTTCTTTTACCCAAACCAAATCTGATAGTAACCATCAATGATCACCTAACCACCGATGGTTTACCCCTAACCATTGATGGTCACCTAACCATCGATAGTCACCTAACTTTTGATGGTATTACCTAGCCATTGATTGTCACTGGGTATCAATCCAAAAAATAAGCTTATTTGGCCTATTAGACTATAACCAAAACTCTTTCTGACTTTCTACCTAATCATAGAACATCACCCTATTTTCTAAACTATAAATAATTTATCAAGAATTATATATAATTTTTTATTACTATAATTAGTCAAATTCATCTCTTTTTAAACATTTCTTGTATTTGATTTTAGTATCTATTATTCATGCAAGCAATTTATATTTCATTGTTAGAACTTGATTATTTAAAAGTGTATATTGACAACCTCCAAGGAAGCTTGTGCTTCTTAGATCTATCTTGCTAGGCAATCCACCCTACTACCTAAATAATCAATCATTTCTCTAGTGATTTCTTATCTATAGGTCATTCCTCTACAGACAAAGAGGAGTATCTACAACCATCTAGATCATAGAGTGTAAACCAAATCTAGTTCTACTAACCTCACCCTTATTTTAATTTTTATAACTTGCTTCTTAGGAAATAAAGTAAAATTTACATGAAACATTCTAGCAAACTTGGTGGGACCCTTGAATATTTTCTTGATTTTATATTTGTATCTAGGTGCTTCTTCTTCTTGTTTTTAGCTCATACAATGAAATCAAAATTTCATTTTAGTCTTAAAATTGACTACATATATTTTTTACTTGCTTATTTTTGCTCACATAGCTTAATTAATCAAGTGAATTAATCATAGCTTCACTCTTATCACACACACAAGACCAAAACACGTACACCCAATTAAGAATAAAAGCATTGGCATGAGGCCTGACTGGGATTTCATCACCTATCAATCACCTTTCTTGGCTATCCTACTTAGATTTCATCACCAAGGGGAGAACCAACTTAGTTCACTAGATGAGTATAATCTTTATCAATCAATATATCTTGGCTAACCACCTGACACCCTTATTTTTGTGGTGTGTGAAGTGAGGGGTAAGGCCCCAATATCAAACCTCATATTGATTTCCAACACACATCACTTTGAGAGATTAAACTACCTAAAACCAACCATAGACTTCTTTTCTAGTGCTTTTTATACAAACCAAAGTTAAATTTTACAATTCTTAAATCTAAAGGCATAAGACATAAGAGAGACTAAAAAGAACCTTAGGATTTAACATGCTCTAGTGTGTGTTTTATTTCCTTGACTTTTTTTGTTTTCTCTTTGTTTTAGTTGTGATATTAATTGTATATTTCTCTTTCACTTAACTACATGGTTTTAACTAGGCAATAACTAAGAAAGCAATAAAATCATGACCCACCCCCTAATCATCCATCTTCCTCTTCTCCTTCATCCATGGAGTACATCTTGGATGCAGAGAGTTCTCCCCATCCTTATGGAAGTCTTAGTATCCCTCAGATGGTTTCCCAAGGTGATATGATTTTTTTTCTTTTCTAGATAACAACCCCATATCCCTTCAACATTACCTTAATACCATATACCACCATACCCTTATTTTGGTTCTACCTATTGATGTACCCTATGGTATGCCATCCCACCTTATGGGAAACACTCCTATTGCCACCATTTCCACCCAAATTTTAGTTACCCAAGCATCATATTCTACTGATAATCCCACCAACACCACCATCCAAAACTAACCCACCCAACCACCTAACACCCAAACACCTTCTAACCCAGCTAATAACCCTTCTAATTAAGATCAACCCAACCTTTGGGCACTAATACTTCACTTATCATGGGAGTATCCTCTACTAGTTTCACCACCCTTCTTTTTTTTCCAACCCACCTACCTCCAATCCATTCTAGAGCTTGGTGGTCCCCATACCTTCTACCCTTACACCCATCAATACAAAAGTTACCACCTATCCTCTACCTACCAACCTAACCATGCTTCCTACCCAACCTATGTTAGTCCCTCAAAAGGTGCCCATTACACCAAACCCAAGCTACATACCCAACCCAGAAGGGTATGTACCTCTACCTTCCACCCAACCACCTATCTCCATGTATTCATATGTGACATCATCCTCACCACCCATGTCCACATACCGATATGTGACAACCTCCCAACCTTTCACTAGTTATCCTTATATTTCACCTACCCAAACCTAACATAATCAACCCTATAACTACAGGGGTGCACAACCACAAATGGATCTTTTTTCAAAATGTTAATGGACAAAATGACTAATTTGAATTCATCTATTTCTAGTGCCTATAACCTCTTATCATATGACCACATTTTAAATGAACAAATTAATCCATTCATCCCCATTTAACCTAATCCTCCCTAATGGGAACTTCAAAAAATTTATAGTAAGGAAGACCCTCAACAACATCTAAGAGCATTTAGGCATCCTTGTTATTTTATTGCCTATGATGATGTTCTCCTTCTTTATACCTTTCCCATGTCTTTATTATGTATATAATTAGATTGGTATAATGATATTATAAATCACTCCCTCTTTCCTTTTTCCCAAGTGACTCAAACTTTCTTAGACCACTTTTCCATAAACATCTCTAAGAAGGTTTCCATCACCAATCTTTACTCCATCTAAAAATTTGATGACAAGTCCATAGATAACTTAATATCCCATTGGAGAATCTTGATAAATCAACTCTCTTTATCTTTTCCCCAACTTGAGCTGATTGCAATATTTTCTTAAGGTTGTGCCCAACACATTTCCTCCACTTTGCAGGTCCAAACTTTTAGGACCTTTGATGAGCCTTTCACAATGGCATGAAAGTTAGAAAATAGAGCCATTGATGAGGGGAAGTTAAAATTCAGAAATAATAATTTCATCCTAAAATCAGATTATCTTCACTCCTCCAAACCTAACAATCAAACCAATAGTAACACCAAAAATAAGGGAACCATGAATGTGGTTGTCCTTAAAACTGCTCCTCCACTAGTTGTCAACCAAACCAAATCTTCCATTTCCTCTAATCAAAACACTAGAATCCAAAACCATAACAACAAAAATCAATTTAATTCACTAGGGGAGTCATATTATTTGGTTTTAGAGAAGTTGTTAAAATAAAATATCATACAACTCCCACACATCAAACCTCCATAGCAATTTGATTCCTTTCATCCTGTACTTGGTTGGTATAAGGATAAGAGATTGTGTGCCTTCCACCATGTCACTGGATATGATGTTAGTAGGTGAAATACCTTTAATAACATCATCCAAAATCTCATAGATAAGGGGGAACTTATGTTATCTAACCCTAACACACCCCTAAATCAATCACTTAACATCTTTAGATAACCATTCCCTAACTATCCCCCTTCCATGAATAATGAAAACAATAGAATGGAATCCTCTCACAACCATGAGGTCCATACCATTAACATGATTCTTAGTGAACTTTTTATTGAGGGAACCATTTATGAAACCACCTTTCCTTCCCATCCACTTATTGAGGTAGTGGAGTCACCTTCTATTCTTTAAAAAAATGAGACCAAGGAAACAATTATTCCCCTTTTTCCACTTATCAAGGTAGTAGAGTTACTGACCTCTCTTTTTAAATACATACTAAAAAAATCATCCATTACCACGTATCCTTCTCTTATATCATACAACAATCCACTCTTCCTTTGGAAAAAATTCCTAAGGAAGAAATCACTATACGTACCTCTCCTATAGGAGACTCATCTCCCCAAACCTTAGACCCTTTGATTAAGGAAAAGGATGAGGTGACCACTCATCTCTCAAACCATGTGTTTTTCCTTTTAGATCAATATCAAAGGGATTAAACCCATAAATAATTCCTTCTATAGATGGGTTTAAAACTTGGAATACTTATCCTAACCCAACATATATCATGCCATAGTTTAGCACCATCTCAAGATTCCTTACCCAACCAAGAAAGAACCTCTAACCATGCCACTATCATCCCAACCTTTTGTTTCCATTATTAAACCCACCATCACCTTGAATAAACCTTTAAAAACATCGACCCCTTGATTTTTAATTGAACCAACCAAACCAAATCCACTCAAAATATCCTAAGTGGCTTCCCCCATCATAACCAAACCCATCAAAAACCTTAGCATGATCCATACTCAAAACCTTACTCGCCCTCCAATAAATGTGGATTTAGTACCACCTAACCCACCAAAATTTAGGCCAACCAAGAAGGAGGAACCACCTAAGATCTCAAAACCTAAAGCCTTGCCACCTATTCCTATCTTACCTTCTAGTTGGGACCACATCCTTCTTCTATCCTAGGACCTCATCCTTCAGTTAAGAAAATGTGTTTCTAAAAAAAACCCAAACTCAACCTCCTCTTATAGATATGCCCCTACCTATCCTCTTCATGACCTCAACCTAAAAATCCTCCACTACCATGCCTACTAATTCTAAAATTTCTATGTCACAACCATCAACCATAAAGAATACTCCACCTCCTAAACCTCCTAATTTTAAGCCTACTCCTAAGAAATCTTCCATCCCAATAATTAAAACTAGAACTTCAACATATTTACCACCTTTTCCTAAGTCTTACACAACCATCATGTAGAGATTGTTGTAAGCATATTGATTAACCTTTACACCTATCAAACCATTTGACCCACATAGTCCTAAACCATCTTGTTATAATGACAAATTAGTATGCACATACCATAAAACACCTAGGCATGATACAAAGAACCATAAGGCTCTCCAAATATTAATCCATCAATTGTATCATGAGGATGAATTCTTATTAGATGAGCCACCTATAATCCCACCATTGATCTAAGAATTAAGATTAATCAATCAACACTTACCTACTCCCCCACTCTCATCTCAAAGTAAAGAGGAACCAAAGCAATCCTCTAGCCCATCTCTTTCCCAAATACATACAATCTATGTGGTCACATGATCACAGACTCAACCAAAGGATAAGGGAAAAGTAAAGGTGTCCAATCTATGGACATATCCCTCTTCCACCACCCAATCACCCAACCAAAACCATGTACCTTTACCTTCAACTAAACCCAATATGTCCATCTTGGTTCCCTCTCAATTCTACCCTTTTGAATCAATCCAATGTGTAGCTCTAAAATATCTTCACTAAATGTTGGTGAAGATGAGTTTGTATGTGATTTAACTTTTTTAGGAATAATGGAGTCTTATTCCTATTTTAGTTAAGGGTTTATAATAATAACTCATTAAATAATATTGAAATAATTATAGTCTTGATATGTATAATTAAGGTGTCTTTTAAACCTTTCTAAAAATAGTAATAAATAAGGATAAATATAACCTAGCTTAAAACTAGACTAAGACGGTTGAGATAGAGGTTGAAACTAGCTATACAAGACTAGCATAGTATCACAAATCAAGATCTAGCTTTCATTTGATGAAAGGATAATAGTTTTGAAAATGGGGTACTTTGAGGTCTGACACTATAGTCTACTCTTGTCATTGTTGTCCAAACTAGTCATAGAGATCTGAGCTTTCTAGTTTTTGTTTACCATATGTGTATGAGCTTATCTATGAAATATTAAGTGTTGAATTTCAATGGAATTCCTTATATATTTTATTTAATCTTAAAAACCCTATCCCTTCATTGTACTTGGTAAAACTTGAGAAAAGGGAAGGGTTAGTGTATGTAAGATGTGCTGAACATGTGATCCACACCCCTTGTGTGGGTATGCTACCTACATACCAATAATTTGAAGAGGGATCAAGCCATATGTAGTTCTCACACCTAAATGTGTTTTGTGCAATAGGGCTATGTTGATTCAATAATGCCAAATTAAGAGTCTTTGAGGTAATTAGGGATTAGTATGAGAGTTTTAATGTGTTTGTAGTTGTGTTAGGTGACTGTATGCAAATAATAGGGAAATTTGCCTTAGTAGTTTACCTGTATTCTTTCTTGTTTTATAAGATTTGTCACCTCCCCTATAAATGAACTTTGAATGGGCTTTTATAGGAAACTATTAGTCATGGATTAGATGTATTCGTGTTAGGCTGACATGATGAAGGATAGGAATTAGATGAAAATAGTTATTTGGGCTCAAAATGAAATTAGATAGGAGCACCACAAATGGGACACCCTAAGGTCCAATGCTATAGTCTAGGTATGGAGATCTTGTCTTATAGGCTCAAGACCTAGGGTGATAGAATTGGCTTGGGAAATAGAGTTTGGTTGAGCTAGAATCATTGTTTAGAAGGTTACAGATGACTAAGAATAAGCACAAAGGTACCTAAAAGGGTCATAAGAGCATGCAAAGAGGATATAAGGATAGGATTTCATAAACCACACTCAAACTACCTATTTGAACATTTTATATGACTAAATTCCCCCCCTTATTTTAGTGATGTGGCAAAGTGAAATATTAGGAAAAATAAAAAAGTAGAAAGCATACCTAAACTTACCTAACAAGGTAAATCCCTGGAGATTCATGATGTTGAATGATACTGGATATATTATATGTATGTGTTGGGTATATGCTATACCAAGAGTAATATCATGAATGGAGCTAAGTGATCAATTCCTTTCTCAAGAATGCAAAGGTTGGCCCTTTGTCTCCATCATCACCCACTAAGTGAAGCTATGTGATCCTACATGTGTTAATCAATGCTTGGACTGTGTGCTCAATCCCTTTGAGAAGGTGATTCAAGAATAAAAAGTCTAACTAGTACTTTGTCTCAATCATTACCCACTAAGTGAACCTATGAATTAATACTAGTATGAATGTGTGTCATATGAAATGGCTCTTAAAGTTCATGAATGATCTAAAATATGAAAATGTGGCATGGATAGTTGAATGTGTACTAAAAATTAGACCAATCTTAGCCACTTTGAGAGGTGGAGATTAGGCTTGTATAAAATCCACTCTAAAATTGGGAACCAGGATTAAAATGTGTGATGTTGAATGATGCTAGGTATATGCTGAGTATGTGTTAGGTATGTGTTGGGTATGTTCTATAGCAATAAAAGATTTATATTATTTACCTCTACTTCATACACTAATGGCATTCCATATTGATTCTACACCTTTACCACTAGGTTTTTTTCAACCCAAGATCACTCTATATGATGGCAAAGGTGATTTAGAGACACACTTGAAAGCTTCTCACATAACATGCTTGGACTATGTGCCAAAAAATTGGTTACAAACCAAGCTATTTCTATGGAATTTAAAGGATTATGATTTATAATAGTTCTATAGTCATATAAAATGTCCAAATTTATAGTTTGAGTGTGGTTTGTGACATCCTATCCTTAGCTCCTCTTTGCATGCTCTTATGACCATTCTAGGTACCTTTTTGTTTATTCCTAGTCATCTATACCCTTAAAAATGATGATTCCATTTCAGCCAGACTCTATTTCTTAGGCCAATCCTATTCCCCTAAGTTTTAAGCCTATAGGACAAGAGTTCCATACCTAAACTATAGCATCAGACCCTAGGGTGTCCCATTTTTAATGCTCCAATCCAATTGCATTTTGAGCCCAAATGACCATTTTCATCTAATTCCTATCCTTCATCATGTTATCCTATCACAAATATATCTAACCCATGACCAATAGTACCCTATAAAATCCCATCCAAAGGTCATTTATAAGAGAGGTGATCAATCTTACAAAGCAAGTAATAATACAAGTGAACTACTAAGGCAAATTTTCCTATTCTATTCATACAGTCACTCAACACAGCTACAAACACACTCAAACTCCCATACCAATTCCTAGCCACCTCAAAAACTCTAAATTTATCATTATTAATTTTTTATAACACTATTTCACAAAACACATTTAGGTGTGAGAACTACATATGGTTTGATCCCTCTTTGAAGTATTGGTATGTGAGTAGCATTCCCACACAAGGGGTACAAATCACACATTAGTGCATATTACACACACTAAGCCCCCATTTTTCTCAAGTTTTACTAAGCATAATGAAGGTCTAGGGTTTTGAATATTAAATCAACTCTACAAGTATTTTTGTCAACATTCAACACTTAATATTTCACATGAAAGCTCATACAGGGACAATGAACAAAACCCAAAAACCTTATATCTCTATGACTAGTTTAGACAACAACAATATGAATGGACTATAGTAATATACCCCAAAGTGTCCTATTTTCTATACTCCTATCATTTTACTAAATGAAATCTATATTCTGATTTATGACATTGTCCTAGTCCTGCATAATCAGTTTTAGCCTCTATCTCATCAGTCTCAGTCTAATTCTAAGCTAAGTTATATTTCTCCTTATTTATTGCTATTTTTAAAAAGGTTTAAAAGACACATTAAATATAAATATTAGGACTTTATTTATCACAATATTATTTATCTAATTTATTATTCTAGACCCTTAACTAAAATAAGAATAATACTCCATTATTCCCAAAAAAATTAAATCACTTGGTGAACCTCACTTACTTCGTTTGAACATAAAAACCCTAAAAACCTTAGGAAAAATTCCTTACTAATTTTTCCAATATTTTTTTGATTTTTCTTGAATATTTAAATCAAAATTTTACATTAAAATTTTTAAATTTACCATAGTATTTTTAAAAATTATTTTCTCTCAAACCCTAGTTGCATATACTAGGTCCCTTTGTCTACTTGAGATATCACCTTACATGTGTATTTTTTTTAATTTTTCCTAACTATTTAAATAATAAATTTGCATTAAATTTTTAAAATTTACCAAAGTAATTTATAAAAAATCACTTTATTTTAAACCCTAGTTGCATATACTAGGTCCCATGCTTTTGAGGTATCACCTTACATGTTTGTGAGATTTATATTCTTTTTATGCATCTTCTAGTTCATTATTTTGATTATATTTATTTAATATTATCTTTCATTATTCAAGTTGTTTTCCTTATTCCATTTAATCTCCTTGCATCTCTTCCTTTGAGACAAATTACAAGTCTTAGTGGTAACCCTCCTGAAATCACCCACATTCCTTTAACCAATCTACATACCATGGATAAACAACCAACTTAGCATCCTGTTATAGATCTTACACATCCAAATTACACAAATTTTCATGAAGATAATTTTTATAATGAAAAATATGAGAATAAAAATGATGATCCACACATTTATGTTCATGACCCACCACATCAGACTCTTGATCCACTTCCACCTATTGTTGATAATGATGTGGTCATTAACAAAGATTTGAATATACACAGTTTTAGAGAAAGACTCAGGGAATAGCCCCAAGATCATACCCTTATCCTAAAATCTATCATGTAAATTAAAAAGGATAATCTATTTGAGTCTTCCATTATTTCATAGAAACTAGTTACAAATGACACAATGGGAGAAACTATGTCTCAATAACCCCCTATAACAACCCAACCTTCTTATGAGGTACCACTATTTACAACTAGTGCATATTTATCTCCTGATGTAGCTAGCCTTGTGTAATAGATAAAATCTCTTCAGTATAAGGTGCTACATATTGAGAAAGGTGCCTCTAGACCAACACAGGCTTTGGATTCTTTCGCTCTACTTCATACACCATTGGCATGCCATATTTCTTCTACACCTTTGCCACCAGGTTTTGTTCAACCCAAGCTCACTCTATATGATGTAAAAGGTGATCCAAAGACACACTTTAGATCTTTTCACATAGCATGTTTGGACTATATTCCAAATTAACAGTTATTAACCAAGCTATTTCCATGGAATCTAAAGGATTATACTTTACAATGGTTCTATAGTCTACTAAATCAGTTGATCAATGTATTCAATCCTTTAGCTAACATGTTCCTATATCAATTAAGCATTAAAATAGGTGACAAGGTTTCTTATGCCCAAGTTTTACAATAAAAACAAAGGTCAAATGAGCATCTCATAGATTATGCTCTTCGATATAAGACTATCTTGGCTAAAATGACTAGCCCCATGGCCAATCTAGAGTTACAAGATCTATTCAAATAGATTCTTTTGCTAGTTTTGCATGAGTCAATAATGTTCAAAATTTTCTCTTCCTTCTCTGAGTTATGTCATACAATAAAGGAAAGGGAAGTCAAACTAATTTTAATGGGAAAACTCATGTACACAAGCATATCAGAAACAACAAACAAGAGTAATAGTAAAGTCCCATACAAAGTAAAGGTTAGTGATAACAAAATTTAAAATCAACCTATAATTAATGTGAATTTTGATCCCCTTTAGTAAGTGATTTTATCAACACTTCCTTGTTAAACTTTTACCAATCTACCAGTATTTCCAACCAAAGTTTTATAGTAACTATTAGAATGTAATATCATATCTCTCCCTCCTATTTGGGAAGTTTATCCAACAAAGCCTCTTCTATGTAGATATGATCAGAATGTATTTTTTGATTATTATAGGGAACTAATCCATATAATAAATAAATGTATTACTTTGAAGCACAAGATATAGGACTTGATAGATGACAACCTTTTTGATCTTGGCACTCTAGTTGAGCCTCTTTAGGCAAAGAAAACATAGGATAAAACTTTGATTTTTTTCAGATCCATTCCCACAACATTCTAAACAATATATAGGGGACACATCAAGTGTTCACCATGTATATCATGCACATCATCCACCATCTACATATCATTTACCTTTAGTGGAGTCACACCCTTTGAGCAATATGATTGGTGTGTATAATTCTAGAATTTCAACTAGACCTTCAAATTCCTTTTTAGAGTAGGATATAGTTGATGATGATTCAGATTATAATGCACTCTTTATCATAGCATAAATTTATCATCATCCCATTCATAATTTTATTATATACAATGGATCTAATTTGAACATGTGCATTATGATATTAATTCAACATTTGGGATATTCAAAGTAGGATATCACTTTGATAGACATAGTTATCAGTGGATTCAATGGGAACATACAAAGTTTATTGGGAAAGATTTTACTTACTTTATATGTTGGTTTAACACATGTGACAACACCATTTACTATTATTCTCAATTTAGGATTCTTTGATATGTTACTTGGTTGACCATGGATTCAAAAACTTCATGCAGTTCCTTCTACAGTTCATAGATGCATGAAATTCATTCATGCTAATAAGGTTGTTACAATTGGTGGAGTTTTGTATGAGTTAACACTCCCCATTTTAGATCCATCTCCTACTTTATAGTCACCAGTTCCAGTTCTTCCACCAATTAAATTTTTTTCTCCAACTGAGATTCAAACATAATTGAGGCCTCCCTCACTAGCATAGAGAGTTCCTACACTTACATGAAGGCATATTTTAGAGTAACCATTAAATAAATGATAGCTTCAAGACTCTAGACAGTTCTTAGTTGTAATGTTCACACCTAGGGTAGTTTTATTGAGGTCTCATGCCTCTACACATAGAGCACATGTTTAGAGAGATTATCCTACACCCAAATAGGTCCCTAATATCCCTAGAGTTGCATCCACTTCTCAGAGTTATAGGGGGACCCCGCAGTTAGTTTCCACTATAGATATTTTAGAGCATTTACAACATACATAGATTTTAGAGTCATAGTCTTAGCCCTTCTATTTTTCTTTATGATCATGTAAAATCCCTCTCCTTGATATAGGACACCATGATAGAGAGTCTCTTATGAGACTCATTGGTTAGTATCATTTCTTCTTAGTATTTTTTGTACATAGCTTCTTTTTGCTTACTTGTACATATTTTCTTAGCCTTCTTATACATATTTTCCTTATTATTGATTATACATAGCTTATGTCAAAATAGAAAAACATTCAAATATCTCAAAATACAAAAACATTAAAATAAATTGAAAAAACCAAAAAGCATTTCAATTATATACATTATATATGCTTTACATTTCTACTACCATGATAGACTTAAATTTTGCTATTCTATGCTATTTTTTATCAATTTATCTACATTACCATGCTTCACTTGATCTTATTTGAGTGTTTGTAGCAACATCTAAATCATTTACTTATTTACTCTACCCATTGAGGGGGCATCCTACTTCTACATTCGAGACATGCATCAACATATCTACCCACTAGGGGCATCTTCTACATGACTACACTATCTAGGTTATGTCATTCCTACACCACATACTCTATTTATCATGTTGATGTACATTACTTACTATTTTACATAGATTACTCTATGGGATACTCACTAGTATATATCACTTGTGCATTTTTTATCATCTACCTAGTCTTTTACTACATGTTTTGCATACTTTCACTTCTTGCTTTAATTATTTGGATTTGACTAAATTTATATCATTTGCATGCCTTCCTTTATTTCTTTGAATAGATATATGTAATTCCATTTCTTAGTTCCTATTTTATCTCTTGTCTGTACCTTAGGACATTTCCCAATGTCCTTTACTTGTACTCTTTTATGTGCCTATGGCCCTTGTGCCAACATTACTTATTTTCAATTATATGTGTGTGTGGAATTTAAACATGACTTGTACGATTAATTTCTAATTTGAGTGGCATGTGCCCATTTCACTTTTTTCTTGGTCTGTTGGCCACTTTTGTACACTTATTGATTCTTTCTTTGTGTGTTTGCTTGCTTCTCAGTTGTGTATAATGCCATGATCCACATCATGCATTATCTTACTTTTTTGGATGCCATGATGGACATCATGCTCCATCCCTCCTTGAAAAATAATAACTAACTAGAATTTTTAGTTTTATTTTAGTATACTACACATGTTATTACATTGTTACATCTATCTAGGCATAACCCTTGTGATCTAACAATCTCCAATACAAAATATGTTATATATTTAGACATCTCTTCAATTATCATTATTATATCATGTATTTCATAGCATAACACACTTGTAATGATCTTTATTTTGAGGTAAATCGTTACAAGATCTTCATTCCTACTCTCAAAAGTGGGGAAACAAATAAGGGTTTTGTCATAGAGATCAGAGCCTCTAGTGATCAAAAATTAGTTTTTAAGAACACTTAGAATAGCATTAAAAATCCAAACTAGGTATAATAGATCAAAAACATAGTGACAAATATAGAATATTCATTATAAATAGCAAAGGACAAGAGCACCAAACTTGGACTACAGTGTTAGACACTAAGGTGTCTTATTTTTGGCACTCCTATCCAAACAACAAAAAAGCTAGATTTTCAAGAAATAAATATAAATGTAAGTTTAGTTATAGTTTTATCAACCATAGTTCATATTAGATTCAATACTTTTAGTACATGTTTTCTCAAAGAATCCAGATATAGGGGCCATCATGCACAACATGATGGCTCTCACTTTTAGTTTTAGATTGGGTAATTGGTACAACTTCAAGATTAGAATCCATGTTTTAAACATCAGTGATTAGGGGAAATGTGCATAGCATATTTTCCTTCTGTTCCTTCCAAGTTTAGTATATTACCTAAGTATTCTTGGTAGTTATATGCCTCATTCCATTTTTAGGTGGTTGTCATCATTATCAAGTGGATTCCATAGTATGAACATTTTAATACCTTTCTCCATCACTAGAAAGCAATGATAGAGGCATTTCAATCCATAGAGGTTTAAAGAAAAGACCCATAACCTCTAGAAACCTTTATCATAGGTTTTCAGCTTTCCAAACTTGTTACCTTCAAGAATTCAAAAATACCCTCCATCCATTCAGATGATACAGATCTTCCCCTCTTCATTATTATGTACATCAACCAAACCCATGTCAAGAGGGTTATGATTGATGGGGGAGCTAGAATCAACATTATCTCCTCCCACACATATGGCCAACTCAAATTCTAGACAACATTATATTAGAAACCTTAATGGTGCTCTGATCATTCAATAACACCATGGCCACAACTTTAGGAAATATTGTCCTTCACACTCATCTAGGACCCTGCACACTTATTAAGCTATTATATGTATTATAAGGTGAGTTATAGTATAACTTTTTATAGGATTACCTTGTAATCACTCCATGGGCTATGTTTCATTAACCCTACACTGATGCATCAAATTTGAACATAAAAGTCAAGTTTCTACCATACAAGCTAACCCAGCTCCTTTTACATCATAAAACATGATGTACTGACCTAATGACATTCTCCTTCCTCCATCCAATAAGCCTTCATCAATAAAATATTAAGCCCCATATTTTTATAAAAATAAATCATCCACTATTTCATCCATCCCTTCTACCCAAATCCCCATAATAGATCCTTTGTAATCAACCTTCCAATGTCTTTCATTGGGGGAGTATCACTTTTTGATACTAGACATTTTTTCTACTCCCCAAGAGTATAGGAATCTTGACCAAAATCCTAGTTATTACCTCAATATTAGAGTCATTATTCCTTTTAGACCCTCAACTTATCAAACCAATTTCATCTATGGGGGACTTGACAAACCCCTTGACACTTCCACAACCTATTTCCCACCTTGACCATTCACCTCTAGTTTCTCCTATCTAGATAACCTAGAGTTTATTAAGGCACATCTCTCTAGGTGTGCTTAGAAGGGATTTGGTCTAGGTCAGTATGAATATGGGCCACAAAAAGCATGGCCTCAATTTCACACCACCTAAAAATCAAACCAACCCACCCCCATTACCATCATTTATGAGGAAATCCCATCCTCACCATCCACTTCATCATCAACATCTAAAGATTCCAATATCATCCCCCCTAACTTTTTTTCATCAACATTATTAGCTTCAAAAGGATAGGGTAACTACAATCATTCCTATAACTCATCTTGAGATGGTAGGAGATGACTCTCCTACCACTAATATCATTTGGTGTCAAGATGACAATTCCATTCTTACCTATCTAGGTAGAGAATATTCTTCTATCCACAAATATCTACCTCCTAAAACTTTAACCATGTTGAATGAATCCACCATAGATATCAACTTAGGTACTTTGGATAACTCATGCATTGTCAAAATTGACCAATCACTAAATTTTGAAGATCTTCAGGACTTCCCCTCCTTGCAAGATTATAACATAACATTTGATTGGTATTACAGTGACATGCCAAGAATTGATCCCTCTATCGCTACTCATAATATATTAACCAACCAAGATACCAAGCTAGTTAGGAAAAAAATTCAATGATTGCACCCTCACATATCCCTTCTCATTAAAGAAGATCTTTATTGTCTCTTATCCATGAATTTCATCCAACCCATTGATTATCCCCAGTGGGTCTTAAACATCATGCCTATCACCAAAGCCATAGGGTGACTTCGTATTTTTGTAGAGTTTTATGACCTTATTCTTGATTTTCATAAGGATGAATTTCCTTTACCAAGAATTTACCATCTTGTTGATCTTTTAGCCAGTCATGAGATGTTATCTTTTATGGATAGGTTCTTGGGTTACAATCAAATCTTAATTACCCCCAAAGATCAACATAAAATTGCCTTTATCACCTGATGGAGAAAATTCTTCCATAGGGTCATTCCTTTTAGTCTAAAGAATTCTAGTACAACCTACCAATGTGATATGACCTACATCTTCTATGAACTTATTCACAAAATCATAGAAGACTATGTTGATGACGTTCTGGGTAAATCCAAATGTCATGAAGATCATTTGCTTTAACCTTATGAAGTATATTTTTAGAGTCTTGTTAGGAAATATCCTTGGATTTATCATCTCCCTTTGAGGAATTAAATTTTATCCTACCAAAATTAAAATAATCCTCAACATGCCTCATCCCACCCACCTCAAGTAACTCTGCAACTTGTAGGGAAGCTCCAATCCATTCATTATTTTATCTCTTAGCTCTCTGATCGATGCCAACCTTTCCATCACATTATGAAGAATGATGTATCTTTGAAGTGGAATAATAACTATCAAAAGGCCTTTGATTAATTTAAGAGTACCTTTTATCTCCACTTGTCCTCATTCCTCCCAAATAAGATCAACCTTTTTAATTTGATATTTCAACCACTGACCACTCCTTAGGTGCAATACTGGCTCATCTGGATGAGAAGCATAAAGAGAAATCCATATACTACATAAGATATATGTTTATAGAGTATGAGACTTGATACACCCATACTAAAAATATTTGATTTTCCCTCATCTTTGTGGCCACCAAACTTCACCATTACCTTTTCAACTGCAAGACCTTTGTCATCACCAACATTGACCCTCTCAAGTATATGCACTCCAAGCCATACCAAAATCAATGCATGGCCAAGTGGCTCATGATTTTGGTTGAGTTTGACCTTCAATTCCTCTAGTAGAATTTAATTAAAGTGTAATTCATTGCTAATTAATTGGATAAAGAATCATTAGCAAAAAATTGACCTCCTCCTCTAGAGTTTCTAGATGAGTCCATTGCGACCCTCTCTCAAGTAGACTTCACCTATCAAGTGACCATGTTCTTCAATGGATCAAAGTGTCAATGTAGTAGGGTATATGACATCATCCTTATCCCATTTCATGATGAAACTCTTCCTTTATCCTTCAAGATAGATTTAAAATATACCAATAATATGTTTGAGTATGAAGCCCTAGTGATAGGTCTCCAAACTACATTAACTTTGGGAGTCAAAATAGTTAGAATTTTTGGTGACTCTCAACTTGTGATTAATCAAATAAATGGTTCTTATCAATGTAATAATGATGTATAACAATAGTATGAATAAGTAGCTGATATACTCTTAGCATCATTTGAATACTATTGTATCCAAACCACTCCACGATATATGAATAAGTTTGTTGATATGATGGCTTCTCTCACTTATTAAATCCCATATATACCCTCTAACTCTAATACATATATCATTATCCATCAACTTATTGAGACTTATTATGTTGAATCAGAATCTCATACCATATTCAATGTGGAGGAGACCCAACCTAACCTTTCGTATCAATAGACCTTCAACTATCTCAACCTTGCCATCATCCCTTCCAGCCTTTCTAAGAATTCTTGAAGAGTATTTATTCAAATCATTTCATGTTATACCATAATAGGGGGAATTATTTATAAACATAGATTTTATGGTCTCCTTTTTCTTTGCCTACATAATCATGAAGCCTCTCATGCTATCAAGAAAATACATGATAGGATTTATAGAGGACACTTTAGTGGTCTAGCTATCACTAAATGCATCCTTCACCTTGGATATTATTGGCCCATATTTAACCAATATTTTTTTGATTATGTGAAAAAGTTTGTTAAATGTCAACAACATACCAACTTACATCATGCACCTAGTCATCATCTCCAAGTATCTAAGGACCTCTGGCCCTTTTCACAATGGGGTCTAGATATTATTGGTGAAATGAACCCCTATTCTTCATAGTGACATCATTATATCATCATTGCAACATAATATTTCTCCAAATTGGTAGAGGTTATTCCTATCATCTCAACCAAAGCCAAAATGATTGTCAGTTTTATCAACCATCACACTATCTATCATTTTGGTGTTCCTCATAAAAATATCACTGATAATGAAAAATCTTTCAAAAATAAATAAGTCCATGGTATTTGTGACACATTTGATATCAAGTTAATTTTCTCATAGCATTATCATCTACAAACTAACATATAGGCTGAATCTTCAAACAAAACTCTTAATAACATGCTAACTAAAATGGTTAATGCAGCTGGTAAAGATTTTCATTTACACATCCCCTTCACCTTATGGGCATATTATACTAGCATTCTAACCCCTATGGGTGCTACCCCTTTATATCTTGTGTTTGGAGCTAAGGATATCTTGCTTCTCAAATTCTAAATTCCCTCTCTTTATATATCCTGCCAGATCTCATTTTTAAGAGCAATTATCATCAAGAACATTTAGCCCAACTTAAGATACTTGATAAACGTCTTTTATCCATGCTTACCCATCTTTGTGTCTATCAAGAGTGAATCAAGAGTGCTTATAACAAACACCTCAAAGTGTGATAATTCAATATTAGATACCTCATCCTAAAGGAAAATCAACATGTAACTAATATGGATAAAAGCAAGCAAAGCAAGTTTGATTTCAATTGGCTTGGACCTTGTATCATAACCCAAAAGTATGGATTGGGAGCTTATCAGTTGTCCTTTATTGAAGGGAAACCAGAACTTGAGACCCTCAATGCTTTGTATCTATGTCCTTTCTTTTGTTAAATAGGATTGAACTCATATTTTTGTCTAACTTAAGCTCATCCCTTGTTTTTACTCACATACATCTCCTTATTTTAATGGAATCTAATTACATCTAAATCATGTGATTATCTATCACAATCCTAGCCTAATCTTGACCATGGGTACCATGGTTCTACATATGGCATGATTCTCATGGTACTTTCTACCCCTTTTATAGGATCAATTCTTATGGTCATTATCTCTTAAACCTCTTTTACACATCATCAACCTTTTGGTGCTTTAGTTCTATCTTCATAAAGGTGAACCTTTAAGCCCATATAAGTAAGTCCATGTCATCAAAAATCAAAATAAATCTCATGGGTCACTCTCAGAATTTCATAGACTACTCCCTTGAAGGAAAACTACCAAAACATATCAAAATTGCTCAATATAAGGTAGACTACTCCCTTAAAGGACAACTATCAAAATCCTTAAACAAATCTCACAAAATTGGACCACTCCCTTGAAGGATGGTTGAGTAAAGCATTTGTCCAAGCATATCAATTCATAAGAAGCTTCTCTCATTGATCAACTTCCTAATCAAAAGACCCATTATCAAAAAAAAGAAAAAATAATTCTGGGAGCCATAATTGGTTTTCATAAGTAGACTTCTTGCATTGATCAGTCTACACCTTAAATGATATGTACTTGTTTATATTATCTCTTTGATAACCTATAAAGAGGAATTCTAGTCTCACAAGAATGTTCCATCATCATCCACCTCCCCTTTATACCCTCTATAAATAAGGGAATTTAGAGCTTACTTGACACTGGGTGGTAAAGAATTATTTTAATGAACTCATGAATTCTAATACAAAACATTTGAAGGGATTATGTTCATAAGCTGATCTACCTTAATTTTGTGTTGGTCCTTGCCAATGATTAATCATCATGCCATCTTCTTATTTATCCCATACCTACTTGTTGATACATTCATTAAGACATTTGTCTATTGATTGTCTTATCTTTTCTCACATTTAGTTTCATTATCCAACTTACTCTTTGTGTTTTAAGATTACTTCACCTTCATCTAAAAAAATGTAATACATTAAAAAATTTAACTACAAATGTGTTTTATCTAGTTATTTCCTTCTTACTTAATTTTTTTAAGTGTTTTTAATCATAAGAACATTTTAATGAATTAATTATCTCATATATCAAACATCATCTAGTGATCAATCACATCATATCTACCATGATTTAAATGAATGAGTCATTCACATATGTTATCCACCACATGTATAATCTAGATAAGGAGGCATAGGCTCATTAATTCAAAACATGAACCTTATCATATCAACATCATAACCATAATTACAACATGAACATAGTCACCCATAAAAATAACAATAATCACAAAAATCATTACCATAACATGAACATAGTCATCCATATCCCTAAAAAAAATCCCAAAGATCATATCCATGTCTAACAAAACATAACATCATAATCATCATCATATCCTAAAGAACATCCATCACATATTAACATCATAACATCATAAACATAATCATTCATGAACATAGTCATCAATAAACCATAACTAGATCATGAGCATCATTATATTATACACAACATCCATAAAATATCAACATCATCATGAACTTAAATTAAATATCCATAACATCACGTGCTTATCTAGGTGAGTACACATAAAACATAACATGATAATCATAATAAACCACATCACATCCATAACCATCGACATAAAACATGAACCATAATCATATCTATAGATCATGAAACCATAATCAAACTAATCACCATATATATAATAATGTACATGTCTCTCATAAATATATATATACATCTCACTACATCAGCTCGTAGTCTATTATCAAAATCATATGATACATCAAAAATATAATGTATCATAAAATATAAGACCTTGGAGCACCACTACCTCCCAAAGCCTACCTACCTCTTGAGCCTACCTATCTACCTGTAGATGCATCCCACTAACCTAGTATCATAGTTCTAGCCCCTCTAGTGATCCTTGGTGTATAATTGACCCATCTAGGCTCATCTAGAAGGTGTGTGAATACTAATGCCTCATAATAATTGAGCTACTCAACTTTCACTATGTACCTCACCATAGATAAGGTACCTAATAATCCTACAAGTTTTAGTGTTCACCCACATACCTATCTGAGAGAGTCTATATCCTATGTATCCATGGCTAACTAAGATCTAGCATGATCCCTCTCTCTAGTAATAGTGGCCACCTAGCCCTATGTTACATCCCTCGCTTAAGTCACCAATGGTAAGGATGTCTATGTTATGGCTAGTGTCAACCATACCTAATCTCTCTCTACCAATAGTGTAGGTCTATCAGGGGCATCCCCCTCCATCCAGTCTCCACCCCTCACCTCTATATCCACATCCATATCTTTATGACTAGCTTGTATATCATCTCCTCCAAAAATGGATTCATTATAATAAACCTAAAACCATGTAGGGTAATCATCAGTCACACCTACATCATCCACATCTACTCTCACTGGTAGCTCTTCATAATTGATAAAGTCATGAACTAGCTCTCAAGCAAGTAGTGGGAACTCTGTATCCTCCCTTTTATACCTTAGGAACTCCCTTAAGATATTTTTAATGAGGTTAAACTATCTCCTTACCTTGTCAAAAGGGATCAACTCTACCTTCAAATCTCACCTCCCATAGATCCCCCTGTAACTTTATAGTGATAAAATTTGCCTCATATGACCTACCCATATAAGAAATTAGACATATAGTATCTAAATCACATCACCCACCACCAATTCATCCAATTATTCTATGTACTAATCTATATCATGTGTCCCTCTTGGTCCTATGAGTATATAATCATACCTTCATCACATAAACCCCACCTTGAAGTCTATATGAATAACTTCATGCCATGGCATCCCACCTAGTCAAATGGATATGATGTGGTCATAATCCCAATAGTATAACACAAACATAATGCTAATTCCATACCTCATATGTGCACTATATCCCTTAAGCTCTAGATATATCTAAACTAGTAAGATAGGTGCCCAAGCATACACTATTCAATCCATCATCATGCCTACCAAAACACCTAATAACATAGAAGGAAATATACCACTACTTGAGTCAGGTAGTACATAACAAGTCACTACTATCATTATCATGGTGACAACCCATATCATGCCCATATCCATGTTCTATAAGGGTGCATAGTGCAATCCTCTAGCATGCCACCTTACATGCACCATGTCATCCCCATATAACACACCTATGAGCTGGTCTCACTCTTCATCATCAATATTCTCTATTAGCTCACCTCATAGTGATAGCCACATGATCTATTGAATGTACTCTATCAAGATTATCATCTATCCAATAGGAATCATAATGTGTTAGTGGTGAGATCCCATCTCTTAATGAGTTCCAATAACATAGCTACATCCTAGAGAAAATTTTGATAATACCTAATGTCTCCCAAGCCCACTACTAAAAATTGATCCCACTCTTAATTTTTCATCACTTGATGGACCTCATCTAATAATTATGGCACTCAATCTCTCATTTACAACTTCTCCCTCACCTGCAAGGTTTGATACTAATGCCTTAGTTCACCTAATTTGTCTTAATTTTGACTATGAATTCTACCTATACCTAGTTAAATCCTATCTTAACCTAGCCATAAAATTATATACTTCAACTAGTCACATACAAAACCTTTTCCTGAACCTACTACCAAACACATCATTCCTTAAACCTTTAACCTACACCCTTACCCACTCACCTCAACCATTAACCTACACCCTTACCCACTAACCTCAAACAAACTTTAACTTTACCCCATTTATTGATTGCTAATGGTTGACTATTGATTGATAATGGTTATTTTTAGAACCATCATTGATCAACTATCAATCATTGATGGTTAGCAAACCAACCACCTATGGTCCACAAAGTGACCTATCGATGGTTTATTTTGATCATCGATGATTGATAATTATCAATGATGGTTGATAAATACCACTGATGATTACTATGTTGTGACCATCAATGAAGCTACCCTACCCCTACCCTTTAAAACCTTAAAACCAATCACTTAAAAACATAACAAACCGCCCTAGACTAATTGACACACCTCCTATACCTCACATATCTTTCCTTTTCTCCTACCCTCTATGAATTTAACATTAATATCCCAATACCCCCAATTATCAACCCTAACCCTTAACCTAAGGCAAACCCACCAATAATCAAATTCAATAAATTCAATAAAATCTACATTAACAAACTTAAATACACCCCTATCTCATTCCTCAACCACTATCATGGAGGTGCCTTGGGAAACACAACTATTTTCCCCTATATTCTCCCTCATCCTCACTACATCCTCATCATTCAAAATTCCACCTCACCTAGATCAACGCTTGGTCAACATAACTACTCACCTAATAATTATTCATTCATAGGTCAATGGTCAGCATTTCTATTCACTCAGTATAACTTTAAATTGTTATGGGTTGCAATGTTCAAATGAACAAGTAAAAAACCCTTGATGGACTTTTAACCTCACCCTTTTAGGTTTGACATTTGATCATTGATGGTTATTAGGTGACTACTGATGTTCAACCCTAACCATCAAAGGTTGACCTATTTATTATTTTCCACCCACCCTAGAACTTATAAATTCAACTTATAATCAAAATTTTTTTACACACTTACACCCTTACCATTACCAACTACATACTAATGGAGATTACCTACTCCACCAAGAAACCAACCACATCAACCTTAAAATTGGTCATTTTAGTCCAAAATTTTCATATTTTTTGACAACCTTACCTTAATCACTTTGACCACTACATATACATTACCATCTTGAACAAATTAAACTCATGATACTCTTACACATCGACCCATTTGTGTCTTCCTAAGATCACTTCCTAGCTTGGATACCTATGACTACACTGACCTTGCTAAGGGAATTACATTTACAAGTCCAACCTAACTACCATGCCTAAATTTAGTCACTTATTCTAATTATCACTTGTCCTTCTAGTACCACCTTTTTTTACTACTTTAACTATGGCATCCTAGTCTATCTGTGATCTATGCTTTCATACCTAGTAAAATTTTATGTGCTTGTTTGTACTTAATTGCTTATCAAATCTGTACTAGATTTTGTTTCACCTAATTGATTCCTAGTTTAAGTGGGAATACCTCCTCCCATACTTGAGGCAACCAAACCTTTGATCCAACCTCTGATTTATTAATTTTATAGCTTGCTAATAAAAACTACATAATAAAAAGGGGCAAAATGTAGACACTAGAAAACCATACACAATGGTTCTAGATGCCATGTTGACCTTTATATCATCCCTTCACCCCATTGAGACCATTTCAAAAAAAATTAACTACCAAAACTAATTCATAATGACTAAAAATGAATATTTTACCTTTTCCTTCTCCGCCACTGATGATCGACCCCTAACCATCAATGGTTATCCTCTACCACTGATGGTTAACCTTTAACCACCTCAAGGGTTAACTACCACTTGACTAAAAATTTATTTTTTATTTTTATCTATTTAATACATGTGCATGATCAATACATATTAAAGATAAAATTAAATGTCCTATTGAACATCTTGTTTAACCTCTTGTTTCACCATTCCCTTTTTCCTATATAAAGAGAAGAGGAGGAGGTGAAGAGGGGAGATAAATAATCATAGAGTGTTGTGTATAAGAGATCCTTATATAGGTATTATTCTAGTTTTCAATGACCAAAATAGAAATCAAAAGTTTTGTGTCTCATCAATTAATATCTAAGCTATAATTAATCTATTAGAATTGCTTCAGAATCTTTAACAAAAAATCTAAGTATCAATTTTTAGCCACTCACCCCAATGTTCTTTAAACCAACAACAAAATCTAAGTAGAAATTTTTATTAATTAGTCCATTTATTTCTCTCCATAACTTCTTTCCATCTTTACTAATTAAACCTATTTTACCCAAGCCAAATCTAATAGTAACCATTGATAGTCACCTAATCACTGATAGTTTACCCTTAACCTCTGATGGTCACCTAACCATCATCGGTCACCTAACTGTCGATGGTCTTACCCAACTATCAATACTCACTATGTGTCAATCATAATAACAAGGTTATTTGGCCAATCAGACCCTAACCAAATCCCACTTTCTAACTTTTTACCTGATTATAGAACATCACCCTATTTTCTAAACCATGTCTAGTTTATTCAACATTAATATCTAATCATTTATTTCTATAATTAGTCAAGTTCATTTATTTTTAAATGCTTCTTGTATTTGATTTCATTAGATTCTACTATTCATGAAAGTAATTTATCTTTTATTTTCAAAACTTGATTATTTAAAAGTGTGGATTGATAGCCTCTAAATAAGTTTGTGATTCTTTGATGTATTTTGCTAGGCAATCTACCCTACTACCCAACTAATCAACCATTTCTCTAGTTATTTCTTATCTATAGGTCATTTTTCCCAAGATAAAGAGGAGTATCTACAACCATTTAGATCATGGAGCATAAATCAAATCTAGGTTCTACTAACCTCACCCTTCTTTTAAGTTTTACAACTTTCTTCTTAGGAAATAAAGCA
This sequence comes from Torreya grandis, assembly GCA_037957365.1. Lineage (NCBI taxonomy): Eukaryota > Viridiplantae > Streptophyta > Pinopsida > Cupressales > Taxaceae > Torreya > Torreya grandis. Next base: position 1,420,041 of record JARHVA010002466.1, on the reverse strand, counting down.
AAATTTACGTGAAATAGTATTCACCCTTGGGGATATAAAATATAATAACAACACAACCCTTATTCTATATTTTGATTCATTGAATAACATTGTCCATGGATTGGAAGATATATTACATGCCTCAAAATTATCACAAAAATATTCAATGAGCATAAAAGAATATAGTAAGGGAGCCATATCCAATTGGTCGACTATAACTTGACATTTTATTGACTTTTGGGCTACAAATTTGACATCAAACTATGTAAGCTACATCACCCATTTTTTGATGTGGATGATTAGATGAATTTTATTCATAAATAACCTTAATGGATATTATTTAATTATAACATGAATCTCATTATTAAAAAAATAATTCCATAGCTTTTGAGTAGTAAAAATTAAGGCTAAACATAATTTTTACATTATTTTATATTTGCATTCATAATCAATAGCTAGAAATTGATATAATAGATTGAAAGCTCTTTATGATTATGATAAAATTATTGTAATAATGCCCCAAGGGATTCATGGGTATATGATATGTAAATAAGTAGTGGTATATTTATAATAGGAGGTATAAGTATAGGTGGTTTTGATTTTATAAAAAAATTGTTGATGCACATCATCCCATATGAATTTTTTGTCCTTTTTAGTAAACACATAAAATTAATTGTTTTATCAACCAAATAAGAAATGAGATGTTAAATAACCTAAATTTTTTCCTAAAAAAATATAAATTATTTTATATTAGTTGGTAGTGGTATTTATACAATGGATTTTACCTTTTTTGGATCAATCTCAATGCCTCATTGATACATAATGTATCTTTAAAGCTTTCCTGAAGATACCCTGAAGACACATTTTTTGGATTTAATCAAACATTAAACTTTTTCAAGCATTCAAATATTTTCATAAATTAGTTGTATGGTACTAGAGATGTTTGGATTTCATGAATTAGTCATCAACATAATCCTCAACAATTTTCTATATAGAATAGTGAAATATATGGGTCATAAACCTTTGATATGTGGTTCCTATGTTTTTAATCCAAAAGCCATGACTGTATAATAAAATGTATCCAAGGAGTAGTAAATGTGGGTTTTTATTGATTTGTGAGGTTAATTTTTATTTGGTTATATCCCGTGAACCCATCCATAGATGAAAATGTCTCATATCCAACTGTAGAATCTACAATCATGTCAATATTAGGTCATGTAAAATCATCTTTAGGATAAGCCTTGTGTAAATCATGTTATTCATTACAAAAACAAATTTCACCATTTATTTCTTCAATAGGGATAATGTTGGACACGCAAGCAAAATGTGCAATGGCTCTTATAAAGCTAACATCTAAGAGCTTTTGAATTTCATCTTTTACCAATAACATCCTTGTATTTTTTATTTTTTTATCAATTTTACATATGGTTATAATAATATGTTATGCACTATGAATGATGGATCAATCCTAGGCATATCCAAATTAGTTGAAGTAAATTTTGATAAAATCATGGAGGACTTGTTGATGGTTTTTTCCTTCATCATCCTGCATCATCATTGCAAGTAAAACTAGTCGAGGGTCCTTATCCATTCTAAAGTTATATTTAACCATTTCTTATTTTAACAAAGTAGATATCTTTGTGATGAAAGGTATGGTAGGAATAGTGTTTTATGTGTCATGTTGGATATTGGTATTATTACCCTCACCAAAGTAAGCATGAGTAGAGGTGGCATGACAAAACCTATTCTTATGATAGAAGGAAGGGAGATCCTCATATGCCCCCAAGTACTCTAGTAATTAGTCATCATTAGAGAACTCATAGAGTTTCAATATTTATTTGGAATCATGATTATAGATTAGATGAGGGTTAACCATTTATAGCTCAATGTTAGAGGTATTCTTACATTTTTGTAGCCTTTTTAAAATAAATTATACTGTGAGTTATATGCTTATGTCTTGTATCTTTTTCATAAAAATCTAAACCTTGAATTTTTGTATTATTTGTAGGAGAAATGGATTGAGTTATTCCTTTCTCATTTTTATCCATCCCTTGTCGATTGTACTCATATTATAATAAAATATTGAGAACCAAAATCAAGATTATAGGACTATGATGTAGTATTATTGGTTTATTGGAGCATTACATAAATTTTGAAGGGATTAATATCCATGAAACATATGTAAATGAATCCTTAATGAATAAATTTTAATCATGCATACAATTTAGGTGAAAATACTTGCATATCATGTATCCAAGGCCATCCTAAGAGAATGTTATAGTTCAAATCATTTGGCATAACCTGACACAAAGGAGGTAATGCATGGGGGCCTTGGGTAATATTTAATGTTATTTATCCCAAAAATTGTCATAAAATATTATAAAATCCCTTTATACTCATATTATATGGTTCTAAATCTTAATGTCTAATGCCAATTAAAGAGAAAAATGATATGTTACAAATGTTGAGACTTGAACCATTGTACATAAGAATTTGTTTATAATTTTGTTTGAAACACACACCTAGATGTAGAGTGTCAAACATTTATTTATAATATTTTGAGATGGTAAATCCTCCTTTTCAAAGGATTTATTATGCTTGTTCCACTTGATGGAATTTAAGACAAAAGCCGCATATGGTGGTTTGACATTATAAGGGAGTATGGTCATACATAATGCATCCAAAATGACATCGTTACAATGGGATGAATGTCATAGCAAATACAATATTGAAGTTTTAGAAATAATATCCTTGGATTTGATGGTAATATGACATGGGGAGGATGATTATTTCATGCACTCACTTTGGTATTTTGTAGTAACAAGTAAAAGCTCATTGTAAACATTAGAATAAGAAAGAGTATGCAGGAATGCAAGCTTGGAATCCATTATAGATAATTTAATCAAGCATGATATATAAAAAGTAACAACCACTATAAGGTATTAAAACATGAAATAATTAATAGAGATATCCATAACTATAAAGATTGTAAGAACATATAAGATCTAATTATTTGTAAATTTGAACACTTTATTTTTAGGATTAATTGAAAAACTAAATGTTTTTCAAAAAAATAAGTAGAAAACCCTAAAGTAGCTAAGGTTTTAAGATCATAGGTTAGGTTCACCACATGTTTAATCCTAAATCAATAAATATAGGTTTATCTAGGGTTAAAGGGGATAAATATAGTTGAATGTACATGGGTGATAAATTATCTCTATAATAAGTCAATTAATTACAAAACTTAGATAAACATATACTAAATTTATTGTGATAAGATAGGATAAAAATAATAATTACAACTATGCTAAATATGGAAATGACAAAGAAATAAAGTACTTATCTAGTTGTAATGATAATATAATTTTAGATCTAGAACAAGCAAGAAGTAAACTAGAAGAATATTCTAAAATAGTCATCAGATTCTAAATTGGGTGCCTTTGGAGCCACATATACTAGTTTTAGCTTTGGACAGTTATGTTGACACTATTGTCTGAACCTAATATAAATTTCCTATATAGAATACCAAATTGAAAAGGATGGGACCACTTGGATGATTTTAGGTTTTTATTTGCCTTCACTCTAGTACATTTAGACCTAGGTCATGGATTATCACTCCTCATGAAATTATAAAACCCTTGTTATCCATCTTCATAGTGACCTTGCAAAAAAATGGTTTAGTGGTAAAATGATTTTGAAACAACCCCAAAAACCCCTATATCAATGTGTTTCCTACATAGATAATACTATGAAGATGGCCTAAGATTGATGTATTTCTCCCCTACATGTTTAATTAAGTATGAATCATGCAATAGGTAAAAATCAAGTGCAACAATTATTTAGCTTTTAACATGTAAAATATGGATCTTGGGTTAATTCTTTAGTAATTCATACACGTATATGTGTAGTTCCTATGAATGATATGTAAATAGGAATAAATAGGTAATATTTTCTCAATTGAATGTTCTTTAGTATGAATTCTAGGTTTTCTTTAGGTTAGGAAAGAATGAGGATTGATCTTATATGTATATTAATCCCTTTAGAGAAGTAACTTGCATTAAATCACTTAGTTTAACCATTAGGATGCATTAATTTGAAAATTATATGACTTTAGGGCACTGGACACTTGCATCGAAGTAGGACACCTATGTCAATATAAGTGTCTCTTTAGGATGCTAGCATCTAGGGAATAAGTAGGTACACACTCATAACTTTAAAAGGTGGAACATAATAAGGTTTTAATCATTATAGGAAAGATATAAGGTTGGGTCATCACCATAAGACTGGTCAAACCAATATACAAGCCAAGGGGCAAAAGGTAAAGCAAGTGAGAGACTTATAAAAATGAGGAAGGTCTAGAATTGAGAGGAACATCTAAGGTCTGAGTTTTCCAAATGTACAAGAATAAGGTGTTATATAATCCATAAATATCATCTATAATAAAATTACATGTTAGGGTTTTAAGTATTATGAACTTGAGATATAAGTGACACCTATGAATGGGAGATCAAAAATCAATTTTGAAAATAATACTCTAAAACATAAATTTGAAACCCTAAGGAGTAAAAATGGAAAAGCCTAGGAGTATGTGTATACAAAAGATCAATTTGACAAGGTCCAAATAAATACCTAACCACCCCAAGAAAACCCTAAGGAATTTTAGGAAATAATTTTTTTTTTTGATATATATTAGTAGATTAAAAAAACCCATAATTTTTAAAAAACATTTGCATGCCCTTTACCCACTACACCTATTTTACAAGAAACATGAAAACTTGAATTATAAAAATACGTACATAATTTTACAAAACAAAAATATTTTTTGATCCAATAAATATGAAAAAGAAAAAAAATATTATAATTCTAAAAATATATTAATTTTTAATAAGATATAATTTTAACACTTATGGGTTGAAGCCATAACTCTAAGAGAGGAATCCCTACGGGGATAATAAGCATGAAACCCTTGGGCAAAAGAGGAAAACTTCATATTTTCATAGATGACAAGGGGAGATTAAAAATAAAAGTTTAAACCTTAATTTATAAATCTAAAACCCTAATAAGAAAAGGTGAAACCTTGAGGGTAACCTAGGTTTTTTTCCCTCAAAGGAATTATAAAATTCACCAATATGTTTTACCTTATTTTTTATTAAATATCTAAATAAGTATAAAATTATGAATATTCAGATTATATAAAGTATATATAAATTATGCATATCTACATGTAAACTTAGATGTTCAATTTACTTTACTACTTATTTAAATGACCAACAAGACTAGGGTACTTAGTATGATATTGTTTAGTTTAGATTAAAACCTATGTAAAAACATCATAAAATGATGGGAATGGATATAAAATCACTCAAATATATAAATTGACTATTCGGACATGTTGGGATACCTATTGTAGGGAATAAACTAAGAAAGTATTATAACTGATATCAAATTGGTAAGGTCAGAATAATAGATAGGTGATTAGCTAGGAAAGAGTGTGTATAGATAATTCATAGATGGTAAATATAAGTCATGACTATCATTCTCAAGTGTATAATACCATATTTATATGTCTACACCTTGTAGAATATTTATATAGTTGTCCATGTTTATATTTTGGTAATAATGTTTTGGTATTAAAATCCCTAGTTGTTTTCCTTATCCATCCTCAAATACTCATCAAGTGGATTGGCTGATTGATTTTATCATATTCCCTATATGGTTGAAAAATCTCATTAGAATATAGATCTCTGATGGAAACCATTAATGGTGGGTGGAAACCCTTGATCATTATGAGGTCCCTGTGTTTCTATTTTTGTTTTTATTTCTATACCTTTATTTATTTATGTTAAAAACCCTAATTTATGTAATGAATGGTGGATCTCTCTCACTCTCTACCCACCTCACACACACATTTATTATATACACTTTTATTATATTGTCCTTCTACTTGGGGGATTACTGCATGATCAAGATAATGGTTGGGGGTATAAGGTCCACCAATGTAGGGTTAATATTACACATTATCCTTTAATTAAGTATATAGTGGAGAATATGAAGGTTTGAGAAGTCACATTGTGGGTGATGTGGTAATTTTATGGATGGTATTTCATCTTTACTTTTTATGTCTTGTTAACAAGATATTTTTTGGTAGTAGATAACATGTTTCTTATGTTGAGTTTTACACCATTAAAAATGGTGACATTACAAGTTATTTTAGTATCTTTTTCTCAACCTAGTTTTTTACAACCCTATTATTAGATGACCTTATGATTATTTTATTTTATATTATTACACTTTGTGGATTCTATGTAAGAAATAAATGTTCATTTAGTTTATAATTTCTAGTTGTGGTTTAGTCTATGGATTTATAAATGTTATATTTTTTTACATTTTTATCTTAATAAGGGTAAAATATTTAATCACTTATTAATATCTATTAGGTAGTCTACACTTACACTACTATACCTATTGACTATGTACATGTAAGTAGTCTTTAAGTTCAGTAACTTATGAGTTACATTTGAAGACTAGTATCAAATGCATGGAATGGTTAATACTAAAATTTGTTGATATTCATATGTAATATTTTTAATCCTTGAAGGGAATATTAACCCTACTATACCCACTCTTAGTATGGATCATAATTTTCATGACCATACATTTATTTATTGTAACATAAAAGCTTACATTAATTTATTCTCATAGAGGTGAACATTGTGGGTGAATATTTTTACATGATTATATTTTAATGAATTGAATATATATTAGACTCTATTACCCCTATTTGGATTTCTAAATTTTTAGTCCAATAATTTTAAATATCTTGTGATGTAGTAGTGGTAGAGGTTATATGTTAGTACTCTATATGTTTTACATTTTCTTTAAATGAACCTTAGGTACTTAAAAGTTGGTGGGGATAACCCAACCTTTTTTCTACCCTAACTATGTAAACTTAGATTGCATGACTATGTGTGATGGACTTATTTTCAATAATTAGAGTTGATAGGGTATATTATTGGAATAAACACTTCATTTTATTAATCATAATAGTATTATGTGGATTTGGAAACATTGTATGACTATGCTTATTTCTATGCTTTGTTTTGTTTTTTTGAGAAATTATTGGGATGGATGGTTAATAAACACTTCATGATTATCATTTTTTCCTACACTAGATATATTTTATTAGATAATTATAGATATGAAAATATTAGATGGGACTATGCTTTTAGAACTTAGGCTATGTGATTTATAAGTTGAAGATGGTAGTTTTTTTCTTGATAGCAATGTTACTATGTAATAAATACTATTCTTATTTAATAATGTTATCCCTTGGTTTTACTCTTGATTATTCAATTTTTGGATGAATAATATCAATATTATAATGTATGAAAATGATATTACCATGAAGTTAGGGCATAAAATTATAATTCTTACCTCAATTTTATTAATAACTTGGTTGGGTCATGAATCCTTGATATATATGCTTGTTCACACTCTTTTTATGGTCACTATGAATGATGGGATGAATGAATTTCATTAAAAAATGTTTCTTTATATGTTATGTTGCCTTACCATAGACTATAAACACTTAGCTTTCTCAATTCCAATTGTTAAAGATAAAGATGATATGTTTTTTTATAAACATTATGTTGATATTATCTCATGTAATCTTGAATGTGTTACATCTATGAACATATGGGAACTCTGCCCTCATTATCTTTGTGTTTGCTAATTTTAGTGTATTTCTATGAATACATGAAATGTATGATAAATAACTTTCTATGTAATTTATTTCCTTATAAGTGTATTTAAAACCCTTATATATATCATTAAATTTTTATATCTTAGTTGAGTTAAGAAACATGGGTTAAAAACTCACATTATATTAAACTTATTACAAGAGATATGTTGGCATGAAATTATAGATACTAAAATCTGGTCTTCAATACTTTATAATGACAAAATTGACATATATTTACCATGCATGATTTGAGTGCATAAACAAATTCTTAATCTACCATTCTCTCCTACTTACATGCTATTTTATGATTCAAATCTTCTATTATATGATTAAATACCTAAAAGAACCTAATTGCATGTTTCAAACCTTCTAAATATCATGCAAAAACATATCTAAACTCTTTGTTTAGTTTGCATGTACATACGTTAGTTTCACTAGATTTATTCAGTATCACTAGCCAATACCAACCTAATTTGGTTGTTATTGACCCATTATTTTCAATGGATAACTTTTAAAATTAAACCTCTCCTTAGGGTTGGCCCATTTTCTTAGTGATTAAATGGTGTGATAAATTACCCAATTGGACTCATATATAAAAAAATCAAGGAATCATTCGAAAGGGACTTGAAACTTATTTAATATACATTTATGAACCATTTAACATTGATAAAAGATTACCTATTCTTCCCAAATTATGAATATATCAATAGGATAAGTCACAAGCTATGTCAAAGAAAGCATTGTCAAGTGTCAAATCCTTATCATTAACTACATACATATAGGAAAGGATCATAATTTCATGATGAAATTAAGAAATATAGCTACATGTCACTTTATTTAACTCATTAGAGTATTTGATACATAGGCAATAATCAATCATTAAATGTGGTGATTGGGGTTAGCTCAGACATTTCACTTTCCTAGTTCTTACAAGTTTCTAGTCCTCACAATCACACTTAAGGTTTCAAGGCAAAGGAGATTTATTTTTAGATTTGTGTGCATCATCAAGGTTTAGGACCAAAAATACATATCAATAAGAGATAAACAAAAGTGGTTATAAAATAATTATTCCTCATTCCATCTTAGATCAGTATTGACCAATGCAGATCAATATTGATGATTATACTAACCCAATCTGATAGAGCCAAACCCATGAAAATAGATAATCAGTTTAAAAACTAAACAAATAATAGGCACAATTTATCATGATTTTCACTTCCATAATACAATCATAGTTAGACAATCACCCATAAAATCTTACTCATCCCTTTGTTTTAATTAATATAATTAGAATATGCCACTTTTCAACTCATTACGGTTAGTTCAAAGATTTTACAATCATATCTATGATTGAATGCCATAACTTAATATTTTAATTACATTTTAAGTTTCTATCTTAATTAGATTAAGTAACTCATATTTATCCAAATTATGGTAAATCATATTAGTGAACCCATACACATATCAAATAGTGTAATACCATAATTTTCCTTTAGGATTTCATCCTTCCAAGGTTTCATGTTTTTTGTCTTAGTTTTTCCAAATATAATTTCTAATTTATTTACATAAAATATTTTTTAGATTTTTTATCCCAAGGTATCCTGACCTAATTTTTTTATCTCCATACATAGAATATTTTTAACTTTGTCCCTAACCTCATGTATCTATGCATGATCCTATCCTATTCCATCTAATAAGGCTTATTACCTTGTACCTCTAATATATAGTTCTATATTAAGTGGGACCCATATAGATCATAATCATATTCCTTATACTTAAGCTAAAATGGATACAATGAATGTTTCTTCTTCTTTTGATGATGAAAATATTCATGAATATGTTCAAACAAATGATTATGATGATATGCCTCCATTAGAACATGATAATAAAGATAATTATAATGAATTTAATGATGAAGAGAATTATGAGAACCTAGATATAATTGATTTTAATAAATTTAATGGGGTAGATCCTGACCAAGGTAAAGCCTTATCCAATTTTCATTAAGGGATTTGTCAATATACTAAATATGTCATTGGAATTGCCTAATTTTGATCATATCTTATAAGGCCACACACCAAGATAATATTGACACATACTAATCATCACAATAAGAACCCTTTACCATTACCAACTAATACTCTATTAATTTCACATTAGGTATTAATATCATTACCAAATAAGATAATAATGATGCAAAGACTATAGTCAATGCAATGTTGAAACCTAAAAACTAGTTACAATTGATAGCTCCACCAAAGAGGTGGTTTTCAAGATTATACCACCTCCTCATGTGATACTAAATAAGATAATTAAGTGAAACCTTATCACACTCCTCCCTCTACAAGAGATAAATATAAAAAGGCCTATATCAAGGAACTATGATGGAAATTTATATTTTGATTATGATTAGATTTCAAGCCATTCAATGATAATATTTTTCAAACTAAGATATAAGATAAAATATCTTATGGATGATAAAATTATTTATTTTGGCACTCCTATAAAGTAATATAGACTATAGTACAATTTAAATCAAAAGTTAAAGATGTTTAGTGATCCTTTTCTTAAACACAAGACAACATAAACTAAAGACACTTTATAGGTACATTATGCATAAAAAATTCATCTTCACTAATAACATATGATGATCTAGTATATTCCAGCATTGGTACACCTATTAATATTATACTATAGTGTCCCATGATCACATTTTATGACATCAAGATAATTGATGATGATTCAAATTTTCATGCATTTTTATATGATCTTATATTGATGAGAAACCCATACATAGTGTCATGATTGACAATGGTTTGAGATAAAACATTTGCATGATGAAACTTCTCTTCTCCCTTAGGTACACATAAAAATATTTAAAAAATACACCAAAAGTAGTTAAGGTTCTTTAAAGGGCAAAGTTAAAATACCTTAGAATGAATAGTGTTACCTCTTCATGTAGTCTCCATCATGTCATCTATGCCATTCCTAGTTCTAAAAATTAGTAGCATATTTGACTTATTTTTAGGATGACATTGGATATATAGACTTTTTGAAATCCCATCCAAAGTGTATTGATGCCTAAATTACCTACACTACAACATAATAGTGATAGTTACAAATATACACTATGAGTATCCTCTACAACCATTGATATCTCCTCGTCCATCCCCATCACCACTATGATTAGTTGATACACCTATTTAGGATATATATATATATATATATATATATATATATATATATATATATATATATATATATATATATATATATATATATGTATATGTATATGTTTGTGTGTGTGTGTGTGTGTTTTTGATACACCTATTCAAGATAATTACACATAGATGGTTTGAAAACCTATTCAAGATCATTATATATAAATTGGATGTTAAACATATATAAGGATCTATCTATATAGCTAGTTCATAAAAACATAGTTGAGCCCACTAAAACACTAGTTATTCACCATGTATCGCATGAAAGAGTTATTTAGATACCATAGATGTTTCCACATCCTAAAATAAATACTCAGTTATCACTATTGATAGTTTTCTGTGTTCCATAGAGAAAATAGGAAGTGAGACACATTCATACTATGTAGCGAACCTGATAGAGTCCTTAGCCATCTAGAGCTACCCATTATACACTAAGTTATATGAGCATTGATAATGATAGATATAGCATTTTGGTCATATTATTGCAAAAAAATTTAGTTTCTTGTTAGAATGTATGTAAACATAAAATAATCTAAAACTAACATTCTAGGCATATATCCTTGGATTGGGAAAGATCTAGAAATAATATACAAAATATAAGACACATCAAAGTTATTACCTTCTCAATGGATATCTATTTATATGTGGCATACATACATGTTTAACCCATATATAGAGCTCAATATCATTTTTAATATTATGGAGCTAGCCTATCAACATTTACCCTTATGATAGTGAGATTTATTAAATAATTAGAAGAAATAGGTGAAGTTTTTCCTTGTATTTTTCCAGAGTAAGTTTGCACAGAAAATATTGCTAAGATTAGAAGGTGATCCATCATTTTATAGCTTTATTAGACTGATTCTAATAGTTAGATGCTAATATATATGTGTGGTTGAGGTTCAATCCAATTTGGATGGAAAATATAATTAATATTTAAGATAGAGTTTGAATTAACCAGGCATGGATTACATTTATGCTAATATTTTTCAAATCTTCATTTTTTGATCTATTTGAATCCACTTTCCACGTGATGTCATGATGAATATATTTGTTGATGATGTCTTGAGGATGTCATGATGTAGATATTTGTTGATGGTGTCATGATAAATATATTTGGTAATGATGTCATGATGTATATATTTGAATCTAATTTCCATATGAATGGAAGAATAGTTCAATTAATGAATTTATAAAATAAATAATTCCAAAAAGTTATGGAATTTCCCATTAGAGGAAGTTAGGTTAATTAATTTAATTCAAAGTGATGTGACTTTTTAAATTCGAATAGGGGTTCCACCTAATTCATTTAAAATTTCAATTAAAAAGTCATAATTTGACTCAATATGAATTAGATGAAGTTGATGCTTGGAAACAAAGTATTTACCCAATCAGGGATACAACAATGTGCTTTAGAATGTACATGTAATATATTTTGATAGATATATATGTTTCAATTATTTCAATCTTGATTCATGCATTATTTCAATAAATCTCTTCGATTGAAATTTCAACATGAAAGTGATGAAAATGAAGTGTCTATAGGTACAATACATGAATTCTTATCATATCCCAACCCACCCATAGTTTTTACCTATCTTATATGATATAAGACACTTATACTACTCTATACAATAACTTCCCATGATACTCTCATTGAAATGATCATTGGTTATCTTTTCAAAACCTCAAATATTCCAAAAATTAAAAAATTTAAAATAATCATAAAATTCAAAAACATTTAAATATTAGAAAAAATCTAATATCAAAATCAAAATGTGACATGATTACTAGAGTACACTATTTACATATGTTATTTATCACATGTTTGTTATATGGGATATTTTTTTCATACACACATTAATTTCATGGTATATGATTGTTATGAAGAGCATATGGATTACAAGTAGACATAAAAATGTTGGAATTTCTTCTACCCAGTGGCCGTAATGATACTAGTGACATCTTTTTCTACAAGACTCACTATTATAGCTTATATATTTCTATGACCATCTTTCTTGTTGAGGTAAATATATTGATTACACATGACTTTATAGTTACTCCTTTATTACATAATCATACATGGATAAGCTATTATAATACAATGTGACATTAATACATATGGAAGGTTTAGACTAGTTACCTTTTTCTATACTACATTGATGTTGTTCCTCTTTACAAGATAACATACTTTTTGTTTGTTTATTATGTGTATCTTTTGGCACTATTTGATATGAAATATATGATGTGAATTGGTTAAGACATTTTTATGTCCATTTTAATGTGGTCCTTATATTTTTTTATTATGAAATATTTATGTCCTCTGTATGTGGCTCTTGGAATTATGTGTGACACTAATACTTGAACTTTTTGAGCTTGATGACATTGAGTGGTTTCATTATAAATCATGCAATTTTACTATGTAATTTTATTAAAATATCCCTATACTATGTGATTAATTAATACATATATCTAAACATGATGGTTACATTCCCTTCATTACATATGTTATGTACACTCCTTGATCAACATGTAAATTAGTATGATTATATTTCTCCACATGTTCACATGATATTACATGATGTTATCTTTATATATGACATGATACCATTAAATATTATTTTGAGATGAATGACTTACAAGATATATCCCTCATCCTAAAAGGTGGGCATTATAATGTGCTTGTTATAGATACATAAGCCCTCATGAATACAAAATCAAATTAGAGTATAAATTCATCATATTTAGAATGTTTTATATATCATATGGTTTAGATGAATGATATATATTATCACATTGATATATATTACCAGGGCATGTTGTAAGGATATGCACTCAATTTAAAAACATTTAAACACAAATTCATACAAACTTGCATATATATGCAAATAATATATAGGAAAATGAATTATATGTTTTCATATACAAATGCATTCAAGATACATGTTCTCAAATTTACCATATAGATGCATATCAATCTATATCATTTTGAACAGATTCATGGGGCATGATATTTTTTAATTAAGATATACACATTTTCATATTCACGAGGCATGATATTGGTTCATGCACATATACACATAAAAACTAATATAGTTTACATTTGAATAAAAAATGGTTGTGATTCCATTATAAACTTATTAGATATGTGGTCATGATGGGGGAATAAACATTACTCATTCTCTTTCAATCATGTATTCTATTCTACATTAAGTAAAACCATAAATCAAACCATGTGATGATGATGGGCGAATGAACATTGTTCATTTCATTTTGATCATGTTTTTGGTTTACATGGAGTGAACTTGAGCTATCTTGAGTGAAAATATAAAATTGAATATATATTTTTTCTATAGTGGTTGATTAATTTTCTTTGATCAAACCTTCCCTGATGGTTTTCTTTTTACCCATGTGGTTATTTGGGCTGATAAATTATGTAATTTTCCCCACATTTATGAGTCTTGGTACATGTTCTCTTCCCAACCTAAGAGCCTACATATTTACATGAATTTGAGGCATAATCATCCCAAATTTCCATGTGCTCCAAAGAATTAGCATCATCTCCAAAAATTTATAAGGGAAACACAAATTTCTCCAACTTAGAGGTGTAATCTAACCCTTATTCTTTAAAAATGTCAAGAATTTGATTTTTTATTAAAATAGTCAATCTATAGACATTGAATATACATGATTATAGGTTTTTATATTAAGTTACATATATAATTTGAGATTAATAACAATACAAAGTGTGTTGTATATAATCTAATACATTTTATCTTTTTAATATATAAATTACATTACTAGAATAAAGTGGTGGGGGGATTTATATATAATAAAATCTAGTCTTTGGTACTTGAAAATGACAAACTTGACACACATTTAACGAGCATAAATTGAATACATAAACAAAGTCCTAATATTATATTCTCTCACATGTGCATGATAACTTATGAGTCAACCATTTCATTCCATTTTTACACACCTATAAGAACCTCATTGTTTATTTTAAACTTAATAAATATCATGCACTGACATCTCTAAACTCTTATTTCATTTTTAGTAAACATTAGTTAGTTTTTTTAGTTTTAATCAAATATCTCTAGTCAATACTAACATGATCTAGTCAGAACTAACCTACTTCAAACAACATATACTTTTAAAAATGAAACCTATCCTTAAGGTTAGCCCATTTTACTAGTGTGTTTATGGCATGAGAAATACCCAATTGGACTGATATATATATAATCAAAATTTTACTCTAAAGAGACTTAACATTTATCTTTTATACATATATAAGCTATTACACATTGAACATGTCTACCCTAATTTTCATAAATTATGAATATATCATTGTGTAATCACAATCCAAGTTTAAAACACACTAAAGCCAAGACAAAACAAGTATTTTCAATTATAAAAGTCCAATCATTATATGCATACATATATGAAAGGAGCATAATTACACAATAACACTAGGTGGGAAAACTACATGTGGCTTGATTTCCATATTTAGAGTACCATATAAATTGGTAATATTCAATCATCAAATAATGGTGATTGGGTTTAGCTCAACACATTATGATTTCCTTGTGTTTTAGATCTCTATCTCTCATAATTAAGATTTGAAGGCAAAGAAATTGAATTTTATAGTTGCACGTATGATTAGGTTTTGAGTTCATGAATACAAAGAAAACAAAGATAGGAATATGTGACTTACATTCATTATTCCTCATCTCCTCTCAATTAATTATTGACTAGTGCAGGTCAATATCCATCGATGATACTAACCCAAAATGGCAGAACCTATCCTACATAAATAGAGAATCAATTAAAAAACTAAACTAATCATAATATTCCTTTATCTTGATTTTCACTTCCAAAATATAATCATAATTATAGGGTCACTAAAAAAATATAATTACTCATTCCTTTGTTTTACTTACTATATTTAACATATGCCACTTTTCAAATTATTGTGATCATTTTTAATATTTACATTTATATGTATGATTGAATGTCATATCTTAATTAGATTAAGTAAATCATATTAATCCAAATTATGGTAAAATATAAATTATCTTATGACCTTGAAAATTTTCTTACTCAAACCTATGTACTCTTTAGTTCTAATATTTATTGGTTCAACTATCTTGAGTATGCACTATTTATAATAATTTCATTAAAGTTATAATGTGATTTGGTGGTAAATAAATTGAAAATATATGTGATGGATACTTGGGTATCCTTTTATTTTATTTTTACCCCTCTATTATCAAGATTAGGAATGAAGGTTTAATTTATATACAAGCTAGTTCTATCATGTTGAAATATACTAAGTGTTTGTTTCTTTGATGCATAAATTAGATACTATATTTCCCTAATTCATGGGGGAATCAATGTTTTTCAACTCATTTTTTAAGATTGAATATGCATTAGATTAAATTCTAACACTAATAAGATAAAAATTATATTACAATTAAGATTTGAATATTTATTTATGTATTCTACCCATAAGGGCTAACTCTATCTATTGAAATATATTGCATGTTAATAGTAAAAATGTTGTAACTAATTATGGTTGAATTGTGTTGAAAACTTTAAGGGATTATAATTTACTTTATATATTAATATTTATGGGTGTCTAAATTTATTTTTAATCCTTTCAAGTATGTATGTTAAAACTCTAACATAAATTGAACTTGGTGGAATATAATAAATGAGATATCCTAATCATTTGGTACTCTAGAACTAAGCTAAGTCCAATTAATGGTTAAAAAATTAAAAATAACTTGAATATTGAAGGTAATTTAACCTAATGAGACTATGTTTTCATTTAGGTCACATATTAATATCCCTTGTGAAGTATATATAAATATTGGTAACCTTAGCTAAAGGGGTAATGATAAAAAAACTTATCTAGAGTTATACATTCAATCATCTAACCTATTTCATAGGACTTCAATTTTAAGATTTTAGTTGTAGTAACTATATACTCATAAAATGATGCATTACTTATACTTGTGAATATTTTAATATGTTATTCAATCAATAAAACCTTAGTATGGCTAGGTAGGTTTGTAATTGACCAAATGGTTGAATCTAGACCTAACCAAATTTATGTGCTGAATTTTATATTTTATGCCTATTATTTCATAGCAAGGGTGCATGATAAGACACATTTTCATGATGAAACTAATTTGGTGGGAAGTATTGAAGTGTGGTGAAGGTCCACTTGACACACTTCTAGCTATGAAAATTAAGGGAAACCCCTAATTACCTAGTTGTGAAAAACATTTTGTGGTTTTATTTTTAGGGATATGGAAATTCCATTTTAATATTTCATTATTCTACCCCATGAATACTATAAATGTCTATAGAGGTATGTGATACCCTAGACCATTATGTATATACTTATAGATGCCTCTTGTGTATGTGCTTATCTTTTGTCTAGTATGTTGATTTGTATTTTCCTTATCTTTGATTTGAAACCTTAATCACACTTTTGACACAAGATTACTCTTGAAAAATGGGTTAGTTATTTTATCAATTTTATTTGTCTTAAGTGGATTTAAAAGGTTAAAAACATAGAAAATTCATATTGCATAATATATTTAACTCACACAAAATTTTGAGTGTAACTAGTAGAGTTTTATTACTTTATTGTAGCTTACTATTTATGTAAATAGTAGTACTTAGCTTGTTTCTAGAATGTGTAGGTATATGATAAGGTAAAATCATCAGTAGATATTAGGAAGAGGATTGTAATGGCCAAATCTAAAATAGAGTATCTACATGATCCTTGACAAGATTGATCTTATTATATGTCTACATAGTTTGGCATTTTTTGTTAGGGTAAAAAAAATCATGTGTGTCTATTTGTTATATGAATATTTTTCTTGTTATAACAATGTATACCAATGTTTCATATATATTCATATACATTTGATAAAGTGAAAATAACTCTCTTTTCTTTCTCCTTAATTCAAAATCCTAACTCTTTGAATCATAAAATAACATCATTATGAATTTATAAAATGGGTGAAAGGGATGGGTTGAGTTGAACCTAGCCACCCCCATGGATAAGTTTTGCCTACATATCCATTACTCAAAATAGTGAAGTCAAACCAAACATAATTCTCCCATAGAGTTGAGTGTGTGCAATCAATGTAATATTATCATGCAGTGCAATTCTATTTATGAATTTCAAAATTTTAAAACATATGTTTTGACCTTACATATGTATTCATTCTTAGATCAAGTCTTTCTCCTTTGAGGGGTTCAAAATTTAAAAACCATAGCATAGTTATTCTTAATGTGCATAGTTATTTCCAATGATAGATAATTGTAGATAAAGGTAGACTTAGGCTTGATTATTTATATAGATAACTCTTTAGGTAATTTACTTTAAAATAACATGAAAAAGATATGATATAACCCAATTGGATAATTGAATTAGTTAAAATTATCATTAAAGGGAACTGAGCAGATCTAGCCTATGTGGACAGATAGATAATGTGGTATCATCTTAGGAAGTGTGGACCTATCTACAAAATAGAAAGAGTAATATGAGATAAAGAGGAAATATAAGAATGATATGAAGTTATTTCAATAAATACTAAGTAAATATTATGTAACAATAACAAAACTTTAGGAATGTTGAGCCCATATATAGATGAATAGATAAATGAAGAATGTGAACAAGAGTCATGTTGGGTTGATTTATCCAAATTATATTTTATGTTTTGTTAGTAAATTAAATAAAATTATTAGTAATAAAAGGTAATTGGTTCATGAGAGAGTTATTTGGGTCTCTTAGTGGAATCACCCCATGAAAGCTTTATAAACTTTTACCTCCTTTGTAAATACAATCCAAATAATACAATTTTACCTTATATGAAAACATTATACATTATTACAATGTAAATATTGCTATTTTTCTAAATTTATCCATTATTATCATTGGTATTATATCATGGATGAAGGAGGTAGCTATGTAGGGAAGTTAAGATTAAAGTTTTGAACATTTAAATTATCATTTTGTATGGATTTTGTAGATTATAAACCTTTGGTTTTTTAATTATATGACCTTCAAAAGTCTCAAGAATCATTCATGGTGTTTTGATGCATAAATCAAATATTTTATGCATTGAAACAAATCTCAAAAACCCTTGTTTTATTGATTATCTAGTTTTTACACCCATCTAGGTAAAAATATGCAATTGTATGGATTTTCAATTTAGAAATAACACCTCATTAATTTATAAATTTATTTGTATGTCTTTTGGTTCTATCAAAGCTTAAAATTCAATAATTTTTTTACATGTATGGCCTTTGTATAAAAGTTTTAGCATGAAAATGCTTGAGTAACATTGTAGAGTAAGATTAAAAGATGCATTAGTCCATGTGTTATTGAATAAAATATCTATATGAAAAGTATATAGACACTAAAAAATAAATCCCACTCCCTTATGGGGTGTTACAATTGAATTTTAAGAGCTATTAAAAGAAATAATACTACCTAACCTTCCAAATAATTCCCCTCCTCATAACAGTGTCCAAAAAGTGTGTTTCCCCATATTTGGTGCTCCAATTATATTTTTATGATGAGTATAAAGATCCTCCATCATTTACTAGTCCATAAATGGCTTAGGATCATGCATTTGATCAATTTATGAAAACAAGTGAAGCTTTGTGGCAATAATTCTACATAATAACATTACATAATTTAAGCTCCCTTAATCAATGGTGAGGCCCTATATTTATAGATTTGTAAAAATGTTTAGGATCAACCATGACTATCCATATTGATACCAAGATGTGTGGCCATAAATTGATTCAATTTTGTAGGGGCAAGCCATAAATATTTGGAATAATGGGGCATTAATGAGGCATGTGGAGGCTTCATCCTGATATTTATTCCATTAATGACTTATGAATGCCACTCCATTAATGTAGTTAATTGATTTAGATTTGAGGAATGAATATTTAATAAATAGATTTTCAATAATTTCCATGGATTTTTCACTTAGGCTCCTGATTTGATTTAATTTGATTAAGTGGTTTTAATTAATTTTATGTAATTATTTGGAAAGCCATTGTGCACTTAATCAACTTGTTTGGAATGTCATTTTACTAAGTCATAATTTTATTATAATATAATCATAATATGGTGTTAGTTTCATATGGAACAATACCTTAGTTAGAGCATTATGGATGTGAAATAACACATGCACATGACATGTGCTTCCAAATTAGAGGAATTCAGTGGTCTAGAGTGTCATTTTGGATGGTTAAAATTTGAATTGAAGTGAATTGGGAAAATATAATAATTACATAAAATTCATTACCCTATTCAAAGATACATTAGCCTAAATCATCACATGTACATGACAAGTTTAAACCATTTAGTTTATTTTAGTGATTTTGGCTTAGATTGTGCATTGTCATAGAATATTGCTTAGATTGACAATTTTATTACAATAGTGATAGGAATTGGATGTATACATTTTACCTTGTATTAAAAGGCATGGTGAGACATTTAGTCAAAGTGATGTCTTTTCAAAGAATAAAAAGGTCACTATAATTAGAAGAAATAAATTTTATTCCCATTTTTCATTTTTAAATTTTGCATGAGTTACAGTGAAATAGGTTTATGAAAATTCCCCAAACATCATTTGGGTAGACCATGATTCCCCTTCAAAGGGTAAACAAAAATTTTGGAAATATTTGACGGGTGGGCCCTTGATTGGAAGAAATTATAATCTCATTAATTTTAGCAAAAAAGGCAGAAAAACAAGGAAATTAGAAGAAAGTGGAAGGAAAAATTGAGTAGAGGGGCTAAAATAGTAGCCCAAGAAAGATATAACATGCAACGATAGGCCTAGGGGTGAAAATTTTGAAAAAATTACTATATTTTGACCCTTCGAGGTGAAAACAAGTCATTTTGCACCCTAGTTATAGTAATTTTAGAGCTTTGGTATTTACATGTGAGTGAGCTTAGTAAAATGGCCAATATATTATACCACTAACAACTTGAGGAGAGTGCGAGAGAGTACCAGTCACCACAATGGAGTGTAACATCGATATTTATCTTTTGGTCTTTTAAATATGTCATTTAATGTATTTATTTTGTGTAAAAAGTGGTAGTTGGGCTGATCAGGTCATTTTCCCAAATTATAAAATGATGAGTTCACCCATGAAATGGTAAGAATGACAAGAGATCAGTGATCTTGTTGATAATTTAGTGGGATCATGGGACAAAATGGAAAGATCACTAGAGAATGGAAAAATTGCATTTTTGGGTGAATTATGCACTGTCAAATTATGATTTTACTAAGATCAGTGGGATTACCCTACCAAATAATGGGAATGACCTATGGATCAGTGAGGTCATGGAAAATAATGGGATCCCCTACTAAACATGAGAATACCCTACTAAAAAGTGAGAATTCCTTATGAAATGGTGAGATTACCAAGATAATGGAAAGAATGATAGTAAAAATTACAGTAGGGCCCTAAGGATATCAATCTAGGCCCAAAATTATAAGAAGAAGAGAGATAGAGACACATAGAGGATTAGTTGAGTCCCAAAAATTAAAAGAATAAGATAGAAAGATAATTGACATGATGCCCTAGTTTTGATTTACAAGAATGAGTGGAAGTTATCACATCATAGGAGTGACACTCCTAAGTAGTATGATGATAGGAGCTCATGACAGATGAGCTCATGGACATTATTATAGTGGTGGATCTATATCACCTGGCATAGTTATCAATGATTCATGTAAATAGAGCATAGTTAAGAGATGGTACTCTGGGACTTCTACATTTCATTTTATAATTTGGGAGGTAATGATGACACTAGAGGATGTACACTATATTCTATGGGTACCCATGCAAGGACCCAAGATTACATAGATGGGGGTATACAAATAAGTTATGTTGGATGACCTACTTGGATTAGTGGAGAAGGAAATTGTGGATGAGTGCATAGATGTGGATGCACTATAGGAGTTGGCTTGGCCCCTAGAGGATGGAATAAGATAGGGGATAATTACCCTAGAGGTAGTTAGGTTGATATCTCTTGTCAATGGCCTTATGCTACCTAACAAGAGTGGGTGGTATTGTCATTTATGGTTGATTGACGTAGTATAACATATGTTTGATCATTTGACCTAGTTTTACTGGGGACTTATGATTTTGACATAGTTGTATAGGGATATACACATGATTGTGTATAAGGGAGGACACAACATAGACCACAACACACTACTATAGGTATGGGCCTAGGAGCACATTATAATTACATAGTTAGTGGGGCCAAGATATCATAGGGGACCAAAATATCTCATGGTTTGGGCATGGTACTCAACTAAACTAGGGATGTAAGGAAACTTGGGGTATTTACCCTATTATAGGTGGGCCATTAGTGAGATGGAAGATGGAGACTTCATTTGATTTCCCTACATAGAGACACAGTTTTCATGGGTAAAGGACATGCTTTTTTATCATATATATGATCACACCCTGATATATCACAACATAACATGACTATACTATGGAAAGGTATAGGCTAAATCATGTATAATGGTAGTTTTTTATGTAGTAAGACATCCTAGAGGGTCTTCATTATTTTTCCCATGTGACTAGGGAGATCAAAGAGTGGGGGCCACCAATGCCCAAGACTGAGGTAGTTACTAATTATGATAGGGTAGTACATGTGCTATGGGACTACAATGGTAAATTTATAGATGCAAGGGTGATGGATGACTATACTGCATGATGGATGGGAGTGTGACCTATTCAACTGATGAGCCCATTGCCCCAGCAACCAATTTTAAGACAATGATGGGTGAGGATGAGGAGGGATCAGGGATAAACCCCAACACAATAGTAGAGTTAGGTGTTAGTGTAACAAACCATTCCACTATAGGTTGTACAACCTCAGAGGTAGAAGGATCTAGTAGAGGATGTGGAGATGACTAAGTTAGATGGATAGGATGTGGATATGGGGGATGCCCTAGGTATAAGGATAAGTTATAGAGAGGTAGGTCCCTCCAAGATAGGTATAGGGACATGGATAAGATTTTTAAGCATGGGATATACTGATTCATAGTATATCATATATCTTTTACTTAATCAAATTAATTTACTTTAACCACTTAGTAACATATTCAAGATATGCAATAAAAATGAAAGAAATAACATGCACCACATAAGAGAGAGAGAGAGAGAGACACTAGATTTTACATGGAAAAAAAAAGTAGGAAAAACCATAGAGAATAATCTCAAGTATATAAATGAGCACCAACTCAATTTTAAAAAGTTTTCAAGAACTAACTTGTAAGATCACTAACCCCTTTTCTAAGCACCAACATAGTTTTGATTCATGACAACCAACCCATAGGAGAACCAACTCCTCTTGTGTGTAAAATACCACTATCTCTCAATTTTGATTTCTTAACAAATGATAGCACATGAATATATCTCTTCTCTTTTCTCTTCTCTCCTCTTCTCTTCTCAGCTAGATAAAATCATTGAACTCTATACACATAACAAATGGCTTCCCAAGCCTCCTTTTTTATATCTTTCCAAATTACCTTTGTCATTCACCCTTTGTGACCCTTCAATCTTCATGGAAAATGGCACTAAACTTGTCTTTCATGACCCTTCAAATTCCTCAAGGTGACCCTTCCAGGGAAAATGCATCCTTTCCCTCTTTTGTCTTTATCTGGTGACTCTTAAAATTCCTCAAGGTGACCCTTCATGGTAAAATATGTCCTTTCCCTCTTTTGTCTTTACTTGGTGACTCTTCGACTTCCTCATGGGCCCTCTTTTGTCTTTATGTAACCAAAAGTATATTTATTAATATTTAGTTAATATTAACACACTTTAGCCAAGAAATGAACATTAAAAACACCTTTAGACATTAAATGCTATATTTATAGACTTTTGGCATCAATGACAATTTTTATAACAATATCCCCCTTTGTTATTTATGGTAACCTCAAACTAAAACTGCAACATTCTAAAAACATGTACTGCACATGCTAACAAAAAATTGAGACCTACATAAACTACAAATTAAACCAACTGAAAACATATAGTGATTCCCATTATTGTAGCTTCTTATTTTTTAAACCTGTTCCTATACCTATTCTTTTACTTATCCTCCTTTGACATCAATGGCAAAGAGCCTACCCTAGAGCTAATAGTTAGTTCCTACTCAACTGATATATAAATTAATCTGTCAACTCACCTTCATGATTTTCTTGTCATACAACACAGCCAACACCCAACAACATCCACCATGCTTCAATTTTTTTCTATAAAGTGTCTCCTTGAAGCTTAAAAGAGACACCCCATACAAAGGGTCCTAAAAAAAAATTAACTTAGGAGATGCCCACATCTCCTTTGTTACTTCCTTGATTTTCTTGCATCCATAAGACTGATTTATTTCTCTTAGAATATGTTTAGGAATGTCTAACTTATTTGACTTACTAACCTCAACATCCATGATGTTGTTCATCTTATCAACTCTTGCAACTATCTTATCTTGATAAGGATCATGCTAAAATGTAAGAAGAGATTCTCTTTGATCTTTAGGGTATTTAGGACTAGTATTCACTATCTTTTTTGATAACAAGAGTTCCACACAATTTTTCCTATCTGATTCTTTCTACATTGTAGCAAGTAATTTATTCTCACTCTTAGACTCAACCTTATCAACCTTTATTATCTTAAGTTTCTAAACCTAATTTTGGCCCTTATCATACCTCTAGGAGATTCATATCCTTTGACATACCTTAAGGATCTCTTTACTCCATTTGGACATAATCTAGCAATATGGCCAACTTTATGACAACAAAAGCAAACAAAATTTCTCATACCTTTTCCGTGAAGATGATTAAAATCTCTCTTTAAATTATTTCTTCTCCTTAAATAGTATCTTGCCCTATGACCAAAATGATGATAAATAAAACAATGACCATGAAAATAATTTGAAAACCTAAAGGCATTGGGCTATCTAATTGGATTCTTCAATTTGCTTTTAAAACTTGCATACTTCTCACCTTGGACTAATATTTCATGATCTTTCTCAACCTTGATTATGAGACTGTCATGCTTATCCTTCAAATAACCTAGCTCAACCTTTAACTAATTACACTCTTCTTATCTTGATTCAAACTTGAATATGCAACCTCTAGTTAATTCTTAAGATCCTGAATAAACATCTTCTTTTACTTCTATAGCCAGCTTAGAATCCAAGATACACACCTATTCCTTAAAAGCCTTGACCACAAATTTCAACTCTTGATTCTCTTTATTTAGCTACTTGGCCATCATACTTTCCCTGATCTACCTTCAATCTATTAAACTCTTTCCAAAGGAACCTAATCTAATACCAATTGTTAAGCATGGGATATATTGATTCATAGTATATCATATATGTTTTACTTAATCAAATTCCTTTACTTTAACCACTTAGTCACACATTAAAGATATGCAATAAAATTTAAATCAATAACATGAACCACATGAGAGAGAGAGAGAGAGAGAGAGAGAGAGAGAGAGAGAGAGAGAGAGAGAGAGAGAGAGAGAGAGAGAGAGAGAGAGAGAGAGAGAGAGAGAGAGAGAGAGAGAGAGAGAGAGAGAGAGAGAGAGAGAGAGAGAGAGCATATTTTACATGGAAACCCAAACTGGTAAAAACCATGGAGAACAATCTCAAGTATATAAATGAGTACCAACTCAATTTTATAAATTTTGCAAGTACCAACTTGCAGGAGCACCAACCCCTCTTGTGTATAAAACACCACTATCTCTCAATGTTACTTTCTCAACAAATGATAGTACACTATTATATATCTTCTTTTTTCTCTGCTCTCCTCTACTCTTCTCAGCTAGATAAAATCATTAGCTTTCATACATATAACAAATGGATTTTCAAGCCTATTTTTATAACTTTCCAAATGACCTTTGGAATTTACCCTTTGTGACCCTTCAATCCTCATGGAAAATGGTGCCAAACTTATCTTACATGACCCTTCAAATTCCTCAAGGTAACCCTTCATGGGAAAATGCATCCTTTCCCTCTTTTGTCTTTATCTAGTGACTCTTCAAATTCCTCAAGGTGATCCTTCATGGTAAAATGTGTCCTTTCCCTCTTTTGTCTTTACTTGATGACTCTTTGACTTCCTCATGGGCTCTCTTTTGTCTTTATGTAACCAAAAATATATTTGTTAATATTTAATTAATATTAAAACACTTTAGCCAAGATATGAATTTTGAAAACACCTTTAGACATTAAATGCTATATTGATAGACTTTTGACATCAATGATAATAGTTTTCCTACGGACCTATGATTCTGGCATAGTTGTATAGGGATATACACATGATTGTGTATAGGGGAGGGCACAACATAAGCCACAACACACTATTATAGGTATGAGCCTAGGAGCACATTATAATTACATAGTTAGTGGGGCCAAGATATCATAGGGGACCAAAGGATCTCATGGATTGGGCATGGTACTCAACTAAACTAGGGATACAAGGACACTTGGGGTGTTTACCCTATTATATGTGGGCTATTGATGAGATGGAGGATGGAGACTTCATTTGATTTCCATACATAGAGACATAGTTTGTATGGGTAAAAGACATGTTTTTTATCAGATACATGATCACACCCTACTATATCATAATGTAGCATGAGTATACTATGGAAAGGTATATGCCAAATCATGTCCAAAAATAGTTTTTTATGTAGTAGGACATCCTAAAGGGTCCTAATTATTTTGCCCATGTGACTAGGGAGATCAAAGAGTCGAGGCCACCAATGCCGAAGACTGAGGTAGTTACTAAATATGATAGGGTAGTACATGTGCTATGGGACTAAAATGGTAAATTTTTAAATTCATGGGTGATGGATGCTTATATCACATAGTGGTTAGGAGTGTGACCTATTCAATTGATGAGGCCATTTCCCTAACAACCAATTTTGAGATAATGATGGGTGAGGATGAGGAGGGATTAGGGACAAACCCCAACATAGTAGTAGATTCAGGCATCAATGTAACCATCCATTCACTATAGGTTGTACAACCTTAGAGGTAGAAGGATCTGGTAGAAGATGTGTAGATGGTTGAGTTAGATAGCTAGGATGTGGATATGGGGGATGCCCCAGGTATAGGGATAGGTTATAGAGAATTAAGTCCCTTTGAGAGAGGTACATGGGCATAGATAAGATCTAGAGGGGTAGGTCCCTCAGGCATAGGGATGTTCACAAAGGACTAGGTTTTGATCAATAAGATTCAAAGGGAGAACTTTGCACACATTTTATAGAAAGTAGGGTTATAGAGCACTATGGTTGGGTTACAAGAATTTTTTTGCTATTATATAGGGAGATACCACTAGGCTATAGGGTCTAATCATATCTAGGGATATAAATATTATGGGTCTCAGGAGATAAGTGGCATAGTTAATAGGGGTTCAAGCTTGGTTAGCTATATGAGACATCAAGTATATGATAGTGGTTGGAAATCAGGACTTTGGTCAGATGGAGGTTTAAAAAATGACATAAGAGAGGGATGAGGCAT